>JAWWNF010000318.1:1792500-2392500 GCA_034641395.1 Darevskia armeniaca | reverse complement strand
GAACCCAGCAATGAAATTTAGACTATGTAGCAATATTGCAGGGAAGGAAAGGTTGTGCTCTTGTGGGTTGAGAGAAATGGGAGAGATTGCCATTATCATACTTACTGTGACTGAGCCAGTTGTAAAGAATAGCTGCATCAGTAGATAACTTGCATAAATTGCAGGTGTCCCTATCAATGCAACTACAGGAAAAATATGAGTAATTGAATCAAAGTCTTTGTAATAGAGTATACCTAAGGGCACTCCAGATTCCCTTAAAAGATATTGAGAAGTTAATGCTGTTAGAGCAGTATGTGGTTATAAATATGCTACTTGTAGGTTGACTCAGTAGGAGCTCCCTTAGCCTCTGGACTAACCCAACACATATCTTCTAAAATTAAGCAAGCAGGATGACACCATTGCAGGTTGAGAAATTTTTAATTGAGTAGTTATCTGCAATTTGTTGTAAGCAATTTCAGTTCTTGGCAGGAATTCTCTTAAATATATCTTACTCAGGATTATTAAAGGTAGATCTTATGTAATGTAAGGTAAATGACCCATTTGTACTATGATTTTTTTCTGACCTCAGAGCAAAAACTTCGTTTTTGTTCCACCGTGACACAGGTTTTATTGGGTAGCTCTGAAGTGTGTTTACCTCTTGTATTAATCAGAGGATACATTTAAATTGTTGCTTAGCACTCATTATACCTTTGGTCTCTTTTTTTTTTCTTCTTCATTACATTACATAGTTCATCTTTGTGACCCATATTGGAATTGAGCAAGTGGATTTGGGGTTATGGAAATGGGTCTTACTGTAGATGCTTCCCTAGAAGATGGGGTTGTTTACTGTACAGGCAGCTTTAAAGGTAAAGGTAAAGGGGCCCCTGACCATTAGGTCCAGTCGTGTCCGACTCTGGGGTTGCGACGCTCATCTCACTTTATTGGCCTAGAGCCAGCGTACAGCTTCCGGGTCATGTGGCCAGCATGACAAAGCCGCTTCTGGCGAACCAGAGCAGCGCACGGAAACGCCGTTTACCTTCCCGCCAGAGCGGTTCCTATTTATCTACTTGCATTTTGACGTGCTTTCGAACTGCTAGGTGGGCAGGAGCTGGGACTGAGCAACGGGCGCTCACCCCGTCGCAGGGATTTGAACCGCTGACCTTCTGATCAGCAAGCCCTAGGCTCTGTGGTTTAACCCACAGTACCACCTGGGTCCCAGACAGGCAGCTTTACTCACTGGGAAATAGAAAAAGAATGTGCTCTGTTCATCAGTGTTCTGGAATTGAGAGCAGTAAATAATGCAAAAACGTACAGTTAACTGCAGGCAATTCCACCAGCAGATTATTACAGTAGATCAAAGTGAATACTATACACCACAGTGCAGGGAAGTGATAGCGATTGATTGACGTATCATCCTGAGGGAAGTGACTAAGTGACATCTGGTTGACCCATTCCGGTTCTTTTTTGTTAAGTCATCCTGGGGTGAAGTCTGTGCATTAGGAAGGATGTTTCTTCAGTGCTTGTGTGGGCAACAGTGTTGTAATTTAACAAGCCAGTTGAACTTTCCTTTAACGTGCCTAAATCCTGTAGTTTGATCTGAATCTCAAGTACATTCTGTAGACATAAGAATTCTAGAATATAACCACCATGGAGTAGTGGATAGGGAACATTAGGGCTAGGATGTGGGCTAGGATGTGGGAGATCAATGTTCAAATCCACACTTGGCAAGAGCCCCTCTCTGTGTTCATCCTTACCTCACAGGGGGTGGGATATAAATTAAATAAACACATTTATAAATGTCATCCATACCCAAGCATCCATTGTGCCTACTGACTGTTTCTTTACTATCTCTATTGGGATGAACATATGTCTCCTGCACTTGCATTACTGAGTAAAGATCAGCTGACTACTTAGCAAATCTTCTAACACTCCGGGTAACTTTGTCCCCAGCAGTGGAAAACATGACAGACATGAAAGAAACAGTGAAAAGTCTCAGTCTTATGACTGTTGCTACTCACACCAAGGTATCCTGCGCCATTCAGTAGGAATGCATCACTGTATCAATAATATGCTTCAATAATTATGACTGCCCATATAGCCAGTGTTAGCAACTGAGATATGAAAGGTAGGAACCAAATGGCACCTTAAACCTAGGTTATGGGCGCAACAACGGAATGTCTAGACGTGCTTTTTTAATAACAAGAATACAAAGCTGAAAATGAATGAACTGCAGCTAAAATACTATGCAGCTAAAAACATTTTTTTACATGGTCTAGTCCTTCCCCTGCCCACTCCCCTAATATTCTCAAGAGGCTCTCTTCTCCATTCTTCTGAGAGTAGCTGGAAGTGGGGAGGCAGAAAAAGGTCCTCCTTTCCTTCCACTCTGCAGTTTTAATCTGAAATCTCAGGCACAGTACTGTGCCCAGAGCTCAGAAACTGCTCTCGCTAATTGAATTCCCCGTCGCAAAAATGCACCTAGAACAATGGGATTTTCGAACACTGCATATAGCATCTAATATATCTGCCAAGTTTCACCATGAGCAGGGTGGATTTGATTTAAATCAAATTGATTTAAATCACGATTTAAATCACTAGTCAGTAAGGCTTGATTTAAATCACTAGTCAGTAAGACTTGATTTAAATATTTTTTTTTACAGAAAGACTCATTCTTGCTGGTATAATCTTAATATTTACAACCATATGAAGGTTTCATTTTTGGAATAATAAATTTTCAGAGTAGTTTTTACAGTTATATCAAAAATTACTGATTTGGTTATACTACTAGAAATACATAGACAGATAATTATGAAATTATGGTGAGGTTTAATAAGTTAACTGTTTATATTTGGACAACTTTTCTGCTGTACTTTATTGGAAGGAGAAAAATAATCATTTCCTTAATAACCATTTAAACAATTTATTTAACTAAAACAATAACATGATAGCATATGTATCCATGTTTGTTAACTGATGTAGTTAAACATTAAAAAAAAAAAACTTAGACTGAGTTTTAGCACACTTGATAAACTTAAAACAAATCCTTATTTCCTGATGAATAGCCTTTGGACTACAATGTAACTTAAATAGAAGACTATATTTAGAAAGACTTTTCCTCCAAAAGCATTTTATTTTAAAAATCCAATTTAAATAAAAAAAATCGGATTTTTTTGATTTTTTTAAAAAAATCGTTGATTTTTATCGACCCTGACCATGAGGCACATGACCTGTGCACAACACTTGGCTTATGTGTACAAAACAGCACAGAAATAGGGTAAGGAGGCAAAGTTTGTGAAGTAAAGGTAAAACAGAACACGTCTCATCTTATGCAGTAGTCTGGTAGCTGAGTGTTGTATTCAGAAGGCGGTGGCATGAATTTTAACAACTACTCTTTCCATCTTTTGTACTTAAAAATACTAGAAACATTGTGTACCTTGATGTACAAATGGTGTTCCTCTGTAGCAGCTTAGGAGCTGCTCAGAATTCTTTGTGAACATAGGAAGCTGTCTATTTCTGAGTCCAGCTAGCTTAGTACTGTTCATTGGGTGACAGTGGTGCTCCAGGACAAGAGATGATTATTATTAAATTTCTATGGCGCTGTGGTCTAAACCACTGAGCCTCTTGGGCTTGCTGATCAGAAGGTTGGCGGTTCGAATCCCTGCAACAGGGTGAGCTCCCGTTGCTCAGTCCCAGCTCCTGCGAACCTAGCAGTTCAAAAGCATGCCAGTGCAAGTAGATAGATAGGTACCACTGCGACGGGAAGGTGAACGGTGTTTCCATGATCTCTGGCACTCGTCACGGTCCTCCATGCGCCAGTAGCGGTTTAGTCATGCTTGGCCACATGACCCGGAAAACTGTCTGTGGACAAACACCAGCTCCTTCGGCCTGAAAGCAAGATGAGCGCCGCAACCTCATAGTTGCCTTGACTGGACTTAATCGTCCAAGGGTCCTTTACCTTTTTACCTTTACCTTTTACTGCCCTTCATTTGAGGATCACAGGGCGGTTTACAGTATATGAACACAAAAATATACAACATAATAACAAAACAATAACGTCCCCACAGTTTAAAAGGCCATAGCTTGTTTAATTAGCCAAAGGCCTGGGAGAAAAGGGATGTTTTTGTCTGGTGCCTAAATATCGGTAATTTAGGCTTCAGGCAAGCCTCCCTGGGGAGAGTACATTCCACAAACATAGAGCCACTGCAGAAAAGACACGTACTTGTGTTGCTGCCCTTCAGACCTCTCATGGATACAAGAAGAAGGACCTCAGATGATTATCACAGGGTCTGGGACAGTTCATATGGGGAAAGGCAGTCCTTGAGGTATTGTGGTTCTGAGCTGTTCCAGGCTTATAGGTCACAACCAGCATATTGAATTGTGCCTGGAAACTACTGGTAATTGGCAGTCAGTGCAGTCGAGCCAAGATTAGTGTTATGTGTTCAAACCATCTTGCCCCGGTGAGCAAACTGGAGGCTTAATTCTGCACCAGCTGAAGTTTCCAAACTTTCAGAGGCAGCTGTCCACATATAACATGTTGCAACAATGCATTAATATCTGTTTCAGTGCTGCTACCTTAGATACCAGGTATTTTAACTAGGAGATTTTTGCATCACCATCATCAAGCTTTCTTAGTGCTTTACATAAGCACCTCAGAGCAATTTACAAATATAGTAAAATATGCAATGCCACTCATGACAAGCAAAGGAAAAAGCAGAGCACAGTAATCAAATCATAAAACAATCATTCCAGCCCCTAACATAGGCCTTACCATAGCAAATGGCCAAAGTTAGATAGAGAGATGGAAAGATATCACCAACTGCTTCAAAGAGAAAATGTTGGTGCCAAGTGAACTTCCCCGGGGAGACCGTTCTGTGGATGGAGGCTGGTTCCTCATGATCACCCTTCAGACAACTGCCTGCCCCTCATTCTGACTTCAGGACATGGGCAGGCTCAAATCTGGCCGGGAAGATATTGAAGTCCTGAGTCATCTAAGGCTTTATAGGTGAAGACTACCACATTGAATTAGGCTGGGAAACAAACTGGCAGTCCAGAACAGGTGTTACATATTTGGACTGTGCCATCCCAGTTAATAATCTGACCGCCGAATTTTGCACCAACTGCACTTTCTGAACCATATTAAATGAAAGACATATATGTAACATTGCAGTAATCCAGCTGTGAGGTTACTTGGTCATAGAGCTCTGAAGCCAGGCTATGCCCATCCATATTGGACCACCAACTGAAGCTGGTGGAAGGTGCTCCATGCCATTTAGACCACTTATGCCTCCATTGGCAGTGATGGATCAAAGGGTATATCTGTGCACCTGATCTTTCATGGGGAAATGCGACCCTAAAGTAGGCTGCATGCCACCTGTCCAGATCAAGGAACTGTTCTCTAACCATCTGTCTTGTCTGGATTGAGCCTCAGTTTTTGGCTGTCATCCAGTTCATTGCCACAACCTGTACAGCATGCGCTCTGCTACACCTGCTGAAGATTAAAATGGAACTGTTTGTCACCAGCTTACTGATGACAACACACTCAAAAAGTCTGGATGATCTCACTCAGCAGTTTCATGTATATTTAAATAGCATGGGGGATAAGACTTGAACCCTGTGGAACGCCATACTGAAGGCTTCATAAGACCAGGCAAAAACCACCCAGGATCACCTTCTGAAGCTGGCTGCCCAAGTAGGAGCAGTGCAACCACTCCCCCTGTCTCTCTCCTCGCAAAGGTGGTCTCAGTGCTATAGCTTGAACCCTAGTTGAAATGGATCAGGGTGAATAAAAAGCAATGATTTTTTTTTAAAAAAAATCCTAAAATCAGATTTTTAAAAATTTAAATCAGATTTTTTAAAAATAAAATGCTTTTGGAGGAAAAATATGTCTTAAGTTAGTTTTCTGTTTAAGTTACCATACTTTTCTGTGTATAACACGTCCCCGTATATAAGACGCCTGTTTGGGGGACTCAAAATTAAGAAACGGGGGGAGGGGGTGCGGGATTGCCCAGAGTTGTTGAGCTTTTTGGGGGGGGGATCACTCACCCATCTGGCCAACGCTGCCAGTAGCACAGTAGCACACGTCACAGAGGCTGCCAGTAGCTGCAACAACAGCCAATCGACAGCAGCCCTTGCCGCGCCACCAATCAGCCAAACAATCACTGCTGACAATCTCCTACAAGCTAAGTGTGAAGCAGTAAAATGAAACTGCAACCTTATGAGCAGAATACTCCACAAGTATTGGGATCTTTGTATAATAATTGTGCAAGTCAGTTGCATGTCTGTGCAACTCAGACTTGAGACAAGTGCTGAAGGCACTTCAGGGCAGGCATCCTCTTCCCAATCCCACTGGGTTCCAATAAGTGCACTAACACTTAACTGTACAGAATAGGCACCTGAATGTAGAAGCAAATCCAAAGGGGTGGTGGTGGAAGTAACTGGGATCTGTATGTCCTTGCCAGTCAACTAAAAAGAGTTCACTGGTTCCAGGCCCTTCTTCCCAGTTGTAAATATTAAGATTATACCAGCAAGAATGAGTCTTTCTGTAAAAAAAAAAGATTTAAATCAAGTCTTACTGACTAGTGATTTAAATCAAATCCATCCTGAAATTGATCCAGAAATTTGGCATGTGTTCCAGTAGCCCATCCCCTTCATAACTGGAGGCTAGACTGATAGGGACAAGGAACAGGGCATTTCCATTGATGGTGCTTTTTTTTTAGATGACCCTCACCAAGGATGCTTAGGAGGTCATCTTTTCCCTTTATAGTTATGAGGTTTCAGAAGGTGAGGTATAATTCTGTTTTAATTGAAGTGGGAGATGGTTTTTGTACTTGGTTCGTTTTTTAAATTGGGGGTTTCATGGGAACTGCATTTTTGTAAGCTGCTGTGGCGCCCCATAGGCCATTTTGGCAGGGCATAAATGCAAAAATATGCTTGCTGGTGCTTTGTGACTAGCATCTGGGGCTAGTCCCGGTTGTATTGCTCAGTCTGCCTGGTTTACGGCAATAGTGTTGGCCCAAGGGATATGGGGTGGGTATAGTGGTGGGTCTTGCATCCCTCATTTTTCCACGTGGAACCCTGTACACTCACAATGGTGGTTTCTTCCCTGGAATTGTGGACACTTCTTTGTCTCTCCCAAACACAATGTTCTCTTATCTGTCCTCTTCTGCTATGCTGTGTATCTGGGTTGTTGGTGCCTCTTGTCTAAACACTGTGAAACTGTGTTATAGTGATGTGATGCTGTTTCATGCTTACTGATTGAACGTGATCAGAAGAAGTAGGAGTTCTTGTTGCAATTAACACTAGAATAAAAGTTCCCAAGAACTCAGGCTGAATGTTTTAACATAAGAGTAAGTATACTCGCAAGTAGAATCAAACCAAATTTACTATTTCCTATTGGAATACAGTCTTAAACAGTAGTAATAGTTTTACAAAGAAAAGTCTTTTGAGGAAATAGTAAATTTGGTTTGATTCTACTTGCGAGTATACTTACTCTTATGTTCAAACATTCAGCCTGAGTTCTTGGGAACTTTTATTCTACTGATTGAACATAGCACAGCAGCTACCTATATTGCATGAGCAGAAGGAGGCTTACTTGCATAAACAGAAGGAGGCCTAGCTTGTTCACGTGCCACATTGCTAACATAATCCTATTCCCTGCATCTGAAAAACTATTGTGCAAACAGCATTGCATATTTCTGCAAAGCTGTGTTCCACTGACTTGCTGTTTAGAGGTACCTCAAACTTTGGATATAATTCTTGCTTCTGTATTTGGATTTCTTATTTGCTGGAACCTTGGGTGTAATGTGTAGAAAAACAAGAAGAATAAGCTCTACTTGCTCACTTTTGTCACACCAGATTCTAACCCAAGTTAAAAATACACACAGCTTTCAGATGTTGGGGCTTTGCTAAAGCTCCAAAAGAAAGGATCAACTCCTGAGAAGAATGCTAGGAGGAGGGAAGCCAGGTAAGGGGGAAAGGGTGGGGAATGAAGGTTCTCTAGAACTTGTTTCTTCCTCTGCCCACATACTAATTTTTCTTCAAGGCTGGTTGCTTTTAGGGAATCATTACGTGCTGAAGCATGTAAAACTCTATTTCTCTCTCTTTGATTGCTGGGTTCAGCGAAGAATGTGAACAGTTGGGAGGTGATGTTCTTGTCATAGCTTCCATGACTTACTGCAAGACATCATATGGAGGCCTGACATGGAAATGTCTCTGAGAGGTTTTGAAGTGGTGCAGAGTATGGTGGTCAGATTGTTAACCCATATCCACAATAGTGAGTACAGTATATCTCCTATGGGCTTAAAATATTTTCACTGATGTCTAGCTTGTTTTCAGGCACAGTTCAGGGTGTGCCCTATTACCCGATCCCACACCATTTATTGTAAGAACTGCTTTTATTTATTTTTTTTTTTAAGCTGCCTGTTAGGTACAATATTAATTGGAGAGCTTCCTCTGATCATCCTCTGCTTTGCAAATTAGGCAGGTTGCTACCAAAGAGAAGGACCCTTTCTGTGCTTTCCACATGAATTTGGAGCATCTGTCTTTTAGGTGACAGGGAAAGTCCTTCATGCTTGCCCAAGCTTCTGGTAGGCTGCTAGTTTTTATTGCTGCTTTGACTGTTGCTAGCTTGGTTTTACATCTGGAGCTGTATGCTTTTTCCTGACAGCTCATGTCTTAAGCACTGATTTGAATGCTGTTTAAGGCGTTATTATGAATTTTGTGAGCTGTCTGAAATCCTGTAGCAGTAGCTGCAGAAAAGGGGTAATTAAAAGCAGAAGACATAAGTATGATAAAGTGCATTGACCCAAGATTTATGTGAACTTCTGTGGCACGCAACACTTTGTGACTTTCTAGATTGAATTAATTCTTTGAAGAAGGGTATGTCCTTTGCTTTGTTAAGGCCATGGTACTAATCTTTGTTTCTGATGCATTTATTTTTCTTCCTTATGGGGTTGCAAACTTGTGGCATATTCTTTCTTTAAAAGAAACTCTAGTTTCGCTCAGCTACAGCAGAAGCCCTAAAATACGCTCCAGCAAGGAAAGGGATTGTCACACTGTGGACTAACTGGGTCTGAGAGAGATTGTGGCCAGGGGCCCCTTTTCTCTCAAAATAAAATAAATGAGCACAAGGACTTGGCACAGTGTCAAATAGTTCACTTACTTATTTATGAGATTCTTATCCCTCCCTTCACGATAAGGTCCCAGGGGCAGGTTACAACAATATACCGTATTTTTTGCTCCATAACGCGCACTTTTTTCCTTCTAAAAAGGAAGGGGAAAAGTCTGTGCGCGTTATGGAGCGAATGCATGGTCCCTGGAGCTGAATTGCCCAGGGACCAAAAGAAGATCGAGCTTTTTCTTTTACAAAGAGAGAAGGGGGTGTTGAAAGGCTGCCGCTTTACAGCTGATCAGCAAGAGATCGGGAGGAGAGATAAGGCTGCTGCTTTACAGCTGATCAGCAAGAGATCGGGAGGAGAGATAAGGCTGCCGCTTTACAGCTGATCAGCAAGAGATCGGGAGGAGAGATAAGGTCGTTCCTGCAGAGGAGGCTGTTGGTTTCCCCAGCTACATGTGACTGGCTGATTAGATTATCTGTTTGGAAACTGTAGAAAGGGCTTTGAGCTGATCCTTTTGCAACTGGGGCTTTTCTTCTTCCAAAAGAAGATGCACAACTTTGAACTGATCCTCAAAAAGGGGGGCTTTCCCCCTTTCCTCCTCAAAAAACTAGGTGCGCGTTATGGTCCGGTGCGCGTTATGGAGCGAAAAATACGGTAATCAAACAATTAGAATGGTGTATACAATTATAAAAACAATTAAACCAATTCCAAGCAAATAGTAGCACAGTATAGGTTAAACAACACAGCAGAGGTTGCCTCCACAAAAAATGCTGTTAAAGATCAGGGGATAAAGGGTTGCATTTCCAGCATATGGTGGAAGCTAGACAACAAGCTTAAAGATTTTAGTACCCCTTCACTAGGGCATTACGTTCCATGTGAAACAACCCATCAGGAAGAACAGAATGCAAAATGTGTGGCTTATATGAGTTCTTTCTGCTCTTTGCTGTGACAATGTGTAATTATCAGCTGGTTACAAATGTCTAGTTTGCTGAGTTCACCTCATCCAGGACAGTTGGTTCTCCCATATTTGGAAGTATATATTGGCTGCTGATATAAGCCCGGGCTGGACAATAGCTCAGCCATCCAGCTTCAGCTCCAAATATTGATTGGCAGTCTCACTTCATTGTTAAATTCGCTATGATTTTTAAGGAAAGCCCTTGGTACTTGGGAAAAGGGTGCAAAAGAAGGTGCCTGGCATGTGACAGGCACAGTGTCACATCAGCCAGCCATCCCAAGACAGTATCTTGTGCCTGCCTTGTCATACTGAAGGTCTCCCACCTCACTGTGCACCCTTTACACCAGCCTTTCTCAGCCTTGGGTCTCTAGATGTTGTTGGACTACAACTCCCATCATTCCTAGCCAGCAGGGCCAGTGGTCAGGGATGATGGGAGTTGTAGTTCAAGAACATCTGGGGATCCAGGGTTGAGAATGGCTGCTTTACACTTAACAGTATTTTTAACAATGGTAACAGGGGAGCATGACCAGAATGCCATAGCATAGTATCTCTGAAGCAGGCATAGATTCCCCCCCCCCCCGACAGCAAGTAGTGCGATTAAGATACTGCTCTGCCATATTCTTATTTCGTTCTTGGTTAATCTTTGCCAATGGATTCAATTGACTGCTCCTGTGGCAGAGCAACATCCTGTCCTTTCCCTTGCACACTGTACTGCAGGGTCAGTTCACCAGGCCTTTTCAGGACAGCAGCATCTGTCATCAGCTTTCTTTGCTTTTCTAAGGCTTGCCGCTGGGACTCTGTTTCAGTTCTCTTTTGTCACTGGACAGGCTGACACTATTTCCACTGAATGAGGACAAAACCTAGATGGAAGCTTTATCCTTACTACCGGGGTGGATATATATATAGAGAGAGAGCCAGTGTGGTGTAGTGGTTAAGAGCAGTAGACTCGTAATCTGGTGAGCCGGGTTCGCGTCTCCGCTCCTCCACATGCAGCTGCTGAGTGACCTTGGACTAGTCACACTTCTCTGAAGTCTCTAAGCCCCACTCACCTCACAGAGTGTTTGTTGTGGGGCAGGAAGGGAAAGGAGAATGTTAGCCGCTTTGAGACTCCTTCGGGTAGTGATAAAGCGGGAGATCAAATCCAAACTCTTCTTCTTCATACACACACACACACACACACACACACCTTATTATTTTTTGCAGTTTTAGTAATGCCAGGTGTCAGTCTTTAAACGTAACTGAAATGTCAATATAGTATAAAAATGTTTCATTTTATACTTAATTCTTAAAGCTTAATTTACGACTCTGTCAAACGTGCCTCTATCATTCAGTGTGTGAGCGAGAGAAGCATTTATTTATTTTAAAGCATTGATCATTAGGAACAGAGGTAGTTGAGTGTGAGCGTGCAGACTAGCAGGGTGAATTGCCTGCCTGGCATGAAGATTGCGCATGTTGCCCGTCGCCAAGTTAGCAAGGGAGATTGTGCTGGGGCAAAGTCAGAACTTGGGGGGCACGTTCACACCAACGCTAAGGGTAAATGTAGTTGTGAGGTCCTGGAAGCCAAATTTAGGTTCCTAGGTAGAATGCTGAAAGCCAGAACCTCCAAAGTATGCATGGATGAGACAGTGGTGCTGGGAGGAGGGGTTTGGATTTATTAGTCACTGGGGAACATTCTGGGGCAAGACAGGGCTGTACAAAAGGGATAGGCTTCACTTGAACTGGGCTGGGAGCAGACTGTTGGCATTTAAAATAAAAAAGGTGGCATAGCAACGTTTAAACTGATTTGCAGCGAAAGGCAATGGGACCTGAGGGATGAAGATGATAAATGGGTGAATATTTAAATGGGGTGGCAGCAAACTCAGCACTGTGAGTGCCGGGGCACAGGACTGCAATTCAGAGAAGCCAAAGCTCCGCAAATCAAAATGCAAGCGCCAAAGACACTTCAAGAGAGACTCTGTGCAAGTGTTTATATGCTAATGCTAGAAGCTCCCAAGCCAAGATGGGTGAACTGTAGTGCTTGGTTTTAAAAGGTGGCATTGATATACAGTGATACCTCGAGTTACAAACGCCTCAGGTTATAAACGCTTCAGGTTACAAACTCCGCTAACCTGGAAGAGTTATCTCAAGTTGTGAACTTTGCCCCAGGATGAGAATGGAAATTGTGTGCCGGCGGTGCAGCGACAGCAAGAGGCCCCATTAGCGAAAGCACACCTCTAGTTAAGAACAGTTTCAGGTTAAGAACAGACCTCCAGAACGAATTAAGTTTGTAACTAGAGGTACCACTGTAGTTGGTATTACAGAAGCCTGGTGGAGCAGAGAGAACCAGTGGGAGACTGTTATCTCTGGATGTAAGCTCTACAGGAAGGGCAGAGAAGGATGTGCTGCTCTTTACATCCTGATCCTCAGGGGAGGCTTTTCAGGGATTGTTGAAAGACAGTAGGAAAGTCAGTGTATGTGAGCTTTTCTCTGGATCCAACTCAATATCTTTTCAACAACTTTTTCAATTGTGCTTTGACTGATTGTGACCAGGTATTCTTGCTTTAAAAAACAAAACAAAACAAAAGCATGATGCAAGGATTGCTCTTTAAATGTTCTTGCAGCATTTCTTGAAAGTATCTCAGTAACCAACAGGCAGAAGGACTGTGGTCTACTTTCTGCCATCCCTGATTCTGAGTTACTTTTAAACTGACTCTGATAGTCTTGTGTGCATTTATTGTTGTGAGTGTTACATGTCATTCCGCAATTTCCATCAGTTGATTTTAACCACTTGTAAATCTGTTGTGTTTTATCCTCAAATAATTATCTTTTACAGGAGAGGTCATCGCAGCTTTAACACTACTGAAGCAAAATATGGAATGGGTTTCACTGGTGACTGAATCCAGCCAAACAAACAGTATTGACAGTAGCTTGAAAATCACCAGTTAGCAGTTTCTTCACGCTCCAACACTGCACAGCACTTTCCAGAGAGAACTCATTGTGTGCAAGAAATCTGCTTTACAAATCTGTCCTGGTACCCTACAGCTTTGTCTGGTTAAACACTTACAAAAGGCGAAACCTATCTTTAAGAGCACCCGGAGAAACATGGAGGAATACCTGTGGATGGTTATTGTTGGTTTTATAATTGCTTTTATTTTGGCATTCTCAGTTGGGGCAAATGATGTTGCCAATTCTTTTGGTACTGCCGTGGGCTCTGGTGTGGTTACTTTGCGCCAGGCCTGCATTCTCGCTTCAATTTTTGAAACTACTGGCTCAGTGTTACTAGGAGCAAAAGTAGGCGAGACAATTCGTAAAGGTATCATTGACGTGAACCTATACAACAGCACTGTGGAACTACTGATGGCAGGAGAAGTCAGCGCAATGGTTGGTGAGTAACTTTTGTTTATATATTCAATGTCAGTTTCTTCAATCAGTTTTGTGCTTTTCCAGTCCTGTTAAGAAATGTGATCAAAGCCTTTTGACAATCAGTAATACAGCAGTTTGAGTCTTGGACACTAATATTTCAGAATGTGCAAATTTGCTTTTTGCTATTGTCAGGAACTGCCAGGGTTTATGTAGAATCCTACCCTATATAGATGTTTAACTGTTAAACTCTCAACCGTGCTTAAGAATCTGGGACCTGGTGCTCCTTCTCATCCCCTGTACAAATTCCACCAGCTTTCCCACCCCCACTCCCCATTGGCTGAAGATTATTCTAACCAGGTTCATCTTAAACAGAATATCAAACGAGGGTTTAGAGATAACATGGTGAGAGGGAACTTTCATGCCCTTTGCTTCTTCCTTATTAACCAAGTTTAAAGGATTGGGGATGCTAACATCTGTTTCAGTTCTTAGTAAGGCCGCTAGCCTTTTATTACTTCAGTAGAAATATACCATGTGCATTGTACTGCACATAACGCCAAACTATTAGTAGTAGTAAACTTTAATACGGTCAAAGACCAGCAATCACAAAACTATTAAAATAAATGCTTGTGCTTATTTTGACATGGGTGTTAAAATTGTGTGCAAGAACAGAGAAAGATGACACGATTGTGCAGTTTTAAAAAGGATGATCTTAATAGGATGACATACCATGTTTTTTTGATAGCGCCCCCCGCCCCAAACCAAAATAAAGCTCAGGAGCAAAAGAATTTCCTTAGCTTGTGGTCTCACTGGCTAATGCCAGTTTGGAGATATGTGATGTTCCAACAAAATACATGAAGGGAAAGGGTGAAGAATAGAAGGAGTTGGATAAGTCCAACCACCACCTCTCTGGGCTGGCTAAAAAAAAATGGCTCCCACTTCCACAGAAAAAAATCTCATCTGCTCTGAAAAAATAAGATGATTGATCCGTGTGCTGCAGCTTCCTTTGCTCTTTTTTAAACTTCTAGCTGTTTCATTTGCATTTATAACCAGACAGTATGGCAAGTTTAAATGTTAATTATGCACACTTGATAAAAAAAGTCCATTAGATCCTACTCTTTGTCCCTGGGATCTAGCGTCAGTTCTTGTATACACTCTAGAAACCAAAGGCCTAACTAATATCGGATGATCATATATCAGCTTATTAAGACGAGATATGTGTGGGCTTTTTGCCCACACTGACAGCCCCTTTGCTCAAACTACAGAAAAACCAAGAAGCCTCTGTTATCCATAGTTTGCTGTTTTGTCTGAAATGAGAATCTTTGGTTACCAGTTTCAGAACACGTCAAGATAAACCACTGTTTGAAGTTGGTTTTACTATCCTGGCTTGTTCTGAAGCTGGGACCCATATTTTCCCAGTTCAGATGAAATGAGGAGCTATTGCTACTAAAAGACTTGTGCACATTTCTGCTTAATAAGCTGAAGTAATATTCATCTGAACTGGCTCATTGGTTTGCATATGTTCTGGGGTTTGTAAATCCTTATCAGGATTGGCTCCCACTGTGCCTGGGATTACAGTTTCACTGGTTATTAGGGATGTTCTCACCTTCCCTTCTCCTGCTAGTCAGATGTCACATCCTTTTGACTCCTTGCTGTGCACAGAGAATGCCAAAATGAACACTGGGATATACCTGTAGTTCTTGAGAGCTGCTGTCACGTGGGATGATACGCTTTCTGTCTCTCAAATTGCAAGTCCTAGATTCTTCTGTACAAGTGCATTTTTTCTCTTCCTGTTTATAGAGAAGACCTTGTGCTAGCAGCTAACTGTCAATATTGCTTGCTCTGCTTCTGATTGGCTCCACCAAATCTCACAAGATTATGGACACCCGACATAGATGCAGGGAAAGAATATTGCCTAAGCCACCCAGAGTGGCTGGGGCAGCCCAGTCAGATGGGTGGGGTACAAGTAATAAATTATTATTATTATTATTATTATTATTATTATTATTATTATTATTGAAAAAGAGGTGTCAGAACTCACCATGAATGCCTCTTGTTCTCTTATAATGGCAGTGGCGCCCACCAGAGAGCTGAGTTCTGACTGAAAACAAGCCCTGGCTACACCACACTCAATAGCACATGCACATAATAACTAGTGAAACTGTGATCCTGGGCAGTGTGGATGGAGGTCCTGGGCTGCCCAGACAACAAAACCCCCTCTCAGCCTTGCTGATGTGGTGGTCCAAAGGAAAGCAGAGTAATACGTTTGACACCTGCTTGGCTGCAGGAGTTGTCGGAATGAGGCGTACAAGGTGCCATTCAACCATCTTAGGGACTCCACTTCTGATTTGTGTAGGGTTTACTCCTTAGCTTTTTCTTCTCCTGAAGATACCTCACAAGGCAGCGGGAGTTGAGGATCAGATTTTTGCTTCTCCTAGATGGGCTCCTAGGTTGACGAGCCCCATCTGCCCCTCACTTACCTCTACAGCATGTGCAGAAACCACCTTCTTGACCTTTGGGCCTGCTATGGATCTCGTCCGCTCAATCCACCAGAGCCTGTCTTTGCATGCAGGGGAAGTCCCTAACTCACCAAGGGTTTAAGACCCATCAGCTATCCTCACCTGGTTTGCCGGCCAGTTGAAGCCATCCCCAGGGTGTGGCCGCTGTCACATACTGACAGCTTCTAGGAGCCACGGGTGAGAGGTGAGTGCAGGGTGGGGACCAAAGTGGGACAAACTACCCCAGAAGAAGCAAAATGTGTCCCTCACCTGAGGGTACCACCCCTCGCCAGAAAAACTTCAAGTGTGGTTTTCGGAAAAAATGAGTTTCTGTCCTATTGTTCGAATTCCCTTTCCCTACACTTTCCAAGGGACCCAGGTGGCGCTGTGGGTTAAACCACAGAGCCTAGGGCTTGCTGATCAGAAGGTCGGTGGTTCGAATCCCTGCGACGGGGTGAGCTCCCGTTGCTCGGTCCCTGCTCCTGCCAACCTAGCAGTTCGAAAGCATGTCAAAGTGCAAGTAGATAAATAGGTACCGCTGCAGCGGGAAGGTAAACGGTGTTTCCGTGTGCTGCTCTGGTTCGCCAGAAGCGGCTTTGTCATGCTGGCCACATGACCCAGAAGCTGTACGCCGGCTCTCGGCCAATAAAGCGAGATGAGCGCCGCAACCCCAGAGTCAGACACGACTGGACCTAATGGTCAGGGGTCCCTTTACCCTTTACCTTTACACTTTCCATTGGGGGAATCCTGCACATTTTACTGGTAGGCTGAGGGGGCAGGGCATATGACCACACCATTTCCTGTCCCCTTCTCAGTATCAAGTTGATTGTGTCTCGCTCTCCTTGATCCATGTGCAAAGCTACTCTCCTCAATGAGCCTCTTTTGCACCCTCTTCCCCAACTTCACCGTTCCCCTGGAACTTGGCAGCAGTAGCTTTAAGAGCTTTTGCAACTGCAGTCTCCAGCCCTCACCCTACGAATACATTCCAAATACCACCCGGTTGGCCAGCTTCTGCAGATTTTCAAGGAACAAGTTTTGTTTTGTGAACTGGTTAGGTAGAAACACTGGAATGGATTTTGGTGTGGAGCTATGGTATTGAAAACAAATAAAAACGAAAGAACAAATTCCTAGACTGAGCAGGGGTTCATAAGCACCACATTCCTCCATCCTAAGTGTGTAGCAAGAAAGCAGGGTGGAGTGGGTGGAGAAAGAATTGTGGGGAAAAATGCATAGTTTCTAAGAAGGTTGAAAGGGGATGTGCCTAGTTTCAACATAGACTTTTGGGGCTTGTGTGTACGCAAGATGTACAGTCACCTATTAGTCCTAGCCCTTAATTTAAAACGTCAACGGCTGTTGGAGACTGCAGTTTCTCTCTTTCTTTCTTTTTTGCAATGATTTTTATTGAGTTTCCACATAAACATATTATTTACACATCTGATTATGACATCTTATATTTCATAATTATACAGATGGTTTCTAAACTATTTGTTCCTTCATAAAAGAAAAAAAAGAATAAAAAGGAAAAAGGATAAAAAAGGAGGGGGAAAGGGAAAAAAAAGACTTTAACACTTCCTTCTTCTGTTATTTTTATAGTCATTCTTAATTTACGCAGTTTAGACCTTCCTTATTGAATTGATCATTTTACAAATGCTATTCTAGTAATTACAATCTTCTAGATAGCCATTTCCACCCTTATGTCTTTCATAAAATATCCATATACTCAATTTATGTCTGATATCTATACATTGTATTGCCTTATTATTTCCTTTATATTTGCCCAATTTAAAAAAAAAATCATTTCATAATTGTTATCACTTTTCTCCATTATCTCTTACATTTAGTGTCAATGTATTTTAGTTATATCTATCAACCGTACATTGTATTTTTCTTTCATTGTTCATTCCCAATAAAGAATTTTAAACTTTAGTTATGAGTTTCAATTGGAGACTGCAGTTTCTCATTAATATTTGGAGAGAAAGGCAATCTGCACATTCTCAGAGCCTGAGTTCAGCTCATTTCTGACGGTCACCTGTTAGTTTCCATAGGCAATCAAATGAGTGATTACTTACTTTTTTTCTCTACTTTTAAAAAAATAGCTGGATAGTCCTGAGATTTTGTTGGGATTGGAGTACAGGAGATCCGACCAGTCAAACATTGTTGTTTGGCCACTTTGTTGAGTATGACCTGGTTCGCACATCCCTGTATTGGGAAGTTTTTAATGTTTGATGTTTTGCTGTGTTTTTATTATGGTGGAGTAACTGGGGCAATCCAGTCAGATGGGCTAGGTGTAAGTAATTTATTACTGTATTATTATTATTATTATTATTAAGCATGCTGGTGCACACTGTTGAAACTGTGGGCACTTTGCTCTATTCCTCCTGCTGCTGCACAGCTAATAAACAAGTAACGGTATGACTTGTTCTGTCTGAACCTGGTACGTTTGTCTTCAAATAAACCACAACGAACAAATCCTGACTTACGCTCAAGGTTTGAAGGAAAATGAACTATGAGATTGAGTTTGGGTTAAATAACATGCTAGACCATAGCTTTTTTTTTTTTTTTTTTTTTTTACATTAAACCACAGTTTACTTTAACTATGGCTTATTGTGATGTACGAACCAGGTCTATGTGTATATTTGGTCTCAAATATTCTGTGAATACAAGAATGCTCCTTTTCATTGTTTCACAACCTTGTAAAAGGCAATGAGTGCACAAATGCAGGTATATTCTGCCCCCCTCCCTCCGCACAACGATAATTCAAATGCCCAACACAAGCATCCCTAACTGAAAATACAGAGGAGTCTGTATGCCAGAAGCATGCAGTTTGTTTATGGTTAACTTGTGCATTAAAGGTAAAGGTAAAGGGACCCCTGACCATTAGGTCCAGTCGTGTCCGACTCGGGTTGCGGCGCTCATCTCGCTCTATAGGCCGAGAGCCGGCGTAGAGCTTCCGGGTCATGTGGCCAGCATGACTAAGCCGCTTCTGGCGAACCAGAGCAGCGCACGGAAACGCCGTTTACCTTCCCGCCAGAGCGGTTCCTATTTATCTGCTTGCACTTTGACGCGCTTTCGAACTGCTAAGTGGGCAGGAGCTGGGACCGAGCAACAGGAGCTCACCCCATCGCAGGGATTTGAACCGCTGACCTTCTGATCAGCAAGCCCTAGGATCTGTGGTTTAACCCACAGCGCCACCTGGGTCCCTTACTTGTGCATTAGTAATATTGAAAACACTTTCTGTCATTCTGGCCAGGTGACAATTTAAGGTGCACTTGTGTATGTCATTGTCATGTGCTTGTGAAGAGAACTCCCCATCTCATCTCCATTAAAGAGTCCTGTGCAAGGCAGCATGTGGATTATTTGAAAGAAAGGCAGAACTAAGTTAATGTTGGATAGCTGAGCACAAGCAAATCCGCACTCATAACAGCAGCAAATATTTTCTACCTAGTTTCAGCTTCGCTGCATGTATGAGATCCACAAATTTTTAGCACCTGCTTCATTGAAGAATCTAAGATCTGTGGCTTCCAAGGGGAACTTTTAAACCAGTCCATCCATGTGTCTCCTTTTTGGAATGCATTCCTCTTGTAGGGCTCAAGGTTGCTTAGTTAGGCTATTCTTAGCCTAAAACAAGTCAATCAGAGGCCTAAATTACGCAGCAGGTGGCTTCACATTGTGGCTTGGAGGGTAGGCCTCAGCTAGGAATAGAAAAGTCAGTAGTTTAGGAATGGAGCGCCAGGAAAGAATTAGTTTTATTCATTGGCTTCCTAAAGGAAGTTGTATGTGGTGCTAATGGCTCGCTCTTAAAAGCAGAATACTGTAGATAGTCTCTTCTGGAAGGGAAATTGGGTAAGAGCTTTACTGCTTATAAAGTAATAAATCTTGCTCTGCGCTGTACATATAACGGCAACTTGCACTGTGCCGCTTTGTGGAGAATTAATTTGGCAAGCCTCAGCGGGAACTTCATTAGGAACCGGACGCTGAGGGCCTCGCACTTTGAAGTTGGCACCTACGTCTGCAGGTGCCTAATCTGTTAAAGCACAACTTCAGATTCCCATACATATATTTTAGCTTGCCTAGCGCTTGACAAACCTCCTGTTCTTACAGTCCTAGGCGTGCAGCAAAACAAGAGCTTCACCATTCTAGCTGGTGGGCTGTGTTCATCTTGGTAGGTCATAAACTGTGAAGGTTTTTTATCATTTGCATCTACTGTTATTAATGTTTGAGGGGCATGTGGCAAGATTGGGGTGTGTATATTTTTCAATATATTCTGGCATTCTATGATTTTTTGGGGGGTGGGTGTGCTATAGATCATAAATTATATCTTATAAAAATACAATCTCCCAGGAACTTAACATCTGGACCAATATCCTCTTGTTCAAAGAGGATACATTCAGCATACATTCGTGCCCTTTTAACAGACTGGTAAATTTTCCACTCCAGGTTTTATGCACTCTGATGCTCTTGACAGGGATGATGCAGAGCTAGTACTGAGAGGAGTGGATAAATCTTACTAATAAAGCAGTTTTCCAGGCTAAATTTCTGAAAAGTTCAGTTATATAGTCCGAATTATTAACATCTCTCCAGCTAAAGCTACTTTGGTGCCAAAGGAGAACTTGACACATTTAAAAAATCCCCCAAAAGCTTTGGTTTGAATCTAATGGGGAATATAAATTTTGTGTTCTTTTAAAAATTAAATAGCAAGTGAAAATATAAAATTACATGAAATCATTTTCCATTTTCTTTTTCTGTGCGTATTGTTCAAAACAGAACAAAGAAAGATTGTTAAGATTGTAGAAGGCAGTTGGCAACTTCACCAGTTTTGATAGCTTGCTCTTTTTCTAAAGGACTACTGTAGTGCGTATTCCTTCCCTTGCAAGACTATCCAGGCGCCTTAGAATTCTACTAGTCCAGGTTTCTAAATTGCTATTCCTGTTTTGGAGATTGAAAGCTTAGAATGTAGTGAAGGGGAGGTGAATGGATAGGCTCCAATGACAGTGTAGCAAAAAACCATTATTCTACCTCAGTACTGGGCTAACATGCGTTAAATAGGGCAGAGGTTCATTAAGGCAAAAGAAGCATTGTGGCCTTTATACAGTTTAAATCTATTAGGAGTACGATTTGTAATGCAAAATAAATAGAAGCAGTGTTGGAGAAAGCTTGTACTTGAGCTCTGTAATTCTTTCCAGAAATGTTTTGTGACTGTCTACGAGCAAAAATATGCCAAAAGACTGGGTTGGTGTGCCCTCAAACAAGAATGCTAACATAAGTGTTTGGCCATTAATGTTTATACTAATTATTTTGTCCCCGCTTTAACTTTTAGGCTCTGCTGTTTGGCAGCTGATAGCATCGTTCTTGAAGCTCCCAATATCTGGAACTCACTGCATTGTCGGTGCCACTATTGGATTCTCATTAGTTGCAATCGGCACAAAAGGAGTTCAATGGATGGAGCTTGTCAAGATTGGTAATTGACATTTCCTTTTATTTGTGAAGGTTTGTGCACAAACATGCATTGACTGAAAATACCATTATAGAAACATGACCTTACAATTTTGCTATACTTTTGTTTGGGAGCTATTGCCAAATGATTTTGCAAACCTTAGTATGATATCCTGGTTTGGAGGGCTCCCTGGCCAGTGTAATTGCCAATTTGGACATAACAGCAAATTGCAGTTTGATTAGAGCCAGAATAAATGTAATAAGTTTTACATGAGAGAAAGAGGTTGAGCCCATGGCAGTCTCTGCCTCTGCAGTATGATGACATTCTTTCACAACAAAAGGTTGGGATGTTGAAAAGAAAAAAAGTTTTATCCCTGGAAATGACAAACACTATCCCACATGTTCTCGGCTAACTTGCCATAGACCTAGCCGTATGTAACTTCCTGACATAGTCACTGTCGACATGCCCTGTTATTGCTTCTTATTTTATCTGTTTTACTCAGCATGATTTTACACTTAAAGTTTTGAAATGTATTTGTACAAATGTATTTGTACATTTGTATTTTATGTACATTCGCGACAGGTTTCCGCCTGGTTTCGCATTATGTGCTATGGCCATATGGCTAATGCAATAAATACTATTTGATTTGATCTCACATGTCCTGGGATCTGATTTCTAAACCAGATTTGGAAATCTCCCCCAATTCTTCCCATTCCTGTAATCCTAGTTAGCCCTAATTCAGATGCCTGAAGTAGAACCCCTCCTCAAGTCATGTTTTTACAGCATAGTGTCAAGCAGTCCTGATACCACAGTATCTGAACTGAGGTTAATTATGGTTAAACCATATCAAATCACAGAAGGGAGGAAGAAGCATTAAAATGCCACAGTTTGGAATTCAGGTTCAGTGAAGTCTGAACTGAGCTCATGTGCACTTTAAATACTGACATGGAGAGAGATAACAGAGTTGTTATGGCTGATTTCCTTGGACCACTGGAAGTCAAACTCTGGTTTCCCGTCTGTTTTATTTCTCAGTTTTTAAATCTACCCCAAAGTTATGTGAGAATTGATAGCTTTACATTTCTAATTAAAGTGACCACAGTTAATACTTCCAAAGCATAATGTGCTGTGCACGCTTATTGGGGACATGCACATTTCTTAATCCCTCCAGAGCTGCAAGACATCTGACCTAAAGTAGAATTTCTTTATTTTTAATTCAGTGTATTTGTGCTGAAAAATAACACCAATTTAAATGACATATGAAGCTATGGTGTTCCAAAGTACTCTGTATTGGTCTTAGACCATCATTAGGGGCATAACCATGGGTTTTCCTACTGTGTTCAGCAGAATGTTCTTTGTATTTTAAAAGCCGTACAGAACAGGCATGATAGCAATCATTCTTAAAAACTTGAGTTTTTCTTATGAATTAAACTTTTGTAACTCCCTTGTGTAGTTTGGGACTTGCAAAAATGCTCAATTCTCTCTTAAATGCCAATGTTATCTATAGAGTATCTCAGTACTGAGTTGAATGATTTTTCTATCATCACTGTCTAGCTTCTATAGATTTTTATTTTTAAAAGTAGACATTGAGGGATGGGTAAGTGGGTGAGGAGATGCAATTTTTTACTTTCACTTTAACAGCTCTTAAGGCAGTGTGGTAAGCCTTTCAGAGAAAAATATGCTAAATATCCAGCTAAAATTATTCCCTTTTCATGCAGTTTCACACTAAACACTCACATTGAAATCAATGAGACTTAAACATACCTAATTTCAGGAAGATTGTGAGTTGGCGCACACTTCTTTTTTCTTCTAACCTGTAAGCCAACTTTTTTGCAGTATCCAGGATCAATACAAAATAAACGTGGATTGTTAAAAGCTTATAATGTTTTATTGGATAGGATCTTAGCACACATTGGAAATTATACATTTTCAATCTTTTCTTCTTGTTTTGGTTTTATTCAGTTGCTTCTTGGTTTATCTCCCCATTGTTATCTGGGATGATGTCTGGTGTGCTGTTTCTGCTGATTAGATTCTTCATCTTAAATAAGGTTAGTGGCAAAATTTGTGCTTCCTGTTTTTGTTGCTGGTAAGACTGTAATGTAAGTGACAAATAGGCTTTGCTGTTCTTCACTGCCAGCTTACCCCCCCCCCCCATACTCAAAATGCACTCCAGAGGCTGTCATATGCCCTATTCCCTTAGTAATCTCGGTGCCCCTAGATTTTCTTTAAAGTCTTCAGAAGGTACATTTACTTATTCAGGTTTTAAAGTGTAGTTCAAGAATGCTAAGTTCATCTTGAAATGGCTTGATATTCATGCAAGCTATTAGTTCCTAGGGTTCCGTTGGGTTCTAGTGTTCCACCAAAAATGGAAGTCAGGGTGTTAGTGTGTAGATGAGGCTGGATTTTTACTAATGGTTCTTATTGGATTATGTGGATCAAAGTAAACAGGTTGCAGTGTAGTACACAGGTGATAGGGGGCAAAACCTCCTCCAGGCGTGAAGTCGCCCCAAGGAGATTTAACCCTCATTTTATTTTGTTCCCCATTTTATTTACTCCCATGTAATCAAATCACTCTGTTCACTTATTTCAGGGAACGGTAAAGGGTTTTTGGGGTGGGGGCAGAACCCATTTTCCTACGCCAATATTGGTTCAGCCTCCACTAAGTGGTACTGTTTGTGATGTGTCATTGTGCACAGAGATGCATGCCTACATGTAACATGCATCCTCCCAGTAAACAGGCCTACGCTCCATACATCACCTGCCACAGTCACTAGCATATTCTAATGTCATTGTTAAATTGTTTTTTGGGATGGCTACCCTGTTGTTTTGCCTTTTGAAATTTAAATTGTTCAGCGGCAGTCAAGACACCCAGGACACAATTTTAATTAGGGGTCAGATACACCATGTGTTCAAAGAGCAAAATTATTTTTGCCATAAGTTTAGTAAATAGTTAAAATATTGAGCTCCCATCATGTAAGATTCTTAGGAAAGATGCAAACGTTTTGTAAAGCCCTAAAGGGACTCAAATAAGTCATGAGGTTTCAGTAGCCTGTGTTAAGGACATCGGCACTCAAGTGATAAATTCATGGGTTCTAATTATGGAATTTGAATTTGCCTGAAAGCCAATGGCGTTTTGAAATTAGAGAGCGACATGCATAAGTCGAACTGACAGTAGGTTGCATGTCTGGCCCTCTTTTGGACTAGATCTGTCCCCAGAAGCAAATGTATGGGAGGAGAGCTGAAAGAAAACACATCATTTTGGTTCTTACTCCCACTGATTGCGAGTTGCCATTTCTCACTTTCCCTGTTCCTTTTTTTCTTATTTTAATATTGCAGAGAGCTAACAAGGACTCTGAAATAACTCTAAAACTGAAACGTAATACACAGCTACAAGCTGTAGAGGATAATTAATATATGCCACTGTTTGTGCACTGCTTCTCTCTTTTGACTAAATAAAGAAAAGTTTATCAACTGCACCTACAGTTCAGAGTCTGAAACTGAGTTCTATTCGTTGCTGAGTTGCTTTAGGTGTGGGCATATTTCTAGCAGCGCTGAAGCATCCAGAGATCAGTGTGTGCTTTCAACACTGAAATGCAACCCATTTTACTGGAACACTGCTACATCGCTCATCAGAAATGCCTGTGAAACATTCCTCTCCCCTTTCAAATATCTTTCAATTTGCCAAAGCTTCAGAATAAGAGACTGTGAAACTGTAAACAGGTATTATCCACTCAGGAAATCAAAACAAAGGATTCCAACCTCTTTCTGTAACCCTGATCTGATTGCCTGTGATATCCACAACTTTGATGCCCTGTAACATTTTTTGCCAATAGCTACTTATACCCACACAAAGTCCCTATTTCAAAAAGTTGCTTCCAACCTTTAGAAGTGCCGGTGAAAATCTTACTATATTACTAGAGGCTGTGCCCCACTCTCTGCGTTTGCCAACTCCCCTGCCACTTTCCCTCGCTCAGTGTTGCCCTTTGCTCACTCTACTCAAACCTCTGCCATTGTTTAAAATCACTACTCCCCCCCCCCCAAGTTTCCTTTGCTCAAACTTCTGCAGTTATTTAAAACTGCCGTTTATAAACCTGTCCTCTCTTTTGCTCTCTGCCACCATGACTTCATGCAATTGAGGGTTGTGATGGTAACAGGCATCACCCCACTTATGCCCGATCATGTATGTTCACGGTGCTGGGAAACAACCAGCCAAACAAAGAAATAAATTCAAACCAGGAAACGATGGGAGAGGCCTCGTGGCTCATAAGGAGACCCTCTCCAGAGCCCAAAGAGGATTTCAGTGAGGGCGGAGGAAGTCCCAAAGAGACTGGAGGCGCAGCAGGGCTTTTCTTTCCACTGCTCAGCCTCCCCGCCTAGCAGCTGACACGTGCGGTAGCGCAGCAGCAGTGGCCGCTTTTCTGCACATTCTCCTGACTCCAGGTGCTCTAGAGCTTCAATTCTAGTTGAAGTGAGAGTTGTGTAGAGAGAGAGAGTAGAAGAGTAGGAAGAGGCTTTTAAGAGGGCGCTTCCCACTTAGGCAATTTTTACTTACGCGCATGGGGCCCTGGAACGTAACCCCCACATAAGTGGGGCGGGGGACTCCTGTACACTACAAACCCTCCAGTGAGGGCTGATTGTTGATAGCCTTGCGTTGTCATGTATATAGGGAGGCAACATTAAATGTTTATTTCAAAGTCCCTCGAGGTTTAAAGTTTCAGCGCAATTAACTTTTAAATGAAGACTTAATATGGTGGACAGATCCAGTATTCAGTGACTGTGCTCACCCATAAACAATGTTTACTCCCATGGTTCATTTCATTGGAACCTGTGGTTAATCTTAACTGCGGCTTGATTGAAACAAGCCAACTTCAAATTGGAATTAAAAATATGGCTCTTTTAGGAGCACAGGGAACTACCATACTGAGTCAGACCATTGGGTCCTTTGGGTCCGTCTAGCTCAGCACTGCCTGCCCTGACTAGCAGCAGCTCTGCAGGATTTCAGACAGGCTTCTCTCCTAGCTCTACCTGGAAATGCCAGGGATTGAACCTGAGACATTCTTCATGCAAACAGATACTCTGTCAATGAGCTTATGGCCCTTCCCTTAGGGCTATTTTGCTTGCTTGCTTGAACTTCCAGTTAAACAAATTTCCTGGCAGCCTGTGTTCTTACCGTTAACCTGGAGGAAAGCAAGGGATAGCATGGTGCATGTAGCGATACTAAAAGTTCTTGGAGACCAGCCCTGAAGAAGCATTTATTCTTTGTGGTTCCACTCCTCCCAGCAATTACTGCATAAGGATAGTGAACATAGATTTCTGTTTTGCTGTAATACTGATATGTAGTTTGGCAGCCTGCCTCCTGCTCTAATCAAAACACTCCCTTGGTTATGAGGCAAGGAAGGGTAAAGCTCATAGACCTCCTGATAATTTCCCTTTCCTGCCAAATCTCCCTAGGGAGGTGAAGTGCTTTAATCTTTCTATCTCCTAACAAGATAATTTTCCACACTCCTAAAACTGTGTGGGTCTCTGAATGGGCAAGCCAGTGAGAGGGAATGGCAGACTAGGGAACAGAACGGACTCATAAGGGATATAACTGACTGTCAGATCCTGTCTACCTAGAAATCTGTCTGTACAAATGAAGCGGCGTACTCTGTCCCCAGGATCTAGTGCAACCATTTTCACAATTGTTTCTTATTCATGGAAATAGGGCCCCTGTCTAGCAACACGGTGACAGTTGTGTTTCTGTGTGTCTGTGACAATATTTTTTTGGGCGTTGTTACCTCTTACAGTGGGGACAACAGAACCAGCTGAATGTGCCTCTTACAGTTTTAACTCATCCAGCCGTTTGCTGTCGTCTGTCCTCATTTTTTAATCTGGAGCTGATTTCATAATTCAGAAGCCACATTTTTCTTTTTTTGCTTTGTGCCATATTTGGGTAATAAAGGCTGAATTTTTGCTAGCAAATATTCAGGGCCTCCTTATTTGGAGTGAGTTGAATTTTTTGACTGACTGTATCTGATGCAGTATCTCCAAAGCTGTGATATTTTATCTTCTTTTATTCTTCATACAGGAAGACCCTGTACCCAATGGTCTTCGAGCCCTTCCAGTCTTCTATGCTGCTACACTAACAATTAATGTATTCTCTATAATGTATACAGGTGCCCCTGGTGAGTATTATCTGACTTACAAAGTCCACTATGTTACATGTCGGCTGTAGTCAAACACTCTGTGAAGAAGGAGATAGGCTTCAAAAATTACCAAAAGTAATAATTCATAGGAAAATCTTGGGACTTCTGAATATCATTCTGGATGCTGGATGATTGGTAAAGGACAAAAAGGGATGATAAATGTTACAACATGACATCTTATTGTTTTGCTGGTTTTGCTTTCCGTAAAAGAAGAAACACATTCAGACAGCAGTTCCTGGAAAAGCAAGACAAACTAGTGTGTTTTCACCTAAGCCATTGTAGATCTGTGAGGGCCACTTTGCACATCATGTGTTTGCTACATAGGATTTACCACCAAGAGTACAACCCACATGGATTCACAGCCAGCCACAGTCTCTTGACAAGTGTGCTTGCATGATGTGCATGTTTCAAGACACATATTTGTTGATATGCTCACTTAAAAAACCTTAGGCACATATCAAAGTTTAACGTCCAAAGTTGCCCTGAATTTGTTTCTGTTGAAAGCTGAAACTTCATGTTCTAAATATGCACATTTGCTAATAAAGGGTAGCTGAATAAAATGGATCCTCATTACTTTTTATTTTTTTGTGATCAGTAGAACCAGGCAACACACCACTGTCCTGTATTATGTTGAACTTGTAAACTGGCACAAGCTGTTATTGCTTTAGTTTTACGGTTAACACCAGATGCAGTTCAGTAGCAATAGCAGATTGTCCAATCTGATGCACAGTGCTCTGCCCATGTGTTTTTATAATAGCACCAATCTTTTGAGCAAATGCATGTGCATGTGTCCTGAGTTACAGAGGAAATGACTTGGATTTAAAATCTTGTGCTTTTACTTGTATCACAAGTACCACCATGTCATTTATTTATTTTATTTTATTTTATTGGTGTGTTAAAAATAGGCAGCTGTACCAGATCAGTTGTATGTAGAGTGACAAAAGATATGGGCAGCTGCCATTCCCAATGAAACAAAAGTATTGACCCGATTTCGACATATGATGTATCAGATTCAAGGAAAGGAGCTGTGCTTAACAACTGCTGGTTTGTATATCATGAGTGAAGTACTGTGAGGGCTTCAATGACAAAAGCACCAGAAATTATGCCAGTGGCTTTGGACTCCCATGCTGTTTTTACCATTACATCATCTGTCAATTGACAATGCTGGCTTGCATGACATATGTACAGAATTGGGCCTGTAGGTATTTAAGAGTATGCATGCTGTGACGGAAGGCAGATAATTATATGTGCAGCAGTATGGCAAATTCAGTGGCTCATGTTGGAGTCATAGCTGGTGAGCAATCATCATGAGCTCTATGTGGAAATTCTTTTTAAAAGCTGCCACAGAGTATAATAGATGTTTTCTTGGTGTAGAGGTCAAGCCAAAGGAGATGACCTTTACAGTGGGGTGGAAAGCCTCATACCCATTTTTCAAATGAACAGAAATGTAAAGATGTCAAAGTGAACTTCAGTGGCAACTCAAACCCTTGTGACCTGGGCAGCTTACATGAGAGCAATAAAGATCTTGATGGACTTAATAAGAATGGAAAGGGATGGTGGTAATTGGGTACTGCATTTGAATACATTTGCCACCTTGCTTCCATGGCTTATTGTTGTTTAGTCATTTAGTTGTGTCCGACTCTTCGTGACCCCATGGACCAGAGCACGCCAGGCACTCCTGTCTTCCACTGCCTCCCGCAGTTTGGTCAAACTCATGTTAGTAGCTTTGAGAACACTGTCCAACCATCTCGTCCTCTGTCGTCCCCTTCTCCTTGTGCCCTCCATCTTTCCCAACATCAGGGTCTTTTCCAGGAAGTCTTCTCTTCTCATGAGGTGGCCAAAGTATTGGAGCCTCAGCTTCAGGATCTGTCCTTCCAGTGAGCACTCAGGGCTGATTTCCTTCAGAATGGATAGGTTTGATCTTCTTGCAGTCCATGGGACTCTCAAGAGTCTCCTCCAGCACCATAATTCAAAAGCATCAATTCTTCGGCGATCAGCCTTCTTTGTGGACCAGCTCTCACTTCCATACATCACTCCATGGCTTACAATCCTCAAAAATGTGAACTATGCTCGGTAAGGCATTGTTCACCTAGCTGACTTGAAAGGACTTGAGCGTACAGAGCCAGGAGGTCACTGTTTGAAATTTTGGGGTGAAACAATTTTAAAAAAATGAAATTTATGCAGAACCTGTAGCAGAATGGATAAATGAATGCAACACGCACAACAGAATCATTGGCATTGCACAAAGTGGAGAAGCAAGGAATTCAGTTTCCTATGACATGGTCAGAGTGATCATGCATCTCACAGGATTAAGAAACATCTCTTCAACCTAGAAGATGACGACGACAAAGCCGTATTCATAGTCTGTTAATCTCTCTGCATGACTGATGCATGATTCAGATGATGTTTTTAAAAGCCATTGAACAGTTGATGAGGTTCAATGCATTCAGAATAGTACCTACAGAAGTCACAGAACCTGACAATAGCAACATACTTCTGATCTCCCAGACAACAATTGTGGCAGCAGATGATGTTCTCATTAATTTGCTAAGAGCTAATGACCAAGGGATAGAAATCGCAAGGCATCATTTCATTTCTTTTTCTGTAGGAATTTCTATACCGTTCAACATACAACTTATCAGAGATTAATATGAAGGTTTGATTCATCAGGGCAACTCCTATCTCATGATCCACTGGGGGGGGGGAAATAACTTTATAAAACTTTTGCTTCGTTGTATATTGTCAAAGGTTCTGACACAGCAGAACATACAGAAAATGATCACGGATGATGTTTTCAGAGACTGCATACACACAGAGGCTTGTTTAAAGGTGCTGACCAAATGATCTGGATGTTATGATGTCTAGATGGAATACGGATTCTCTGTTTCACTGTTGCTTGTAAAGGTTGGAGAACAGATGAGCACCACACCAAAAGCAGGCTCTTGGTGTAAATAACCCTACATGAGGTTCAGAACTTGTGTGCATTGATGGTAATGCACTAATTCAAGCAGCAGGGAAGTCTCAGGAGTTCCTGACATTTTGTGAACGTGCTGACAAATTCTTCTGCTCTGTGGTCTGACACTTTGGGGACAGCACTGCAGTCATTTTTTATGGATGCACTTGAGTCTGTTCCACAAAGGCTGACACACAGTCCAAACAAATAGGTTCAAAAGAGGCAGTACTAAAGCACGTTGATGGGCCTGATGCACTGGTGTAAAGTCACATCATTGTCACTTCCCTCTCACGACTGGGCAAAAAAAAATGTTACGGTAAATGTTTTGAAAACCAATATGGAAGGATGTAATTTTGTTTCTTTTTTTCAGTCCTAGGAATCGTTCTTCCTATGTGGGCAATAGCGCTAATATCAATTGGTGTATCAGTAATATTCGCTATCTTAGTCTGGATATTTGTGTGTCCGTGGATGAAAAGAAAAATAGCAAGTATGTCTTGGGGGGTGGGGGAGGTCAAAATGTGTGTAATTTTAAAATCCAATGTCTGAGGAAATATCTTTCCAGTGTGTTTTCTAGAATAGTGATGCTTTAAATATAACTGTGACAGGTGACCTTTTTATGCCTTGCATAGCATGACATTTTGGTTTTTAGTTGTTGTGTTTTAAAAATGCAGGCCATGATCCAAAGTATGAAAGCTCACTGTGACTTCATACTTTTTAAAAAAACAAAAACAAAAAAACCCCTCTTAAATACCTTTGAAACTTAACTTATTTCCAAAAATTACTTACTGTGTGACAAATGGGGGGAATGATACTTGAGAAACAGAAATCCCATTCAGCCAAGGTCGCTTTAGACTTCTTGTGTAGTACTTTGGGTCCCAGCCAAAATATTTTATTTATCTAGAACAGCTAGGCTGCTTTGAGCTCAAGAAAGTGTAGAACAAAATTTTAAGATTTTGTTGTTGTTCAGTCGTTCAGTCGTGTCCAACTCTTCATGACCCCATGGACCAGAGCACGCCAGGCACGCCTATCCTTCACTGCCTCTCGCAGTTTGGCCAAACTCATGTTAGTAGCTTCAAGAACACTGTCCAACCATCTCATCCTCTGTCGTCCCCTTCTCCTTGTGCCCTCAATCACTAAATTTTAAGATTTAGTGATCTAAATTAGATGGATGTGTAGGTGGAAGCAAATGTTCTGTTTCCTTGGTCTCTGGAGGGAGTTTAATCTTACAGATGTGGGCAACTTTCTGGGTTTCTTGACAAAAGAGCAAAGCAGTCAGTTCATTTATCTAAGTGATACTAGTTATTTCTGTTGAGTGGATAATTAACCCATCCTTATAAAAACTTTGTGTTTTCCCTAGGTCGGTTAAAGAAGGAAGGGGCATTATCAAAGATATCTGACGAAAGCCTTGACAAAATAAAAGATGACGATACACCTGTCTTTAAAGAACTTCCTGGTGCCAAAGCAAATGATGAAAGTACTATTCCTCTTACTGCCTCTGGAACAGAAGAGGCTGGCGTATCAGATAATATAGCAAATGGAAGCCATCCACGTGTGCCATATGGTGAGAAACCCAAGAGCACATAAATTATTTTCTCTGTTTTCATGTTGCTGCATGCTGATATCTAGTGGTCAGTTCCCTTCTGTGCAAAACCCCTTCCCACCCCAACTTTTTTGATGTACAGGGTGAATCAAAAGAGAGAGTATATGGTTTTGTTTTGCTTTTTTGGATAATTGCTCATAATCTTTTTCTGGGTGCTTGTGCAGAACAGTTTTTTAAAGAACAACACACAGTTGTATGCTACACCGTGTAATTGTGTATTGTCTTATCAAATAGCTACCTGCTCATTTACCACAGTTTCTCTTAGTGGATGATGCATTTAAGGCTGCTGTCAAATCAATTTCTGATATACTGGTAATGAACAATAGAAATGACATAATATTTTGGCTAAATTTTTAAGTGGCATCTTAATATTTGAGATACTGAACTATGTTTCACCAATAGACAAGTCTATGTCTGTGTCTTTGTTTTCAAAGACCGAGAGTATTTTACTCCGGTAGCTGAATGTTTATTTATTGCATTTATTCTCCACCCTTTCCTTTAATGAGCTCAAGGTGGTGTACATGGTGTCCCGCCCCCTCATTTAATCATCACAACATCCCTGTGAGGTAGGTTAGGCTGAGAGGTAGTGATTGGCCCACGGTCACCCAGTGAGCTTTATAGCTGACTGGGGATTTGAACCCTGGTCTCCCAAGGTCCTAGTCCAACACTTTAACTGCTACACTGCAATGGCTCTCCATATGCAGTTATTTACCGGTATGTTATTATTACACCTAAATTGATAACTTGAAATAACATGGTTCCTGCCTGCAGACTTATAATCTAAAGGTACAGACAAGAGAAATTGGGGAGGATAAATCAATTGGGGAAAGGTGGGTGGCCACCCCCCTCCCCTTCAACAGGCCAATAGAAGGGTTTCTTTCTTCTGACATTCAACCCAGAGTGGCTGGCTGATGCTGCAGTCCAAGAGGAGAAGGGGTTGGCAATTGGCGAGGAAAGAGCCTCAGTCTGTCTCCCAAGCAACAAAGTACTTGGCTTGATCATGCCTGAATGCCATTTCCCAACTCTTTGACTAGTGTGGATTCCACTGAATATTCTGGTGTTCTCTCCCTACGTATCTCTGACCAATTTGGTCACCAGAAAATGGACTTGGAGCAGCAAATATGCTTTGATGGAGCATAAATGCTCATACAAATGATAAAAGAGTTTCACTGTTCTGTTGCCTTTAGGTCTTTAGCTTCCTCTGGGGGGAAAAATACTTTTCTTTGCTGTTTTAGGAAGAGCATTTTCAATGACGCAGAGTATGGTGAAATCTCCTATTTCCAACGGCACCTTTAATTTTGACGGCCACATGAAGAGCGATATTCATGTGTATCACACTGTGCACAAAGACTCGGGATTGTACAAAGACTTACTGCACAAAATACACCTAGATAGAGGCAGCGACAACCGGACTACGCAAGACAACAACTACAAACTGCTGCGGCGCAACAATAGTTACACTTGCTACACAGCTGCCATCTGTGGGATGCCAGTTCATTCGTCCTTCAAGGCTGCTGATACGTCAACCCCAGAAGATAGTGAAAAGCTAGTAACAGACACGGTTTCCTATTCCAAAAAGAGAGTTCGTTACGACAGCTATTCCAGCTACTGCAACGCCGTGGCAGAAGCAGAAATCGAAGCTGACGAAGGTGGTGTGGAGATGAAGCTGGCATCTGAGTTAGTAGATCCTAGCCACCCCCCTGAAGACCCTGCAGAAGACGAGAGAGATGAGAGGGACTCCTCACAGGTTCACCTGCTTTTTCACTTTCTCCAGATCCTCACAGCTTGCTTCGGATCGTTTGCTCACGGAGGCAATGATGTCAGGTAAGTGAGGAGAGCTTGCATATGTGAACGATGTCATCATTTAAAAGTTCTGTTGTTTGTTGTTCCAGCAGTCCAACAAGGTAAAATCTGCTGCAAAATCTTAGTAATGCTGATCTGCTTTAAAAGCAGGCATTGCTCAAAAAGTTCCTGCATCTATGGCTGTATCTTCACACTGTGCGAAAAACTTCCATTTTTGTGAAGAACAAATACAGAAATGAAACCACGTATCTGAGATTGAGGGCTTTACGCTGGATTTCATCTTCCCTCTTGGTGCCATACTGCTTGTGTACAGGTCTAGCTAGAATTTATCAGCTCTGTTTGCTGAGTACTGTATTTTTCTGTGTATAAGATGAGGGTTTTTTTAATTTAAAAATTTTGTTAAAAATTTGGGATTGTCTTATGCACAGGTAGGGGCCGCGGGTGGTGCTGTGGTCTAAACCACTGTGTCTCTTGGGTTTGCCGATCAGAAGGTTGGTGGTTCGAATCCCTGCAATGGGGTAAGCTCCCGTTGCTCGGTCCCAGCTCCTGGCAACCTAGCAGTTTGAAAGCACACCCAAAAGTGCAAGTAGATAAATAGGTACCGCTCCGGTGGGAAGGTAAACGGCGTTTCCGTGCGCTGCTCTGGTTTCAGTGTTCTGTTGTGCCAGAAGCGGCTCAGTCATGCTGGCCACATGACCCAGAAAAACTGCAGACAAACGTCGGCTCCCTCGGCCTGTAAAGCGAGATGAGTGCCGCAACCCCAGAGTCGTCTGCGACTGGATTTAACTGTCAGGGGTCCTTTACCTTTACCTTTTTTTAAATACACGGGTAGTGCATAGGGGGGACGGGCGATTGTTCGCAGTCGCGAGTAGGAGATATGCAGCGGCGATTGGTCGGGTGATTGGTGTATGTTCCAAGGGCTGTTTGGGATTGGCTGTTGTTGCGGCAATTGGGCGGGCGATTTGTGGCTGCTGGCGGCGATCGGGCAGATGATTGTCGTCTTCTGCGAGGCATGCGATTGGCAGCTGCAGTCAGGCGGATGAGCTCAACAACCCTGGGCACCCCCCCCCCAAAAAAGCTCAAAAACTGGGCAATCCCCCCCAAAAAGCTCAACAACCCTGGGCAATCCCCCCCAAAAAGCTTAACAACTCTGGACAATCTCCCCCCACTTTCTTTATTTGGAGTCCCCAAAAATAGGGGTCGTGTTATACACGGGACTGTGTTATACACGGGAAAATACAGTACATTTCCAGCAAGTTTTACCAAGTTGCTGGTCAGTTTCTTGTTCATAAATTAGGAGAACGTTGCAAGGCACATGTCGGTTCATTTAATTCTCAAAGCCTTTCAGTACCTTGGAAAATAACCTCCTATGCAGGCTTAGTTGTATTGTGCATAGAAACAAAAAACATCTACTATAAACAAATAGCTGCTGTAATCCAAGAGGCTGCTTCTTGCACTCTCCACAAATCCATTCTGTTTTTAATAAAGCAGAGCTTGTACAACAGGCTTGCTTTTATTGGGCCAATTTTGAGTATCTGTAATCATATCCCATTGATTTTTATATGCACCCATTTGCCACTTCTGGCTCACCGCAAAGTCTTATAGCTTTTAGAACTTCCTGTGCTTGATTAATAAGCTGAGATATGAATGAGCCTTCTTGGCTTCGCAGACAGCCACGTTGCTCCACCTTTCAGCAACAAATAAACCAGGAAACTTTCAATTGAGTATGGCATCTGAACTGGTTAACAACTTCAGAGCAAGCCATGGCATTGAACCACAACTTCAAAGCATGGTTTCCTAGTACAGTGGTACCTTGGTTTGCATACATATTGGTTTGCATACATTTTGGATTACAAACACGTCAAACCCGGAAGTGCGAGTCCCGGTTTGCAACCTTTTATTGGATTACAACCCATTTTGGGGGGGGGGGGGGATTACGAACATATTTTTTTTGGAGGCCCCATTGGCGAAAGCGTGCCTTGGGTTACAACCTGTTTTGGTTTACAAACGGACCTCCGGAACGGATTATGGTTGTAAACCAAGGTACCACTGTATGGGTGAAATGGCAAGCTATAGTTCAAGGTTTCAAAACCTTAGACTCGGGTCTGTATGCTGCCCTCCAAGCCTCTCTATTTGGCACTCAAGACTTGGCCCAGCGTCCCACTCCCTCTCACCAGCCCTGCTTTGCATCTTCCTTGAGTGCATTTGCCTGTTTGGAATGTGTCCATCAGCTGTGAGATTGCATAGAAAGGAATGTGTGAGCATGTGTAGCTCACTGTACAAAGGTAACATATACAGGTGCTGCTATGCTCACTTTTGTCTCTGGCCCTGCCTGCTAAGGGTTCCCAGAAGGGAATATGGCCTCGAGCTGGGGTGGCCAACTCCCAAGAGACTGCGATCTACTCACAGAGTTAAAAACTGGTTGAGCTTTTCATAGGAAGGAAAGCCCTGTTTTGGGGATTCAGGTCAAAGTTGTTGAGGTTTTTTTAGGGGAGCTAAAGTTATTGAGCTGCTTTGGGGGGAGCCAGTGATCTATCAGTGATCTACCACAGACGTCCAGTGATCTACCAGTAGATCACGATCTACCTGTTGGACATGCCTGCTGTAGTTCATTGAAGACTTTGTGGTCACTCACCTGCCAAAAGGAAGAGCTTAAAGGGCTGTCTGTGCATGTGGCCAAGAAACTTCCCTATCTCTTAATTTATTAAGCTAAGAGATGATGTCCAAAGTCCCACTACGGAAGTTGGGGCCACCGGAGAGGTTGTCCTGCCTGGATCTATGCCAGTAGCAGATAGGAGCATAGAAACTTGCTTTGTTTTGGCACTCACTCATTGAGTGAGTCCAGATAAACAATGAGGCCACGGATGGGAAATCAGCTGTGGGGTTCAAATCCCTGTGAGCATGAACTGTAACCAAGTTCTTAACTGGAGGGTGGGCACTTCCTGGGTTAATTATACAGTGTTTACTCTTTCTTTGTAAAGGAACACTCCCAAGTTGTTTGGCATGGCAATGAAGTTTAGTGTTTCATGGTCAGGTGCCCTGTTAATTATTTAACCTGAAAATAGCAGCCAAAAGCAAAGGCCAGTTGTACGGCTGACATTTCATTGCCTATTTTTAATACAGCTGATAAATAAATTCAAATACAGTGTTTTGTATAGTTCAACATTTAATGAAAATGTATGCAGCATTTAATGCAGTGCTCAAAGGCTTTGAATTATTAAAACATATTCATCACAATGGGATATAAACAAGAATAAAATATGTCAGGTATTATGTAAAAGTGAAGACGCTACTGTCAATGGAATGGATGAGCTTTGGCTAAAAACTGCCATCACAAAAGAGAACCACATGAATAGCTCTATAGCAGTGCTCTGAAATAAACAGAAATCTGCTCTTATTCCCTTATGGGGTACACAAGAGCCTTTTGAGGTTCTCCATCGGAAGGAGTAAATTACAGAGGACAACCAGAGAAAAATTGAGAAGCAAAATCTTTATTATATCTGTTGCAACAGGGCCCACTCCCAAAAATGGAGGAGCCACCCCCAACAATGGTGTGCAAGCTCCTATATAGACTTTGAAATCCCCCCCGCTCAAGACCACCCCCCTATACATCATACATACATCACAAAAAGGGGTGTAACCCAGGACCACCCCCCAGATACATCACAGCTACATCACAGAAAAAGGCGGTCTCCAGCAGAAATCTGAGTGCGCTGTTTACCTCCTGTCTGCCACTTCATATGATAATGTCTTATCTGATTGCCTTTCCTGGGCAGTCTGGCCATTCCTTTGAGATGGTGATTACTTAATTTCTGAGACAATGGGAAGGTTCCCTCAACTCCTTCCTCCTTGCAGAGAAACATTTGGTAAACATTTGGTCAGTTTTGAGAGTCAAAATGGTGTCAGGAGTCAGAATGGTTTCAGGACTGTCTGCTTCAGACATGAGGCCTTGTTTTGCTTGGCACACTAATAAGAATTATTATATATATAAATAAAATACCTTAAATTCTTACAACAGCACAAAAATGACAACTTTGTCCAATTACAGTATAAACATAAAAGATGTGAAGCAGCAGCAGGAGCTGTACTTCTGTGCGATATACTTTTGCATAATGCTATGGAGCATTAATATACATTTGTATGTATTATGTATTAATGCAACAACCGTATGCCCAAGAGCATTTGATTATCTATTAAACTTGAAAATAGAACCAATTCTGAAATGAGTGGAGATTTAATCTTGTAGTAAAGCACTTGTAGACATCCGTGAGTGCTTGAAGCATATTGTGCACAAATAAGGTCTGCCTCTAAAGGTTAACAGAGGAGAGGAATATCTGGTGTAGCACAGTGGCTAAGAATGGGAGCCAAAATGTCACAGGTTCAAATTTAAGCCGACACGCACTCATTGAGTAGTCCGCTCTCTCTCGGCCACAACCTGGCCTCTGCAACAGGAAGTTAATAATTCTGGCCTCATTTGAACACTGGAAATATTTTTCTTCTTCCACCTTTGGTGTTATCATTCTCATTCCGAGTGTGCCCGTAAGCTGTGTAGTTTGGCTGAAGGTGCCATTGGAATGGCAGTTCTCCATGGGTCATTGTCCGATTGGAGGGTGGGGATGGGGAGTGCTGTTGAGCATTCCTCCTGCGTGCTCTGTGATGTGGGCTGGTTGCTGGCTTCCTCTTTCTTTGCTATTTATAATCTGCTCCACAGTTTTATGGACCTGAATTGTGTTCTAGTGTGATGAATTGTGGCTTTATTTTCAACTGGAATTGTGCCTGTTGCAAGCCCAAGCCCTCTTCAGGCTGGATTTGCATATATCACAGTGCTGCTTCTTCCAGGTGGCTGCAGCTCAGCCTGTTAACTTCCCTCAAGGATTGTCCTAGTGATATCTTAATTTCCCCTGCTTTTTCCTGATAAAAAACACAAAGAGATAAAAATGTCCTTTCTAAGTTAATGGAGCACAGGGTGAACCAGCAGCTTCTTTTGTCTACGCTGAAAGCATTCAAAATTATAGAATGCAAGAACTCTGGCCAGGCAGTAGATCAGTTTTTGAATCTTCAAACAGTTTTAATATTATAGTATTGCAACAAATTCCAGTTGAAATAAATTCCTGTTCCAGGACAAGGCCCTGTTTCGTTAATTCTTCGTCAGCTAAATTTTCATGGACAAAGTGTGCCAAAGTGTACTATAATATTAAAACTGTTTGAAGATTCAAAAACTGATCGACTGCCTGGCCAGAGTTCTTGCATTCTATAATTTTGACTGCTTTATATCACCAAGAACTCCAATTTCTACGCTGAAAGCATGGCAAATCAGGTTTTTTGGCTGATTCTGAGCACTTAATGTTGTGGAAGACAAAAAAAAAAAAAATGTTTCTTCCATCAGAGAAATTATTGAAATTACAGAATGAAAATTGAAATGTGTGTGAGAAGGGCTGAGCAGGTGAAGGCTGGAATGTGAAGGTTGTGTTTGCAATACAACCATGGCAGAAAGACGGAATGGCACATATGCAAGAGCTATTGCCATAACTATTTAGGGCAAAGGAAGGAGGGAAATATAAGAGAGTTGCTATGCCTTGTGATTAAACCAGTGGAAACTGGTAGAAGGAAGTATTGCCGTATATGGACATTACTACCCCTTTGCTTCCCTTTGCTTGTAAGTGTGTACAGTGGTACCTCGGGTTACATACGCTTCAGGTTACATACACTTCAGGTTACAGACTCTGCTAACCCAGAAATATTACCTCGGGTTAAGAACTTTGCTTCAGGATGAGAACAGAAATTGTGCTCTGGCGTCGCAGCGGCAGCGGGAGGCCCCATTAGCTAAAGTGGTGCTTCAGGTTAAGAACGTTTTCAGGTTAAGAACGGACCTCCGGAACGAATTAAGTACGGAACCAGAGGTACCACTGTAAATGCTTGTGCAGTTTTCGTATTTGGTGTGCCACCTTCCAGCTACCTGCTGGTTAAGGTTGTTTCACATCTGCTTTGCCACGCCTGAATCAGCATCCTGTTTGAGTGACAATTTGTGTCTGGATTCTGTTGGCTGTTTCAGGCAGCCAATAGAACCCCAATATTTCACTTGTGTGTGTCTGTGCCATGCACAGTTTTAGAAGCCTCTATCAAGTCCCTTCCCTACTCCAAGTTGTCTGTTCTTCCTAAAAGAAAAAGCCACATGCCAGGGGTGTGTGGCCCTCCAGGCCTTTCTGCCTGGCACTTGGAGCTCAGTCCGTGCCACACCCTCCCCACCTTCCTTGAGTGCCTGTTCCTGGCTGGAATTGATGCCTTCAAACTCTGATAATGACCCTTGTTTGCCTGGAATGGAGAGCAGGCGGGATTGCATGGCTTTGTAGAAACCAGTCTACTCTATGGAGACAACTCCATAGGTTGCCTGGAAGGGAATGCGACTGTTGGGCTCCAAAGGTTTTCTAGCTCCTAAGTCTTGTAGGGAAGATCCTTCAGTCCCTGAGTACATTGGCTTTGCTTTCCTGTTCAGTTTCCTGCTCTATAATATCCTTTTTGACATGAGATAACCAGAGCTTGTACATGCTGCATTCCAAATGTGGCCAGTGCGTACAATTATATAGACCTTTATGCCTTAGTTGAAACATTGTAGACCGCCCTGTCGAGAGAGATCCCTGGCCGAGCAAGCAAGCAGAGGTTTTCAGCCCAGGCCACGTACTCCAGTAGGTAATGCTTATGTGTTGCTTTGTTCACGTGACACATGTAGGCACTAGCGCTGCAGCATTACAGCATTTTTCGTGGGTGGATGGGAGCAGGCACCAGGTGGAGCAGTGAGGGAACAGTGGTGAGATGTTTGAGGGTAGAGCTGTGTGTGCCTTGCGGCCTGCCCAGCGCTCCCTCAGCTAACCAGCTGCCCTTGGGTGTTGTGGAAGACCCAGTTCCATTGCCAGTTTTAAATTGGATCCAACTGTATGTCTGGTTGACTTCTGTACATGATTTTTTCCCCCCATGGGGGAAAGGCATCTTGTCTTGGACTGCCCTGGTCTAGCGACAGGAGACCTGGATAGGTTGGAGGTCACATACTGCATCAGGCAGGCAGGATAGCATGGGAGAAGGACAGGACAGTGATGATTTGCAGCTGATTCTGCTGGAAAGTTGTGGGTTTTTGTTAAGGCTGCGGGGTCAGCTGACAATACTCAGATAAGTACTGCAGCCAAGAGAACAGCCTTGAACCACAAAATTGGGACTGCCTGGCTGGCAGGAGGTAAGGCACTGAAGAGTTATGGTTGGAGGCCCCAGTTTGAGACATTCCTCATCCTTGGCACCTTACGCTTTCATAACGTCAATGGTGAGCCAGAAGCGATCAGATTTCCACAGCACCTTTTTAATAGTTTCCCACTGAGCATTAATTTGAACACCCAGTGGGTACTCTGTTGTAATGCTGCCAACATTTTGAGCATGATTGATTTTGCGTGGTGTGTTCTGTGTCTGCGATTGCATTCACTTGTGCTGTTTAGGTTTCTTCCTTCATACCACCCACAACATTTAAAATGTCGGAATAGACTCTTCATTGAGCACCATGCAGCTAGGAACACAGCTGCCAACTGGAAGGCTTATTTACTTTATGAATCAGGTGGCAAGTTGATACCTGTGGTGGAGGCAGCCTGACCTGATGAATTCCCCTGAATAACTCAACCCTCTTACTTCCACAGTCATCAAGGCTGATGACTGCCCTGCCTGGGTGTTGGCGTTCCTTTGGTTGTGTGTTTTATTCATTGGGCACTGGCTCCTCCAACATTTGCACTGTTCTTTGGAAATAGAACAGTAGCTTTCAGATTGTATTTTGTGGGTGCTTATTGGGGGTTCTGCACCAAGTAACTTGGTCATAAGGACATAACAAGAGCCTCCTGGATGAGACCTATGGCCCTCTAGTCCAGTATCCTGTACTTGTATTGGCTGAACAGTTGCTGGTGGGAAACCAGCAAGCAGGATCCGAGCACAAGAGCAATCTCCCTTCCTGTGGTTTCCAGCATCGGGAGCATTGCTGTTTCCAACTGTGGAGGCAGAACGTAGCTTGAAAGACTGCCTGCTATTCCTGACCTTCCCTTGCTATGCACAGCAGCAAAGGGCACGCTATCTGTTTTGTAAAGTAGGCTCCACAGGCTAACTTGAGAGTACATGTGTGTTCTTTGACTTGGTTTTCTTGGTCTTACAGAGCATATAGCTAGCTAAAGCTAAAGGAAATGGGACCCCTGACCATTAGTTCCAGTCGCGGACGACTCTGGGGTTGCGGCGCTCAACTCGCTTTACTGGCTGAGGGAGCTGGCGTACAGCTACTGGGTCATGTGGCCAGCATGACTAAGCCGCTTCTGGTGAACCAGAGCAGCGCACAGAAACGCCATTTACCTTCCCGCCGGAGTGGTACCTATTTATCTACTTGCACTTTGATGTGCTTTCGAACTGCTAGGTTGGCAGGAGCAGGGACCCAACAACAGGAGCTCACCCCGTCGTGGGGATTCGAACCGCCAACCTTCTGATTGGCAAGCCCTAGGCTCTGTGGTTTAACCCACAGCACCCCCCGCGTCCCTTATATAGCTAGCTACCTGTCTTTATATTCTTAGATTTCTTCCCCCTGCTTATCTTATGTAACCATGGCATGGTTAGGGTCTTGTGGAGCTAAAACCGTGTCCCCAAGTTTCTTTTACTTTCTTCCATGAAGCTGAAAGCCTGCCATTCACTCCAAATTGAAAAATTGTAGTTGGACCCTGTTGTGTGAGCAGCATCTGTTCTCTCCTTCTTGCAGTGGGTAGACCTAGGCATCCATCAACAGAAACGTCTCCCGGGGGGGGGGGGGACACGACGACTGTGTGTGCTTGGGCAAAGCGTATAGAGATGCACTGCACCCTGCACCCCCCCTCAGGTCCCTACAATATACAATAACACCATTGTGAAGTATTTAAAGGATTAATTTAGCAGAAAGATGGTAGGGTCAAAAGCCAAGCTGTTGGAAAACAATGAAAATAAGTGTTCTGTTTAAATTCAAGCCTGGTAATTGGATCATTCATAGCAAACAATGCTTGTGCAAATATAAATCTAAAAGGCCCACAGTTCAGAGAGGGAATAGTTTTTCTTGGCTTTTGTCATGGCACCCTACAGAGGCAGCCCAAGGGAAAGGGCTGCTTTTGTGAGCGGCTATCTTTGTCGTAAGCAGCCCCAAATCCATCTAGAGCTCCTCTTGCTCCACCTTCAGATCTGGAGCCTGGATTTTACCCCGTGACAAACAAGGAGGCACTCCTGAATGAGGTGTATCTCTGTTTTATTAAATCTTACCATTTAAGAGCCTAGAAATACAAGGGAAGAGGAAGAGGGAGCAGAAATCTAAGATTAAAGAGGTTTTTTTTAAAAAAAAATTAACAAAAGCAGACATTTAAATTTAAAATGGCCATTAGTTTGGGCCAGGCCAACTTTGTACCTGGTGGAAGAAGAGTAGGGAAGGCACATAATCCCAGGAGCTCTTTACTTTGGCCAGTGACTGGTGCCAAACATATGGGCTCGTCAAAACCTGGGGTGTTTTTTAACGTAAGAGGGGGAAGCATTCATTCCAGGTAAGGGTTTTTTGGCTTGTTGGGTGGCACTGGTAAATTGTAAGTGACGGGTTGTACAACATTGGATTTTAAATTAAACTGCTTCTCCACCTCCTTGGCCCTGATAGCTCAACTGCAGTTGGGGTTTAGTTGTTCTTGAAACACCACATTTCTATGACTCTGCAAACAAAGCAACCTTCTTCTACGCCATTGCAGTATAAACCTGTTTCCTACTGAGCTGTAAGAGTCACTCGAGTTTAAGGATTTCATTCTGGTTGGCAGTTAGTGTGTTTCTTTTTTCCTTTTTGGTAAGTTGATGACTGCCTTTAACTCCTAGGGAATGTGTCAGGCATAAAGTCACAAGATTTATATCATTTGAAAGCTGGCCCTCCATTTTTCAGAAAACATTAACTTCTAGACTTTGTCTTCTTGTTATGCACCATGTCAGACAGTGCCACTGCCCTTGCTCCAGCTGTGTATTTTGGCAAGGTGCTTAGACTAAATATAGCCAATGTTAGTCCCTGCATCTAGCTGTCAGGTTGTGCATTCTGTGCATGCCATTCTCCATTGCCAACGTCCTGAGAAAGCTTTGGCTTGTTAATTCATTAAACTTGGATTGTTAATACTGGGTATTTTATGTATTTCTTCTGGTAACCAATTCTTGCTTTCTATGCTTTCCTAGTATTAGGTAACAGCTAGCAAAATCAGTGCCATAGAATATTGCACAGGGCCATGCATGACTGGCCTGTTCATTCTATATTTGGCTTGCAGTGTTCTTGCTGTGAGCTTGTGTTTTAGAAGTGCGTGCCACATAGAACTTCCATCCCTGTTTGGTAAAGAATAAAAAATGTGCTCAGCTCCGCCCTGGGGAGAGAAAACTAGATCAAATCAGTGTGCTTCTGAAATGTCCAGTTTTGACTCTGACACCCAAAAACATTTAGGCAAGTCAGTGAGTTGCCACTGCATGCCTTCAGGAGCATGATTTTATACCACTAAGCTGGTCAGACATTTCATCAATATAGTGGTTTTCCCATGTTTTGTTTAGCAGGAAACTAGGTTTTGTGACCAAGTCTACATTCAATAGGAATCTGAAGCTAGTCTTGACTTTCTTGAGTGTTCCCGTATCATATCCATATTTCCAAATATGTGTCTCATTTGCTTACTGCATTACATTTTGAGATGTACACAATACAGCCACGGGAAAATGAAAGTATACCCTCTTTGAATTCTGTGGTTTTACATATCAGGACATAATAACAACCATCTGTTCCTTAGCAGGTCTTAAAATTGGGTAAATACAACCTCAGATGAACAACAACACATGACAATACACATGTGTTGTTGTTTATCTGAGGTTGTATTTACCTAATTTTAAGACCTGCTAAGGAACAGATGGTTATTAGTACTGTATGTTCTGATCTGTAAAACCACAGAATTCAAAGAGGGTGTACTTTCGTTTTCCCATGACTGTACCTATGTCTTTAAGTGAATGCTTAAAAAGATAATCTGTGGTGCAACATTTTGACCTTTGAATGTTACTGGACTGAAACTGCTGTCAATCATACTTGAGCTCATGGGAGTTGTATTCCAACAATATATAGAGGGGACAACAATGGCTACCCTTGCTGTAGAGATCCTCCAAGAATAAAGATGAAAAATGCGTAAAGAATGTATGCCATTAGGTGTGTGGAAAGAGAAAGAGAATGAGAGAGCGAGAGAATGAGAGATCCTCCCTGGTTATTCTCACCCCTCCACCCCTCCCAAAATGAAGGTTAAAAATTACTGAAAATAAATTGTAGCTAGGAATCTATTTCCCATAAAGCACATGGTATCGTGTAGTGACAGTACTAGTACACATTCTTCAGAACTCACAGGGCTGTTAGGGTTTATAATTGTTCAGGGAAGGAGCTGGGGGATCATTAACTTCCCCCTCCCCTCCCATAGCTGTCAACTTTCAGATTTGAAAATAAGGGATTTTTCCAAACTTTCGGATTTGAAAATAAGGGATGCCGCGAGGGCAGTGCAATGGCACCAAGTAGCCCCACCACCCTGCGCTCCAGAGGATGCGTGCAAACGGGTGAGCGAAAGAGCGAGCGCATAGACGGCAGGCAGGCAGGCTGTCTGGTTGGGCGTGAGGGTCTGGCTGCACAATGCATGCAAGCTCCGCCACCAGTCGGTCTCAGACTCCTTATTGGCAGCCGAGCAACACAGCTGAGGAGCCTCCCTGGCCGGCAGGGAGGGAGAGGAGCTGCTTCCTTTGAAATCCGGGAAATGTAAGGGATATCAACAATCCGGGATAGCAGCAGGAAAAGACATTTGAATAAGGGAGTTTCCCGCAAAAAAAGGGAGGGTTCACAGCTATGTCTCCTCCTCTTTCAATGCAATGTCCTTCAACCTACCCCATTGTAACCATGATTGACTAACCCGGGGCATCCTTATTTCTGCTTATGGAACCCAGTATCAGATTTACAATGCTTAAGCTAGCAGTCCATAAAGGTAAAGGGACCCCTGACCGTTAGGTCCAGTTGTGTCCGACTCTGGGGTTGCAGCGCTCATCTTGCTTTACAGGCCGAGGGAGCCGGTGTACAGCTTCCGGGTCATGTGGCCAGCATGACTAAGCCGCTTCTGGTGAACTAGAGCAGCGCACGGAAACGCCGTTTACCTTCCTGCCAGAGCAGTACCTATTTATCTACTTGCACTGCTTGCTTTCGAACTGCTAGGTTGGCAGGAGCTGGGACTGAGCAACGGGAGCTCGCCCCTGCTGTATGTTGTAGGGATGGCAAAGGAATTATTTCATAAAAGTGCATTGGGGTATCTTCTGATTCATATATTTTGCTTACTAAAAAATATTCAGCCCACCTGTCCTGTGATTTTTCAAAGTGACTCACAAGCTGACAAGGAACAGAACAGTATCCTTTAAAATATTTTAGATGCCAATGAAACACCAGATTGTAGCTGAGTACCTTTGAACTCCGCAAGCAGCAGGAACTGAGAAAACGGTTCCTGCTTCTTGTTGTCCCCATAGTGGATAAGAGGGAATATGAAGCATGGTCTCTTCTGAGGATCTTGGTGTGTGTATAGTGAGAGAGAAGATAGTAACCAGAGCAGAAGCACTTTTTAAAACCAGCACTTGGAATTGCATCCAGAAACCAGTTGGGAAACTACCGGTAGCTGTGTTCACAATGGATCGGCCCATTAGCCCTCATATTGTCCTATCTCTGTGACATAAGAACAAGTTAAAACTCCAGTTTTCTGTTGTGTAGTAGCTTCCTGTCTGTGAAAACGCCACTCTGGTATTTCCTTGTAGAGGAAAATAGCATGTCTCAACATCATGGGCGCAATATGCAGCAAGGAAGCATGTAAATTGTAATAAATGAATGGCTGTTTTTGTAAGTTCAGGTAGGTAGCTGTGTTGGTCTGAATATCTGAAAAAGTGTGCATGCACACGAAAGCTTATACCCAGAACAAACTTAGTTGGTATTTAAGGTGCTACTGGACAATTTTTTATATTTTCTAGTAAAAGTTTTTTGAAGAATTTTAAAAGAAATTTCTATTTTAATTTTTTAAAGGGTCTTATATATTTTTTTAAAAAATTATTCAATCAATCAATCAATCAATCAATCAACTCTTTATTACGGTCCAGAGACCCAACAATTCATTACAAAACAATACACAATTTCGACAGCCCGCCTTCAGGTTACACAAGCATTTTGTTCAGGCTTAGGAATAGGGATCATTGGTTCTTGCAACCACCGATAGAAACTTCACCACTGCTAATGTTCTGTCATTTGTCCGGTCTTCCAGTAGGAACCTGACATAGTAAGCCTCCGATTTTCCCGGGAAAGGTACTAGCAAGGGTAATATAATGTTTTATATTTATTTATTTATTTCGACTGTTTTTGTAAGGTTCTTCTGTCTAGGAGTGTGACTAGGAGGGTATTGAGTGAAGCATTTAGGATTTGATAATATATTTTCACTGCTGTGTCTTCCAGCAATGCTATTGGTCCCTTGGTTGCCCTCTGGCTTATTTATGACAAGGGTGGCGTACTGCAAGAAGCTCCTACCCCCGTATGGCTGCTCCTTTACGGGGGCGTTGGCATCTGTGTGGGCCTCTGGGTCTGGGGGAGAAGAGTGATCCAAACAATGGGGAAAGACCTCACACCCATCACACCATCAAGGTACGTGCCCATCTCCTGCATTTAATTGCCCTGGCATCTCATGCTAGCTATGCCGTAGCATATGTGTGCCTAATGATTTCTGGTTTTGATCGGAGTAGTGATGTACGTAGCTTTCTCTTTAAACTAATGGCAATGTTGTTTGCATTGTTGAGGTCTAGTTGGGCAGGATAGCCTACCAATGTCTGAATAGCATAGAGAGGCATAAATTAGGAAATGGCAAAAATCGAAGTAGTTTTCCATGTGCTTCTGAATGATTAAAAAAAGAAACCAAACCTGTGATTTTTTTTAATTTGCTTTTAATGCATACTAGACCTCTGCTGCTAACCTGTTTACTAATTGAGCATGATTTATTGGAATGTAGTATAGGTTGTCAGTAGCAGTGAGCTGCTCAGCTAATTTAATGTGGATGTGTGTGTCCAGTTTTTGTTATTCAGCAGCTCTTTGTTCTCTCACTTAATATAACTCAATGACCAAAGATCAGTCGGAGGGAACCGGTTGGAGAAGATGCTGGTAAGACTTTGGCATGTTGCATGGTGTCAGCCCAGACTGATTGATTACACTTTTTTTTAAGAAAGAGTGACTGTGAAGTGTTTTTTTTATGCTTCCTGCAGTGGATTCACTATTGAGTTGGCTTCGGCGTTCACAGTTGTGGTAGCTTCCAATATTGGACTTCCTGTCAGTACTACACACTGCAAGGTATGCCTTTGCCATGTGACTACAGCCAGGCCGGTCTGGACTGTTCGTGTTTTAACTCTGCTGCCCAGATCAGTTTATAGCGGCATGATACCACAATGAGGAAATGCACACGTCCATTTCACATCCAAGAACTCTTCCCCACCCCCGTCACTCCACTCATAGGAATGGACAGCCCTCGGGTTCCCTTCTCAGACATGTCACCCTTTTTGCACATTGCGGAGTCAAAGTATTCCCCCTCCCCCACAAACATTTGTAATCAGATTATTCCCTACGCACCCACATGGAATTCGGCATAGCGGTATGTTCCCCGGAAGAGCAATCCATCAACCATATGGCCTTTTGCCTTGCCCGTTAATTTCAGGGGGCCTTGTGCAGAAGGAAAGATCCGTGGGGTTGCGCACTAGGAACTCTCTAATCTCGATGTTTTCACATGGTCATGGAACTGCACATGAGAACATTTAGGAATAATGACACTAGCCCAAATGTTTTAGAGTGTAGTAGGGACGGATGGCCCGAGGCATTTTGATGCCTGAGGCAGGAAATCCAAGTAGCACCCGCCTATTGGAATTAAAATAAACTAAAAATATTGACTGGTACACCAAAATTTGCTGCCGTACGCGGTTGAGTTGGCCCTGAATAGCAGTAACTTTTTCCTCAGGTCATGCCATGTGAACGTTGATCTGCTGCACCCTTCTTTGTCCGGAGGTTCTGACACTGTTCATCGTTCATTCTTCCACTTTCCTGATGAAATGCATGGCATGGGATTTCCTGTGTGTCGCTCTTACACTTCAAAATCTCCATCTGTCTTCTTTTTTTTTTATTTCTTTACAGTGGATTTTGCATTGAAGTAATGTGTGCGCTAACCGTACTTGTAGCCTCAAATGTGGGTATTCCAATAAGCTCCACTCATTGCAAGGTATTGGAGTCCGCAGTGGTCTCATCGATTTAAACACATGCTCAATCTTTAAAGAAAAGAAAGAAACAAATAACAAGTGCTGATTCTCTCCCCCCCCCCCATTTTGCCTTCATTAAGTAATATACCAAGCAAGTTTTAAAATTAAAAAAGCAATAATTAAAATATGGAAATTTAGTTATTTACAAAATTATACAGAACATGTGAGTTTCAAATTCCCCCCCAAATGTTAGAATGTTGGGGAGGTTTTCTTTTTTTTAAAAGAAAAGAAAAAGAATATATATATTATATTATTATTCTTATTGCTATTTATAAAACACATTGTAGTATTCATTTTGTAGTGTACTAACAAGCAACAGTCATCATCTTAACTTTTAGTATCCTTGCTTCTATATAAACTTAAACTTCTTAGTATTAGCTTTCGACTAACAGTTTCATACACTTTATTTTCTTCCCCCAAATTTGCAGTCTCTCATATGGAACTTTCATGGATTGTGGTGTGCGTAATTTTAGAAGTATACATCACAAGTCATTGAAATACAGAACCAAGCATTGAAGGCAAATGGTATTTGATTTCAAGCCAATCGGAACTAGAAGCTCTATACAGATTGTAGCTTTTCCATGATTAATCTGCTTTTCTAACCTGTATTCTCATCAAAACGTAGTAAGCTAAACTTTGATAATGTTTAGAAATGGGTTAACTAATGCCAGTGTCACTGATGCCCTCTAAAAATTGGGAAAATTCAAGAACCAAAACACAGCATAAGTTGAATCTTTTTAAAATTGGCGTTAAAATTAAATTGTGGTACTTTTCATATGCATCACTATTCATGCTTTCAGAACTGCCCCCCTTTTATTTTAGCATATATCCTATCTCCACCACTGCCCACTTTCCATTTCTCTTGTTCTCCTCCCCCAAATCCCCCCCTCTTTAAAAAACACCCTAACAAATAAGAAGAGAGTCGCAATGGGGAGACCAATCTGCTGGAAGGAAAATCCTTAGCAAGTAATGAGGTAGAAGAATGGTCAAAAGCTGGACAAAATCTCTAGGAGCTGATAATGTGAACATATCACTATTCTCCTTAAAGAAGATTGCAAAACATTGTAATATGAGGTCGAGTTAAACAATGTTTTTAGATGCCATGATTACAGTCACATGCCCATTACCTTCAGGGCTAGAAAAAAGTGCTACACACACTCCCCTACAATTTCGTAAACAGAAGCCGACCCCATCCCCACAATCCAGGCAAAGATTCCATGTACAGAAGCCATCTGGACTAGCAATTGAATTTTACGTCAACATTGGTGACAGACCCGTGTTTTCTGTCGCACCTAAGAGCAACAGGATAACTTAAATGGTCTTGGAAGGCTGCAGGGCACACAGAACTCTTGTCACCCTAAACATTATCACTGCTCACTCACCACTTGGCCTGGTGCCTGCGCAGATAAATGTTCCAGTGTTGCTTCACTAGTGTCAGCAGTCGTCATGTGAGCACAGCCTTGCATTTGCACACATGATGCCTGCTGGTGGGATAGGTCCTGTTCTGGAAAGGATCAAGTGAAACTTCCCCAGGCAAAATGAAGAACAAAGCATGTTCGTATCTATTCATTTTTATCTTCCGGTCTAGGGTGAATGACTGACAAGTGGGAAAAGAAATTTATTATAGACGTTGAATGTTAGCCAGTAATTTCTTACTGTAACTATACCAGACTTGTGGTTTTCAGAACTGATTTGATCAGAGATAGTCCTATGACTAACTCTCGGTTACTAAGACTGAGCTATGCCATCAACACTAATTGGATTGAATTAATCCTTTGGAATGTTGCATCCTAGTAATTTATCTGACAAACCGTAAATCTCTAGAATATCTTAACAGAGGTGTATATGCCTTTCTATTTGCACGGACTCTTCAGGAGGCAGAAGGGATATGCAAGAGAAGTAGTCATTATCCTGATTTCTATATAGCCACTGTAGCATATATGGGCCCTTCTTACATTAATTCAGCAGTGTTCAAATCTGTGGATAGTCATTACAGTAAGAAAATGTGGTTTTCCCTACCGCATCCCTTTTGAGGAGAGCCATAGCTTAGTAGTAAGCACATGTCCTACATCCAAGAGGTCCTCGATTTAGTCTCTGCCATTTCCAGCTAAGAAAGATCTTGGGTAGTTGGGCTGAGAATTTCTTCTTTCTGCTTGAAGCCTTGCTGGTTGCAGTCAAAGAAGGCCAGATGGACCAGTATCTGTTTCTAAGACAGCTTCATATGTGTTACATGTAGACTGTTCTAGTTATTTGGATGGGGGTGATTGGGGAGACTGGGAAGAGAGCAACCAAATGTGTTGTTTCAGATAATTCTGTATGTTACTGTACCACTTAATTTGGTGCACCTGATCAGTAAATTCCAGCCAGCTCCAAATTTGCTTGGATGGGAATACGAAGCATTCTTATTTAGCGCCCTTCCTTTCACAAATGGCTTCCTCTTGTTTGCAGAATCTCTTCCCCAGATGCTCTCTGACAAGAGGAAGGCAGAACATGATAGTGTCTCAGTTGTACTCAGCCCTTAGGGAGAAATGTAGGGTCATAAGAGGAAAACCTTGGCAATGCAAGAAAACAAACTGTGGACTTAATGGCACTTAGAAGGGAAATTGGGTTAAGCAGTTAAAATAAATGGCAGTTGCTCACATAAGACAAATCACAATCCATTATCTGAGATGTGAAAACATAGTTATTCTTTTGAGCAAATATATTGTATGAGAAGCCTTCATCCAGAGAACAGCTTCAGGCAAGCTCTAAAATGGCAGTGATCAGAACAGGAAAAACACATACTTCTCTTTGCCAGAGTGATAGAAGATTTGTCAGCCCCTTCGGCATATCTGAGATAACGTACCAATAGGAGGGATGGAAGAACACTAGATTTGCAGCTTGCTAGAAAAAGAACTCTTGCTCTTTCCAGGGTGGGGCTCAAAATCTCTAAGCTCCAGCCTCAAACCACTCAAACCATCTGCTCTTCACTTATGAAATCTAGCTTTACCACCAATTTCCTATGCCACATAATTAATTGCCACTTTCTATGTCATGTGTAGCAAACTTCTAGGCATTTTATTCGTTACAACTTGTTAGTTGTAGTTTTTGTTACTGAGTGGTGGGGTTTTTTGTTTTGTTTAGTGTTTAAAATCGTTTCGTGTTTAAATTACCGTATTTTCGCTCCATAAGACGCACTTTTTTCCTCCTAAAAAGTAAGGGGAAATGTCTGTGCGTCTTATGGTCCCTGGAGCCAAATTGCCTAGGGGCGAAAAGCAGATTGTGCTCTTTTTTTACAAAGAGAGAAGAGGGTGTTGAAAGGAAGCCACTGAACAGCTGTTAAGCAAGCGATCGGGGAGAGAGATAAGGCTCCCTTTCCAACCCCACCCCCTTGCCCAGGCCTCCGTTGTTGAATGCAGAGGGAGGCTGTTTGTTTCCCCAGCAACATGTGACTGGCTGATTAGATTATCTGTCTGGAAACTGTAGAAATGGCTCCCTTTCCTGTAGGACTAGAAGCTGCAAACTGTGAGTTGAACCCCATAAAAACGGGGCTTTTCCTCTTTGGAAAAAAAGCTGCACCACTTTGAGCTGATCCTCAAAAAAACCAGGGCTTTTCCCTTTGCAAAAGAAGCTGCACCACTTTGAGCTGATCCTCAAAAAAACAGGGCTTTTCCCTTTGCAAAAGAAGCTACACCACTTTGAACTGATCCTCAAAAAAACAGGGCTTTCCCCTTTTCCTCCTCTAAAAACTAGGTGCGTCTTATGTTCACGTGCGTCTTATGGAGCGAAAAATACGGTACCTTGTTAAGTTGCTTTGGAAATGGTTTGCCCTGAAAAGCAACATATATTACTTTAAATACATAAAACACGATTGATGTTCTTATTTGTAATGGTTAGCCTTTCCTTTGAAAGGGGCATGACTCAATAACTGCTATTACAGGCCTTAAATTAAAGAGAATATCATGTAAAGCTAGAAATAATAAGAATAAGAACTGCCATGGAATCCAAATTACACAAGGCACTAATGGGTATGTTTCCCTGTCCCATCCCAAATAGTTTTCAGTTTGTGCGATAAATTCATGTAGAGCTCTTCTCCTGTGTGAAAAGGAAGCAGGATTTCTGATTTCAGATACTTTGTAATTCTGGGCTTCAGCTGACTGGCATTGGTTTTGTCATAGATAGGGGTCCATAAATGTGTTTGCTGGTTGGTCAGCAGATGCCACAAGTCTTTCTGGCAATTGTAAGTCCCTGGGATACCCAGTTCAAAGTGGGAGGCTTGCATTGCAAAGAAAATGGAAGGGCATCTCATTTTCACGCCTGGCATTCACGCAACTCGTGAAGCGGATTGATCTTGCTTAGGGCCAGGCTTTGGAGGTACCTGGTGCATCTCCTCCTGCTTCCAAGTGCCTCCAAAGCGTGGTTTGAACCAGCCCTTCCCCTGAATCCGTCTTACATGCCAGAGGGACGGTAGGGCGATGGCGATCACCAATAATAGCTGGTTACTAAAAGCAAACCCAAATTTATGGACCCCAGGTCATAACGCATCTGCTGCCCGTGTTAAGATGCCTTTAATTCTGATTTCCTTCTCAAACTTCCAAGGTTGGTTCTGTGGTGGCAGTTGGTTGGATACGCTCCAAGAAGGCTGTTGATTGGCACCTCTTCCGCAATATCTTTGTCGCCTGGTTTGTGACTGTTCCCGTGGCTGGCTTGTTCAGCGCTGCCGTCATGGCTCTCTTCATGTACGCCATCCTGCCGTATGTCTGACACGGCTGCTCCTTCCATGGAAGAAGGGGGTGCCTCTGAGATTAAAGAAGCAAATGTACCCCCTCGAGAGCACAGAGCTCCCTCTTTAAACCATGCAGTAAGAGCTAATCAGCAAGGATTTGTCGTCAGAATCTAACATCTGCTGTACATAACATCTGTGTCATTGGTGACATAACATGTGGTGCCGTTTTCTTATGTATTAAAGAAATATATATATATGCTTACAGTAGGTGACACTACCTTAAGTTATAAGTGAGGTGAAAATAATTGCCTAGAACTTAATCCCTAGTGAAACTTGTACATAATGTATCATTCAGTAGCCATTTTTTTAATCTTTTAAAAGAACCTGGGATGTGTTTGTCAGTTTGATAAATGATGAAGCAATGTGCAAAAAGATGAGATTCTTTTTTGTAAAAAAAAAAAGTGCTGTTCAATGATACTGGAAGCATAGTGCAGAAGTACATTGGCGAAAAAACTCGGTTCATATCATATTGTTGTGTATAATACTGTATGAACATTGAATTTGTAAATACTTACAAAAATGTAACTTTTTAATGGTGCATTTCCCTCATATATTTTGGATAAGAAAGTTTAGAAAGTACCAAAGAAGGGGAGATAGCTTGTCAGTATTATATTTGTCTATCTGTGTGCTGTTTCTCTCTCTCTCTCTCTCTCTCTCTCTCTCTCTCTCTCTCTCTCTCCTCACCCTGCAACCCATTTAACTTTCTAATTAAAGTTATTTTCTACCAGACAGCCACCAGCAAAGCCAGGATAGTATCGCTCATGTTTTACTGTAACAGGTAAAGTGCCGCACTGCTACAGTCTATATAAAAAAATATCATCCGCAAAGGATTTTAGTAAAAGCTCAGCTTCGTTATGTGTCAAACCTCAAATCAAACAAGTATTTTCCACCCCTTGTATATAGGTCCAATTCTGCTCTCAAAACAGCCATCTGTCAGCAAGCTCAAGGGGGGAGAAATACGGGATTTCAGTGAGTTTTTGCATTGCTTTTTCCTGATGCACCCAGTGTCAACGGTAACGTGGTAGCATGTAGATTGGCGGTGTTATGCCCAGTGTCTGAAAGGGAGCAATCTAGGAAAGTTTGGGGTGCTAACCAACAGTCGATGGACAGTGCTTGGTGGTTAGGATTTTTATACTACAGTTACCCTCATAACTGGAGGAGGAGTGAATACAAGAACCATTTCTGATCAAGTGTCGGAGCATGTGGAAGGAATCTAAGCTACAGCTCTCTGTGCCAGCTCAGTGCTCGCAGGGGAAGGAGCTGCAGTGTGGGGTCCTCTGCTGTCGCCTGGGACTTAGGACATTGCCAAGGGTGCCTGGGAAAAATCACATTGCAACAGCTTCAGAACTGCTTAAGGCAGTGCCCGATACTCAGAAACGCGCTGTCCCTTTTTGAAGAGGCGTCTTTGTCTGCAGGTCATATGAAGACACTACTGAAGAGGCCTACAAGGTCTCTGGCCCTAGAACTGCAATTTGTCATAATTTGGTAGATACACATTGATGAATCCCCCCCTTCACTAGTATAAAGGGACCGTATTACCTGCAGACAGTGGATTGAATCCAGTTCCTCTTGCTATGGGAACCTTGAGTATAGGCTTTTGGGTAGCCTTGTTAAAATTAATCTGTGTTCTTGAGCAATTCCCGGTTGTTTCCCTTGGGCTCATAAATGAGCACTTCCCAGAGGATTTTGCTCCTTGTAACCGTGTCCAGGTTGCATTTACTGGAGTGGACTTGAGGAGGTCATGCTTGGAGAATGTTGGGAGCCTAGGACTGTTGAAATGCTGCTAAAAAAAATAATTGATACATGAGCTTTCTTGGTACTCCATTGTGATCCTTTTTTCATTGGTCATTCATTCTAAATTTATAATAAAAGAATACATTGCCCTATTTCTTGTTGGTGTTTTTTTTAAAAAAAAGATACTGAACCATGTGTTTTTACTATTTACAACCTACTAAGCTGTGGGCGCTTCCTAACTCAAAGCATTCCTTGCTTACGGTACTTTGCATTTGTTATAATCCTTTCATTTGCTTTCCCTCTGTGTGAGTTCTTGTTTAGAAATTTGTAACAATGGCCTGGAAGGGGGGGGGGGCGGAGCAGAGGAACACACCCATTGGCAAAGCCCAAATAAAGCCAAGCTCTGTGTAAAGCAAACAAAAACTTCCATTTATTTCACTTGGGACTGTTTGTCCCAGGATGCAGATCCCCTTATGAATTACCATAGCCCTCTTTCGGTAGTAATCCTGTAATGAACCTCTCATACATAAAGATGCAAATGAATGTGTTTCCATGAGCCTAGAGAAAGCGATGCTTGGACCCTACTGTCACAAGCACGCTTGTGCAAAGGAAATCCAAGGGAAAATATGTCCTCTTTATTCAAGGCCCAGTGTTGCTGTGGTTCTTGGCTTTAAAACTCAACTTTGCATTGTTTTAACAACACAAAGCACCTGAACATTATCTCATGGCTCATGACAGGATGATATAACCCACTAATGACGCAACCAGCATAATTTAAACCCTCGGTGAACTTTATACAACAATTTGAGAATGCTTCTCTGCTTGCACATAAAAAGGAGCATGTTCATAAAGCAAGCAGATTCTTTCCAGCCCGAAACATAGTCCTTAAGGCTAGGTGAGACGGAGCTTGACACCTTTTTGGTGTTCTTTATTAGGACAAAGTGCTCCATGAGCAGAGGATGAGATCAACCGGCATATATTTGAACATTCAGTGTACCTTAAGTCTGTTGCAATTTCTGACCTGTGTGACTGCCCACGAGGAATATGAGCCTCAGCAAAAGATGTGCTCCCTGTTTTGGGTGTGTTTAGGACAAAAGTGACCACTAGCAGGGGACTGGGTGCTATTAACATGCTATCCAGTTCTAGCCAACAGTCTTGGCCCCCTCAGCTGCCATGGCAACAGGAGTTTGCTTCATTACAGTCAATGGGCATAGGTTGCCAACATCTTATCAATAGGCATTATATGTCTCAACAGCTGGAGGTGTGCTTGGCATCGAAGCAAACAAAGCCCTTGGCTTTCAATTCTGTTTATTGACTTGACCCCCACTTTAAATCCTGCTCCAAGTTTCTTTCCAGCAATGCCAGATATTCAAATCGCAGTGTATCATTTGCCTGGTGTGACTTTGAAAAGGCTGCACTCATGATTTATTTTTATTCATTTGGAACCTTTGTATCTTGCCTTTCCACACACGTGTGAAGGTGGCTCACAGTGTCAAATATAAAAACACAGTAAAAAGAAAAACAGAGCAACTGCAAACCAGCAGCAGAAAAAAAAGCAATCATGTTAAGAGTCTGATGGTTTTCATCTGTTGCCTCAAAGAAAGGTGCAAGACCTCACCAGGGAGCGTGTCTTAGAGACAAGGTACCACTACAGAAAAGGCCCTGCTCCCATTTTGCCACTCACACACCTGGGGCAGTGTGTTCAGGATTTGGATAATAGCAGAAAGTTTGGTTGTTTCGGTTATTGCAGCTACCAAAAAAGCAGCAGAGCAAGGGAATGTCAAACCATGCAGGTATCTTCCCAACGTTCTGTGGTCTTGCAATAGAACTGCTTTGCAATGGACAAGAAACCAGCCAATTGGATGTGGCTTGCACAAAGATCACTGGGTTGCTGGGTTGCTGAAGTTTGCTACCTTGATGTATAAATGAGCTTCAATGAAGGACCCTGAGTATAAAGTGGTGATGAAAGTTCTTTCGGGGGGGTGGGGTGTCTATTGACATATAGGCAACATTCTGAAAGCTTCGGTACAATAAAATCACTCTGCAACATTGGCATATAACAATTAAAATGCTGTTGTGTAACATTCACGGATCCTCATTGCGTGTTGCAGAAACCTGACCAGTAGTTTTCACATGCAGCATATAAGGTCGTAAAACTCTTTCCAGGCAGTTTTGCTATGCCATAATAAATTCATTAGTCTTTAAAGTGTCACTGCAGTTCATTTTTGCCGTAAAATGTTAATGTGACGACTCCTGGTACCACTTCTGGTTAGTATTTGGGGAGAAGGTATCACATGATTGAATATTCAGCTATATAAACAAACTCTTGCCCATAGAAAGCTAAATATCAGGGAGAACTAGCCCAGCCCTTTCATTGATGTGGCAACTTCATATGAAGTTTCTTTCATGTAGAAGGATTCGGCTGTGCAATCTCCTACAGGTAATGTTAACAGGTAACAGTCTTAGAACATTTTAACCACCGTATCCACATTTTATTTTGCACAAGCTAGACTCATGATTCGATTTCTATCTGGCTGTTGTTTGAACAAAGTGCAGTGCATTCAGCACCTCAGATTAATTTGGCATTGTGCTATAATGTATCATAGCTTTGGCTGTGCTGCTTCGTCAACATGCCTAAATTCAGTTCAGCCTCTAAACTTATTTCTAGCAGACACAGTTGAAGGTCAAACTTAGTTTTCCATGCTCCCCCGCTATACCTCCTTGTGCTCTGTTTCCCCCCCAGACCTTTTCCTCCCAATCTGATTAATTTTTGGTACTGTAAAAATTAAACCTCCTACCCCTGCTTAATACACAAACAGAAAAGACATGTAAAGAACAAGATAAGATAATATAATCTTTATTGTCATTGACAACGAAATTACTCAGCTGTTCCACCCACCCAGACAGGGCACTCCACACAAATTCAAAACAACTACAAAACACTAATTAAAACAGTAGAATATAATGCAGCATAACAAGTAAGATAGGATGACTTTCAAAGTCCAGGCTTCCCATTCAAGGCCGAAATTGCCCTGGGGAAGAAGCTGTTCCTGAGACGGCTTGTTCTGGTCCTCATCGTCCTGTATCTCCGTCCCGACGGCAAGAGCTTGAAGAAACAGTGACCAGGATGCGATGGATCTTTTACTATGTCCAGTGCCTTTCTATGGCACCTGGTGGCATAACTCTGCTCTAAGGTGGAGAGCGAGCAGCCAACAATGCTCTCTGCTGCCTTAACAACTGCACAACCCCATCCTATCCTGGGTAGTACAGCTTCCATACCACACACATAAACCATAAGTGAGCACGCTCTCAATGGCACAGTGATAGAAGGCAAGCAGCAGCTTTTGCGGAAGATGGTTTTTCCTTAGAATTCTCAAAAAACACAGTCTCTGCTGCTGCTGCTTCACAAGCCCCCTTATGTTGACACTCCAGGACAGATCCTCCTGTAATTCAATGCCCAGAAATCTGAATGTTGTTACCCTCTCCACGTAGATTCCATCAATCAAGAGTGGCTGGACATCGTTCTTCTGTCTCCTGAAGTCCACCACAAGCTCCTTTGTTTTCTTTGTGTTTATGAGCAAGTTATTAATTCTGCAACACTCTGTAGTCCCGTTGCATTTAGATTGACTCTGAAAACTCTTGCATGGTGCATAATTTTGATGGGATCATTCTTGCGAAGTTGAAGGAGCATTTTTCTGTGCACTGTTGTATAGAAGTACTTTTGATCTTGGCTCTTGATCCAGGATAGTTGGGAGAGAGCATCCATTTCTTGGGTCACAGGAGAGGAGAATAGGCAGCAAAGGATGAACCCATCTGAAGACCAGAACATGAACTTTGCATCTGAGGGGGTCGTGAAATCCAGGAGCCGCATTCTGACACGTGCTAGGCCCTTATAGGGCAATCATGTAATGTTCTGCATTTTCTGCTGTTGCAATCCCCCCCTCCCTTGGTTCTGGGAGAGGCCTCCTCAAAAGCACCATAAATTTGCTAGACCTGCCTTTGACTGGGGGCTGGATTAATCATTTCCTGTCTGCTCGTTGGAACTTCATGGCAAGTCGAACTTTCCATGTATTTGCAGAAGCAGCTGAATAACTTGTAAGCTTAAACAGACTTCTCACCTCCAGGTCAACTTGTCCCTTTTGATAAATGTGATCTGTCTTTTGCACCTGGGCGAAGCCTTTTGCTGTGTCACTGGGGCATATAAATCTCTGCTAATCTCTTGATTCATAGTATGGCTTTCCTTAATTTTAATGCCAATGTGTTGCTGCAAGGGTGAGGCCTTCAGGCTGCAGAGACGGAACCAGGAACCTCTGGATTTAAAGGCATAAATCCCTCCCAGTGAGCTACAGGAACAGCTGCCTCACTTGAAACAAGCACATGGTGTGTAACCGTATCTGCAGTAGGAAAATATTATGCAGAAATAGCATGGGGGTAGATGTTTCTAAACAATGTCGCTGCTTCTAGGGTTACAGTCCTGCCTAACATGGACTAATGTGCGGCCAGTCATGGGACACTCGCAGGAACTGTTCTGGTGTGTACAAAATTAAGAACAAAGCTCCAGCTTACCCAGAGCTTAGCTCCGGCAGATGCCGCTGCTAAAAATAAACCAACCCTTCATGATCCGAAATAATATAATATTACCAGCATGTTTGCACTCTTTGGCCCCATGAGGGATTGCGGGGCCACTGGGTTTCTCGATTTAGATCCCCCTGGGCCAAATAAGCGTTGAAATACCATCGTCTCATGCCGCTTCTGTGTGGGTTCTCTGAAATGCAGAGAAATGGATTTTGAGCTAAGACTCGGCAATTCCACGAAGGAGCGTGAGCACAGAATTTAGAAGCCGAGCAGAAAACTTTGATTTTGTGCAGCACCAGCAGCCTTCTCAGCTTATGCTGGTTAAATAACTCGTTTGGATTCTGTGCTACCCACCACACAGCAACATCTAAAACACAACCATAGCTGCATAGGGGAGAGAGAGGGAACGTCATAACAGCAGCCGTTCCCACTGCATTCCTAGCAATTCTGTCACCAACCACCAGCCATAAGGTCATCCACTGACAATTCACCTACATTTACCCATCCACGGAGGGTACAAATAACATGAAGCAATGGCAGGAATGCCGCTCTGTCAAACAGAAACTGAATCCTATCTATACTCTCTTCCATCCACGACGCAAGGTGTGCTGCTACAAAGATCCCACAGTGGTTCCCAGTATACCTGAAGGACACTGAGGTCCAGATCAGAGGGGCTTCTGGCGGTTCCATCACTGCAAGAAGTGAAGCTACAGGGAACTAGGCAGAGGGCCTTCTCGGTAGTGGCGCCCGCCCTGTGGAACGCCCTTCCATCAAGGAAATAAGGAAATAAACAGCTATCTGACTTTTAGAAGACATCTAAAGGCAGCCCCATTTAGGGAAGTTTTTAATGTTTGATATTATTATTATTACTATTATTATTATTCTGCTGGGAGCCACCCAGAGTGGTTGGGGAAGCCCACCCAGATGGGTGGGGTATAAATAATAAATTATTATTGTTGTTGTTGTTGTTATAGCAAAGCAATGCCACAGCTCATGGGTCAATTGAGCATGAAACTAAGCCTATAGCCCAAGGCAGCAGCAGGATTCCCTCCTTTGGCCAGAGAACTAGCCAGACATAGACAGATGGAGTCGCATCCCAATATCACAGTAACCAAGCAGTTCTATAACTCAGGAGGTCTGCCCATATATTATTATTATTATATGTACCGTATTTTTCCAAGTATAAGACACGCCCATGTATAAGATGACCCCAATTTTTTTTAACCCAAAATTAAGAAAATGCACTATGCACTATCCATGACCCCTTATTTTAAACTTCAAAAATTTAGGGGAAAATATAGTCTTATACACGGAAAAATACGGTATGTATTTACAGTGGTACCTCTGGTTAAGTACTTAATTCGTTCCGGAGGTCCGTTCTTAACCTGAAACTGTTCTTAACCTGAAGCACCACTTTAGCTAATGGGGCCTCCCACTGCGCCACCAGAACACAATTTCTGTTCTTATCCTGAAGCAAAGTTCTTAACCTGAAGCATTATTACTGGGTTAGCGGAGTTCTTAACCTGAAGCGTATGTAACCCGAAGCGTATGTAACCTGAGGTACCACTGTATTTATACCTTGCCTTTTTCCCTGGCAGGGACTTAAGGCAGCTTACAGATAAAAATAAGAACCACTGAAAACATAGGGAAAAAATATCATTATAAAGCAAACAGTGTTAGACTTAAAGCTCTGCCCTACAGTAAATTGACTGCATGGGGCAAAGTGATGGGAATTGGGCTGCGAGAACTGGTGAACTGACCCAGATAAACAAACCCTCAATTAGGAAAACCCTAGCAGAATGGGAGACCTCCTGCTTCAGAGAGCAGTAAAATGAGCTCTGGTTCACTCTCCTTAGAGAGGAGGGCTTCCTTTGACACGGCCACTTCTGTAAGCTGAGTTTTCAAATTCAAAAGAGGACAGTACCCCTAACCATGGGCCTCCATGGGAATTTTTCCAGTGAGGGGCAGCAGAGCTCACCGAAAGCGGGGAGCAGGCTGATTTCTCCTCCAAAATAAAATAATTGTGTCTGCACATTTAGTCCCATTTTTCAGGTTCTACAACGGCTTGAAACCTACTCTCTCTAAATACAGAGACCGGGAAACTACGCGACCAGAGGGAGGAGACGGTGGAACAAGATTGGAAGAAATTTAAAGTATATTTAAAAAGTTATTGTAAAATTTAAAGTTTGAAAAAAGTTGGAAGGAAAAATAGCTTACAGATTAAGAAAATAGGATTAAATAATATAGATTTATGATTATAGGTTAAGACATTGATAAGAAAAGGGCATAAGAGATAATAGTAAGAATATTTAAAGATGTCAAGAAATTACTAAAGATGATTGACAATGAAATGCAGCAGGGGAGACGAGAGGAAATCACCCCAATATGATTAGAATAGATGAGAGGGAAATTATGCTATCTGTGTTTTTGTATTTTGTTTTTTGTATTTTGTTTTATGTATTACAATGTTAAGTTTTCTTTTTGATGTTTTGTTTAAAACCCAATAAATATTATAAAAAGAAAAAAGAAACCTACTCTCTCTCATTTCTTTAAAAAAAAAAAATGAAAGCTGGGAATCGGGAGGTTATAGTTCATCCTTTGTAGATGTCCACGCCTCTACAACTTTTCACAGTTGCGGGTGAGATTTGAGCAAGGTTCGTCCCCTGAAATCCCCTCTTCTTCACAACTAAAGATGCAGTTGCCCTGTCCTATTTTTCACCAGGCCGCTGTAAGGTTACTGAGGTAAACCAGTGTTGCTGTGGGGGGAAGGACTCCTAGCCTCTTAACAATTCAGTTTGGCTAATCTAACAGGTCACGTTCCAGAATACCGCTGGCGGCACACCACACTCGAGTTGCACAACATGACTCCTGTTTTTCCCCTGCCCGCACTCTGCCTTAAGTAACCTACAGCTAATGACTTAACATTCTTCAACTCCTCTGGCTGCAGTCCACTAATACCCAGCTTAAGCCTTGCTGCTTATTTTCAAAGTGCCTAAGCAGCTCCTCTTCTCTCCAGCAGCAGCATCTCCCAGCCCACATACCAAACCGATATAGTCCATTTCCAAAGTGTCAAAATTAAAGAATGTAAGAACTTTGGTACACTTTGACCAGGAAAACTTAGCTGACGAAGAATTAGCGAAACAGGGCCTTGTCCTGGAACAGGAATTTATTTCAACTGGAATTTGTTGCAATACTATAATATTAAAACTGCTTGAAGATTCAAAAACTGATCTACCGCCTGGCCAGAGTTCTTGCATTCTTTAATTTTGACGACTGGATATCACCAAGAACTCCAATTTCTATAGCATTTCCAAAGTGTGGCTGGTTCCCTGGAAGTTAAAACTGAGAATTTGACATTATTGAGCATGTCGGGCACCATTGCTGCCTTGAGGCAGGGCCAGATTTATCAACAGGCAAAGCAAGCCTGTGTCTCAGGCCCCTAATGGAGAAGGAAAAAAGGAAGGAGGAGGAGGAGAGTTTGGATTTGATATCTCGCTTTATCACTACCCGAAGGAATCTCAAAGCGGCTAACATTCTCCTTTCCCTTCCTCCCCCACAACAAACACTTTGTGAGGTGAGGGGGGCTGAGAGACTTCAGAGAAATGTGACTAGCCCAAGGTCACCCAGCAGCTGCATGTGGAGGAGCGGAGACGCGAACCCGGTTCACCAGATTACAAGTCTACCACTCTTAACCACTACACCACGCTGGCTCAGTACAGCACATGCCATGGATTCAAGAAAGGAGATTCCAGCTAAACATCTGGAAGATCTTCCTTTTTAAAAAAAATAAAATAAAAAATATTTGTATTAAAGATTTCTCAGTTTACAAAAATACCTGCGTTGTCTCTTTATTTTCAAGTTGTATTTCCTACAGATCAGTTTCTTGATGCTGTGAGACATTAATCTGGAAGATCTTTCTGACGATAAGAGCTGTTCATCAGTGGAATGGACTCCCTCGGAAGGCGGTGGACTCTCCTTCCTTGGAGGTTTGTAAGATGTGGTTGGATCTGCAATGGATGCTTTAGCTGAGATTCCTGCATTGCAGGAGGTTGGACTAGATGACCAACTCTACAATTCTGTGGTTCTGTGTAGATGATCCCTGGCATGTCTCTTTTAAAAGCTTTTTAGGTAGCAGGATTAGAGAACATCCCTTTCAAGGTCTTGAAGAACTGCTGCCAGCCAGCAGACAATACTCAGATAGAGGGACCAATGGTGTGACTCATATGGCACCTTCATATTTTCTAAATACACTCTCAGGTTTTCATAACATGCTGCTCTCAATTTACATTAATGAAAAGTGTGTTTAAAAATGGGTTTCATAGAGCAGAATAAATCATCCAAGAACCCAGGATGCCTCATCACTCATCAATTCAGGAAATATCTGATTTTTACTAGACCTTTTAAAAAAGCCTGAACTGTCATCTTCTATTTTAAAAATAACCTATCCATGCTGAGCTTTCAACTCAGTGTTTTCCAGAGAGAGAGGCAGCTTATTGAGGAAATTAAATTATTTTAACAGCCTCATGCTAGTAAAAGCTTATGAAGTGAGGGCTAACTTAATTTGGGGGTCATAAGAACTGGCAGGGGAACAAAGAGAGGGGGTGGTTTGTTTTTGTTTTTAATAATTTTACAGTCATTTTAACATTTCAGAACTTGACTTCCTTCCCCCTCTTTCTGCGGTTCCTTAAATTTATTTTTAATATCTTCTGCATATCAAAATTAACTTAATTTGTTCATTTATCCATCTACTTTCAATATATACTCTTATGAAACTGCAGGTTATTACAGTAATCCTGCCAATATTCTTATCTGTTTACAATTTGTCTGCAAATATTCAATAAACCATTTCCATTCTTTTATAAAAAGTTTGTTATCTTGATTTCTTATTCTTCCGGTAAATTTCGCCATTTCTGCATATTGCATAAATTTTTGTATCCATTCTTCCTTTGCTGGGACTTCTGCTTCTTTCCATTTTGGGCCAAGGAACATTGTTGCCACTGTAGTCACATACCGTATTTTTCGCTCTATAAGGCGCACCTGACCATAGGGCGCACCTAGTTTTTAGAGGGGGAAAGACCCATTTTTTTTGAGGATCAGCTCAAATTTCTGCAGCTTCTTTTGCAAAGGAGAAAAGCCCCATTTTTTGAGGATCAGCTCAGAGTTGTTGAGCTTACTTTGCAAAGCTTACTATTTTATGGGGTTTAACTCACAGTTCTGCAGCTTCAGGAAGCCATTTCTACAGTTTCCAGACAGATAATCTAATCAGCCAGTCACATGTCACTGAGGATAACAGCCTCCCTCTGCAAGGGGTCGGGGCTGGACTCTCTCTCCCTTATCTCTCTCCCCAATCGTTTGCTGAGCAGCTGCTCAGCGGGCTTCCTTTCAACACCCCCTTCTCTCTCTCTTTTTTAAAAAAGGACGATCTGCTTTTGCCCCTGGGCAGTTCAGCTCCAGGGACCACGCATTCGCTCCATAAGATGCACGGACATTTCACCTTACTTTTTAGGAGGAAAAAATTGCGTCTTATGGAGCGAAAAATACGGTACATGAATAGGTCTCTGTACAGTTTGGGTAGTTCTGTCCCTATCATTCCCAAAAGGAGAGCTTCTGGGGTTTTTTTTACAAACGTTATTTTAAACGTTATTTTTCAATTCATTATATATCATTTCCCAGGAAGCTTTAACCTTACTACAAGACCACCACATATGATGAAAAGAACCTTCCTTCACTTTACATTTCCAACACTTATTTGATTTCGATTTATACATTTTTGCCAATTTACTCGGTGTTAGATACCATCGATATATCATTTTCATGTAATTTTCTTCCAGTAGCACCTTAGAGACCAACTAGTTTGTTCTTGGTATGAGCTTTCGTGTGCATGCAAACTTCTTCAGGTATCTGAAGAAGTGTGCATGCACATGAAAGCTCATACCAATAACAAACTTAGTTGGTCTCTAAGGTGCTACTGGAAGGAATATTTTTATTTTGTTTCGACTACGGCAGACCAACACGGCTACCTACCTGTAACATGTAATTTTCTGTTAGACCAGAAATTTTATATCCATATTCCACAATCATTCCCATGCTGCCATATCTATATTATGACCGATATCTATTGCCCAGTGTATCATTGAGGATTTTACGTTCTCATCCTTTGTCTCCCATTCCAATAATATCTTACACATTTTAGACGGTACTTTTACAATATACATTCCTACAGGTCTCTCTCCAGTTGTGATATTTGTTCCCCAAACTCTCGGAGGAGGATGGTTTGTTATGATTCTGCAAGAGTTGATCAATAAGGCCTGAATCATAAGTTACCAGGATGGTAGCTTTATTGAAGGTCACACCCATATCGCACATGGAAGAATCCTGGGAATCGTTTTGTGAGGGACAAAGTACATTTCCCCCATTGTTTGGGGGAAGCCCATTTAAATGTGTGTTGAATTTGCTTTAAATATATGGTCTGGATCAGAGGTCAGCAAACTTTTTCAGCAGGGTGCTGGTCCACTGTCCCTCAGACCTTGTGGGGGGGCCGAACTATATTTTGAAAATAATAATAAAAAGAACAAATTCCTATGCCCCACAAATAATCCAGAGATACATTTTAAATAAAAGCACACATTCTACTCATGTAAAAACACCAGGCAGGCCCCACAAATAACCCAGAGATGCATTTTTAAATAAAAGGACACATTCTACTCATGTAAAAACATGCTGATTCCCGGACCGTCTGCGGGCCGGATTTAGAAAGCGATTGGGACGGATCCGGCCCCTGGGCCTTAGTTTGCCTACCCATGGTCTAGATGGTGTCCCTACGTAGGAACGACACTCACCCTTTCCAGTTACAAGGTAAGGAAGTCTGAGCTGGGCTGTGGGAAGCTGTCTGAGGGGAGCCATCAGCCAGGAACCATGGGGCAAAGCTAGCAAGTGGGACAGAAGAGTCCCCAGGATAAGGTTACCAGACTTCCCCATTTCCCGGGGACAGTCCCCGGATTTGCAAATCAGTCCCCTGACAAAATCCACTGAATTCGACTGAAGTTGAAAAGTGTCCCCGGATTCATTGGGGGGAGGGGGGAAATCTGGTAACCTTACCCCAGGAGCAAATTGGAGAACAGGACTGAAGGACAATCAAAGGATATAGGGATGCAGGAAGACCTTGCCGCTCAAGCAAGGCTTAGCTAAAGCAGAAAGTCTTCTGATAGTCCTTCCTATCCAGGACGATCTGGTGACAAGACCATGGCTTGTCCATGGCTGGAGGGAACTAGGCAGATGCCATGGCTTGCAGTTCAATAGCTCACCACAGAAAGCGGCTGTACACAGATCTGAATGTTCCCGGTTCAAGTCCTGTATTGTCCCAATGAGTACTGCATGTACAAAAGAACATGCCAATCAACATTTTCTTTGTTTGTGTCTCTGATGTGAAAGATCGTATTCCTTCATACAAAGCTGCCAGGTTTTGAGATCTTCAGGGAAGGTCCTTCTCAGGCCCCGTTTGGTGGGGACATGGGAGAGGGCCTTCTTGGTGGCTGCTCCCAGACTCAGGAACTCCCTTCCTCCCTCCCTTCTCTCTCTTGCTCCCCCTACCATCATCACACTAGTTTCTGGGAGCAACCTCACCCTGTGCCTGGCTTTTGAACCTTGGCAACTAGCTGATGTGGGACGCAGGTGGCGCTGTGGGTTAAACCACAGAGCCTAGGGCTTGCCGATCAGAAGGTTGGCGGTTCAAATCCCCGCGACGGGGTGAGATCCCGTTGCTTGGTCCCTGCTCCTGCCAACCTAGCAGTTCGAAAACATGTCAAAGTGCAAATAGATAAATGGGTACCGCTCTGGCGGGAAAGTAAACGGCGTTTCCGTGCGCTGCTCTGGTTCAGCAGAAGCTGCTTAGTCATGCTGGTCACATGACCTGGAAGCTGTACGCCGGCTCCCTTGGCCAATAATGCGAGATGAGTCGGACACGACTGGACCTAATGGTCAGGGGTCCCTTTACCTTTACCTTTACCTAACTAGCCGATGAAAACAAAGTGGTCACGCCTTACAATTTTATTATACAGCAAGATAAGAAAATAATCTGATTTGTGTGTGTGTGAATGTTCTCAGGTCCACTGTTATTCTTAACTAGTATTTCTGTTTTAATGCAATTAATCACAACTTGTGCTGATGTGCGAAGGATGGATGACTATTTGGAAAAGTGGTTCTGCAAGGTTGCTGGAGTCAGGAGAAGCAGGTTTCCTGTGGCTGGTGTTTACAAACGGGACTTTGTTTTCAGTAAAACATATGATTAAAGGAATACAGCATTCCCACTATGGAAACACTGAAAGATTAAGTTGTGATGTAGGAGGAGAGCCAAGTGAAAACAGTATTACTGAGACTTAAAGGCTAAAGGCTAAACAAGAAAGTGATAACAGGTATTAATGGCAGCAAGAAGAATGAGGGAGGAGCAAAGGCTTTTGAATTTGGTGGTGAGGAGATTTTGGTGAGTTTGGGGTTATATAAATTTTATGAAATGACAAATAAATAAATCCTATATAATAAAGTCCCTGTGTCCCTGCGTGCGTTCTGTGTGTCAGTGGTTTTTTGCCACTGCGCATGTCCACAGGGACTGGATTGGAGCGCAGAGAGGAGGAGGAGCCTGAGGTTGGAGCGCAGCGCGAGCGAAGCGCTTGCGCTTCGCGAGCCTCCAAACCTCTCCGCTCGGCAGCCATTGCTGCTGCTGCTACCACCGCCGAGCCTCCAGGGCCTCCGAGGGCTCCGCGCCCACCGCATGGTCCGGCCCCGCCGCCATTCGCTGGAGGAGGAGGAGGGCAGCCTGGCTGAGGAGGGGCGGGAGAGCTGAGGCAGGCGGCGGCGGTGCACTGAGGCGGCTTCTGCTCCTCCTGCTGCTGCTGGCTGTGGAGCGGCGGTGGTGGCGGCTCCGCCGCCGCCGCATGAATAAAGAACCGGCCTCCGAGGGCGCCTCAAAACACCCTCCTTCCCCCCCCGCTTCCTCCTCCCTCACCTCCGCTTTTCTCCTCCTCTGGGGTAGCGGCCGAGGCTGGAGCCGCCAGCGGGGAGAGGCTGTAGGAAGCGGGGAGTGGGAGACGCCAGCGGGAGGCGGAGCCAGGTCCTCTCCGAGAACGGCTCACTCACCTCACGGCCCAAAACGGAGGAGCCCGGAGGCGGAGGAGGCGTCGCCGCGCTCTCGCTCTCGCTCTCCCTTCGCCCAAGCTGAGCCCTGCTGTCACCACCAGGGAGCCGGATTTTTACCTCCCTCGCCACCGCCCGCACACCAGCCTCCCCACCACCCCCTGCCCGCCTCGCGCTGCCACACGGTCGCCGGGGATGGGGGGGGAGGTGTGTGTGTGTGTGTGAGAGAGAGAGGTGTGTGTGTGTGTGGGAGGGAGAGAGAGGCGAGCTGTGTGTGGAGGGGGGAGGTGGGTGGGGGGGAGGGGGAGGGAGAGGGAGGCGAACTGTGTGGAGGTGGGGGAGATGGGGGGGATGGGGGGGAGGGAGAGGGAGGTGAACTGTTTGTGGAGGTGTGGGTGGGTGGGTGGGGGTTTGACCGCGTGTTAACATGTTTCAACACATATCTAGCCCCCGTTATTTCAACGGGCTTAATTTACTAGTACAGAAATAAAGGACACGGGCCTCTTTCATATTTGGGGTTAGCCAATGGAATTGATCAGTATGAGATAAAGGAGGCAAAAGTAAGGAATTTTTTACACAGAAGAAGAAGAAGAAGAAGAAGAAGAAGAAGAAGAAGAAGAAGAAGAAGAGTTTGGATTTGATATCCTGCTTTATCACTACCCGAAGGAGTCTCAAAGCGGCTATCATTCTCCTTTCCCTTCCTGCCCCACAACAAACACTCTGTGAGGTGAGTGGGGCTGAGAGACTCCAGAGAAGTGTGACTAGCCCAAGGTCACCCAGCAGCTGCATGTGGAGGAGCGGGGACGCGAACCCGGTTCACCAGATTACGAGTGTACCGCTCTTAACCACTACACCACACTGGTCTACCACTCTTAACCACTACACCACATATAGCATGTTTTGTGGCATCCTCTGCCACAACAAGTGTTGATGTTCACTAGCTAAATTGGCTGTACATGTGGTGTTGATCAACTCATGGAGGAGAGGCTATTAGTCATACAGAATCTCCTGATCCACAGCAGAAGAGGGCTATTGACTTCATGCCCTTATTCCGGACTTGTCAGAAGGCATCCGGTTGGCCACAGCACGACGCAGATGCTGGACCATTGGTCTGATCCAGGAGGGCCCTTCATATGCCAGTTGCATGCTGCTGTTTCCCTGGTTTCTCAATGGAGATGCGTTGGATGCTTTGGAACGGCTGCAAGGCATTTAGCGTGCCGTGAGACCATGTGCCTTTCCATCCATTGAACACTAGAGGCCATAGTTGACACGCTTAATCCTCTCTCATTGATTTCCACCGGTAGCTTACATAACTCTTAATTCTCTTGTACACTTTACTGCCCAGGCTTATCTTGCAAACCTGGGGTCACATAAAACATAGCTGGAAAATTCAAGAGCTGTGCAAGAGCTTGACAGGCTCTCCATATATACTGTACTTTTCAATGTATAAGACTAGGTTTCTTTTACTTTAAAATAAGCTTAAAAATCGATGTTCAGTAGAATAGAATTTTTTATAATTAAGTGATATATAAGAACTATGTTGAATGACTTTATTGTAAGGACGTATATTTTCTGAGTGGAATGAAGGATATAGGGTTTAAAATAGAGGAGGATGCTTATTAAAATATGAAATTGGAAACTGCTAAAGAGGAACAGTATTGAACTTTAGATAGGGAGGTTCAGAGGAGGTCAAGTGGATGTAATAAACAGATAGGTTTGTAGAAATTTAAGTTTAATGGATATTGTTTGTTCTGTATTGTTTTGTGTTTTGTATTTGTTTATTTTTGTTTCTTATTTGTGATTTTTAAGTGTTGTCAAAAAAATGTGGAAAACCAATAAAAAAATTTTTTTAAAATAAAATAAAATAAGCTTAAAAATCTGGGGGCGTCATACACGGATAGTGCATATGCCCATTTTCTAAATTTGGGGTCCCCAAAAGTAGGTGGCATCTTATACATGGGGGCGTCTTATACACAGAAAATTCAAACAGCCTATTATATATTCATTAGGGCCAATTACAAATCAGAAAGCAGGGAGTTAGCATTTGGGTTTCACATGAAACTTTTTTTTTAAAAAACAAAAAAGTATTGTTATTTTTACCCTCCGCCCTTCCAAACGAGAGTTTGCTGGGTGCTTTCCTCAATTATAATATTAGCTCCTGCATCATACTACGGTTTCCAGGATTCCAGGATCTTCCCTCCTGTTTGTCAAGGTTAGTTTTGGCCTTCACCTATGCTGGAGAACTAATCCTTGAAATTGACTCATATCATGGAGATTCTCAGACTGAGGTGAGGCCTCCTTCCACTAAGCCCAACAAGACTGTAGAACTTAACAGACTGAACTACTCTGGCAAGGATGCACCTGTTATGATTTTTGTCCAAGCCGAGCGGCACGAAGCTGCAGCGAGAATGGTTTCACTTTTGTCGGTCTCACCAAACCGTGAGAAAGCAGCCTTATCTTTCCTTACATGGAATGTTTATGTTTTACTGTACTATTGTAATCCTAGCCTTTGTGCTCATTCTTCTGGCTAGCCCTCGAGCTGGTAAGATGTTTTTATGGCAGCTCTGCCTAATGAGCTGGCAGCAGAGAATTTCTCTGCACTATTCCTACAATAAATAGTTTTTTTGCTTATTTATGGCTTGTGTGTGTTGTTCATGCTGGGAACAATCACATATGACAGCGCCACCGGACTCTCTGTAGCCGGGGATGTGCGCACACGGCTGTGCTCTGGCTTTGGGGCAGTCTCACTAACTGCCCCAGGCGGGGTATATGCTGACAGCACCAAGTCCCCAGACAAACTGAAGGACAGACAGATAACAGTACATTGCTATTAATAAGTTTGTGTCTTTAGACCCTGTTCCAGACAGTGTTGTATCCACTGCCTTTATCCCCTGAAGCCTTTATCCACTGAAGACTGGACATCTAGCCGGTATCTGACTCCAGAAGAATTGGGTCATTCAGCTCCGCTTCCAATACCTCAACCTATAACGCATCAAGTCGAACTAGCGCTTGGAAATGGCTCAATTTTTGTGGAAATTCTAGAAGATATTCATGCGGAAGGCTGAAGTAAGGTTTCAGTGGGTGGACGCCCTGATGGACAAACCAAACATCTCAAATCAATCCCCCCCCGCCCGCAAAGGCCCTTCCACCCTACCCCATCTATTTACTTATAAGCCAGACTTCAACGCCTCAAAGAATCAGCGGCTGAAATCTTCTGAGGGTGCTCGGAATCCAAAAACCCAAGAATCAACTAACGGCTTAAATATCCCCTCTTGGAATAATAATAATAATAATAATAATAATAATAATAATAATAATAATTTATTATTTATACCCCGCCCATCTGGCCGGGTCTCCCCAGCCACTCTAGGCGGAATGTGGCCGGCTGGTCCAGATGTCTATCCCATTCTTCAGACATTCCTTTTTATCGCCAAAATTTCAATATCGTTGCCCTCCAAGAAACATGGGCGGTGGAAAAATCCAACATTGGAAGGGTATTATTCATACGCAGTGTTGTAAATAATACATGGCTTAGAGGCTACAACTCTGCAATTTTTGAACAGCCATTTTGTGAAGTTCCTCCATCGACCCTTATAAACAGAATATTCAACATATATATATATATATACAGCCGTACCTCGTGTTATGAACACTGTATGTTGTGTTCATCACGGGTTACGAACGTGCCGAACCTGGAAGTACCGGAACGGGTTACTTCTGGGTTCGGCGGTTTGCGCATGCGCAGAAGCACTGAATCGCATTGCGCACATGCACAGACGCGACGCTTCAGGATACGCGCTGCTCATTATGCGAATGGGGCTCCGGAACGGATCCTGTTCGCATCCAGAGGTACCACTGTATATTTACGGGGAAATGGCCATTTTGTAACAGAGGTCAAATTCTAGTCACAAAGTATATAATGGGGGTGGGGCTGGCTCAGCTTCATAGCTATGGTTTGTTCACGAAGGGAATCAGCACACAATTATAGGTTAAGGAAGGGAGAGAATATATTCCTCCAAATAACTGGAGGGGGCATCCCTTTACTCCCCCATTCTTTTCCAGGCACCTCTGTTTTTCTTGCTCTCTCGCTGTCTTTTTCATTTCCCTAGATTTGCCGGCTTTCCTTCTTTCTGTTATTTTTTCCTTCCCTCCTTTTTCTGTTAATTCTTATTCCCTCTTCCCTCTCTGTCACATTCTTTCTTTCTGTTACAGAATGGCTGGGAACGGGGAAGTGTTTTGGCTGCTTGTGCGGTAGGGGGGAAAAGCTTATAGAATAAACACTGGAGGTTTGTATCATAGAATCATAGAGTTGGAAGAGACCACAAGGGCCATCCAGTCCAACCCCCTGCCAAGCAGGAAACACCATCAAAGCATTCCTGACAGGTGGCTGTCAAGCCTCTGCTTAAAGACCTCCAAAGAAGGAGACTCCACCACACTCCTTGGCAGCAAATTCCACTGTCAAACAGCTCTTACTGTCAGGAAGTTCTTTCTAATGTTTAGGTGGAATCTTCTTTCTTGTAGTTTGAATCCATTGCTCCATGTCCTCTTCTCAGGAGCAGCAGAAAACAAATTTTCTCCTTCCTCTATATGACATCCTTTTATATATTTGAACATGGCTATCATATCACCCCTTAACCTTCTCTTCTCCAGGCTAAACATACCCAGCTCCCTAAGCCGTTCCTCATAAGGCATCGTTTCCAGGCCTTTGACCATTTTGGTTGCCCTCCTCTGGACACGTTCCAGCTTGTCAGTATCCTTCTTGAACTGTGGTGCCCAGAACTGGACACAGTATTCCAGGTGAGGTCTGACCAGAGCGGAATACAGTGGTACTATTACTTCCCTTGATCTAGATGCTATACTCCTATTGATGCAGCCCAGAATTGCATTGGCTTTTTTAGCTGCTGCATCACACTGTTGACTCATGTCAAGTTTGTGGTCTACCAAGACTTCTAGATCCTTTTCACATGTACTGCTCTCAAGCCAGGTGCCACCCATCCTGTATTTGTGCCTTTCATTTTTTTTTTTTTGCCCAAGTTTCAGGTGGGAAGGCTGCAAGCGGAACAAACTCAAAAGGGTCTCCCCTTTCTCTGAGCTTCCCAATGGTCTCTAATGCACCTGGACGAGCACAGTCAGAAGGGCAGACTTATAAATATGAAATATTATATGGAGAAATGTCCTGTGCAAGCATTTGCTCAGATTACTTCATGGATTAAAGCTCCCTGTTCCTTTTATTCGCTATTAAGGCTTTTGTTATCAGTGTGATATGAGTTTGGACTATGTCATAGGAAACACCCCCCCCCCAAAAAAACCCCACACACATCTATAGGCACCTTTACACTGCAGTGATAAAGCTTTTTACTTCCGTGTTTAAGCTAGCTTCTCCTGAGAACACTGAAGTTTACCGCTAGAACAGTGCAGCCTGTTTGAGAGAAAAGTCTATGCAATCTGAGAGGCAGCAAGGCAGGCGGAAGCAGCGAGTTCGCTCACAAAGGCTTCAAGGAGTTGGGAATTGTGGCTTCAGATCAGCTACCAAACTCGTACTGCACTTTGAGTACACCATATCTTAGTGCCATCTTACAGCACTAAACTAACTACAGGTAAGCAAGCTTCGTTTGTAATGAAATTACCGTCAGGTGCCTCAAGCGCTTTCAGTGCAGAAAGAGATTTGATTTAAGAGAAACAATATTTTGTGTTGCTTCTTTTCTGTGGAACAAGACTACAGGAGGTTTTGCCATTGAGGGGCACTTTCTGTCTGTCTGTCTCTTTCTGGGGGTTTTAGGGTGGTTGCCACTAGCGGAGAGGCTAGGCTTACCGGTATGTGTCTGCAACTCAGCTAAAGCTGGCTTTAGAAACAGGTTCTATCTAGATATTGATGACAACACAAATTCATAGTAGCGGGGATGTCGTTTCCCAAACAACTGATTACTCACCAGTTTAGTCATGGAGGCAGTGAGTTATTTTTGTCGGTATCACCGTGTGTATCTTACTCAAGTTCAGTTCAGTTTTCTTTATTACGGTCACCGACCAGCATAGTAAAAAGCATTACATCCACAATATTTAAATTTTGGTATAAACTAGTATAAACTCTTCAGATCGTACTCTTACTCAAGATCTTCTCCTTAAGGCTGATGGAGCAAGAGGCTCAAGCACTGCAGAGCTTACTTTCTCCACCCAGTACCAGATTTACATATAAGCTAAACAAGGTATAGCTTAGGGCCCCACTCTCTTGGGGGGCCCAAAAAAATTGAAAGAGGGGAAAAAAACCTGAATGTACATTTCCAAAATATAAAAAACAAATAAAATAAGACCTCCATACAGGAACAGTGTTTTGTGTTGTGTAGGCTCCTATGATGTAAGTAATGGGCCCCGCCTGCTAGCCTGCTCCCTAAAATTTCACTATTACTATTAATATAGGTAAAGGTAAAGGGACCCCTGACCATTAGGTCCAGTTGTGACCGACTCTGGGGTTGCGCACTCATCTCGCTTTATTGGCCAAGGGAGCCAGCGTACAGCTTCCAGGTCATGTGGCCAGCATGACTAAGCCGCTTCTGGCGAACCAGAGCAGCGCACGGAAAAGCCGTTTACCTTCCCGCCGGATCGGTACCTATTGACCTACTTGCACTTTGACGTGCTTTTGAACTGCTAGGTTGGCAGGAGCTGGGACCGAGCAACGGGAGCTCACCCCGTCGCGGGGATTCGAACCGCCGACCTTCTGATCGGCAAGCCCTAGGCTCTGTGGTTTAACCCACAGCGCCACCCGCATCACTTATACTTCTTCTTAATTGTATTTCACTATTAATATACTTCTTCTTAATTGTATTTCAGCTCAACAATTACTTTGATAAAATACATATTTTGTTATGTGCAAATGGCTCTAGATACCTATTAGGTCCATAAATTACCATATAGCTTATATTCAACACAAAAAACAGTGACAATTTGTTGTTGACAAAGGACAGCTGGACATATAAAGGGCCCCACTACCTTCAGTAACTTAGGGCCTCATCAATCCTAAATCCGGGCGTGTCTCCACCCACAGTTTTTCACCTGTCGTCAGGGCAATGACAGCTTTCCTATCAATTGAGCGCGGGTGGCGCTGTGGTCTAAACCACTGAGCCTAGGGCTTGCCAATTGGAAGGTCGGTGGTTCGAATCCCTGCGATAGGGTGAGCTCCTGTTGCTCGGTCCCTGTTCCTGCCAACCTAGCAGTTTGAAAGCATGCCAGTGCAAGTAGATAAATAGGTACCACTGCGGCAGGAAGGTAAGCAGCATTTCTGTGCACTCTGGTTTCCGTCACGGTGTCCCGTTGCGCCAGAAGTGGTTTAGTCCTGCTGGCCACATGACCTGGAAAGCTGACTGTGGACAAACGCCGGCTCCCTTGGCCTGAAAGCAAGATGAGCGCCGCAACCCCAGAGTCGCCTTTGACTGGACTTAACCGTCCAGGGGTCCTTTACTTTTTGCCTTAATGCACTTTATTCCCCCCCCCCCATGTTTTTTGCTAGGCATGCTGGGAATTGTAGCTCTGTGAGGGGTAACTTACAGCTCCCATGATTCTTTGCAAGAAATAATGTTCTTTAAATATACCGTGTGTACGCGGCTTAACTTGCTCCCCTTGAACCAGGGGATAAAACAGCATTGGGTAACAGTGTTATGCAAGAGATAATCCCAACTGGTTTGATCTCCACAGGAGCACAACAGAGCTGTGGGAGAGAAGCAGTTCAGTTGTGTGCGTTTCTTTCTTCTGCCCAAAGGAAATTCTGGTCCTTGCCTGATTTGAGGCACTTAGAATCATAGAGTTGGAAGAGACCACAAGGGCCATCCAGTCCAACCCCCTGCCAAGCAGGAAACACCATCAAAGCATTCCTGACAGGTGGCTGTCAAGCCTCTGCTTAAAGACCTCCAAAGAAGGAGACTCCACCACACTCCTTGGCAGCAAATTCCACTGTCGAACAGCTCTTACTGTCAAGAAATTGTTCCTAATTTAGAATGTAACTTCAGGTGTTACATTCTGTACCTCTGCGACACAGAAATAATTTCTTTTGAAGTATGCATTTGGGCAGGTTCCCCACGTACGGGGCTAGTTTTCTTGCTCCACACAGGAGCTGCTCCCCAGCATAGCTGTCAACCCTCCCTTTTTTTGGGCGGGAAACTCCCTTATTCCAATGCCGTTTCCCGCTGCTATCCCGGATTGTTGATATCCCATAAATTTCCTGGATTTCAAAGGAAGCAGCTCCTCTCCCTCCCTGCCGGCCAGGGAGGCTCCTCAGCTGCATTGCTCGGCTGCCAATAAGGAGTCTGAGACCGACTGGGGGCGGAGCTTGCATGCCTTGTGCAGCCAGACCCTCACGCCCAACCAGCCAGCCAGCCAGCCTGCCGTCTATGCGCTCGCTCTTTCGCTCACCCGTTCGCGCGCAGCCTCTGGAGCGCAGGGTGGTGAGGCCACTTGGTGCCATTGCACTGCCCTCGCGGCATCCCTTATTTTCAAATCCGAAAGTTTGAAAAAAAATCCCTTCTTTTCAAATCGAAAGTTGACAGCTATGCTCCCCAGCACTGCTACAATGGTATCCATGATATGGCATGGGGACAAGTAGAAGTCAGCATCACCAACTTTGGAGAGAGGAAAGATGAATCGGTAGTGTAAATTCAGAACGGTTGGTGTCAATTTCTGTTCTCATCTCTGGAAATAATCCAGCCATTCTCCTGAAACAGAGCTGAGGAAACTTTGGCTGCCCAGATGTTGTTGAACTACAGATCCCCGCTCCCTGGCCATGCTTGATAAGGCTGATGGCAGCGGGCATCCAATAACTTCTGGGGGGGCCATTGGCTACCTGTATCTTTTGCCCCTGCAAGTAGCAGTTGCGGGGGGGGGGGATTTAAGAAGGGGTGGCGACACCTGGGGCAGAAATTAAAGTTCTGCTTTCCCAGTGCTACCGGTACATCCGTAATCCAATAACCTCCAAATAACCTCCTTGCTGTTTGTTAGGGAGCCAGTGTGGTGTAGTGGTTAAGAGCGGTAGACTCGTAATCTGGTGAACCGGGTTCACGTCTCCGCTCCTCCACATGCAGCTGCTGGGTGACCTTGGGCTAGTCACACTTCTCTGAAGTCTCTCAGCCCCACTCACCTCACAGAGTGTTTGTTGTGGGGGAGGAAGGGAAAGGAGAATGCGAGCCACTTTGAGACTCCTTAGGGTAGTGATAAAGCGGGATATCAAATCCAAACTCTTCTTCTTCTTACTGACACTTCTAAACAAACAAGATATCAGAAGAGTCTATTCACAAATCCCCCATGTCTTATCTAGTCCAGCCCTCAAATGGGCAGAGGTTCAAGCAGCCCAGAAGCTTATTTTGTTTGTTTGTTTTATAACCCTGCAATTACAAAGCCTTTATTATAAGTTTTAAGGCCACTTGACATGGGAGCGGTATATAAAGAAAGAAGGCCACTAACCAAGCAGTTTGGTTGGTTGTTGCTCTGAGGGTACCTTTGGTGGCAAATCCAGGTTTGCCTCCATATAATTTGTGAAATTCCCCTTGCCCAAATTCCATGGGCGGTTGTAAACATGGATTAATAAAGCCTTGTCGTAGCTGAGAGTCTCATTAATGTGCAGCTTCTGGAGCCTGCTAATCTCCAGGGTCCTCACCTATCATTAAGTAAACAATGATGTCAGTGGAAACCGGCACCCCTTGGCATTATGAAGGGCACCTTAAGCCACCACAAAGTATGAGTCTGGTGGATTTCTGTGCACAAGATTATTCACAGCTGCTAGGGATTTCAACTCCATAATATTCTTTACATCACAATGGTTTTCGTTTCTTTTCTATTTGGTGGGACATATTCATTTCAGATAATCCTTCCGTGTAATGCCAACAAAGGATTTCATAACTAGGGTGTACCTTTGACTGTGAAAAAACATAAAATCAATACTGTGCTCTAATTCCCACAATTCAAAACACATATGTAATTGGGAGACTAGTTACCGATAACGTTTCAAGCCCATTTCTTTCACTGATAGCAGAAGAAAATTGTCTATGTTGCACCACTGCTATGTTGCTGTGTTTTAGATAGTTTTGGAATATGCAATATGTCCGTTGCTGAAATCAATAAGAAACTAAAGCTTAATACACATGTAAGCTGTTGCTGTTTGTTCAATTTACTCCACTAAAATTCTAGGATCTGAACAAGAACATAAGGGCAGGTGTCTGTCATGTCTTTAAAAACAAAAACCTATTTTTATTGATTTTATGACATAAACATATAATTATAACAACGACAAGAGAAACAAGTGTATGTAGTCATGGGGAATTCTCAGTTTTTCAAGCTTAATAGAAACAGGTTCAAGATTTATCTTAGTATAGTTTTCTTATCCAAGTTCAGTGCTCCATAAGGTCTCACGGGTTGATGTTGGGTTGTATGCATGCTTCGATGATAAAGCATAGTCAAAAAACATATGCCAAACACTTTGAGATTTATCTGCCGTTGTTTCTTTTCTTTGCACTTTAATCTTCTAAGTAAGATTTTCTGTTAAAGCAGCATGCCATACTTCCTGGTGCCAGAGATCTAATGAATTGAGATAAGGAGTTTCTACTGTCTCAAACCAGAAAACCAGGTTTTCTGACATCAGCTGCTGCTTTGCAGTTATTGCGGATATTCACTACTCTCCCCATAAACCTGCTTTCAGTGCTTAAAATGCATTCAATATGGAAAAAGATGCCAATGAATCCGGCCAGCTGGCAAATGCTCTTCCAGTGGTTGCAGCAATAAGAGTATTTCTATAAACCCAGATAGCAACTTTGCTGCCACATACACCCAGACAACACCATCACTGGACCCAACAACATCAAACATACCATCTTAAAGGTAAAGGTAAAGGGACCCCTGACCATTAGGTCCAGTCGCGGACGACTCTGGGGTTGCGGCGCTCATCTCGCATTATTGGCCGAGGGAGCCGGCGTACAGCTTCCGGGTCATGTGGCCAGCATGACTAAGCCACTTCTGGTGAACCAGAGCAGTGCACGGAAATGCCGTTTACCTTCCCGCTGAAGCGCTACCTATTTATCTATTTGCACTTTGACATGCTTTTGAACTGCTAGGTGGGCAGGAGCTGGGACCAAGCAACGGGAGCTCACCCCGTCGCGGGGATTCGAACTGCTGACCTTCTGATCGGCAAGCCCTAGGCTCTGTGGTTTAACCCACAGTGCCACCCGTGTCCCTAAAAAACAGAGATACCTACCATCTTTGTTGTTGTTGTTTAGTCGTGTCCGACTCTTCGTGACCCCATGGACCAGAGCACGCCAGGCACTCCTGTCTTCCACTGCCTCCCGCAGTTTGGTCAGACTCATGTTAGTAGCTTCGAGAACACTGGCCAACCATCTTGTCCTCTGTCGTCCCCTTCTCCTTGTGCCCTCCATCTTTCCCAACATCAGGGTCTTTTCCAGGGAGTCTTCTCTTCTCATGAGGTGGCCAAAGTATTGGAGCCTCAGCTTCAGGATCTGTCCTTCCAGTGAGCACTCCAGGCTGATTTCCTTAAGAATTGATAGGTTTGATCTTCTTGCAGTCTCAAGAGTCTCCTCCAGCACCATAATTCAAAAGCATCAATTCTTCGGCGATCAGCCTTCTTTATGGTCCAGCTCTCACTTCCGTACATTACCACTGGGAAAACCATAGCTTTAACTATACGGACCTTTGTCGGCAAGGTGATGTCTCTGCTTTTTAAGATGCTGTCTAGGTTTGTCATTGCTTTTCTCCCAAGAAGCAGGCGTCTTCTAATTTCATGACTGCTGTCACCATCTGCAGTGATCATGGAACCCAAGAAAGTGAAATCTCTCAGTTTGTTCTTATACCCAGAACAAACTTACGGTACTTGGTCTCTAAGGTGCTACAGCGACCCGGAAGCTGTACGCCGGCTCCCTCGGCCTATAGAGCAAGATGAGCGCCGCAACCCCAGAGTCGTCCGCAACTGGACCTAATATGGTCAGGGGTCCCTTTATCAGGGGTCCCTTTACCTTTACCTAAGGTGCTACTGGACATTTCTTTTAATTTTTAAAGTATTTCTATAGTTTCCTACACCGCAAGAAACTAGGTGGAAGTGAAAACAAAATAAAAAATAAAAAAAATTCCTTCCAGTAGCACCTTAGAGACTAACTAAGACCTGGACCCTTTTCTGGTCCAGAAACGCACAGACAGAGCACCCTGGAACTGACCGACCAGGGAGCCTTTGCAGTTTAGGGGTGTGTGTGTATGTTTGTACCGGTATATATGTTGTTGTTGGCATCCGCCTGTCTCGAGAGACCATGGAGTGCGCCTCCAGGGGTGAAGTCAAACTGCTGGAGAATCGCAGCGCCCGCTGTGGCTGCGGAGACTGATAATTCATAACTATTTCATTCCGCGTTGTTTTAGCTGAGTTAAAAACTGCAGCAGTACATGGACACACACACACAAATAAATGGATCTAGGTTTGCCACTCTGTTAAATATTTTAGGGCTACTCTCAGCATTTTGCTGCATTCAGTGGCATTATTCCCATGGGAGCTGTGGTGCCATGTATGAAAATACAAGAGCACCCTTCTGGATCTGACCACAGGCCATCTGGTCTGGCAGCCTATGGGAAGCCTGCGGGAGGGACCTGAGTACTGTACTATCTTCAAGCAAATGCAGCAATGAGTTATATCTGGGCTCGATGTTTTCTGTGCCTTGCTTTCTTCAGCATTTCAGTACCAAGTGAATAAGGAGAACACTCCCACAAGACATAAATATCGAGATCAGCTGAGTTTACTACTTCTCCCTCTTCTTCCTTGCCACAGAATGGAGTCAAAAGAAGGTATCTTCAGGCGGCAACTGGTAGATGTTCATGGTGTTGCCTTGTTCTGGAGCATCGCTGAGGCATGGACCCAGGTGGAGAACTTCCAGGCCAAGCCAGATGATCTTCTGATTGCCACCTACCCAAAATCAGGTGCCTAAGGGCTTCCCTGGATTTTTATCATTATTGTCAGACTGTTACATCTTCGCCCATGGTACTCAAGATGACCATGCAACGTCACTTCCATGCCATGTTGAGCTGTCTTCTCCCATTGGATTCATCTCTAAGAATCCCTTGCTGGATGACAGCTCATTCTTTTGTGCCAAATTTATGTCAGGAGTTCCAGGGTTTGGAATAGCAGACTTTATGGCCTGAAGCTGGGACTGTTTATGCTCATGCCAGAGTTTTCTTCTGACATGAAAAAAATAATAGGGGTGTGCAATATCAGCTTTCTACCTGCTGCCCTTCAGATTCTAGCTTCCAGATCTAGTTCAAGCTCCAAGTTCCGTTTCCAGTAAATGACACCAGGGCTGTGGGCTGACAAACAAAGTAGGTTAGGGTGTGGCCATGAATTGATCTGGTGGCCTGAGGCACCCCATAGTTGCTGTTTTGTGTAGCAGTTTATACAGAAACACGAGGCTGAGCAGCAGTGTTATCCAAGTTAGGAATAAAAATTTTATGCCACCCTTCATCGGAGGTGTTCTGTCGTGGGTGCAGTGTCTATATGATTTCAGCTCTTCGTATAATCAGCTCTTCGTAGTGATTCAGCATGCTAGCAAGGATATGCTAGGAGTCAAGTCTAACAAGAACAATTTCCTTTATTGCAGTAGGAACTTGACTGACTGGAGGGAAAGGGCGAGCTCCTTTTATACTCTCAGGAACAGGAGTTGGGGAAAGGATACATTTAGATTTTGGCGGGACCCAATCAGAGTAAGGATCCCAATTGTGCTAACAAGTTAACCAATAGCAACTGTCTCCGCACCCGTTTGAATCACCCTGGAGCGGGAAAGGCAGTTACAGAGCTAACAGTGAAACTCATGCATACATATTAAACCAATACATAACAGGAGGTTTATAGGGCAGTTTACAATATAAAAACACAAAAATGCAAAGCATAGTTACAAACAAAACTAATGGCCGCCTCCAGATTAAAAGTCCCTAGATTGTTTAATTCAGGGGTCAGCAACCTTTTTCAGCCGTAGGCCGGTCTGCTGTCCCTCAGACCTTGTGGTGGGCCGGACTATATTTTTTTGGGGGGGAAATGAACGAATTCCTATGCCCCACAAATAACCCAGAGATGCATTTTAAATAAAAGCACACATTCTACTCATGTAAAAACACCAGGCAGGCCCCACAAATAACCCAGAGGTGCATTTTAAATAAAAGGACACCTTCTACTCATGTAAAAACATGCTTATCCCTGGACCGTCCGTGGGCCGTGTAGTAGCGTGGGGCTAATGATTTCAGCTAGTGATTTCAGCTCTCTGACATTGCAGGCAAGGAGACAGCGTCTTCATGTAACAACTCTTTATTCAGGCAACAAGACAAGACTGAGGGAAGGAGGGAGGGGGGCTACATTTATAGGGACAGAGACATGGCAAGGAAAAGATACATTTTGGAGGGAACAATCTCAAGCAATCACACAGCAGCTTTTTGGTGGGAACCAATAAAGCTGAGGATCCAAATACAGCAGCTTGAATAAACCAATAGAAGCTGTTCCTTCTGGAACAGGAATGCAGTTACTTTACAGACAATAGTAATACAGAGATAACCTTTGAATCAATACACAACACCCCTTCCCCCCTAGTGAGCACAACACACGTAATCCCTTAGATACTGTGGGGTGCTGCGACTTCTTCTTGACCTCCTGACAACAGGTGTGGCAGGTACAGGATTAGGTATTACCTGCGGTGGAGGGGCTATTGTAGTCGTTGTGTCAGGAACAGAGGGAGTCTCAGACAGCTCAGAGTCCCCTACCTGTTCCTCATCCTCATGAGGACTAGCAGGACCAGGTTCATTTGCTGAAACCTCTGGTGCCTGCATCTCTGGGCCATTTCCACTCTGGCCTTGCAGCTGTGTGTCATTAGCAGGGGGAGGAGTATCCTCAGCCTGTACATTCTCCGCATCTGACTCCTCCCTGCTGGGCGCCCGGCGCCTCAGCTGATCTATATGTCTCCTCCAAACCTGCCCATTTTCCAAAGTTAACATAATAGGACACAGGTCCACTAGCCCGGGTGATCACACCTGCCACCCACCGTGGACCTCGTGCATAGTTTCTCACCCAGACCAGATCTTCAGGGGCGAGATACCTTGTTGTGTCACTCTCGGCCTGTGGGGGTGCTCTTGAATTGTGGTTTGGCACCTTGTCTGGGTGGACGTAATCCAGCACCGTTACCAGCCTTCTACCTAGGAGCAGCTCCGCTGGCGACTTGCCCGTAGCAGTACACGGCGTCGCATGCTGCAAAAACAACATTCGGGCGATGCGAGCCGACCAGTCACCCTCCATTAAACGCGCAATGGATCCTTTGGCTGTTCGTACCATGCGCTCAGCCTGCCCATTGGAGGATGGGTGAAAGGGAGCTGATGTGACCCCTCTTATGAAGTTATCTGCCAAGAATGCCCTGAATTCTTGAGATACAAAAGCTGCTCCATTATCTGACACGATGGTCTCGGGCAACCCGTGGGTCGCAAACAGCCGTCTCAACACTTTGATCACTGCGGCTGATGACATGCTGGGCACCATAGCTACTTCTAACCATTTGGAATACGCATCAACTATAACCAAAAAAACCTTCCCTTGGAATGGCCCAGCAAAATCTATGTGCAGCCGGCTCCAGGGAGTCCTGGACTGCTCCCACCAGTGGACCGGTGCTCTGGCCACTTCTGGGCGCACCTCTTGGCAAGGATAACTCATGCTGCCTTGTTGCATAAGGCCTGAATTTTTCTTCATGCGGGCCACCTGGCCACCCCCTCCCCACCCAAGTGAGCACACGGGAGAGAACGGCATCTTTCCTTGTTCTCTTAGCTATTTCAGTAGCAGTTACAGGGGCCCCCGGAAGCGTTTCTAGCATCATGATGCGTTCCGCTGGGGCAGGATCCACATCGCTCCCACCAGGAAGGGGCAATCGACTCAATGCATCAGCGTGGCCCAACCTTTTTCCCGGCACATGGGTCAGGGTGTACTGGAACCCATTCAGGAATATAGACCAGCGCAACATTCTGGGGGAGAGGATTTGTGGCGTTTGTTTGTTTGGGTTGAACAACCCTAACAGTGGCTTGTGGTCCGTTTCAATGGAGAAATGGCGACCATACACATAGTCATAGAACTTTTTGATCCCTGCCACAATTGCCAGTGCTTCTTTATCAATTTGAGCATAGTTGCGCTCCGTGGGCGACAACGTACGGGAATAGAAAGAGATGGGCTTTTCCGACCCATCCGGTTCCCTATGGCTCAGCACAGCCCCCAGCCCATATTGAGAGGCATCACATGCCAGGACCAGTGGCTTCGACTCATCATAATGAGCAAGGACGCTCCTGCTAGTCAGCATTCCTCGCAAGGAGTCAAAAGCCTTCTGCTGTGCCTGACCCCAACGCCACACATTTTTTTTCTGCAATAATCTATGCAACGGTTCAGCTACCGAAGCTTTCTGGGGTAAGAATGAGTGATAAAAGTTAATAAGTCCCAGGAATGACTGCAACTCCGTCTTGTTCTGTGGGCGTGGTGCTTCAGTGATGGCCTTAATTTTAGCCTCCGTGGGGTGGATGCCTGCTGCGTCAATTTTGAAACCCAAGAAGTCCACAGTTGGCACCCCAAAACTGCATTTTTCCTTTTTCAGTTGCAGCCCCACCTCCTTGAACTTGAGTAACACTGCACGGACACGCTCAGTCAGTTCCTGGGGGTCTTTTCCAGCAATCAGAACGTCATCAAAAAATGGCAAGACCCCCGGCAGACCCCTTAACAGGCGCTCCATTAGCCCTTGAAAAATCCCTGGTGCCACACAAACTCCAAACTGTAATCTGTTAACTCTGAACGCCCCTTTCTGAGTTACGATAGTCTGTACTTCTGCTGATTGTGGGGTTACTGGCAGCTGTTGGTAAGCTTGTGCTAGGTCAATTTTGGCGAAAACCTTGCCCCCAGCCAGTTTTGCCAACAGCTGTGAGACGACTGGAATGGGGTATGAGTTTCCCCTGAGTGCCTTATTGATAGTACATTTGTAATCTGCACAGATCCTAACTTCCCCATTAGCTTTAAGGGGTGTAACTATTGGAGTTTCCCACTTGGCAGAGTCCACGGGTGAGAGAACTCCCTGCTTGACCAATTTATCCAGTTCTGCCTCAATCTTGGGTTGCAGTGCAAACGGCACTCGCCTTGGTTTGAGTCGGATTGGGGCCACCCCGGGGTCCAGCTCAAAGTCAATTGGGGGCCCTTTATAACAACCCAGTTTCCCATTAAAGAGTTCAGCAAATTCCTTGCATAACACCTCGCCCATCTCAGGGGAGGTTTGGATTGAATTAAGCCCTGATATACTCAGTCCCAGGGCGGGAAACCAGTCAGTGCCCAGGAGACTGGGGCGACTCCCCTCTGCAATCACCAGTTTGAGCACAGCCTGTTTGTCCCGGAACTGTACTTTCACGGCACACATTCCCAAAATGTGGATGCGGCCCGCTGAGTATGATTGCAAGGTTGTTGGGAAGGGCTCCAGAGAGGGAAACTTACCCCCAGGGAAAAACGTCCTCGCGGTCTGGTCCGAAACGATGGTGAATCCAGATCCGGAGTCCACCTCCATGTTGCACGGCTGACCCTCAATCTTCACCTTCACATGTGTCTTGCCTTGCGCTGGGAACTGCACGGTCTTCCCATTGATTTCCGTGAGGTAGTTGCAGTCCTCTAGGAGATGAGTCGCGGTGGATGGTCTGCGAAACGCCGATCTAGGTGATCCAGTTGCTCCTGACGTCGCAGATCTACAGACCCTGGCGATGTGTCCAGTCTTTCTGCATGTTCTACACCTAGCATCACGGAAACGGCAATCCTTCCGCTCATGGTTCCCGCCACAGCCTGGGCAAGCGCTTCGGCGATCCTTGTGCGTTGTGCCGGCCTGACGCACCGACTCGACTCCGCGGACTGGGCTCTGACTCGGACTGACCACTAGCTCATCCATGGCATGCGCAGCTTCTTTCTGTGGCTTGGTGACCTTGCAACTGGCCTCACGCTCCTCTCTTTCATAATTCTCCGTAGCGGTGGCCTCCTTCAAGGCAGAAGCAAGGGTAACCTCTTCTTTGGCCACAATGCGTCTTCGGGCCTTTTTGCTGCTCAAGCCCCCTACAAATCGATCCAGGAGAGTCTCTTCCAGATTTTGAAAGCCACAGTGCTGAGCAAGCTTCCGGAGTTCAGCTAGAAATGCGGCCACAGACTCTCCAGTGCGCTGCTGCCTCTTATGGAACTCCATCCGCCGGGCCATCTTGGTCTCGGTAGGCGCCAGGTGGCTTGTTAGGCAGGCAAGAATATCCTTGAGAGATGTCTCACTCAGCTTCGCTGGGGCGAGCAATGCCTTGGCCAGCTTGAAGGTCTCAGGCCCACAGCAACTCAGGAACATGGCCCTTCTTTTGCCGGCATCAGTGATTCCTTGAGCCGCCGTGAAGAACTCGAAGCGTTCAACGTAGTCTTCCCATGTGTGGGGCTCTGATGGCTGGAAGGGCTCCCATACCCTTGGACTCTCCATTCTCCAAGCGGTGGGGTCGTCTTCTCAGCTGGCCAGTGAGTCTTGTCCTGTGCTGCAATCCGGACCCTGAGGCAGGCTGCGTTTAACTGCTCCTCAGCATTCCGGATCCCACCTTCGTCGCCAGTTGTAGTAGCGTGGGGCTAATGATTTCAGCTAGTGATTTCAGCTCTCTGACATTGCAGGCAAGGAGACAGCGTCTTCATGTAACAACTCTTTATTCAGGCAACAAGACAAGACTGAGGGAAGGAGGGAGGGGGGCTACATTTATAGGGACAGAGACATGGCAAGGAAAAGATACATTTTGGAGGGAACAATCTCAAGCAATCACACAGCAGCTTTTTGGTGGGAACCAATAAAGCTGAGGATCCAAATACAGCAGCTTGAATAAACCAATAGAAGCTGTTCCTTCTGGAACAGGAATGCAGTTACTTTACAGACAATAGTAATACAGAGATAACCTTTGAATCAATACACAACAGGCCGGACTGAGAAGGCGATTGGGCTGCATCCGGCCCACGGGCCTTAGGTAGCCTACCCCTGGTTTAATTGAACAAGGGCCTGGGAGAAGAGGAATGTTTTTGCCTGGTGCCTAATGTTACAAAGGTGCCAGGCAAGCCTCCCTGGGGATAGAGCATTCCACAAACGGGGCCACCTCAGAAAAGGCCTGTTCTCATCTTGCCACCCTCTCATGGAGGAGGCACATGAGAAAAGGCCACAGATGATGAATGTAGGAGCTGAGTGGGTTCATATAGGCAGAAGAGGAGATATTGCAGTCCTGAGTCGTTTTAAGGCTTTATAGGTCAAAATCAGCGTATTGAATTGGGCCTGGAAACTAATTGGCAGCCAGTGCAGTCGAACCAAGATTAGCATTATATGCTCAAACCGTCTTGCCCTGGTGAGCAACATGGCCACTGAATTCTGCACCAGAATTTGGGCCGTCATCCGAAGCAGCCCCACAACTTCAGAGGAATTTCACAGGAAGCTACAAGCATATCTTCACAACTCTAAAGGATAGAATTTTTTGTCTGTTTGTTTTTAACGATAGCTAAGATTCCCAGGAAGCTGAGTTCTGTGTTCAGTTTGAATTAAAACCAATTTTTCTGTATTCCTTTTCTGTATTAACCAGCTGATTTTACGGGACTCCCTTTTAAGCTTGTGTACAGTGTCCACAATATACCCATTTTACAAACCCAGCCGATACCTTATGCTAAAATTACCGGGTACTCTGTGAATAATTTTATCTAATTTGCACATGCATTTACATTTTCAGGCACAACCTGGATCAGTGAAATTCTGGACATGATTTACAACGATGCAGATGTGGAAAAGTGTAAACGAGATGCCATTTTCAATCGTGTTCCTTTCATGGAGCTGATCATTCCTGACATTATTAATGGTAAAGCCTTGGCTGTATTACAAAGTACAAAGAAGGTGATGAATTCATCCTTCCTACGTACCCAGTATATGAGTGTTTCCCACACTTTTGGTACTTGGAGAACAACTTTTTTCTTTCCGTTTAAAAAGTGGAAATAGACTTTATTCCACAACAATGGAAACAAAAATTATTGATCAGCTCCAAAAGCAACGGGCAGGTACCCTTCTTGTAACAGGAATGCTTGAGGAATTTATTCACTGTGTATTCCAATATGAACTATCAGGTGACCTCTGGGCATGTGTAGTACTATTGGGATTTTAGAGCCTCTGTCATTGGAAAATAACCTGTTTTGCTGGGCAAGTCTCCATGGGTAGACCCACAAATTCACTGACAAATTCCACCTGTACAAGAATTCAGGGGCATCTCTAGATCAGGACAGAAGAAATTATTTTTTCAAATGTTTTTGTCCCCTGCCCAGCCAGTGTGGTGTAGTGGTCAAGAGCGGTAGACTCGTAATCTGGTGAACCGGGTTCACGTCTCCGCTCCTCCATATGCAGCTGCTGGGTGACCTTGGGCTAGTCACACCTCTCTGAAGTCTCTCAGCCCCACTCACCTCAGAGTGTTTGTTGTGGGGGAGGAAGGGAAAGGAGAATGTTAGCTGCTTTGAGACTCCTTCAGGTAGTGATAAAGAGGGATATCAAATCCAAACTCCTCCTCCTCCTCCTCCTCCTCCTGTTCTTCTTCTTCTTGTTCTTCTTCTTTAATTATTTTCTCTATCTATGTTTTCAAGGTGTAGAACAACTTGCTGAGATACCCTCTCCGCGACTAGTTAAGACTCACCTCCCAGTGCAACTTGTCCCCGAGTCCTTTTGGGAAAATGGCAGCAAGGTAAAATGAATCTACTCTATATCTATATCTATATCTATATCTATATCTGTATCTATATCTATCTATCTATCTATCTATCTATCTATCTATCTATCTACTATATATATATATATATAATCTATTTATTGAATTTTCCAGTACAAATCACATTGAAATTATTTCCAATTACATTTCAAATTACAATCCAAATTAATTATACAATTCCCAATTAAAAGAAACATTCCAATTATGCCTAATTATTATAATAATTTTTTTATCTATGGACTTCCCATGCCTCGGACGCCGGAGCTTCCCTGATCACCTCCATCGATTGCTTTTCAAAATTCTTTCCAATATTTCCACAGCCGCTGATATATGCCAGCGAGCAGGCTAAATTATAATAAACAATGTCTCTGTGTGGATGAGGTCGATCTTCTTAATTCCAAATGCCATATTCCGACCATCACCATCTTGTCTTCCTGTTGTTCACCAAACTTCTTCACGCTGCTACTCTCCCCCGCTTGCTTTGCACATACCCCTTTCCAGGAGTGCCAGTCTAAATCTACTTTTCATTAGGATGCACTACAGATGCTAATGCTTACTTTTGCCTGAGTACGCATTCTGATTGAACCATCTCTGAATTGGCCTCAGCCTTGGATTTGATTCTTTGAATGATCAAGGAGTCCTGTATACCTGAAGGAGTGTCTCCACCCCCATTGTTCAGACCGGACATTGAGTTCCAGTGCCAAGTCTCTTGGTAGTTCCCTCACTGCAAGAAGTGAAACTGCAGGGAAATCAGGCTTTTTTGGTAGTCACATCTGCCCCATGGAATGCCCTCTCAGCAGGTGTCAAGGAGATAAACAACTATATAATTTTTCATAGACATCTGAAGGCAGCCCTGTTTCGGGAAGCTTTTCATTATTGAGGTTGTTCTTCTTGTGGTTGTTCCTGCAGTTTTGTTGGAAGTCTGCCAGAGTGGCTGGGGCAACCTAGTCAGATGGGTAGGGTATAAGAAATACATTATTAGTCCCCTTTTGGCTCTTGACATATCTATCTCCCATCTCCTGACTTGCTTTTCCATGGAGTCAACTGCCATTGGACTGCCATCTTTATACAATTCTCATAGGATGTTGCACTTGAGGCACTGAAACAATTTTTCATTCGTTTGAAACAAAAATAGCCACACTTCTTGTAAGATTCCAACATTCATATCTTTACTCCATTTTGTTATGTATTTGTGTACTGTTGTCTCATTATGTACATTGCCGACATCTAATAATATTTCAAATTCGTTAGGGTCCTTTTGGTCCTCTCCCAAACTCTTGACTTTTGCTAAACCTACTCAGGAAAGGTCGAATTTGCATGTACTGGAACATGAATGGGTAGGAGGTTCAAGGTGTAGTTTATTCTTCATTTGGTCTAATGATTGTATATCCTTCCAGTCTTGGAATGTCTCCAACTTATCTACCTTCCCAAATTACCTAGTGGACCTTTCAGATGGGATTTTTAATCATGCATCAAAGAGGCAAATGACTGTTTGTATTGGTCCCATATTTACCTCACAGATCTGTCAACTTTGATAGTCAGGGCACTTCACGCAGGTGTGGAGAGAGCCAGTGTGGTGTAGTGGTTGAGTGTGGTAGACTCGTAATCTGGTGAACCGGGTTCGTGTCTCTGCTCCTCCACATGCAGCTGCTGGGTGACCTTGGGCTAGTCACACTTCTCTGAAGTCTCTCAGCCTCACTCACCTCACAGAGTGTTTGTTGTGGGAGAGGAAGGGAAAGGACATTGTTAGCCGCGCTGAGACTCCTTCGGGTAGTGATAAACTCCTCCTCTTCTTCTTCTTCTTCTTCTTCTTCTTCTTCTTCTTGCCTGCCAATACAGACAGTGTGCACCAGCGGTGAAAGAGATAGGGAATGTTTTTGAAATTTGGGTGAAATGTCATTCCATTAAATGCAGCCCTACCTTTTTATAAGTTAGTAAGTTGATTATGAATTTATTTAAGAATGCAGAATGGGGTGTACAGATCATAGAACATATTTTTACATTTCAGACTTTCAAGAAAAGGATCAAAACAAAATAAAAAATAAAAAAATTCATTCCAGTAGCACCTTAGAGACCAACTAAGTTTGTTCTTGGTATGAGCTTTCGTGTGCATGCACACTTCTTCAGATACACTGAAACAGAAGTCTGGAAGGAATCTTTTTATTTTTTTATTTTGTTTTGACTATGGCAGACCAACACGGCTACCTACCTGTATCAAGAAAAGGATCCGTTTTTCAAACGTACATTTTGCAAATTTGGACAAAACCACGGTTAACAGAAACACTCAATGTTCGTCCCTACAGATGATCTATGTGGCAAGGAATGCCAAGGATGTAGCTGTCTCTTACTACCACTTCTACAAGATGGCAAAGATGCACCCAGAACCTGGCACCTGGGATGAGTTTCTCGGGAAATTTGTGGCGGGGGAAGGTAGAACTTTTATTACATTTCATTTCTGAGCACAACCTGTGGACCTTCTCCTGGTCCTTAGTTAGACAAAAGTTTTGTTGTCATGGTGTCCCCCAAAGAATCCTGGGATTTGTAGTCTAGTAAGTTGTTGTGGCGCTGTGGTCTAAACCAGTGTTCCCCAACCTTGGGTCTCCAGCTGTTTTTGGACTACAACTCCCATCATCCCTCACTAGCAAGACCAGTGGTCAGGGATGATGGGAATTGTAGTCCGAAAACAGCTGGAGGCCCAAGGTTGGGGAACACTGGTCTAAACCACTGAGCCTAGGGCTTGTCGATCAGAAGGTTGGCTGTTCGAATCCTTGCGACAGGGTGAGCTCCCATTGCTCGGTCCCTGCTCCTGCCCACCTAGCAGTTCGAAAGCATGTCAAAGTGCAAGTAGATAAATAGGTACCGCTCCGGCGGGAAGGTAAATGGCGTTTCCGTGCACTGCTCTGGTTCTGCCAGAAGCGGCTTAGTCATGCTGGCCACATGACCTGGAAGCTGTCTGCGGACAAACACTGGCTCCCTCGGCCTATAGAGCGAGATGAGCGCACAACCCCAGAGTCATCCGCGACTGGACCTAACGGTCAGGGGTCCCTTTACCTTTAAGTTGTTGTTGAGGGCCAAATGGCAGGCTCCTGTGTTAAGAGCAGGTCTCTTCCCATCATGTGTAAGACAGGGGTGGAGGTATAGTGATTTAGGATGAAAATCAGGAAGGTGGTGGCAGACTTTGGGCTCTCAGAGTTCAGCCGCACCCTGTGCGATGCTCAAATTTGATGCCTCCCCACTCCATTCCAATGCTATTCCATAGCATTGTTGTGGTGTCCCCTTCAGCGGAGTGCCCAGTCGCGCTACCTGAAAACCACCTCTGAGGAAGGGGTTAGTATTGTCAGGAAGTGTCCTACTCACAAGTAGAACCTTGGCAGGGACACATGCCCAACTGGCATGTTCACTCCTTCCTGGGCGATCGTTCGGGAGCTTCTTAGGCATCCCTCAGCCCAAACATCACAGCGACTGATACCAGAAGACATCAGCACACTAATGGATCTGCAGAGCGTGCACAGCTTGCGTGACAGACCTCAGCAACTCAGCATTTGGGCTAATCTACTTCATTTACATATAAACACACACACCGAGCTCTGAGACATGGCTCCCTCTCTCTCTATCACCAGACAGCAAAGAGAAAGAACAAAAGTCAATAGTCCCACTTCAGGAACACAGTAAGACAAACACCCTGTCTTCTGTCACTTCCCATTCCTGTGGAATCAAAACACATACCCAGTCATGTGATAGACAGCAAACCCATGACTGCACACAGGGAATGAATCTCCAACAAGTATCTCCTCTGTTAGGGTCTAATAAGGTCCCCCCTCCCTCTCCAACCAGGGAATAAAAATATCAAAGGCCCCCATAGAGGAGGGGGAGACTGCTGAACCCCTTAAAGCCTGAAGGATAGAGTTGCCCTTAATGTTTGTGGTAAGCAGGACACAAAACAATAATGGCCTTTCAACACAACTGCTGCTCATATGCAGGCAATGGAAGTCCAAATATGAACTGCATATAACTAGGAATGTGACTTTGCACATATTTGCCATTCAAAATACAGTGGTACCTCGGTTTTCGAACAGCTTAGTTCACGAACAGCTTGGAACCCAAACGCTGCAAAACCGGAAGTAGGTGTTCCAGTTTTCGAACTTTTTTTCAGAAGCCGAACGTGCTCCATTTTGAGTCCCCTGTGTTTCCTGTTGCGCTGCTGATTTGCATCCCCCCATTGTAACTCAGCCTTCCGTTTCTGATTGCAGTGTTCTAAGACGATATTTGGAGCTTATATTTGGTGCTTTTGTTTTTGCTATTTATTTTGCGTTTTCTGTTTTGAGGCTTTTTCAATTAATTTATTTTTGTGACTGTGTGGATCCCAGTTCAGCTACTGTTTGATTGATTGATTGATTGTGTGACTGCGGAAATGGATAAAAGCCCGCCATCCAAACAATGACGATCATCAGTGCAGGTAAGAAAAAATAATAATTTTAATTTTTACCATCTACAATACTGTTTTATTTATTTTATAGTACAGTACATTGATTATTGCTTTCATTTTATGGATCAATGGTCTTGTTAGATCATACAATTCATGTTAAATTGCTGTTTTAAGGGTTGTTTTTAAAAGTCTGGAACGGATTAATCCGTTTTGCGTTACTTTCTATGGGAAAGCGTTCCTTGGTTTTGGAACGCTTTGGTTTTGGAACAGACTTCCGGAACGGATTAAGTTTGAGAACCAAGGTACCACTGTATAGTACACTCGGGGTTTAGCAAATGTGATATATCTGCAATAGAAAGGTAGCCTCTGCAGTATGTGCAAAGCTGGAAGAATTGAGAAAGAAAACAAATATTGTGCAGAACCCCCATCTCATGTAGTCAGAGCCCATGCAGAAGCAAGGTCCACTTGTTCAATCGGACTTACCTCTTAGTAGCCTTATTTTGATATTTGACCATTGATGTTTTTTCATATTGACATTCTGTCTGTATTCTTTTTTTTTGTAATCTGAGTTTTAAAAGAAGCATTTGCCCATCTCTCTCTCTCTCCCTTCCCTTGTAGTGGCTTTTGGATCCTGGTACGACCATGTAAAAGGATGGTGGGAGAAGACGAAGACCCACCCTAATATTCTGTATCTCTTCTATGAAGACATGAAGGAGGTGTGTGAATCCTCGGATGCTAGAGGCATGATAGTCCCAGACAGCCTGTTTATTGAGCATTCCAGCTGATTCATTTATAGGGAGCGACAAAACAAACCCTTGTGTTGCAATACAGAGATATCTGCTCAAATACAGCGGCAACAACTTGTCCTAGAGAGCCAGTGTGGTGTAGTGGTTAAGAGCGGTAGACGTGTAATCTGGTGAACCGGGTTCGCGTCTCCGCTCCTCCACATGCAGCTGCTGGGTGACCTTGGGCTAGTCACACTTCTCTGAAGTCTCTCAGCCACACTCACCTCACAGAGTGTTTGTTGTGGGGGAGGAAGGGAAAGGAGAATGTTAGCCGCTTGGAGACTCCTTCGGGTAGTGATAAAGCGGGGTATCAAATCCAAACTCTTCTTCTTCTTCTAATGAATGTAATAAATGCATTATATTGGTAGCAGAATGTCATCCAAAATTTACAATTTCCAAATAATATCCAAATAATATATATGTCGGTCCATAACCAAGGAGTAGTCAACTTAATGAGTTACTGGCAAGGAACACCACGATGCAGGCAGGATGTTTTTCAGTGTCCAAGAGGTATTGTAGTGAGTGCTCCAACGTAACAAATTCAATATCAACCAGTAAACAAGCAGACACAGAATTATAATCCATGGTTCTATGGGTCAACTAGAGAAAACGCGGGATCAGGGAAGATTAGGAGAGGTTATTACGACAACAAGAAACCAGGTTGATTTATTTATTCAAATCCACACATCCAGGTGGTTTGAATGCAGAGTTAGATTTGAATTGTTTTATTTAAGGTCTATAACTTTATGGTTTCAGCTTGCGTTGTGACGCTAGATTTGATATACTGTACCTTTAAATTTTCTTACTTTGTTCTTAATTATTTGTTATTTGACACACCTGTGAATCCTATATACCGGTAATAAAGAGCCTGTGTCCGTACGTACCACTTTCCGTGTGTCACAGGAATTCGGAACTGCGCGTGCGTTCCAGTCACACACGGATTGGTTAGTACGGACCAATCCCGCCAACCGCTGTGGCGAAGGTGGCGCGTAGCGCCGCCGCCCGCAGCCCTCTGTCCGATACTCCTGCTGCCGGCTGCAGCACAGACCACTCCTGCTTGCTTCCCGAATAAGATCTTCGGGGACAGGGGTTGCTCCGCCGACGCCGCCCGCCCCGCGGGCACACAATGCACAAAGAGAGCCGTCCGGGGCCAGGCAGAACGGGGGGGGGGCTCCGAGGCCTAGCGGCCTGGGACGGCCCATGCAGCGGAGCGCCGGTGCTCCGGAGGCCAAGGAGGACCGCCCCATCCCCGCCGCCGCTGCAGCCACCCACAGGAAAAAAAAATTCAGAAGGGGGAGGGAGCCCCTCTCCACCCCCCAGCGGCCTCAATCGACCCGCCTCGCGGAGCGCCGGTGCTCCGGAGGCCGAAGAGGGTCGCCGCACACCCGCCTCCGCCGCCACGTCGCCCACACACTCACACACTTGTGCGCACACACACACACACCCAAGCCCCCCCCACAAAAACAAGCCCCCACCCCCGCCCTCGCTTCCCCCCCTCTCCCTACCTTCGCAGCCGGGCCGAGGGAACCCGCTTCCAACTCTCGCGGTATTCCTCCCCCGGCTGCAGCCAGGGATCGGCGGCCGGCGGAAGGAGGACGGAGCTGGGCTTGGGTGGTGTTTTTTGGGGGGGGAAGGTGCGCGCATTGGGAGTTGGGTGGGTGGGGGTCCCCCCCAGAGGCTTGGAAGCCTCACAGGAAAAAAGCCCCCGTGGGCGGCTGAAAGGCGGCGAGCTCCGAGGAGCCCTTTCCCCCACCTCCCTTCCCCCTCCTTTTATTTTATTTTTTTGTGGTGGAGTCGTGAGTCCAGCGCCCGCACCAGCTTTTCTCCCCCCACCCCCAACGCCCGCCCCACAATACACACACACACAACCACAACCAAGCCCCCACCCCCCACGCGCGCTTCCCCCCTCTCCCTACACTCGGATGAGGAAGAAGAGGAGGCCAGGCAATAAACGGGGGGGGGGGGAGGGCGGGGGCCTCCACCTCCTCCCGCCGCCACCGCAGGGCTTGGAATCGCCGCCTCAAGGGGGGCCAGGAGGGTGGGGAGGTAAAGGGGTTAATGGGAGGGAGAGAAGGCTGGGGAGGGAAAAGGGTTAATGGAAAGGAGAGGAGGGTGGGGAGGGAAAAGGCTTAATGGGGAGGGGAGGGGAAAGGGTTAATGGGGAGGGGAAAGGCTTAATGGGGAGGAGAGGAGGGTGGGGAGGGGAAAGGGTTAATGGGGAGGGGAAAGGCTTAATGGGGAGGACAGGAGGGTGGGGAGGGGAAAGGGTTAATGTGTTTGGGGATGGAGATGCAGCGTTTTTGGCACGGGATGATGCGAGGTGTGTGGAGGGGGGAAGAGAAGAAGTCTGGCATATATACATTATATATAGTATATATAGTATATATAGCCTCCGGCTAGCGCCTGTTTTTTGCAACAGGCTTAATATACTAGTAACTTTATAAGTTCTTACATTGGTTTTATCAGCATCAGTTAGCTACACTGGTTAGTGAGCTCTGATCCACAAGTATTATATTTACCTGTATGGATATTCTAAAAAATTACTCGGTATGTATTCCTTATTTATTATTTATTCATTATTCAGGTTGCTCAGTTTTATTTTTGTTGTCATTCATTGTATGTAATGTATTTAATTTCATCACCAGCTGACGAAGATTCATCTTCGAAACAGTTGATCCAATCCTGATATACTGTTCTCCAGATGACACATTTGGCTATTTAATGAGCATTTATTATTATTGGCTTCCGGTGTGGTGTAGTGGTTAAGAGCAGTGGACTTGTAATCTGGTGAACCGGGTTTGCGTCTCCACTCCTCCACATGCAGCTGCTGGGTGACCTTGGGCTAGTCACACTTCTCTGAAGTCTCTCAGCCCCACTCACCTCACAGAGTGTTTGTTGTGTGGGAGGAAGGGAAAGGAGAATGTGAGCCGCTTTGAGACTCCTTCGGGGAGTGATAAAGCGGGATATCAAATCCAAACTCTTCTTCTTCTCTTCTTCCTCGGAATTGTGATGATGTTGCATCAAAACAAGCACTATCCCACCTTCCCTAGTGCATTTTCTAGTCATTCTTGCTTATTACCAAAAGTCTGATCTTTTGGGTTTGTTGCGTAAGAACTTAATAATGTCAAAACCTGAATTTGCTGGTAAGTGAATGAATCCCACCCCAAAAGATTGACAGACAGGAAGCATCCGCTGCCCCTCTTTTTGCAGAACCCCAAGCGTGAAATACAGAAGGTGATTCGGTTTCTGGGAAAGGAGTTGTCGGAGGAAGTGGTGAATAAAATTCTTCACCATACGTCGTTCAAGGAGATGCAGAAGAACCCCACTTCAAACTATACAATGATGCCAGGTGATCAAATGGACCACAGTGTGTCGCCTTTCATGAGAAAAGGTCAGTCTCCTTTATATGCAATATGACCTTGCAACATTCAGTTTCCCACAAATCGTTAATTGGGACCAGAGTTTTTTAAAGACAACAACAGAACAATAGTTTAAAAAATTGGCAATTTAAGATCCTTACACATTTTAGATTATTTTACTATTATGCTGAGTTTCTTCATGTCACATTTTCAAGTTCTCAATAGATATAAAGTTAGAATTCTTGTTCATAAGATCTGTAAATACAGTGGTCCCTCGACTTACGAATGACCCGACTTCCGTATTTTTTGAGTTATGAGTGAAGAAAGTGGCCACCCGCTTACGAATTTTTTCGACCTCCGAATGGAAATCGTGGCCATTTTAGATGCGGTTCCCTCGACTTACGAAGTTTAGATGTGGTTTTTTTTCAACGTATGAATTTTTTCCTCCCAATGCATTCCTATGGGGACTCGACTTACGATTTTTTCGACCTACGACGGTCCCTTCGGAACGCATTACATTCGTAAGTCGAGGGACCACTGTACTTACATTAATAAATGTAATAGTTTTTTGCGCGTATTACGACACGTTTTTTAAAAATTAATTTTCACAATTAAACATTATCTTCATGTAAGTATAAAAGAATAAACTGCACACACACACACACAAAGAAAATAAAACATTTTCTCACAATATTAAATCCACATTTTGGGATTACTCTGATCTCTCAACTTCCCTCCATTCCCTCCCCAGGTTCTTTTATATTATCTTAATTTATACATGTCAATAATTTCTTTATCTTTAATTATCTCCAAATTTAAACATTCTCCTTAATGTTATAAGTGTTTTTTAAAAGCCTGCTACTGTATTAACTTCCTTACAATGCTTTTGTGCATATGCAATAAACATTTTCCATTCTTTTTTATATTTGTTGCCTTCTTGATTTCCAAGTCTTCCAGTTAATTTAGCCATTTCGGCATATTCCATTAATTTGAGTTGCCAGTCTTCTTTAGTGGGGACTCGTTCTTCTTTCCAGTGTTGGGCTAACAATATCCGTGCAGCCGTTGTTGCATACATGAACAGATTCTTGTTTTCTTTTGGTATATCCATCCCTGTAATACCTATTAAAAATGCTTCTAGTTTTTTTACAATGGTTATTTTAAACATTTTTTTAAATTCATTATAAATCATTTTCCAAAAACTTTTTATAACTTTGCATTGCCACCACATATGGTAAAACGTACCTTATGCTTCTTTACATTTCCAACACTTATTGTATTTTATTGTATACATTTTTGCTAATTTAACCGGTGTTAAATACCATCTATACATCATTTTTCATATAATTCTCTTTAAGTCCAGTACAGGCTGTAAATTTTATATCATTTTTCCATAATCTTTCCCAATCTGTCATCTGAATATTATGTCCCACATATTTTGCCCACTTTATCCTAACACATTTGACCTCTTCATCCTTGGTCTCCCATTCCAACAATATATGATACATTTTTGATAATAATTTAACATCGCTTCTCTCTGAAAGTTTGAAATTTTATATGCGAATCCTTTCTTTTTATCGTTCTTAAATGCTTCGTTTAATTGAAAATATTGTTGCCAATCTATTACCTTTTCTTTTATTTCATTATATATTTTTAAAATTTCTTCTCCACAGGGATTGCAGGAGACTGGAAAAACCAATTCACCGTAGCTCAGAACGAGAGATTTGATGAGGATTATGCAGAGAAAATGAAGGGATCTACCTTGCTTTTTCGAACGGAGATCTAAGGGACAAACATTTTTCTCTATGGGTGTGTGTGTGTATGTGAAAGCCAATGGCTTCCCCTCTCGCAGTCCTGCTCCCACAATGATTTGAAATTTGTTGTGCTTTATCACTACCCAGATAATGGCCCAGAAGGAGTCATTGCATCTCAGCAGCTTAGCTGTCCTGAGGACCCAATAGGTTTGCTTCATATTACCATTCCTTCAGGCTAGGTTCCTCAGCAACCCGTCAATAAGAAGAGCCACGAAGAATCCCGCAGCTTGCGTCTCATCCCTTGGACTGGTCCTTTCTCAGAGCTAACCATCAATCAATCAATCAATCACTTTATTTCAGCTTTAAGCTCATAAGAACAACAGAACTAGAAAAAATACACAGTACAATTTGATTAAAAAAATTACAACCAGTAAAACTTAAAAGAGTACAAATTAGAAATAGATACTATAAGGAATTTTCAGCTTCCAAACAGCAGTCCATTACGACGTTTATATGTCAAAAACGGAAGTTAAAAATTTCGCCATTTGTAAAGTCACATGCTGATCTGTATCTTGCAATAAAAAGGCCAGGGGGAAATCTGCCGGGTGCCCAGGCAACTTGTGGGTTAATGGTAACAGTAAGTTCTTCCGGACAACACAATATAAAGGACATATAAATACTATATGGTGAAGTGTTTCGATCGATCTATTATCACAGGAACATAAAACCGAGACTTGGCCCCTAGAAAATCTATGAAAAAGGGAATTCAGAGGGAAAACATTAAAATGTGCTTTGATAAAGGCAAAACGATGACTGGCAATAGAAAGGGATGATAGGTAAGATGGCACATGGGTCGGAGAAATAACTCCTAAATGACGCAGGGAAACAGAGCTAACCATTTGCCTAACCTTTGCAAAGTCCCTGCCTCTGTCCTTTCTGATCTACGCTTGCTCCCCTGGACTTTGACTCTCTGCCTGACCCGACTACAGCTCTGCTTCTGGCACTTCTAACTTTTATGCAACTGCTTCAGAGAAAGTCCTGTAGGAGTGGCTTTTATCTTCCCATGCTTAGTTTACTTTTGTTCCCAATAAAGTTTTCACTCTTTCAAACCAGGTGCTTCTGTAATTACCATACAAACTTAGTTGGTCTCTAAGGTGCTACTGGAAGGAATTTTTTTATTTTGTTTTGACTATGACAGACCAACACGGCTATCTACCTGTAACTACATACAAAATATATTTGCTTATCTGGAGAAGTGTGCATGCACACGAAAGCTCATACCAATAACAAACTTAGTTGGTCTCTAAGGTGCTACTGGAAGGATTTTTTTTTTAATTTTGTTTCTCAACTCAACTCAGTTTATTACAGCAAGAGCCAGCAATATAATACAGTACAGTATAATTCCAAACCAGCGATCAGAATATCGCTACAAGGTGTCAAAATCCTAAGGATTAGAATAATAATAATAATAATAATAAAAACAATGGCGCAAAAGAAATTTATAGTATATTTTCCAGTAGAAGCGATTAACGTATTTTGATGGCTAAGGTGCAAAACTTGGCCACAGCATAGGATACTGAGCTAAAAGAGTCTTCCAAAAGGAATTTGCGTAGGCTTTAGGGAATAAATTCCAGATAATATTGCAAGGGTTTAAATTTTGATAAAAGGGGTAATATAAGTCGAGTCCGTTCTTCACTGTAAAGTTCACAGAATAGAAGAATGTGAGTAACAGATTCCACCTTATTGGTCATGCATGGACATAGGCGCTCGTGGATAAGTACCCGCAGGAATTTGCCATGCAGTACAGCTGTAGGCAGTGCCTCAAATCGGGCTCTGGAAAAAGCCCATCTAGAAGTGCATGCATTGCACACTTCTTAGCTCATACCATTAACAAACTTAGTTGGTCTCTAAGGTGCTACTGGAAGGAATTTTTTTATTTTGTTTCGACTACGGCAGACCAACACGGCTACCTAGTTTATTTACACTGTGAGTAGATCGCTGTCTCTTGGAAGTTGGACACCCCTGGTTTAGGGTATTTCGGCAGGTCTGCTTTCAATAAATGGCTTTGTCACCATCATGGTTGATGAACGTTGCTAGCTGACTAGACAAAAAGCCACCATGACTTGCTCTTTGGCCCCTAAAACAAGAGTTTGACTTCAGCAGTTTGACTTCACCCTCGGAGGCACACTCCATTATCTCTCGAGACAGACGGATGCCAACAAACAATTGGTGTGCGCATCAAACTGCTGTCGGAAACCCTCATGACTGGGTGGGAGGGGAGAGGGGAAATAGAACGGAATGGCTGGAGCAGGAGAACAGAGATAAGTCACCTGCCCATAACCAACAGCGGAGGAATTAAACAATTGAATGTAGCTGGGATTGGGCAGGAGCGTCCCCTGAAACTAAAATAGAGATGAAGAAACGCAGGCAGCCCAGTGAGCATGCTCAGAAGTCATGGGAGGGTGAAAAACCAAAGGAAGGAGAGGTGGAATGGGGTGGCTTGAACCCTGAACAGGAGCATTCCAGCACATTTTGTCATGTGGTCCCACTTGCAAATATGAGCTGATACCAAGTTGTGTCTTTTCATGCTTAGGCAGCCGTCATGACACCCACGCTGCACAGAATTGGGTCAGCAAACTGTTTCAGCAGGGGGCCGGTCCACTATCCCTCAGACCTTGTGGGGGGCCGAACTATATTTTGAAGGGGGGGGGGAATGAACGAATTCCTATGTCCCACAAATAACCCAGAGGTGCATTTTAAATAAAAGCACACATTCTACTCAGGTAAAAACACCAGGCAGGCCCCACAAATAACCCAGAGATGCATTTTAAATAAAAGGGCACATTCTATTAATGTAAAAACATGGTGATTCCCGGACCGTCCGTGGGCCGGATTGAGAAGGCGATTGGGCCACATCTGGCCCTCGGGTCTTAGTTTGCCTACCCATGGAATAGGTGTATCAGCAGGCTCAGGGTAACCCAGAGATATGTGCACATTTTTTAAAAAACGCCACAGAAAACCCCCCACAGAGAAACCCATAATTAGCCCCATAACAGCTCGATGGCACATAATGATGAGAAACTGAGAGGGCAAAAAACCCCTGACGACAGGAGGGGAGAAGAGGATGTTGAGTGAGTTGAAAGGGTGAAAACTGACAAATGAGTGACTGGAACAGGAGGACAGGGAAACATAGTTATATTTAGGAAAAAATGGGTGGGTAACCTGTGGCCCTGGATTGTATGGGCCCCTACACCCCCTGTAAAAAGTCAGTCTGGACACCTGGCAAGAACAACCTTCAGGAAGCTCTGATTTATGAGGAGGAGCACTGCCGGATTTACATATAAGCTAAACAAGCTATAGCTTAGGGCCCCACTCTCTTGGGGGGCCCAAAAAAATTAAAGGAAAAAAACCCTGGCCAAAATATAAGATAAAAACAAATAAACCTACATACAGCAACAGTGCTTTGTGTTGTGTAGGCTCCTATGATGTAAGTCAGGCATAGGCAACCTTCGGCCCCCCAGATGTTTTGGGACTACAATTCCCATCATCCCTGACCACCGGTCCTGCTAGCTAGGGATCATGGGAGTTGTAGTCCCAAAACATCTGGAGGGCCGAGTTTGCCTATGCCTGATGTAAGTAATGGGCCCTGCCTGCTAGCCTGCTCCCTAAAATATCACTGGTCTGCTCATTTCTAGAGACTAGATTATGAGTCTTTGTAAACTGTGTTTCTAAAGGAACTTTTGTTATTGCCAAGTGCCAATGTCTTTGCATTATTAAGTTTGTTATGAATAAAAAATCATTTTAAGACCTTTTAGACATTTTAGACCTTTATAATTATTTCAATATTAATATATTTCTTCTTAAATGTATTTCAGTTCAACAATTACTTTGATAAAATTCATATTTTGTTATGTGCAAATGGTTTTAGATACCTATTAGGTCCATAAATGACCATATAGCATATATTCAACACACACAAGACAGCGACAATTTGTTGTTGACAAAGGACAGCTGGACATATAAAGGGCCCTGTTACCTTCAGGAGCTTAGGGCCTCATCAAACCTAAATCCGGCCCTGAGGAGGAGGAACCTGCAACACCTCAATGGCATGGATTGTTAAGAGGCAGAAGCTCTCTTTGAGGGCTCACTTGAAAACGTGAGGGTCAAAACTACGTACAGGGGCAAGGGGCGTCTACATATGGCCTGTTCTCAAAATCCATATGCTATTGAGCTCTTCTCTTGACCTTTCATGTGGCTGTTGTTTAGTCGTGTCCGACTCTTCGTGACCCCATGGACCAGAGCACGCCAGGCAATCCTGGATCCCAACACTTCGAAGCGTGCAGCTGACTGAGAGTAGAAACCTCCTGCACACCTTTGCTCTGAACCTACGATGGCCTGAGAGGAGCCCAAGCGTGCAGGGAACATTGCGGGGCAGAGCCGGCATCACGCACACACCCGACTGAAAACACAATTGGAACCCTCACAGGTTCAGCTGAAAGTTTTATTTCACCCAGGTCAAAGACCCAGTTTGGCTCACTCATACAACACATGCATTTGCATGTCCACACATGAACAGGCTGGGAGCCTCAATGGCACCCGTCTGGAGACTTCACCTGGGGCAAAAAACCCGGCTAGCCCCCCACCCCGTAGCTACGGCTCTGAGGGAAGGACAGAATGGGGTAACCAGAACATGCCGGCAGAGAAAAGAAGTGTAGAAACTGCTGTTGTCTTTGTTGGTTCTTCATTCACACAGAAAACCTATTTCTAAGCATCCTCAGGAACAGAAGCGAGCGCTTCCCACAGAAATGAATGGATAAATTCAAATTGTTCATCTGGCAGGAACTGGGCCCATGTATGTATGCCCTTAAAAGGTAAAGGCACCCCCGACCATTAGGTCCAGTCGTGACCGACTCTGGGGTTGCAGCGCTCATCTCGCTTTATTGGCCGAGAGCCGGCGTACAGCTTCCAGGTCATGTGGCCAGCATGACAAAGCCGCTTCTGGCGAACCAGAGCAGCACACGGAACCGCCATTTACCTTCCCTCTGCAGCGGTACCTATTTATCTACTTGCACTTTGAGGTGCTTTCGAACTGCTAGGTTGGCAGGAGCAGGGACCGAGCAACGGGAGCTCACCCCGTCGCGGGGATTCGAACCACCGATCTTCTGATCGGCAAGCCCTAGGCTCTGTTGTTTATCCCACAGCGCCTCCTGCGTCCCTTATGTACTCCCTTACTCACCTGAAAAACAAACCCGAAAGGTAGCTGCAGAGGAAAGTTCTTGGTCTCTCTAACTGTTATTATTTTAGCACGAGACATTAAAACACCAACAGAAGAGAGCCAATACAGTTCACCGTCCACGTATTTCACACTGGAAGGGGCTGTGGCTGGAACCGAATTAATTACGACCGCCCTGCAAAGTTGCACATAGTGAATTTTGCAGGCCAGGCTCTGGGTTGTTTATAACAGGGTGAGGGACCGTGGCCTTGCCAGACGTTTTTCGATTCCCAACTCCTATCATCCCTGACCACTGACCATGCTGGCTAGGACTGGTGAGTCCCACAGGCTCCCAGTCCCTGGTTTGCAACAAGCCTGCGGTGTGGTACCATGGCTAGCAAAGCTGACTCTGGCTTCCTGTTGAGAATCGCCAGCAGGGACAGCTGGCAACCTTGCCCACACATCGTGTTTGTTCAGAAAATATAAAGGTAAAGGGACCCCTGACCATTAGGTCTAGTCGTGACTGACTCTGGGGTTGCGGCGCTCATCTCGCATTATTGGCTGAGGGAGCCGGCGTACAGCTTCCAGGTCATGTGGCCAGCATGACTAAACCGCTTCTGGCGAACCAGAGCAGCGCACGGAAATGCCGTTTACCTTCCTGCCGGTACCTATTTATCTACTTGCACTTTTGGGTGTGCTTTCGAACTGCTAGGTTGGCAGGAGCAGGGACCGAGCAACGGGAGCTCACCCCGCCGTGGGGATTTGAACCACCGACCTTCTGATCGGCAAGCCCTAGGCTCTGTGGTTTAACCCACAGCGCCACCCGCGTCCCTTTCAGAAAATATAGGTCAGGGGGAAAACCATTGACTAGCAAGAAGGAAGGACAGATCTCTTGAAAACCAAGAGCAGCAAAGGGGGACTTTGGGGATTTCTTCTCCCTTTGGATGCGGCTTAACTTGGCTGTTTTCAGACTTCTCCTTCAAACTTTTTTTTATTTCAAAGCCATTCAACTGAGGACATTCTTTCTCCGCTGGCATCGAGCCCAGCCTCCATTCCCCAACCCCTCCCACATGACACACACTCTGTTCAGGCAACTGAGACCTTTGGTTTCCTTGGCCCTGTTCCCGAGGGTTTATTTTCTTTTGTTTGTGAAGAAAGCCTCCCTAAACCCTTCCCTGTTTATATCCCTGTGAAAAAATCACACCACCTCCTGGGCAACTCTCTGTCTTTCGCCACTAAAGCAGTGCCATCTGTCTATGAGGAAAGGTAAGCCCCCGTTTCCCCCTTTAGTCCGTCTAAATAACGCCGCCGCTTTTTAGAAAACAAGTGCCTGTTTTTCTCCGCAAGTTGATCAGAGCTCCAGGTTTGGGAACTTGTTGAAACAGGACGGAGCGGGGCAGAGCAGGAAGGGGGAAAGGCAACGCTTAAATTGGGAATTGTTGTTAAAAGTTTTGGAGGAAAGTTTGCCTTTGAAAGCTGCAAAAACAAAGAGGAACGAGGTGCCTGGACTTCTAATGTGAGGTGGAGATCTCTCGGCTACTATTTAACGAGGAGTGACTCAAAATATTCAGGGGTGCAATTTTTGCCGACTGGTTCCTGCAGGATGGGGCTAAGGCCTACATATCCTCAACATTGGGCCAAAGCAAACAAGATGAATTTTAACAGGGAGAAATGTAAAGTACTACACTTGGGCAAAAAAAATGAAAGGCACAAATACAGGATGGGTGACATCTGGCTTGAGAGCAGTACATGTGAAAAGGATCTAGGAGTCTGTTAGACCACAAACTTGACATGAGTCAACAGTGTGATGCAGCAGCTAAAAATGCCAATGCAATTCTGGGCTGCATCAATAGGAGTATAGCATCTAGATCAAGGGAAGTAATAGTACCACTGTATTCTGCTCTGGTCAGACCCCACCTGGAATACTGTGTCCAGTTCTGGGCACCACAGTTCAAGGAGGATACTGACAAGCTGGAACGTGTCCAGAGGAGGGCAACCAAAATGGTCAAAGGCCTGGAAACGATGCCTTATGAGGAACGGCTTAGGGAGCTGGGTATGTTTAGCCTGGAGAAGAGAAGGTTAAGGGGTGATATGATAGACATGTTCAAATATATAAAAGGATGTCATATAGAGGAAGGAGAAAAGTTCTTTTCTGCTGCTCCTGAGAAGAGGACACGGAGCAATGGATTCAAACTACAAGAAAGAAGATTCCACCTAAACATTAGAAAGAACTTCCTGACAGTAAGAGCTGTTCGGCAGTGGAATTTGCTGCCAAGGAGTGTGGTGGAGTCTCCTTCTTTGGAGGTCTTTAAGCAGAGGCTTGACAGCCACCTGTCAGGAATGCTTTGATGGTGTTTCCTGCTTGGCAGGGGGTTGGACTGGATGGCCCTTGTGGTCTCTTCCAACTCTAGGATTCTATGATTCTATGAACAGTTGTTCACATCCTCTTGGCAGGGCCAGTCCCTGCCATGGGGCAAGGCGAGGTGACCGCCTCGGGTGGCAGGACCCACGGGGCAGCAGATCCAGCCTCCAAGGAATGCATCACCTGTTAGTGCTGCCAATCCATGTGCTCCTTGGAGGCTGGATCTGCTGCCTCCTTGGCACCCTGCTCCAGACGCTGCCTCTACAGCAGCCTCTTGGCAAATAGGAGGTGCTGCTGGTCTCCCCCCCACCCCAGAGAGAAACTGCTCTCTGGGGTTCCTGGGGTCTGACATGATTCGAAGCAGGCCCCTTTCTGCCCTGTGACAGCCTTTGATTCCCACTTCAGCCACCTACTATGGTTGATTTGATTCTCTACCTTGTATACATCTTCATATGCCCATCATCCCTGCCAGGGAGGGACACTGTTTTGTGGCTTGCCTCAGGTGTCAAAATGTCTTGGGCCGGCCCTGCCTCCTGGCGTGGTTGTGAAGGCAGAAGATTTGGCAATGATCTGCTGCGGCTCAAAGATAACGTCGGTGTGCGGAGGGGGAGGTGGGGCTGCTCTTGAGTCGGTTCTGATGAGATGGCTGATATTTTTGTCCGTAAATCTTTGAAAAACTCACTTCGTCTTTTTGCCCCCTTCTCTCTTGAGCTGTCTCTCGCTTGAAGTTTAAGCTCTCTGCCATGTGCGTTCCAGCAAGGCTGAGTTTTAGCTGGAACAGCGGTTGCTGTTCTGTGAAAATCTTATTATATCTGACTGATTTATAATGCTGTATGTGTTTAAATCAATATCATATTATATAGTTGTTGTTGTTGTTGTTGTTCAGTCGTTCAGTCGTGTCCGACTCTTCGTGACCCCATGGACCAGAGCACGCCAGGCACGCCTATCCTTCACTGCCTCTCGCAGTTTGGCCAAACTCATGTTACTGGTAGTTATTTAGTGTGTAATATGCTTAACATGCGGGTGGCGCTGTGGGTTAAACCACAGAGCCTAGGGCTTGCTGATCAGAAGGTCGGCGTTTCGAATCCCCGCGACGGGGTGAGCTCCCGTTGCTCGGTCCCAGCTCCTGCCACCTGAGCAGTTTGAAAGCAAGTCAAAGTGCAAGTAGATCAATAGTTACCGCTGCAGCAGGAAGGTAAACGGCGTTTCCGTGCGCTGCTCTGGTTCGCCAGAAGCGGCTTAGTCATGCTGGCCACATGACCGGGAAGCTGTACACCAGCTCCCTCGGCCAATAATGCGAGATGAGCACCACAACCCCAGAGTAGGTCACGACTGGATCTAATGGTCAGGGTTCTGGCGAACCAGAGCAGCAAACAGAAACGCCGTTTACCTTCCCGCCAGAGCGGTTCCTATTTATCTACTTGCACTTTGACGTGCTTTCAAACTGCTAGGTAGGCAGGAGCTGGGACCGAGCAACGGGAGCTCACCCCGTCGCAGGGATTCGAACCGCCGACCTTCTGATCAGCAAGCCCTAGGCTCTGTGGTTTAACCCACAGCGCCACCTGGGTCCCATGGTCAGGGTACTTTGGAACTCCCTGCCTATTGAGATTGAGCAGGTGCCTCCACTGTACTCTTCTTAAAGGTAAAGGTAATGGTCAGGGGTACCTTTACCTTTAAGAAGAGTACAGTGAAGGCACCTGCTCAATCTCAATAGGCAGGGAGTTCCAAAGTTTACATGCTGCCAAACTAAACGATCAGATTCTTAAAAATGCAGAATGGATATTATGTGGCGCCTGTAGGAGTGCCAATTCTGCCAATCAAAGCAGTATATAGATGAGAAACCTCTACGCATTACTGCTGTGGTTAAGTCCAGTAATACACAAAGTTTTCACAGCAAACTTCAGTCTAGACCTGGGTTGGCGAACCTCCGGCCAGGAGTTCAAACTGGGCCCATGAGCACCTTTCCTCCCAAGCAGCCCCACCCTTCCCAACACCTCTTCGATCAGGGGTAGGCAACCTAAGGCCCGTCGCCGGATCCGGCCCAATCGCCTTCTCAATCCGGCCCACGGACGGACCGGGAATAGTGTGTTTTTACATGAGTAGAATGCGTCCTTTTATTTAAAATGCATCTCTGGGTTATTTGTGGGGCATAGGAATTCGTTCATATAGTCCGGCCCACCACATGGTCTGAGGGACGGTGGACCGGCCCACGGCTGAAAAAGGTTGCTGACCCCTGTCTTAGATCCTATGAGATGCCTCTCCCAAAGCACAACAGGAAGTCTTCGGGATGATCATTTGGGGACTTTGACCCCCAAGATTCAACCATAGCTGCACTCTCCCCCTCCTGCATTTTATTCAGCAAAGTGTCTTGCAGGTGGTCTTCTCGTTTTGTCTTATTTCGACTGCACTACCTGACGCCTCCCCAAAGATGGGCAGCCCAGATGCTTACCTTCGGCAGGACTGGCAGATGGTCCGTGGTATCCCCATGGTCTGCGCATTCTCCTTTGACTGGGACAGGATCGACCGTTTCCAGAGCAGGCCTGATGATATCGTGATATCCACGTACCCCAAATCTGGTGAGCGTTGTATGGGGAACAGGACCGCGTTGACAATCTGCTGCCTTTTGATGACCGCCCAAAATTCGCTGTATGGTGTGGCCCATCTCGGTGTGTCTAATAATGATTTATTATTTGTACCCCGCCCATCTGGCTGGGTCCCCCCAGCCACTCTGGGCGGCCTCCAACAGATATAAAAATACATTAAAATATCACAGGTTAAAAACTTCCCTAAACAGGGCTGCCTTCAGGTATTTTCTAAATGTCAGGTAGTTGTTGATCCCTTTGACCTCTGAAGGGAGGGCGTTCCACAGGGCAGGTGCCACTACCGAAAAGGCCCTCTGCCTGGTTCCCTGTAGCTTTGCTTCTCGCAGTGAGGGAACCGCCAGAAGGCCCTCAGCGCTGGACCTCAGTGTCCGGGCTGAACGATGGGGGTGGAGACGCCCCTTCAGCTATACAGGGCAGAGGCCGTTTAGGGCTTTAAAGGTCAGCACCAACACTTTGAATTGTGCTTGGAAACGTACTGGGAGCCAATGTAGCTCTCTCAGGACCGGTGTTATGTGGTCCCGGCGGCCACTCCCAGTCACCAGTCTAGCTGCCGCATTCTGGATTAATTGCAGTTTCCGGGTCACCTTCAAAGGTAGCCCCACGTAGAGCGCATTGTAGTAGTCCAAGCGGGAGATAACTAGAGCATGCACCACTCTGGCGAGACAGTCTGTGGGCAGGTAGGGTCTCAGTCTGCGTACCAGATGGAGCTGGTAGACAGTTGCCCTGGACACAGAATTAACCTGCGCCTCCATGGACAGCTGTGAGTCCAAAATGACTCCCAGGCTGCGCACCTGGTCCTTCACCTGGTCTAACGGTGGCAGTCAGTTCCCAGAAACCTGTTGGAACAAGGAAGTCCTCACCTGCCGCCAGAAGGACAGCAAGGAGGGAGCCAGTCTAGTTTCTTCAGGGAGTTCCAGAGTCTGGGAGCAGCCACCAGGAAGGCCCTGCCCCGCACCCCACTTTCCTACACACTTACCCCACCTGTTAACCTGCCCCGATTACTCTAATATTATTACATGGACACACTATTATTTATAAACATCAGAACATCACAAAGTCCATGAGAGGAAGCCAACTCCTAGGGGCCGAGGGGTTTTCAGCCCCACCCCAATAAAATATTTGAGGGGGCCAAGCTCTACCAAAGTTGATGGGCACTGCCATTCAAATGGTGTGCGCGCACTGCGTCATGTGACCTATTATGCAGGGCGGGGCTTACCTGGGTCCCACCCCAATATTTTATTCAACTTGGCACCCCTGCACCCATTCGCTGACATCGTTGCCCTCTATGAGTTAGGAGGGCAGCTGTGTGAAGACCTTCTGAAATGTGTAGGGAGTGCAGAAGGCTCGCCTGTAATGGCGCTTCCATCTTGTACAGGAATGCACAAGAAGACGCCAAGCTGCCATTTTGTCCCCACTGCCCCGCCCCCATGTGTTTACACATTTAGGGAATGCCTGAAGATGAGTGTGCCCCATAGAGCAGGCAAAGGCAAACTCCGGCCCTCCAGATGTTTGGGACTACAATTCCCATCATCCCTGACCGCTGGTCCTGTTAGCTAGGGATGGTGGGAATTGTAGTCCCAAACATCTAGAGGGCTGGAGTTTGCCTATGCCTGCTATAGAGAGTCTGTGGCTCAAGTCATGTATGGCTGAGTAAGCCCTACAAGAAAACAGTGAGACTTGCACCCTAGTAAGCACAATAGGGGTTGAGTTGCATGGCTGTAACCTATGCGTGTCAATAGATTTTAATTACAGTGATCCCTCGACTTACGAGTGACCCAACTTCCGCATTTTTCGAGTTACGAGGGATCAAAGGGACCGCGCGCCTACGAATTTTTTCGACTTCCGAAAGGAAGTCACGGCCGTTTTAGATAGGGTTTCCTCGACTTCCGAAATTTAGATGGGGTTTTTTTCGACGTACGAATTTTTTTCGTCCAATGCATTCCTATGGGGACTCGACTTACGATTTTTTCGACATCCGGCGGTCCCGTCGGAACGGATTACCTTCGTAAGTCGAGGGTCCACTGTATTAGGAGCTTTTTGAGGGTCCCACAAAACACATCGTACGACCCACTGGCTGCATAGGACACCCCTATTGATCTTAAGGCATTGGCTGGAGATGTTTCGGCAGGTGTATCAGCCCATTTGGACTTCGGAGAAAATTCCCTGTCTTAGTTTTCGTTTCTGTTTGCTTGTTTGCTTCCAGGCACTACATGGATGAGTGAAATTGTGGACATGATTAGGAACGATGGCGACCCCGACAAAAGCAAACGGGATGCAATTTTCAATAAAGTGCCCATGCTGGAATTTGCTGCCCCAGGAAAGATGCCAGCAGGTACACTTGCGTGCGAGTTACCGAGAGAACATGCATTTCAGAGATCCGAGGTGAACAGGTAAAAATTAAAGTGGGTGGAGGAAAAAGCAGTTTCCTCTGGGTTTCTGCTTTCCTATCTTTTCTTGATCTCTGGCCAAGGATCAAAGCTCCTCTTCCCTGCCTTGAGGAATGGAAGCATAAAAGAAGCCTGCATTTCTGACAGGTGAGTGAGACTACCGTATTTTTCGCTCCATAAGACACACTTTTTTCCTCCTAAAAAGTAAGGGGACATGTCTGTGCGTCTTATGGAGCGAATGTGTGGTCCCTGGAGCTGAACTGCCCTGGGGCAAAAGCAGATCGTGCTTTTTTTTAAAAAAAAGAGAGAGAAGGGGGTGTTGAAAGGAAGCCCGCTCAGCAAATGATCGGGGAGAGAGATAAGGGAGAGATTCCAGCCCCGCCCCCTTGCAGAGGAAGGCTGTTTCCCCAGCGACATGTGACTGGCTGATTAGATTATCTGTCTGGAAACTGTAGAAATGGCTTCCTGAAGCTGCAGAACTGTGAGTTAAACCTCATAAAACAGGTTTTTTTTTCCTTTGCAAAGTAAGCTCAACAACTTTGAGCTGATCCTCAAAAAATGGGGCTTTTCTCCTTTGCAAAAGAAGCTGCAGAAATTTGAGCTGATCCTCAAAAAAATGGGGCTTTTCCCCTCTAAAAACTAGGTGCGTCCTATGGTCAGGTGCGCCTTTTAGAGCGAAAAATACAGCATTTTATATGTTTAGATCACACGTAATTTTCAGGGATGTGGGTGGCGCTGTGGTCTAAACCACAGAGCCAAGGGCTTGCTGATTGGAAGGGCGGTGGTTCGAATCCCCGTGACGGGGTGAGCTCCCGTTGTTCGGTGCCAGCTCCTGCCAACCGAGCAGTTCAAAAGCACATCAAAGTGCAAGTAGATAAATAGGTACCGCTCCGGTGGGAAGGTAAACAGTGTTTCCATGCGCTGCTCTGGTTCTCCAAAAGTGGCTTAGTCATGCTGGCCACATGACCCAGAAGCTGTCTGCGTACAAACGTCGGCTCCCTCGGCCAGTAAAGCGAGATGAGCGCTGCAAACCCAGAGTCGTCCGTGGCTGGACCTAACGGTCAGGGGTACCTTTACCTTTAATTTTCAGAGGGTGGTTTTCCCTCTTCATAACATCCAGCGCCCAAACTGGGAGAAAAAAGGGAAGTGGGAGCAGGTGCAGGGAGGAAATTAGGATGGTTAGGCCACCATTGCTATGCATTTAAAGCAGTAAAAAGGAAAAGGTAAAGGGACCCCTGACCATTAGGTCCAGTCGTGTCCGACTCTGGGGTTGCGGCGCTCATCTCGCTTTATTGGCCGAGAGCCGGCGTACTGCTTCCGGGTCATGTGGCCAGCATGACAAAGCCGCTTCTGGTGAACCAGAGCAGCGCATGGAAACGCCGTTTACCTTCCCGCCAGAGCGGTTCCTATTTATCTACTTGCACTTTGACGTGCTTTCGAACTGCTAGGTGGGCAGGAGCTGGGACCGAGCAACAGGAGCTCACCCCGTCACAGGGATTCGAACCGCCGACCTTCTGATCAGCAAGCCCTAGGCTCTGTGGTTTAACCCAGTATCACAGTATTTAAAGCAGTATCACACCACTTTAAGCAGTGCAAGGAAGTTTCCTTGGCCAGCAGGTCACAGATCCCACCACAGTTCCCTCTTCTGCCCACAGCTAGGTAATGATGGCCGACAGGAAGAGTGAACTGTCTTTCATGCCCCAGGTCAACTGTTCAACCATATTACCTAGTAACACTCTTTTGTTCACCAGGCACAGAACAATTAACTCAGATGCCATCTCCTCGCCTGGTGAAGACCCACCTCCCAATTGAACTCCTTCCTAAGTCCTTCTGGGAAAAGGGCTGCAAGGTAATCCTACTGGGCACCAATCCCACAAGGCAGCTGGTTTCAGAGTTTTGCAAAAAAAAAAATCCACCGGTCTTAGACGTACCTAGTGTGAAAAACTACCAGTACAATTTGGATTATGTGTTTCCCCCCCTGCTTTCCTTCTATGAAGATGATCTACGTGGCTCGCAACGCAAAGGATGTTGCTGTCTCCTTTTACCACTTTGACTTGATGAACAAGCTGCACCCAGACCCAGGTGCCTGGGACAACTACCTGGAGAAATTCATGGCTGGAAGAGGCAAGTCTGCCCATCCATTCGTGACTGTATGTAGCTAAACTTTTCACTTTCCCAGGAAACATAAAGTATTGTTATGGGTTTGGGGCGGAGGGTCAGTTCAGCCTGTGATCCTGCATCCAGTGATATTTATAATCTAGTACAGGGGATGCGGGTGGCGCTGTGGATTAAACCACAGAGCCTAGGGCTTGCCGATCAGAAGGTTGGTGGTTCGAATCCCCGCGACGGGGTGAGCTCCCGTTGCTCGGTCCCAGCTCCTGCCAACCTAGCAGTTTGAAAGCACGTCAAAGTGCAAGTAGATAAATAGGTACCGCTCCGGCGGGAAGGTAAACGGCATTTCTGTGTGCTGCTCTGGTGCGCCAGAAGCGGCTTAGTCATGCTGGCCACATGACCTGGAAGCTGTACGCTGGCTCCCTCGGCCAATAAAGCGAGATGAGCGCCACAACCCCAGAGTCGTCCGTGAATGGACCTAATGGTCAGGGGTCCCTTCACCTTTACCTTTATAGGCATCCCCTATAAAGTCTGTTTGGGGGGGCCTTAGCCGGCCCCTTGGCCGGTTTTATCCGGCCCCTGTGGCAGTTTATTTCTTGGGGTCAAATCCTTAAAAAAGCTAAACAACTTTGGTCAGTATCACCCATGTTCACTTCATCAAATCTGGCCCTCTTGGAAAAAAGTTTGGGCACCCCTGATCTACTACTGGCAGAAGATGCTGCTCAAACCAGTTTCTTTGTTAATAGCTAGCCAGTTAAGTGCTCTCATCAGCATCTCAAAGAATGACCTAAGTGGTGGTGCACTCCAGGCATTTAAGCCATAAAGCCAGGAGAAAACTCTGTGTGTGCCAAAGCGCAAGAATATGTGGTTTATATTATACTTATCATCATCCAGGTGTTAAGACTACGGGAATTAGATCTAGCACCTGTGGATTACAGATCTATGTTGATCCACCATCTCCATGCAGAAATGCACAGTGAACGTCAATGGAATTAGGTTCTGATCTCACAACCATTTTAGCCTTGGGCAGCCAGTTTTCTTTAAGATTTAAGTAACGCTGCCATAAATGGAACTGGCCACACACATCATGGTGGACTGAAATTAACCAGTGATAATTAACCCTTGGAGTGGGGGCAGAGGCCCCTTTGAGAATCTGATGAAAACTATAGACCCCATCTCTTCAGGAAAAAATGCACATACAGTATAGGTAAAGGTAAAGGGACCCCTGACCATTAGGTCCAGTCGTGACCGACTCTGGGGTTGCGGCGCTCATCTTGCATTCTTGGCCGAGGGAGCCGGCGTACAGCTTCCAGGTCATGTGGCCAGCATGACTAAGCCGCTTCTGGCAAACCAGAGCAGCGCATGGAAAAGCCGTTTACCTTCCCGCTGCAGTGGTACCTATTTATCTACTTGCACTTTGACGTGCTTTCGAACTGCTAGGTGGGCAGGAGCTGGGACAGAGCAACGGGAGCTCACCCCGTCACGGGGATTCGAACCACCGACCTTCTGATTGGCAAGCCTTAGGCTCTGTGGTTTAACTCACAGCGCCATATAGATACATACACACAAAGTTTTGCATGCACTTAATTCTATTGCACTGGCAAACATATTTCCTTTGCTCACAGGGTCCATGGGCCACATGTTAAGAACCCCTGGCCTAACTCACCCCTGGCCAATCTATTCTCATGCTGCTGTGCCAATAGCTGATCTGGAGTAATATCAGAGCCTGTACTGGCCTGAGTCAGTCAGTGGAAACAGAAGCAGTGTGCAAGTTTTATGAAACGAATGAATGAATGAATGAGGCAGCAGTGGCTAATTGAAAACTACTGCTACCACAAGCCGAGATCATAGCGAGAATAAAAACAACACTTGGCATTTGTGTAACCCCTTTTGAGCGTTCAAAATGCCTTGTGTGTGTGTTTTTTTTCAGTGATCTTTACAACAACCCTGGGAGGTAGGCCAGCATCATTCCCTCTATTTTGCAGATGGGGAGTTGGGGCTGAGAAAAGTGTGGCTTGCTTAAAGCCCCCTAGCAAATATGTAACTGAGACAGGATTAGATCTGGGGACTTCTCAGTTTACAATTTAGCCAATAGGCCCTTGTATTATATTACAGGATTCAACTTGTTAGGTTTTTTAAATATATATATATATACCGTATAAAGGCCATCTATTATTCCCCCACTTCTCTGCTCTTTCTCAAAATTTAGTGGCTTTTGGATCCTGGTATGACCATGTGAAAAGCTGGTGGGATAAGAGGAATGGCCACCCCATCCTATACCTGTTTTATGAAGACATGAAAGAGGTAGGAGCCAACAGGATACATCCCTGAGGTTATTTTATGTGACATATTAGAAGAAGCAAATCTTGCAGGGGATTATATATGGTATAATTTTATTTTATTTTAAATGTGGAAAATCTTAAGAATTGCCTTCCTGACTCGGGCCAAGGGTCCAGCAAAAAGATAATGGGTGTCCTTCATTTTATCCTGTGTGGGGTTTTATATAGTCAGCAAAGCTTGCTGAATTGCACAATTGCTTCATCGAATACCTGAGAACCATCAAAATGCGGATCTATTTCAACACCGTTTTCTATAGGATCCAAAGCGCGAGATAAAGAAAGTGGTACATTTCTTAGGAAAGAACCTGGCAGATTCGGTTGTGGATAAGATTGCTTACAACACATCCTTTGAACTGATGAAGGACAATCCTGCCACAAACTATAGGATGGCTCCAGCTGCCATGATGGACCACAGCATCTCCCCATTTATGCGCAAAGGTAAAAGGCTTGCATCGTTCTCTCTGACCACCATTCTGTAATGATTTAGGATCATTAACAGATCAATAACTGACTAAGGTTTTTATTGTTATTATTATTGATTAACCACCCCAATTCAACTGAACAATAAATCTGAATAATACCAAAACCTCAATACTGGTACTTTTGCTAGAAGGAAAAGCCATAAATACATAAAAAGAGTTCTGCTGGATTAGGCCATTGGCCCAGCATCCTGTTCTCACAATGGCTAACCAGATGCCTACAGGAAAACTGCAAGCAGGACCTGAGGATAACAGCACTCCCCGCTTCTGAGGATTCCTGCAACTGGTATTCAGAAGCATTGCTGCCTCTGTGTGGGGTAGGGCATAGTTAATATCCAATGGTATTGGATTGGCTAATATCCAATGGTAGCCCTCTGCTCTATAGTTAGAAGAGACCATGTGGGTCATCTAGTCCATTGGTGGCCCACTCCCAAGAGACTGCGATCTACTCATTTAGTTAAAAGCTGGCAGTGATCTACCCCCCTTTTTGGGGTTCAGGTCAAAGTTGTTGAGCTTTTTTTAGGAAGGGAGGAAGGCCTATTCGGGGGGGGGGGATTCGGGTTCAGGGAGGAGGTAAAATGTTGAGCTTTTTTTAGGGGAGCCACAGTTGTTCAGCTTCTTTGGGGGGAGCCAGTGATTTACCAGTAATCTACTGCAGACGGCCAGTGATCTACCGGTAGATCACGATCTACCTATTGGACATGCCTGATAGGCAAACAAAGGCCCGGGGGCCGAATCCGGCCCAATCGCCTTCTAAATCCGGCCCATGGACGGTCCGGGAATCAGCGTGTTTTTACATGAGTAGAATGTGTGCTTTTATTTAAAATGCATCTCTGGGTTATATTTGTGGGGCATAGGAATTCGTTCATTCCCTCCCCCCCAAAAAATATAGTCCGGCCCCCCACAACGTCTGAGGGACAGTGGTCCGGCCCCCTGCTGAAAAAGTTTGCTGACCCCTGATTCTAGTCTAACCCCCTGCAATTCAGGAATCCTTTGCCCAACGTGGGGCTTGAACCCACAACCCTAAGATTAAGAATGTCATGTTCTACCTATTGAGCTATCCCAGCTAAAGTAAACACGTGACCCATTACCTCCCAGCCTGACTAAAACTGGCTTTTACCAAATAAAAAGTATCTTTGCTGATTAAAACGTCAGTTGATTAATCTACCACTGAGAGCTCTCAACTGTGCACCTTTTTTAAATGGCTCAATCTTCTAGAGAGCTCGTGAGCATCTGATTCGTATTCTTCTTTCTTCTAGGGATCACTGGAGACTGGAAGAATCACTTTACAGTGGCTCAGAATGAGGTATTTGATGAAGATTATAAGAGGAAAATGGCGGACACAACGCTGCGATTCCGAACGGAGATCTGAAGCTCCGTGTTCTGTGCTTCCATACCAAACCCACCTGTCGTTCAGTAGACAATTAAAGGGAAGAAGCAAATCACTGACCTGGATGGTTGTGGGATACATGTTTGAAAAATGTGTATGTAGTCTCTGGAAAAGTATTCAGCACTGAGGGGGGGCCAGATCTCATGACTTGCACAAGCAATCTGTCTCTCTCTCTCTCTCTCTCTCTCTCTCTCTCTCTCTCTCTCTCTCACACACACACACACACACAGAGAGACTCTGATCATGTATCAATAAACCTCTCCTATGCCTCATTTCTTGCTTTCTTCCACAATTCTGCTTCTAAGAGCAGCTTGGGACAACAATATTGAACGGACAATTGGCAAGAAGGTAAATGGTGAAGTGGGCCCTTCCTTTCAGTGACATGCTGCTTTTCATTTTTAAAACAGGGAAAGAATCATAGAATTATAGAATCGCAGAGTTGGAAGGGACCCTGGCGATCATCTAGTCCAACCCCCTGCAATGCAGGAATATGCAGTTGTCCCATATGGGGATTGAACCTGCGCCCTTGGCATTATCACCACCACGCTCTAACCAACTGAGCTATGCCCGTAACTTCCAAATGCCACCCCATCATGTATTATTCACAAAATGTGATTATTAAAAAGTTAAGGCTAAAACAGACGTATATGGCAGCTTTTAGTCATATTTGAGCATATTGTGCTGATCTGGGTAAATATATTTTGTGTGAGTTTGAATTTTCTTGCTGCAGAATCTACCGTAGTATGTTTCCCTTCACAGAGTACAAGCATTTCTCAGTTACAAGTTAATTTCTACTAATTTATGCTGTAGTATAGTATTGTAACTCATCAATATTCAATACCACACAAAGATACATCCGTCGTCCTGCAAGACACATGGAAAAGCAAGATACTTCTACAGAGAAAAAATATGGTTTTTCATAGTGAAGGGGAAATTATTTTCAAGATCTCTCTGTTTTATAAGTCATTTTACAAGTCGGACCTTAGTTTCCTACAGTTTGGTGGTGTAAACGTTGTATGATTCTGACTACAGGTGAAGACTGTATGATATGAGTAGGCGCTTACGGGGGTGCAAAGAGGGTTAGAATCATAGAAGTATAGAGTTAAAAGGGACCCCTAAGGGTCATCCAGTCCAATCCCCTGCAATGCAGGTTGGGGTAGGACAAGGCACAATGATCACATACCTTGACAGTGCATTTTGAGTATATGCAAATGAATCCCCGTGATGGGGTGAGCTCCCGTTGCTCGGTCCCAGCTCCTGCCCACCTAGCAGTTTGAAAGCACATCAAAGTGCAAGTAGATAAATAGGTACCGCTCCGGTGGGAAGGGAAACGGCGTTTCCATGCGCTGCTCTGGTTCGCATGGGGTATAATATAATAATAGAGAAATGCAGCTTAGTCATGCTGGCCACATGACCCGGAAGCTGTCTGCGGACAAACACCGGCTCCCTCGGCCAATAAAGCGAGATGAGCGCCGCAACCCCAGAGTCATCCGCGACTGGACCTAACGGTCAGGGGTACCTTTACCTTTACCTTTACACTTGACCAGAGGCAAATGCAATATATTTCCCCTCTCCATCTTGTTGAGGGAAATGCATTCTTTGGCTCCTTTACAAAAAACGTTGGCAACATTATAAAACACCCCCCCCCCCAGTCTAGAGGTGCGTACATTTGGTTCACACTGACTTCTCCTGCAGAAACCTCTGGCAGTAACCAGAGCTCAATTGTGACAGAAAGAAAAGGTGCCAGGGTTCAAGCCTGTTTGGAAACCGCTCTCTCAGGACCCCAAACCATCTTTTTATCCCCCTCCCAATTGGTGCTATGGCAGTGGCAGCAGCAGGAGGAACCAATGCACACTGCAACCGCTACAGGGGCTATGCTCACCTGTCATTAGTTCACATTATTATGGTATTGTATCATCCAGAATTTCAGACCTCTGTCTCGAAAACAGGTGCTGGAGCTTGGAAACCCAGCACAGCATATATATATATATTGTAAAAGAAGCCATTTGAGCAAGAAACACTGCCGTTTGACGGGGAAGTCTGTCTGGTCCATAGGACTGCTGCTGCATTTCTCTATTATTATATTTATACCCCACATTTTTCTCCGGTGGGACTCAAGGAAACATACATATAACAAAAAATGAGAACTGCCAAAAACATAGGGGGGGGGGGGGAACCCAATAATGAAAAAACAACAAAACATGGTCAGAAGTATAAATGTTACAATCACCCCACAACTTACCTGCATTTAACTTGTGTGGATGCAGTTTTATGCATTGGATGGATGGATGGACAAACAAACAAACAAACAAGCAAGCAAGCAAGCAAGCAAACAAACAAACAAAATAAAATAAATAAATAAATAAGGTGGGCACCCAGGGGAAAAAAACACTTTGACAATCCCACCTGCTATTGCACCCCATGTGTTTGACTAGACACGATTTTGGGTCTAAGCACGATCCCCAGAACCTAAGCCCTGCCTAAATTCCTCAACTTGTATGGTTTTAATAGATTTTATATAGCAAACCCACATTTACTGTAGAAAATCTATTAGGTAAAGGTACTGACCATTAGGTCCAGTAGCGGACGACTCTGGGGTTGTGGCGCTCATCTCGCTTTATTGGCCGAGGGAGCCGGCATACAGCTTCCAGGTCATGTGGCCAGCATGACTAAGACGCTTCTGGCGAACCAGAGCAGTGCATAGAAACGCCGTTTACCTTCCCGCCGGAGCGGTACCTATTTATCTACTTGCACTTTGATGTGCTTTCGAACTGCTAGGTGGGCAGGAGCAGGGGTCCCTTTACCTTTAGGGCTGCCTTGCCAAAGCAACCGAAAGCGCAATCGTAGGTTTGCGCACTCGGAAGTTAAATCCCATTAAAGTGAAATCTCCCTGGAGGTTTTTAAGCAGAGGTTGGATGGTTACCTCCCAACTCTGCAAGTCTAGGATTCCAAAATTCAGGGAAAGGGAGGCATATTTATTTATTTGTTTGTTTGTTTCAACTTTTATACTGCCTTTTATCCGAAGATGCCAGGATCTGGTCCTTTCCAGGTAAGGGTGGGTGGGTGGGGGGAGGACTGCGGCGGACAGACACACGGACTTGAATCCAAGCCTGGGCTTGGCAGTCGAAATCCTTGCTAAACCGAATTTTGAATCGGAGCTGGCTTCGATTTCCGTCTCTCTCCCCCACCCCACACCCAATTTTGCACCACAATTGCTGGACGCGAGCAATTGCTAAAACGCGCGCTCTTCGACGGAGCTGGATCCGCCACGGGAAGCAGCCCCTTTAGTTGCGAGGAGGAGGAGGACGGGGCGCAACAGCGGCGGCAGGGACGGAATCCTGCCCGCGTGACGTCAAAAAGCCTCCCGGTGACGTCACGGCCGCCGTCGCCCAGGGCCCGTCTCCTGGGTGGGCCGGCGGGATGCTGGGGGCGCTCAGTGTCGGGCCCAAGGGGGAGCCGGCAGCCAGCAACGCCCGGCTGCTGCCGAGTTAACAACTACATGCGGGGCTACACTGGGTGTGCAAAACATGGGGAAGAAGAGAGGTGAGCGTCTTTCAATAGGGGGGGAGGGGGGTGTTAGGATTAAGGATACCCGTGTAGAGCCTCCATATTCAGAGGAAGTCTACCTCCGCAGAAACCGTGCGAAATCCTGAGTATCTCTTGAGCAGGCTTTCTGAACTATGTGGGTGGGCCACATGTTGGTGGACTACAACTCCCATCATCCGTAGCCGGCTGAAGTTGGTTTTAAGAAGGCCAAGGGAGACCTGGAATAAAATGGGGCTGCCTTGAGTGCTTCTGGGCCATTCCATTGTCACGGGTGGGACACTTGGACCATGTTTTTTGGTATTCACACATGTGTAACAATGTAAATTACATAAAAATTAACAACCAAAATTTAAACTATGTTCTTAATAAGATACTGAACATTTTACTATTTTTTAAATTATTTTTATGGATATTTTTGAGAATTTTATTAAATGTTAAAGTATTGTCACGGGTGGGACAAAAAAAGGACACGGAGCTTGAGATAAGTTTGATTTATGGAAAAACTCTGTGAGTTGGGAGGTGAATCAATGATAGACTCAGCATATCTGTTTAAATCAATGTTTATTGGTTACAACTATGCAATCAGAAATTAAGTTTAAGAAATTTAACGATACAAAATTGAGGAAAAAATGCTGTCACGGATGGGACAATCATCAGAAAACTTTTAACTTGAACACTTCTGTAAAGGCTACGTGGGTGGACTTTTGAAAAGAAGGTCCATAAACTAAACTTCTTTTGTCTTTAGCTTTAAAAAAATGGTTAGACTGCATGTTTGGAATCATGGAAGAAAATTTTTTTCATGGAAGAAAAAAATACTTTTTTTCTTATCAGGCTCATTTTTCATGGAATGGCCCTTCTGCTCCTCTCCTGCTTGTTTTCTCCCATTCTCTGCCCACCCCCCAAACAGTCAAATCCCACGATCCCCAAGCACACATAGTTCTCTTTGGGGTTTTGGGGTGGATCCTCTAAAAGGGGATCTTTTGCAAATCTTGGGGTTCAACCCAGCCTGTTGCTGCTTGTTATTGTGTATGGTTGATGCTGTTTTACCTTCTACAGTGCTACCTCGGTTTAAGAACAGTCCTGTTTATGAACGATTCGGTTTACGAACTCCGCAAAACCGGAAGTAGTGTCCCGGTTTGAGAACTTTACTTTGGTCTAAGAACAGAATCCGAACGGTGGAAGGGCACCTGTGGTCTCATTAGGGAAAGCGCGCCTCGGTTTAAGAACGGTTTCGGGTTTAAGAACGGACTTCCGGGACGGATTAAGTTCGTAAACCGAGGTACCACTGTACTGTATATGGATTGGCACTCGGAGACCTGATCACTATAAAGGGAGTTTAGTGTGCTCCTGGATATGAAGACTCTAATAGGCATGATTGAGACTCGCTCAATCCAGACCCTTCCCCACTCCAAAAAAAAGAACCACCCATACTTTCCACAGCAAGGAAAGTAAAGGATGATGATTGCTTGACATTATATTCTTCAACTGAAAAAAAAATAATATCTGAGTAAACGCTCAATAATAATGACTGTCACATAATCTTCTTGGAAATATCTGTAAGAATGATTGAATGCTTAGTAAACGCGTCATCTCGAAGTGACCTGGAAGAAGAATTTCCTGGAAAATAAATACTGAGTTTACAGTATGTTGGTACCCTGAATTATTTCTCCTTGGGCTACAATTAAGTAAAATCTGTTGTATTCTAGTAGGTAAAAAAATATTGATTATTAGAGCTCTATGACTTTTCTCAAGAATATTTGTTCTACATTACATTTGAGGATTGCTTATAGACCCACAAGGAAGCTGTGCTAGTCATCTGAGGTTATTTCTTCCCAAACATAGGAAAGCATTCACACAAATTCACTTTAATGTTCTCTCTTTTTCTGTTAAAACAGATTTGATGACATTATCATTATTGTCTATATCCACGTGTTAGTGAAGAGTTAGTTTTATGTTTCTTTTAACAAAAGGAACAACCAAAGGACAAATAAATCTGTTTCTTTTGACTCTATAAAAATTGTATTATGGCCACAGATACATCATTTTCAGAATCAGCTGCAAAGTTTGTGTTCCAAAGATTCATAAGCAACTCTAAAACTTTGTCACAAACTTTTTTTAACAATGAAAAGAACATATATTTACAGGGCTGTCTTATATTCTAGAGTCTCTCTCATTGCACGGAATCTAAACGTTTGTTTTGTCGTGCAGCGGGAATTAATGACGCAGAGTTCTTTCTTAGAAATAATTAAATCTTTACTAAGTTGAAATAAACTTCTTCATAACATGGTTCCAAATAGCTCGAATGAGATTACATACAGACTGAGCTCTATACTGACTGCATACTGAGGCAGACACACACACAAGACTAGGCACACTGAAGATAATACAACAAAGACTGAGAGAAAATGGCTGCCACATTTAAGGAGAGTGAGTCACATGACCCAGAGTGACTCAACAGTTAGCAGTTAGGCTTCAACAGTTTAGTAGGCCGAATGGCTTTGCAGTCCTAGTACTTCCCAGCCTGCTTTGCTGCTTTTGCTCTCATGACATGTTTTTGGCATTTGAAGGTCTCCGTGTGGATTTTTAATACACCTGAACCAAAAACCATTCTGATACAGTTTTCTCCCCCTGCCCCAACCACTATTAGCCATTGAAAACATTCTGTGTACATGGAATACTTCTCGTGTGTGTGCTTGCTCCCTGTCCTTGCACAACCCGTTGTTCATTGGTATTCACCTTCCCTGTGTTCCTGACCTACGGTTGGGTTACAATCTGACTGAAGCACAACCGGCATTGCCATTTACCCTTCCTTTTAAAAAGGTTTTTAAGAGGAGGAGAGAGAAAACCTCTCTCTGCCTTTGGGAGCACAGTTAAACTATGGAACTCACTTCCACAGGAGACAGTAGTGGGCACCAACTTGGACGGCTTAAAACATTAGGATTAGACAAATATGTGGAGGATAGGGCTATCAGTAGCTGCTAAAGCTGATGACGATCTACCTTCACTTTCAGAGGCTGAATACCAGTTTTGGGGAATGGTAGGAGGGGAGGGGACTGTTGTGCTCAAGTCACGCTTGCAGGCTTCTTGTAGGCACGTGGTTGACCACTGTGATAACAGGATCCAGGAGTAGATGGGCCATCGGCCTGATCCAGTAGGTTCTTCATATGTTCTTATCTGGTTTTGAGGATGGATTCCTGTGAGAAACACAGGCTAAAACTTATTTTTACTTCTGTTTTTATAGGAGGCTGGAGAAAATTTTTCTGTTGTACTGGTCCACCGGAAACTCAATCTTCAACATGGTGAGCTACACCTCCCTTTTCTTAGTGAACACAAGGGAACCATGTACGCCCTTTGGATGTTTGGCCCAGGCATGAGATGTATGTCTCATTGATACAGAACAGGAATTAAGTGAATGTACCAACGTTTCATCAAACAGCTTGCGAGTTAAAACTCATACCCACTGTAGGGTATGGAGAGCTTGTTGAAGAGCAAGTCACCCAGTTGCATATATTTTGCATAAACTATTCACCCAAGGTGAAAACAATGGAGCTGAGCAATGTATGCTTGAAGGAGGTAACTTGTCTGAGGCAAGTGTTGCTCTGCATTGTGACATCTGCTTGTGCAACCTAAAAATGCAAACAATGGCCGACATAACTGAGCCCCCCCCCCCTGGTGTGGTGCAAGAGATTGGGTTCCCTAGCACAAGTTGAAGTTAAATTTGTAAGAGAGAGAGACATAGTGGGCTTTCCACCAACGTATCTGCACAATGATGGCCAGCAGTGTTGCTGGGAGTTTTCAGGACCATAGGGCAAGTTGGAGGAATTCTGGGTGGCCTGCATTTATGGATGAAATTGTTCTGACTTGGACACCATACAAAATACATATATAGGTCTGGCTATGACTACGGTCCCCTCTTATCCCCCACTTTAAGAAAATATTTTCGCATCCGTCAATACATATTAAAGTTTGGGTTACTATCGCTGTCTGTCCGACAAGCCCTGAAATTATTTGTTGCCTTGTGTCTTTCAGCATTAATATCCCTTCGTCTGAGCAATTTAAGCCTTCCTCAGAGGCTTCCCTCTCGGAAGCAGACCCCTCAGAGGTAGAGCCAGACCAGGACCCGGTAATTCATTCTATGGATATATCTTCATTATATTGGCATCCCTAATTCAGATGGACTGATTGAGAAGATAAGGGAGCAGGCAGTTTCACTGCCCAGGGGGCAGAGCGGAAGGGGCACAAAACTATGATATAGCACCCTTGAAAGCATGTGCAGAATGAAAGGTGATGGGTGGGGCGCCTAATTTTGTCTTCGCTCAGGGTGCTGTACTACCAAAGGCCTCCACTGGAGCGAACAATGTAAGGGCTCTGCAATGTTATGAATATGCAGGCTTTTTTTTGCCCTCAGCAAAAATTGTTCACTGCTTAGAGAACATTTGTTTCAGTTGTATACAGATACTGTATATATACAGTGGTCCCTCGACCTACGAAGTACTCGACTTCCGTATTTTTCGACTTACGAGTGAAAAAAGTGGCCGCGCGCCTACAAATTTTTTCGACATCCGAATGGAAATGTTGCCGGTTTTAGATGCGGTTTCCTCGACTTACGAAGTTTAGATGCGGTTTTTTCGACTTACGATTTTTTTCGAATATTTTTCTCCCAATGCATTCCTATGGGAACTCGACTTACGATTTTTTTCGACCTACGAAAGTCCATTCGGAACGGATTAACTTCGCAAGTCGAGGGACCACTGTACAGTGGTACCTCGGGTTACAAACACTTCGGGTTACAGACTTCACTAACCTGGAAGTAGTACCTCGGGTTAAGAACTTTACCCCGTTAGCTAAAGTGGTACCTCAGGTTAAGAACAGTTTCAGGTTAAGAATGGACCTCCAGAACGAATTAAGTTCGTAACCAGAGGTTACTGTAGTAGTTTTTCATACCGACGCATTTGAGGGAGGTGAGTTAATTTGTGGTGGCCAAACAGCAAGGCATCTTCTGGTACCTTTGAGATTTAAAAGATTTGTTGTACCGCGGTTGCCAACCTTTTTGGCCCATTTTGAGAAGTAACAAAATGGCCACCATGGCAGGGTGGGGGTGGGGTTGCAACGTAACACACCATGGCTGAGGGAGGCATGGCATAACACAAAATTAGACATTAGTCCTTAATGTCCACCCCCTACGCTTTCTGTGAGAAGTCATGTGTGTGCTGATGGTCTCAATTATGGAGGTGACACAGTATTGATTCCCCACCTACCCACAATGACACTGTATTATAAAACGGCAGGTTATTACAATAATCCTGCCAATGTTTACAGTTTATTTGTAAACATCCAATAAACCATTTCCATTCTTTTATAAAAAGTTTGTTATCTTGATTTCTTATTTTTCCAGTAAGTTTTGCCATTTCTGCATATCCCATAAGTTTTTTGTATCCATTCTTCTTTCGTTGGGACTTCTTATATCCATTTTTGGGCAAGGAACATTCTTGCCGCTGTAGTCACATACATGAATAAATTTCTATACAGCTTGGGTAGTTCTGTCTCTATAATTCCCAAAAGGAAGGCTTCTGGGTGGTTTTTTTTTAAAATTTTTTTACAAACGTTATTTTAAACATCTTTTTCAATTCATTATATAGCATTTACCAGTAAGCTTTAACCTTACTACAAGACCACCACATATGATAAAAAGAACCTTCTTTCTCTTTACATTTCCAACACTTATTTGATTTAGATTTATACATTTTTGCCCCTTTACTTTGTGTTAGGTATAGAGATGTAAAATTTCTGGAAATTTTGAAACTCGGAAAAACCCCTGTTTTCCCCCCAGAAAAAAACGGAAATTTTGGAAAAATTGAAAAAAATGCTACATTAGCACTTCTTTTTTCTTTTCCTGATTGAAAGTCAATCTGTTACTTTAGAAACACAAAATATAACTATGGACAATTTTAATGGGCATAAAATTATCACAACTAGCATATTTAAAATATAGTGTATCCAAACAATTATTACAAACAGAATTTACTATAAAAATAAATTGTATTTGTAACAAATGGAGCAACAATCTCCTGAACTGTTTACTAGTTTATGTGGAACAAAAAAAAAAACACTCCACAAAACAATTTTAAAAAATCCAGAAGTAACAATTATTCATATTTCCTCTCCACAGTATTTAAAAAAACATTCTCATAAAAATAATTGAAGAAGGAAGTGGGACTAAGTTTCAATGAATGGGCATGAAATTTAATCAGAATAATTTTCTGAGCTGTAATGATCCTTGCTTGTCCTCACAGAAATGAGAATAATCTGATGCCATACATATTTTTTAAGAAATGATTTATAAAATATTTGAACCCCTTATCTTAAAATATTTTACTCATCATGTTAAAATAAAACATTCCATAATCTATTTTTTATTTTTTCAATTTTCGGAAAAAGGCTTCAGGAAAAAACAGGAAAAAACTGTTTTTTTCCTGATTTTTTCCGGGGGTTTTCCGGGCCTTCACATCTCTAGTTAGGTACCATTGATATATCATATTCATATAATTTTCTACCACTGCATCAGTTTTAGGCCAGGTTAATTGCCATGGCTTTCCGCAAAGCATACAGTGGGTTGTAGAGGAGGAAGGCTGAAGCTAGAGAGGATTTCTCAGGGAGAGGGAATATCTATAGTGTGTATATGCTCAGAACTGACACGACTGCTTAGTTCTTTTTGGTTGCTAAATCACCAGTTCAGTGCAGCGTAAAAAGAATAGTAGCATTTATGTGTGGTATGGGTAGGAGTGTTAGGATTCTTGCTCCATGCTTGCAGTCATGGGATTGCTGTCTATCACATGACGGTGTATGTTTTCATTCCACATAGTGGGAAGTGATGGAGACAGGATGTTCGGTACTACTGTGTTCCGGAATGTAGAACTATTGTCCTTTGTTTCTTTCTCTTTGCCGTCTGATGAGAAAGAGGAAGGAGCTAAGTCAGAATGCTCCGAGTGTATTATATGTAAATAAAAGTAGATTAGCCAAAATGCTGAGCTATTGAGTCTGTTACATGAACTGAAAATGCTCTGCAGGATCCCTAAGCGTGCTAATTCCTCTTGGTATCAGTCGCTGTGATGTTCGGGCTGGAGAAAGTTTTTGAAGCTCCTGAACGATCAACCAGGAGGGAGAGAACATGCCAGTCAGGCATATGTCTCTGCCAGGGTCCTACACGCGAGTAGGACGATCTTAACAAGAAGAGGATATATTCATTGCAATTTCTCCCTCCAGGCTCCCACATGTGTGGGTTCAACAGAGTTTCCAAGTCCCATCCTTGGCAGTAAAACTAAAAGCATAGGAATTAGGCTATAAAACCTTATTTTGAGCAAGCCCAGCTGTGAAGTAAGCTGGCTTCCCTTCTCTTACCCTGCTTAATAAAGAACCAGGCAACAACTTTCCAGAGATGGAAAGAAGATAAAGTTCCTACCAGAGAAGAATGGCAGATGAAGTTGATGGACTATACTGAAATGGCTAAAATGACCGGAAGAATCAGAAATCAGGAAGACCAAAATTTTAATATGGAATGGGGAAAATTTATAATTTATCTTAAAGGCCACTGTAAACAGTTAAAATCGTTAGTAGGATTGGAATATCACTTGTAGTTTAAGTGTGAATTCTGGACACAGTGGAGATGTAAAAGATTTGGATCATCATAAAAGATGCGGAAAGAAATGATTAATAATAGGACCCACAAAGGGGAGGATGGAAGTCCAGGAGATTCCTTGGAATCTTTTTTTTTATGATTCATGTTTGATATATCTCTGTAAAATTTTAACTTGAAAAAAACAAATATTTTTTTTAAAAAAAAAATCAGGCAACAACTCGTAAAATAAGTGTAAAAGTAAGATTTACTTTATAATCATGCATTGGTTCACAGCAATGGCATCAGTAAAAACTATGCAGGCAAAATATTACGGTATAACCAGCTTCAGGCATGTGCCTAAATCTGGAGCAAGCAAGCATCCAACACTGGTCAAAGGAAGAGTGAGAGGAACAGGAAGTGCTATATGCTCCCTCCTCTCCTGGAGAGGAAGGGGAAATGGCATCACACAGAGTCCTCTCTACCAATTGTATTTCTATGGTCTATCTACCTATCAGCAATACAGCTCTGTGGACTCATCCCCTTCTGATGCTAACTAGCAAGAATATGCATCTGCCAGGTCTGGCTGCCAATTTCCCACATTATGTTCTTCCCCTCTCTCACCCATCCTAAGGGCTTTCAAGTAATGCATCCAGGGGCGTCTTACCCATAGAGGCTAGTGGCGCAGGGCGCCAGGGCACCAAGTTCTGGAGGGTGCCAGGGAAGAGGCAGAGGCTGGATGCGGCGCCTCCCGGCATCAGCTCGCTGCCCTCCCCCGCCTCCGTCATGCCGCGCTGAAGCAGCACTGCACCCGGAGCCTCCGCCTGCTGTGGCCACCACGGCATGAAGCTGCCAGCTGAGCCGGGAGTTGCTGTGTCCAGCCTCCGCCTCTTCCCTGCCAAAGGAGCTGCCCTCCAGCCGCTGCCCGCCTCCTCCAGCCCCGCAAAGCTGGGTGCATCGCCGGCAGCGCTGTCCTCCCTAAAAAAGGTTGGCAACTCTGGGAAGGGGGGGGGTGCCGGAGGGATTTTCGCACCACGGTGCCAGATATGCTTAAGATGGCCCTGAATTCATCTGGTTAAGAACCTAAATCTCTGCCTACCTATCAGCAAGGGTGTCTCTTTAACTTCATAAGTCAACTCTTATTTTGAATGTAAGATGTCAGTAGTCATACACGCATACTATTTCTTTCCTTAAACAGGAAGATGGCTTGTATGTTGAGAATGATATACAGACTTCTAAAGTGGATGTCCCAGAAGGAAATAGGTGGAGGTGGTCTCGATTACACAAAGAAGTAGAGCAGCAAACCTCAATGACGGCTGTACTCATTCCAGAGATAGAGACGTCATCCGAGGCGGATATTCAGGTCCAAACCTCATTTTCGAGCATACCAAGAGGAAGAGAGGCCCAGGCGCAAACTTCATTTCTCTCCCTGCGGTCTCCAACCCCAGTAGAAAATGATGCTCAAGTACAAACTTCATTTATGGAATTGCCAAGAGAGACAGAAGTTCAGGTGCAAACATCATTGCTCTCGTTACCTGGAGAAAAGGAGATGCATGCCCAGACCTCGTTTAGCTCAATGCCAGAAAGGAGGTCTATGGCATCTTTTGCAGGTTCCGTCATGTCCTCTTCCTCCTATCTAGAGTTATTAGAGAAGTTTCCCTCTCTGCCCATGTTATCTGAGAAACAGGTGCAGACCTCACGTCGTGACATAAGAGTTCCTTCGGAAATAGACATCCAGCTGCAGACTTCGTTTTCAGACTACATGTCAGAAAGAGATTATGCATCCTCCTCTGAGCCCCAGAGTAAGCTATCACCCCAGTCGTCAGTGATAGAACAAAGCATGATATATCCCATATATATTGATTCTGGGGTACAAACTTTACCTGTGGAAATACCGCCTGGCAATGACTGGCGTTCTGCACGATTAAATACTGCAGCCCAGGTGCAAACGTCATTTGCTTCGATGACAAAACAACCACCAATGTTTGAGTTAGAAAAAGAACAGTCATTAGGAGAGGTGGAATCCCTTTTTTCCATAGAAGAGGCATCTCTGCCTTCTGAACTGACTGAAAGAGGTATGCAAACATCAGACTCATTGCTTCAGCAGTGGAAGAAATGGCATTCATTGCGGCCACAAGCTGATGCACAGGTGCAAACATCCACCTTTGAACTACTAAAGAAGCTTTCTTTGCTATCCCGGATTCAGAGCATGGAAGCAGCTTCCCGTGCCGAGTTACTAAAGAAGGCTTCCTCCCTGTCAGTGGCTGAACCCCATATGCAACCTTCAAGTCCTGAATTACTGAGGAAGGCTTCTTCTTGGTCAAACTCTGGGGACCAGATCTTAAGTGATGAGCTGCTGAAGAAGCGTCCATCTTCGGCGCAAGTGCTTAGAACCTCAGATTATGAACTGGCAAGGTTGCTTTCTCCCAAGTCACCAACCAAGGAGGCCCAGATACAAACATCTGATATAGAACTCATTAAGAAACTTTTGTCAGAATCCCAAGAAAGGTCAACAGACACTCTCTTCCGAAAGTCCTCTTCTGCGTCATATATCAAACCCCAGGAGATGACCTCAGACACTGATTTCCCAAAGTCCCTTTCTGCATCATGTGCAAAAACTCCGGAGAAGATATTGGACAGTGATTTCCAAAGCTACACTTCCATGTCACATGCTGAACCCCAGAAGAGGATATCAGACACTGATTTCCAAAAGTACTCTTCTTTGTCATTGATTGAGGGTGGGCATGATAATCAGGAAGCTGTAACAGAAGGGAAGGAGCACCTTATTACCCCACAGGTGATGGAAGCTCAGATCCGCAAATGGTATCATGAACTCCCAGAAGTTCAGACATCAGCATCTCAAAAGCAGCCTCTTTGGATGCCAGCAGTTGACAGTGAGGTACAAACATCGCAAGTTGAAATACCATATGGAAACAAGTGGCGTGAATCACGTTTGCAAACCGAAGCTCAGGTGCAGACTTCAGGGCTTAAAGTGCCCATGGAAAAAGCAGAACCCTTTCCCCAAATGCAGAAGGCCAACCAGACACAAACATCCTTGCTTGAAATATGGCGAGCAAGAGAGTTAGCTGAAGCCCAGAACCAGACTTGCAGCTTCGATGAAGCCGAAACAGAAGAGTTCCCTCATGGATTACTAGTTGATAGCCATGTACAAACGTCAGATTTTGACTTTTGGAAAGCAAAGGAACAAATGGATATTCAAACGCAGACTTCAGTGGACAAATTTCAACAGCAAGGAACCAGGACTTCTCCCACTGAACAGGTTGACAAGCTGGTGCAGACCTCTTTTCTTGATCTGGGGAAGGCAAAAGACTACATGCAGCAGAAGGCATCTGAGACAGACTTAACGGAGCCTGAAGGAACGTATTTTTCCCCATTACAAAGTGACTTTGAAGTGGAGACTGATTCTCAGGCACAACGCTCCTTCTCTGATTTCCTAGAGGCACGAAAAGAGCCTTCTCTGGTGCAACAAACCAGTGCTGAGGTGCAAACCTCAAATGTCGAAATACCTGCAGGGAGTTCGTGGCGTTCATCACGCTTGCATTCTGATGTTCAACAGCAAACTTCACTGGAATTTGACGAGGAAGAATCAGAAGCTCTTCCCTCATCACAAAAGGAAATCCAGTCACAAACCTCCCTTCTTGACATATGGAAGGCAAAACAGCTCCATGATGCCCAGATCCAAACTTCTTGGATGGATTTCTCAACAGATGTGGAAGATCCTTTTCTCTCACCACAGTCTGAAAGCCCACCTGAGTTCATGCCTGAGGAAGAACAGTCTTCTCCACCAGCCCTAATGGATGCTCAGTTGCAAACCTCCCTTCTTGACATATGGAAGGCAAAAGAATGCCATAATGCCCAGAGGCAAACTTCTTGGATAGATGTGACGGAACCTATGGAAGAACCTTTCCTCCCACCACAGTCTGAAAGCCCAATTGAGCCACCTATGCTTGAGATAAAAGAGGCTCCTCCTCCAGGTAGAATTGACCACAAGGTGCAAACATCCTTCTCTGACCTATGGTGGAAAAAAGAACGAGCTGATGCTCAGATGCAAAGTTCCCTGGCAGATTTGCCACAAGTCAGCAAGTCGGTGCCTTTCCTCCCACCACAGTCTGAAAGCCCAATTGAGCCACCTGAGTTTGAGATAAAAGAGGCTCCTCCTCCAGGCAGAATTGACCACCAGGTGCAAACCTCCTTCTCTGACCTATGGTGGAAAAAAGAACGAGCTGATGCTCAGATGCAAAGTTCCCTGGCAGATTTGCCACAAGTCAGCAAGTCGGTGCCTTTCCTCCCACCACAGTCTGAAAGCCCAATTGAGCCACCTGAGTTTGAGATAAAAGAGGCTCCTCCTCCAGGCAGAATTGACCACCAGGTGCAAACCTCCTTCTCTGACATATGGCGGAAAAAAGAACGAGCTGATGCTAAGATGCAAAGTTCCCTGGCAGATTTGCCACAGGTCACCAAGGCAGTGCCTCTGCTACCACAGTCTGAAAGCCCAATTGAGCCACCTGAGTTTGAGATAAAAGAGGCTCCTCCTCCAGGCAGAATTGACCACCAGGTGCAAACCTCCTTCTCTGACATATGGCGGAAAAAAGAACAAGCTGATGCTAAGATGCAAAGTTCCCTGACAGATTTGCCACAGGTCACCAAGGTAGTGCCTCTGCTACCACAGTCTGAAAGCCCAATTGAGCCACCTGTGTTTGAAATAAAAGAGGCTCCTCCTCCAGGCAGAACTGACCACCAGGTGCAAACTTCCTTCTCTGACATATGGCAGAAAAAAGAACAAGCTGATGCTAAGATGCAAAGTTCCCTGACAGATTTGCCACAGGTCACCAAGGTAGTGCCTCTGCTACCACAGTCTGAAAGCCCAATTGAGCCACCTGTGGCTGAGATAAAAGAGACTCCTTCGGCAGCCAGGATTGACCACCAGGTACAAACCTCCTTCTCTGACATATGGCAGAAAAAAGAGCGAGCGGATGCTGAGATGCAAAGTTCCCTGGCAGATTTGCCACAGGTCACCAAGGTAGTGCCTCTGCTACCACAGTCTGAAAGCCCAATTGAGCCACCTGTGGCTGAGATAAAAGAGACTCCTTCGGCAGCCAGGATTGACCACCAGGTGCAAACCTCCTTCTCTGACATATGGCAGAAAAAAGAACGAGCTGATGCTAAGATGCAAAGTTCCCTGGCAGATTTGCCACAGGACACCAAGGCACAATCTGAAAGCCCAATTGAGCCACCTGTGGCTGAGATAAAAGAGACTCCTTCGGCAGCCAGGATTGACCACCAGGTGCAAACCTCCTTCTCTGACATATGGCGGAAAAAAGAACGAGCTGATGCTAAGATGCAAAGTTCCCTGGCAGATTTGCCACAGGTCACCAAGGCACAATCTGAAAGCCCAATTGAGCCACCTGTGGCTGAGATAAAAGAGACTCCTTCGGCAGCCAGGATTGACCACCAGGTACAAACCTCCTTCTCTGACGTATGGCAGAAAAAAGAGCGAGCGGATGCTGAGATGCAAAGTTCCTTGGGAGATTTGCCACAGGTCACCAAGGCACAATCTGAAAGCCCAATTGAGCCACCTGTGGTTGAGATAAAAAAGGCTCCTTCGGCAGCCAGGATTGACCACCAGGTACAAACCTCCTTCTCTGACGTATGGCAGAAAAAAGAGCGAGCGGATGCTGAGATGCAAAGTTCCTTGGGAGATTTGCCACAGGTCACCAAGGCACAATCTGAAAGCCCAATTGAGCCACCTGTGGTTGAGATAAAAAAGGCTCCTTCGGCAGCCAGGATTGACCACCAGGTACAAACCTCCTTCTCTGATGTATGGCAGAAAAAAGAGCGAGCGGATGCTGAGATGCAAAGTTCCTTGGGAGATTTGCCACAGGTCACCAAGGCACAATCTGAAAGCCCAATTGAGCCACCTGTGGTTGAGATAAAAAAGGCTCCTTCGGCAGCCAGGATTGACCACCAGGTACAAACCTCCTTCTCTGACGTATGGCAGAAAAAAGAGCGAGCGGATGCTGAGATGCAAAGTTCCTTGGGAGATTTGCCACAGGTCACCAAGGCACAATCTGAAAGCCCAATTGAGCCACCTGTGGCTGAGATAAAAGAGGCTCCTTCGGCAGCCAGGATTGACCACCAGGTACAAACCTCCTTCTCCGACATATGGCGGAAAAAAGAGCGAGCTGACGCTGAGATGCAAAGTTCCCTGGCAGATTTGCCACAAGTCACCAAGGAGGTGCTTCTCCCATCACAAGCCGAAAGCCCAATACAATCACCCATGCCCGACTCGGTAGATACAGCTCCTGAATTTCCTTCCCCAATTGAACCCAAGGAGCCAACTGAAATGCCCGGGACGTTGAAGGAGCAGTCTTCCAGGACCAGTTTGGCAAGTGCCAAAGTTTTAACTCCTGCCTCATCACACACATCTTTGGGCCCTGTTCCATCTCAAACTGCTGTCTCTCCCGCCCTCTCTCGCACTGCTGTCTCTCCTGCCCTCTCTCGCTCTGCTGTCTCTCCCGCCCTCTCTCGCTCTGCTGTCTCTCCCGCCCTCTCTCGCACTGCTGTCTCTCCTGCCCTCTCTCGCACTGCTGTCTCTCCTGCTCTCTCTCGCACCTCTGTCTCTCCTGCCCTCTCTCGCTCTGCTGTCTCTCCCGCTCTCTCTCGCACTGCTGTCTCTCCCGCCCTCTCTCGCACTGCTGTCTCTCCCGCCCTCTCTCGCACTGCTGTCTCTCCCGCCCTCTCTCGCACTGCTGTCTCTCCCGCTCTCTCTCGCACTGCTGCCTCTCCAGCTTCCTCCCACCCTGATGTTTCTCCTGTCCCGCCATATACTCCTGTATCTCCGGCTGCATCAGAAATTCCCAGCCCAGTTCGACCACCCTCACCTGCATCGCTGTATGCAGAGGAGCAATCTGACCTAGCAGATCAGAACAGAGCTTCGATGGAAAAAACATTGCTGGAATTATGGACCACGCGAGAGGAAGCAGAGGTTCAAAAGCAAACTGACCAACTTCAGCTTCACCTCGAGGATTTGCCTTTATTCCCAAAGCTGGAAGACAGCCAGGTGGAGATTGCAGATGCGATGAAACCTGAAGGGAAGAAACCAAAACAAGTTTCTAAAGTGCCAAAAAAGTCGAAAGCTCCTGCATTTGCTGAAGCCCAGGTCCAGACCTCGTTTGTCGAAATACCCCGGGGGAAGAACTGGCGTGCATCTCGCATATTTGCGGAGGCCCAAGTTCAGACTTCTTTTCAAGACCTCCATGTGAAAGAAAGGGTCCCGACTTTGCGTGAACATGTGGCAGTCAAAAGGTAGGAAATTAGTAATAATAATAATAATAATAATAATAATAATAATAAAATTTATGTATACCCTGCCCTCCCCAGCCAGAACCGGGCTCAGGGCGGCTAACACCAATAAAATTACAATAAAACGTAAAAGAAAGGAAAAAAACAGTTAATTAAAATACGGATTAAAATACAATTTAAAATGCAGCCTCATTTTAGTAGTAGCCCATAAATCAAAACCATAAGGTGAGGGAAACATAAGGGTCAGACTGAGTCCAACTTGTGCACACAGGATGTGGGTGGCGCTGTGGCCTAAACCACTGAGCCTAGAGCTTGCCGATCAGAAAATCGGCGGTTCGAATCCCTGTGACGGGGTGAGCTCCCGTTGTTCGGTCCCTGCTCCTGCCCACCTAGCAGTTCGAAAGCACGTCAAAGTGCAAGTAGATAAATAGGTACCGCTCCGGCGGGAAGGTAAACGGCGTTTCCGTGCGCTGCTCTGGTTCGCCAGAAGCGGCTTAGTCATGCTAGCCACATGACCCGGAAAGCTGTCTGCAGACAAAACACCGGCTCCCTCGGCCTATAGAGTGAGATGAGCGCACAACCCCAGAGTCATCCGCGACTGGACCTAATGGTCAGGGGTACCTTTACCTTTACTTGTGCACACAGGCAGGTCTGTCCCATATCACCGCCTGAGGCAAAACAGGAACGTGCTGTACTGTGCACATCCTGTGTGCCACTGCCCCCTTTCCACTTTCTGGGGTCACACACCAGCGGCTTCCAGGATCCGGCGAGATCTTGCAAGAGCCCTGCAAGATTGTGCGAGGCCTCTGTGTAATTTTGTGGGGCTCTCGCTCGTCTGGCCGTGGGGGCAACAGAGCACACCGCCACGAAATGTCACGTAACAAGTCAAAACTGTCTTCAAAAACTTAAGAGTTCTGCTTTGAAATAGCAAAGTTTTTGCATCTCTGCTGGCCCTAGCAGGTCTGACCTGATTTTTTTAAAAATTAAAAAATGCATTAACAGTGGATGAAAACTGGGAGTTGTACAAGTCAAGCAGAAAGTTGTACAGATGCCCCACCAAAAATATGTGCCTGGGATACTGCAAATATGTTAACAGCAGGTGTGGAAGTGCCTCCCCCCAATTTAGATAGGTTGTCCTGTGAGTAAACAGAAAGCCATGAAATCTAAACAGGAAACTTAAAGGCAAAGAGACCTGGGAAAGCGCAAGGAGGACTTAGTAGGAATACAATGAGTTGGCAATGACACTGTCTGGATTCCCCATAAAAATTGAGTGTTTTATTATGTTCATTCCAGACTAAGCTGCTAGTGTAGAAGCTTCCCTTGTAAGGCAATTGGATGGATCCAGATTAAGTGAGCCGCATTTAGTTCCCACTGAAATCAACAGGTTCTTAACTTCAGTTGGTGCAAAATTCAGCAGCTAGGTTGCTCACCGGGACAAGATGGTTTGATCACATTACACAGATCCTGGTCTGACCGCACTGGCTGCCAATTAGTTTCCAGGCCCAATTCAAAGTGCTGCTTTTGACCTATAAACTCTTAAATGGTTCAGGACTGCAGTACCTCAAGGACCGCCTTTCCCCGTAGGAACCAACCTGAACCCTGTAATAATAAAACAAAGCCTTTCTTTGTGAGCCTCCTACATGAGAACGGGCCTTTTCTGCGGTGGCTCCCCATTTGTGGAATGCTTTCCCCAGGAAGGCTCGCCTGTTGCCTTCATTACATATCTTTATGTCCCAAGCAAAAGCATCCCCTTTCTCCCAGGCTTTTGGCTTATTAAACAATCTACAGCCTTTAAAACTGTGTGCGGGTGGAGTAGGGGGTTGTTACTGTTTTGTTTGTTAGTATGCAATGCAGTTTTGTGTCTTTATATTGTAAACTGCAATAGGACAGTATAAAAATGTAATAAATAAATAAAATTATTTCATTGGGACCAAAGTGTAGCTTCATGTGGATCCATTCCATTAGTCTCCCCTCCCCGCAACCACCAGAGAATTGAAGGAGAGATCACCATTTATGCTGTGTTCATGTATTCCATTCTTGTCTCTGAGAAATGAGCCTGGATAGCTCAGTTGGTTAGAACATGGTGCTGATAATGCCAAGGTTGCAAGTTCAGTCCCCGTATGGGACAGCTGCATCTTCCTGCTTTTCAGGTGATTGGACCAGAGTCTCATCCAGCTGTACAGTTCTATGATTCTTTCCCTGACTATTTTAATACTCCATCCTGACATGTTAGCGCTAAATAGGTTTGGAGGGTCTTCATATTCTTTCAAAAACATATTTCATATTCTTTCTGCTTTTGACCAGAAAGCAGCAGTGGGCTGAACAAATTATGACTGTTCACCATGCAAAGGGGCTGCCCTCAAAATGCTTCCCAGCATCTGAAAACTCTTTCTAATGTTCCCTTTTCTTGTGTTTCAGGGTACCAAGGGGACCGAAGCGAGCAGCACCAGTGTCTGTGCACTTACACGTAAAGATGTCTCCAAAGCGTCAAACTAGCAATGAAAAGAAATAGTGAATTCTTGAATTTAAAGAAATAAAAGATTCCAAAATACCAGAAACATAACCGACGACTATTTCTGTAGGTGGGTGAGCAAACGCAGAAGCAGGCAGAGGTGTGCGGAGGGGCTTGAACAAGGACCGGTGCAGCGAAGCCGTCATTAGGGGGGAAAGCAAGAACAACTGGTGTACATTTAGTTGCAGAAAGGCTGTGGGATGGCACACAGTCCGTGTGTGTGTGTGTGTTTTGTCTGTAATGCAACTGCACACAGTCAACACCCCTGTAATCCCACTTCAAATATTTTAGTCATGAATTCAACAGCATGGGAAAAGGCCAGTTAGTGATGGCAGATGTAGACTCTCAGGATGTACCCAGTGGTTTAGACCACAGCACCACCCGTGTCCCTGCACATAGGTAAAGGTAAAGGGACCCCTGACCATTAGGTCCAGTCGTGGACGACTCTGGGGTTGCGGCACTCATCTCACTTTATTGGCCGAAGAAGCCGGTGTACAGCATCCGGGTCATGTGGCCAGCATGACTAAGCCGCTTCTGGCGAACCAGAGCAGCGCACGGAAACGCCGTTTACCTTCCCGCCGGAGCGGTACCTATTTATCTACTTGCACTTTGACGTGCTTTCGAACTGCTAGGGTGACAGGAGCTGGGACCGAGCTCACCCCGTTGCGGGGATTCGAACCACCGACCTTCTGATCGGCAAGCACTATTGTAAGGTGGGACCTATCCAGGATTTGTAAATAAGTATTACTGAGCCAATGCATATGGACAACGCCTGTTTGAGAAAATGTGTGCAGGAAAATGAGGATTTGTTTGACTGAAGGAGGGGAGCTTGTGCCTCTCTGAACAGCATATAATGGTGAAACACATTTTACAATCCCACAACAGGAAAGACCACATAGGAAACAGGGTAAAAGGTAAAGGGCCCCCTGTATGGTTAAGCCCAGTCAAAGGAGACTATGGGGTTGTAGTGCTCATCTTGCTTTCAGGCCGAGGGAGCCAGTGTTTGTCCACAGACAGTTTTCCGGGTCATGTGTCCAGCAGGACTAAACCGCTTCTGGCACAACGGGACACTGTGACAGAAGCCGGAGCGCACAGAAATGTCGTTTACCTCCCCACCACAGCGGTACTTATTTATCTACTTGCACTGGTGTGCTTTCGAACTGCTAGGTTGGCAGGAGCTGGGACAGAGCAACGGGAGCTCACCCTGTCATGGGGATTCAAACCGCTGACTTTCTGATCGGCAAGCCCAAGAGGCTGTATGACCTAACTGGTGTATTATTTGGCATGAGATATACTGGGATGAATTGGTCCATGGTATCTCTCACAGTACGTCATAATTGTAACCACTTGGGTCAAAAATATATCTGAACATCCAACATACCTGATAGATCCCCTGGGAGAACTGGAATATGAAATAAGACAATCTAAGGCTGCAATCCTAACCCCACTCACCTGGGAGTAAGACCCATTGAATTCTAAGTAGGCATGGTTTGGATTACAGAAAAAGTATCACAGTGGAGAGATGCAGGGATGGCTACATGAATGCTTTGAACATGGTAGGGCAAGACATCTAGAGTGGGTAGCAGAAAAGAAGGCTCTGCGAGAATAGCGGTCCAAAGTGTACAGCTATTAGAGAGCTGGTCAAAATGGTTGTTAGTGGCAGCCAGAGGAATGCTATTGGTAATAATAGAAGGGACCAGGCAGATGTTGCCGTCTAGATCAGCCATTAAATTGATGAACAAGAACAAAACTAGACGTCTGTCAACTGCAGAGCGCTAGGGGTACTGCTCTGATCTTTTGAAAAAAATTATTTTCAGAAAGAATTAACAGTATAATAAAACAATGGAGGAAAACAATGGAGAGATAAAAGCTGATTGTAGAGAATTCTTTGATGGTGCTAATTGATTTTATGTGGTGGCTCCCCGTTTGCGGAAGACTCACTTAGCACCTTTGTTACATTATCTTCAGGTGCCAGGAGAAAATATTCCTCTTCTCCCAAGCCTTTGGCTGATTAAACAATATATGGGCTTTTAAACTGTGTGGGTGGGTGGCCTTTTGTTTTTGTTTGTTATTATTGTTTGTATTATTGTGTTTTTATATTGTAAACCACCCTGTGATCTTCAGATGAAGGGTGGTATAGAAAATTTTTATTATTATTATTAGTAGTAGTAGTAGTAGTAATAATAATAATAGTAATAATCATGTACCCAGGAAAAGGTTTGAAAGGTGCAAATAAATCCACAGAGAAGCTAAAAGGTAGTTCTGCTTCCTAATTTGTAATGAAACAACAACAAAAAAAAATTAGCTACCTTTCCAGTAACAAAAAGCATCATTCCCAAAACAGAAATCTATCAGAGATCACTTCCAGATGGCTGGCTTAATGTTTAATTAGCATTCTGCCTGATTTATTTGCAGAGTGATTAGACAATGGCAGCTATTTAGTGAGCTTTCATTCTGATTTGTATACGTGTATGGAGAGAGTAGATGATATTGCATCAAGCAAGTGCCACCCCATCCTTTTGAGTACACCTCCCCATTGGGAGGATAAACATTTGGGGAGATGGACTTATTTTGCAAGAGCTCCAGATCAGCTTTAATTGTGCAACCTGGATTTGCTGGGATGTGAACGAATTCCACCCAGAAACAGTGACCGTTTGGAAGTGCCCAGTTTCAGAGATTAGTACGTCTCATTTGTTTGCAGTATCCACACAAATACATTGGCATCAAAATGCCAACCCTCTCCTCACCTTATTTAACCCAAATTTACTCTTTCTGGGGGAAATGTAAGTCCACTCACCTTCCACAGTGGGTGGTGTTGCGGCCAGGCCTTGGACCGTGTCAAGTGATCCGGCAAATGGAAGGTCGGATTGCATGGCTGCCAGCTAAATTGGCCAATGCCAGCAGAGATTGGATGGGAGTTCCCCTGACGGCAGGCCCAACCGAGAAAACACCTCTTGCCAATGCCCAATTAAGCCCCTGTCTGGAAGTGTCCTCAATCGCAGTATAAAAAGACACAGCCAGCATACAGCTGATTCCGCAGGGGCAAAGTTGTTCATTAAGCAGAAACCTGCTAATCTTATCAGGTCTACCATTTAACAGAGCAAAGGTCCAAACATTAACAAGTACAGCTGCTTTCCTGTATTTGCAAATAAAAAATGTCTCCAAGTACCTATGATTTGATTTTTATTTATTGTTGTTCAAAAATTATGGTGCTGGAGGAGACTCTTGAGAGTCCCATGGACTGCAAGATCAAACCTATCCATTCTGAAGGAAATCAGCCCTGAGTGCTCACTGGAAGGACAGATCCTGAAGCTGAGGCTCCAGTACTTTGGCCACCTCATGAGAAGAGAAGGCTCCCTGGAAAAGACCCTGATGTTGGGAAAGATGGAGGGCACAAGGAGAAGGGGACGACAGAGGACAAGATGGTTGGACAATGTTCTCAAAGCCAGCAACATGAGTCTGACCAAACTGCTGGAGGCAGTGGAAGACGGGAGTCCCTGGCGTGCTCTGGTTCATGGGGTCACGAAGAGTCGGACACGACTAAACAACTAAACAACAACCAATGCAGGGCTGGAAGTGAATGGGAAAAGGTGTGTGCCCCTCCCCCAATCCGGAAAAATATTTGTTTCATCAACAGACAGTTATCACATAGTGGGGAAAAGTTTAGCAGTCATTGTATGAGCTGCTGTTTCAAAGACAAGCATAGGTTTGTTCCTTGCAGACATTTTATTTAAGCAAGCTGGCCCTGACCAGTGCATTTCCATTGGCCAGGGGGACCCATCCCATTTTGCCACCTGAGGCAAAATGGGAATTGCTTCCTCCCGCCCCTGCTGCTGCTTCTGCACTCCTTCAAGTGTTGCTGCACAGCTTCTCTCTCAGAGGGGGTCAAGCTGATTGGCAATGTGGCTTTCACCAAACTCAGTTGGAGATGAGAGCTTCTGCCCTGAGGGTTGGGTGAGCGGCAATGCCATGTGCAATGCCACACCTCCCTCTCATTGGTGGCGAAAGTGGTGGGGGAGCCGAGTGATGCCTGAGGCGGGCACTTCACCCTGCCTCATGGGTAGACCAGCTCTGCCTTTGGCATAATTTAATCCTTCTCTTCTAGTGCTGTTTGCCTGTGATGCTTCTGCAGTTGTGGATAAGGGAGCTTATTCCTTAAAGGATGCAGGTGAGAATGACCCATTGCTTCTATGTCTCTTCAAGGCAAAACCAGCATATGCAGGGATAGAAAAGGAGGCGTTAGCTTTGATAGGTGACAAATTTTTTTGCGTTTATCAGTAAAGATTGACGTGTCTGCTTTCAAGTACAGTTCACACATTTGCAGAGACAGCAACCTTTTTCAATTATTGAACCACAGCACAAAACAAAACAGGTGATATACTGGCAATGTTTTTCGGTAGACAGCTACATGAACCATTTTGTTATATTCCCAACCTGTTGAGTCATGGCCAGTGAGCTCACACCAGCAGAACAGGTTCCAGTTCAGTTCTAAAAATGGTAAGGTCTATCAGAAGGCAGAAGGACTTGGTGGGGACTATGGCTCCCTTTGTTTAGGTGAATGGATTCCATCCAAAGTACTCCAGAAATTAGGGTCAGTTTCATATCTTGTGGAAGGCAAGGATGGATTGGGTACTACCCTTAAGGCACTCAGAGATTACTCTGAACTATATTGCCAGCACAGCCGCCTCATGGCAAAGTTGAAATTCGCTTTGAGTGAAGTGGGTCAGAACCTGAAATTGCACGAACCACAACCAGTTCTACATTGGTCGATTACAGGGGTGTCCAAACATTTTTCAAAGAGGGCCAGATTTGATGAAGTGAATATGCGTGAGGGCCGACCAAGGGGCCGACCAAAGTTGCTGACCTTTTTTAATGATTTTTTACCCCAGGAAATAAACTGCCACAGGGCTGAATGAAACCGACCGGTGGGCCGGGTTAGGCACCCCAAAATGGACTTTGGACATGCCTGGTCTATTAGAAGCAGAGAGGAGCCTCTGGACTTGAATTGTCCGTGATGAGTTAATAAATTGTTGAGAAGGAATGTGGTGGAGTGTATGCAATAGTAACGAGAGAATAAAAAGTTATTAATTGTAGGAGGGACCTTATAGATGCAGCATGGTGATAAGAACCCCTGGTTCTTTCTTGCGTTATTGGTAGGCTGGCTGGATGTAGTTAAAGGCTCTGGGCCTCACTTGTACCTTGGTCAAAAATAAACAGCCGAGTTCCCTTAGTGAGTAGCAGTGTTTGTTCTCAGTATAAGTCCGAAGACACGCCTGTTTCTCTACTACCAGTGACAGGAAGTGGAGGTCTCAGCGAATCCAGGTAAGTCAGGAGACTCTGAATATATTTTGTTTGGGAAGGCAAAGTGAATTTTTGGCCAGGATGACAGTGAAGAATACAATATGGCCCAGGGCTTGGTCAGAAGGTACGTGATGCCACAGCCTTCTGGTTGCTAAGGAGGTCTGCACCTGGTCAGCTCCAGGATGGAATTTGGGAACTCGGTGTACCCTGTCCTGAGTTCCATGAAAAAAAAGAAAGTTGAGATATAAATGAAATGAACACCAAATTTAGCAAAAGAGGAACCACAAATATGCACCAAAATACACCCAACACACCTGCCCTTATGACTCCATATTGAAGAGGAAGAGCAAATGCAGTGTGCAAATATCAGAGATATTTGCCCATTTCTGATTTTCTCATTGAGGAACTGCTGATAAGCTTCCATAAAATTTGGGGTTCCCACTTGGAAGCCCCAAACTGTATGTCAACCATTTCACCCAGTATTTTGACATTGCCTTGATAAAAATAGCCCCCACTTTTCAAACTTTGGTGCTTAATCATTTAGACCAAGGGTACCTCTTCTTAAGTAGCCAACACCTGCCCTCTCAGTGCCATTGAATTACAGTTTCCATCGTTCTTGATCACCCGCCCTGCTGGCTGGAGTGGATGGGAGTTTGAGTGCAGCAACATCCCAAGGGCTACTTCGGATTTAGAGGACAGGGGAACATTCTGCAGCTCAAGGCACCATATTACGAAACATTACCAAAGTCCCCCCCTGCTCCTAGCCTTTTCTAGCAGAGAAGAAATTGGTTTTTGTTTTTTTGTTTTTCATTATTGATCTTTATTGGTTTTTCTTTTTCACCATACCAGACATAACATAATCATGTATTTTACATTCTTTTTCTCATTTCCATCTTCCATTTTTGCTATGCAATTCTTTCCTCATTAACTTCTGATTACACACATTTTTCCTATTCCTCTGATGGCTTCCAAATCCTCCTTAGCTGTCTTCTTCCACTCAAATTTTACATTGCTTTGTTTTTCTATTTATACAATACATTACTGACTTTCCCTGTCTATTACCAGGTACTTAACAAAACAAAAGATTTTATACTGTATAAATACATTATTGAATTGTTTACTTCCTATTTACAAAACCAATAAAATTTGTACTTTAAAAATTCAAACGCTATATGTGTTTTATTTAAACTCTACTGCTATATAATCCATAAATTTCTTCCATTCTCTATCAAATTTTTTTTTGTCTTGTTGTCTAATTTTCACTGTTAATTTGGCAATTTCGGCATATTCCATTATTTTTTGTCTCCAGTCAAATTGATGGTATTTGTTGCTGCTTCCTTCCCTGTGCTAATAACAATGAAATTGGTTGTTTTCAAATGTGTCCTAGTCCAGAATTTATGAATGGATAAGCAACCTTGTACCAATAAATGAATCTTAAGCGTATGCACTTATATAGTAACCTTAGGTCACTAATGTGATTGACAGTTAGAAGGTGGAGGCTAAATGAACTGCTACTGGAAGATGAAAATATAATTAGGAAAGCAGAAGTAATGTTAAAAGAATATTTCGAAATAAACTTAGACCAAGGAGTTAAGATAAATACAGTTTGGGATGCTGGGAAGGCTGTAATAAGAGGTTTCTTCATAAGTCAAAATAACTGGCATAGGAAAGAAAAAGAGAAGAAATTAGAGGAATTACTGACAGAGATAAGAAAGAATGAAATCAAACTAAGTAAAGGTAGGCAGCCAGGGAAAGAGGAAATAAAGAGGAACATAAAGCTACTGCAAATGCAGGTCTCCTCAATTCTAGATAAAGAAATTGAAAATAAAGATATCTAAAACAAAGAAATTTCGAATATTCTAATAGAGCAGGGAAATACTTAGCTTGGCAGTTAAAAAAAACACAAAAAGATACAATTATTGACAAGATAAATGAAGAAGGGAAAATAATTAGTGATCCAAAAGAAATATCAGAATCCTTTGTTAATTTCTATTCGAAATTGTATTCGCGGGAAGAGGAGAAATGTGTAGAAGTAGAGAGTTATATTAGGAGAACAAACCTGCCGCACATAGACGAGAATCATGTCAAAAATTTAAATGAAATAATTACCAGCCAAGAAGTACAAGATGTAATAAGGAAGGCAAAACTGGGGAAGTCACCCGGGGCAGATGGCATACCAGCCTCGTTCTATAAGAAATTCGAGAGAACGATAAACGAGCCTCTTAAAAGATTAATGAATGAGATTCTTATAGAAGGGAACACCCCAAACTCTTGGGAGGAAGCCCTCATTTCAGTCATACCAAAACAAGGAGCTGATACTAATTTGATTAAAAATTTCAGACCAATCTCATTGCTGAACAATGACTATAAATTATTTGCAGGGACCCTAGCAAACCGGTTAAAGAAAGTGTTGGGAGATGTAATAAATAAAGATCAAACAGGCTTTCTGCTGGGAAGACTCATGCAGAATAATATGAGGAACATAATAAGCATATTGGAATATCTAAGTATCAAAACCAGCTTCGTTACCCACAGATAACGAAAGCAATGTTGCCATGCACCTAACTTCTTCAATAAGAAATTGGTGAATAAGTACAATTCACCACATATTAACATAATGAGAAGGTTTGGGTGGGTTTGTAAGAAGATCTTGACCTGATCCAAAATGGTATGGACAGGTTATGATTTTTGTCAGAAGTAGTGATGGAGGAATGCTGTGCCATTTGTCTTCTCATTTCAGAAATATTCAATGACAGCGTTCTGCTTGCTTGGAGAGTTAAAAAACCTGACTCAACAAAGTCTTCTGTGAAAGGAAAACTTGGGACGGGAGGTTTCTCACAGAAACGAAACTCTGAATAATTTTCCTCTGTTGTGGAGTGATAGAAGAAGAAATATGGCTGCCTCAGAAAAGCGTCTTGCGTCCTCTGCCTCAGCAACTGTGGTTGTAGTTCAGCTGCTAATACTTCAGGTTGCCTTAATAGGAACCATTTCCTGTGGGAATGTGCTTATTTGGCCGGCGGAAGCCAGCCATTGGCTAAATGTTAAGGTCATCATTCAAGAACTGCTACGCAGAGGTCACAACGTCACCATCCTAGTTTCAACGGCACCACTCTTAATCAAACCCAGTGATGATATATCAGCGGCTAAGTTTGAGGTATTTCCAGTGTCCCATGGAAAGGATGAGGCCAAATCCATTTTCGCGGACGTCATAGGGGCATGGGTGAACAACAAGCCAACCACCCTGACCTTCTACAAGTTTTACAAAGAGGTGGGAAAAGTGGTGAGGAAATTGCGTCACCTTCAGAAGGACATATGCGAAGGGGTTCTGGCCAATAAGGAACTCATGGCCCGCCTGACAAAGAGCAAATATGATGTGCTTCTTTCAGACCCTGTGGTGTTCTGTGGTGACCTGATTGCCTTGAAATTGGACATCCCATTTATGTACACCTTGAGGTACATGCCAGCCTCAACCATAGAAAGACACTGTGGGAAGATTCCTGCCCCTCCTTCGTATGTTCCGGCTGTTTTGTCTGAGCTCACAGACAGAATGTCATTTGGAGAAAGGGTGAAAAACGTAATATCTTACCACCTGCAAGATCATGTTTTCCAGACTTGGTTTGGAGAGTGGGACTCTTATTACAGTCAGGTTTTAGGTAAGTTTGTTTTTGTTTCTTCTGCCCAAAGTATTATTATTTGGTAGAGAAGATGCTATAAAGAGGCCAAGGATTCCAACTTCAGTCCATGGCATGACCAGTTAGAAAGGACCTCCTAGTAGCAGGATTGGAAAGGCCTCATCCTGAGGCTGTGGAGAGCCACGGTCAGCTGGAAATAGATACTACCAAGCCTGACCACCTGTAAGCGAAGGAGCAGATCTCACCTGCCTTGCTCCCTTCTTGCTCCACCAAATTGCTCTCCCTTCTGGGCAACTCTCCCTGAATTCAAATTGATCTTGAAGAATTTCTCTCTTTTTAAAACTCTATTTATTAAGGATTTTCTATAAGCAACTAACTAGAAAATAACCAATACAAAAGAAATTACAAGACATTAAGTGACGCGGGCATGAGAATGCATACATCAGTGAGGAGACCTTATAAAAATGTATTATTGTCCAAAAGCGGTTTAAAGTCCACACTGTATTGTGATATAGGTTTCATAATTTTTGACCTGGCAATATATCGTGAATTGTGTGTGTGTGTGTGTGTGTGTGTGTGTGTGTGTGTGTGTGTGTGTGCATGCTATGCAAAAATCATAATGCGGGGAAAACTGTGAAGCCAATGCTTCTACATAGCTCCATCCTTATTGTGATATATAAGTATATCACGATTGTCAGGGGAGGGCAATCTGACAACGATATTTAAAAAAGGAAATTGCTAGCAAAACAACAATAACACGCAGTAGGGCAGCTGCCACACAAAAATGTGTGTGTTAGAATAAAAGATGCACTAAAATGCTGGTAATTTCTTTGCAGTAACTTATTAAAATAAATTGCAAATTGAGAAATTCAGTCTAATGGGAAACTTCCATACGCCCCAGCCAGCACCTGAAGGGCATCAGATTGGGGAGACGGAGGCTGGCACTGATGCAAATTCAGCTACCAATTCTGACTTCAAAGGATTATTCCAAATACTATAGAAGAGAAAATATGGATTTGGCGCTGAAAGAATATCTATGAAAAAGCCATAGCCAGTTCTGGCTTCCTAACAAATGTGTCGCATAACATGTATTTCTGCCAACTCAATCCCCAGTTGCTGTTCATATTTCTTTTTCCAGGTGTACAGTATATAGTTAAAACGTAATGTGGAATCCAGCTTCCTGTGTTTCAGCAAACAAGGTTGCTAAAGCGCTCATATCTGTAAAGAAAATACAAGCTGCATTTAACCTCATTTCCCTCTCCCTCGTTCAACAGGGAGACCCACAACATTATGTGAAGTGATGGGGAAAGCAGAGATCTGGTTGATCCGCACCTACTGGGACTTTGAATTCCCGCGGCCTTTCCTACCCAATTTTGAGTTTGTGGGGGGTCTGCACTTGAAGCCAGCCAAGCCTTTGCCAGAGGTAACTCTCTCCTTTGCCCTTCACCTGTGCATGATAACTATGCCTGGTTCTTCTTCAAAGCACCTCCGGGAAAGGGGAGGGCGTGTGGTGGTGCAATAAAGAAGTGGCAAGGACAACTTGTTGTTTAGTCATGCCAGACTCTTCGTGACACCATGGACCAGAGCACGCCAGGCACTCCTGCCTTCCACTGCCTTCCGCAGTTTGGTCAGACTCATGTTGGTATCTTCGAGAACACTCTCCAACCATCTCGTCCTCTGTTGTCCCCTTCTCCTTGTGCCCTCAATCTTTCCCAACATCAGGGTCTTTTCCAGGAAGTCTTCTCTTCTCATGAGGTGGCCAAAGTACTGGAGCCTCAGCTTCAGGATCTGTCCTTCCAGTGAGCACTCAGGGCTGATTTCCTTCAGAATGGATAGGTTTGATCTTCTTGCAGTCCATGGGACTCTCAAGAGTCTCCTCCAGCACCAGAATTCAAAAGCATCAATTCTTCGACAACTTAGGAACATTTAATTATACGTGGAGGAGGTATGGATTGATTTCCTAACCTTGCTCTAAACAAAGAGCAACCCTGACTCTAAGATGATTGGCAGTTTCGTAGCATTCAAATCTGAAGACGCAGGCAGTCTTATCAAGGGGCGAAGTCTGGTATGACATTCTGAGTGGCAGAATGAGGGAGGGCTAGATTGAGGGAGCTTCGTCTGGCATCTTCATTATACACGTTTAAGTGCCAGGCAAGATAATTTCCTCTTCAACCAGGCCTTGGATTGATTTGTTGGTATATTAAACCGCCCTGGGCATCTTGAACCAACTTGGAAAATGCCAGGCAGCTGCATTCTCCCCCACAAGCGACCCTCGGGATGACTCATTATGTATATTGTGTTTTTATTTTATGATGCAAACCACCCTGAGATCTACGGATGAAGGGCGGCAATCAAATTTAATTAATGGGTGGGGGAGAGATATTATTGTCTGGGTTTCAATCCAGGGACACCATTTCAGATTTCCTTGGAAGGGACATACATTCCTGAAACATTTCCCGGAGCACAGCTCTGCTTTTTCTGATAGCACAGAGAAACCGGACTGGTTGAGCATACAACCTGTAACTCCTCAGTCCTAAAGGGCACTCGAACCTCCTTCCAAGATGCCGGAAACACAGTTTGGAAACTGGACCTTAAAGACCACCTTCTCACTTTAAGTGTTAATCTTAACATTGCTAATTCATGCATCAGGTTCACATGGCAAAGACATGGAGGAAGGCGGTTTGTTGGTTTATAAAGTACTAGCTGACCCGGCCACGCCTTGTTGCGGCTATGTGTGTGAACGCTGTGGTGTTGATGGCTGCGTCTGTGGGTGGTGGTAGGAGAGGAGAGGGCCGGCAGCGGCTGTGGGGATGGTGTCCGGCCTGCCTTTCATGGCAGCTGCGGTGGGGAAGTGGGCAGCGGGTGGCCCAGGCTGGCTCTGACGGCGTCGTCGTGAGTGGCTGTGGAGAAGGGCTGGGGCCTGCCTTTCACGGTGGCGGGGTGGCTAAGGGGCCTGGGCGGCGGTTGGGCTGGGCCTGCATTTGATGGCGTTAACGGCGACGACCCGGGCTGTGGTGACAGTGCCGGTCTAGAAGTTCCCCTGTTCAACTTCCGTCTGCCCCTTCTCTGTCCCCACCCCCGTTTTCAATTACCCTCTTCTTGGGCCCCCTCTTTTCTATTAACCTCCTTTCGCCCCCCCCTTTTCAATTACCGGTTTGTGAGCTTGCAAATGGCCGACGGAGCTCTGAGGTTTTGCTGTGATGTGTAATAGCTGCGCCCATTTTTTGCTTTTGTAGCTGTAGTACCAGTATAGCCGTCGCTAGAGGGCGCTGTTTTGTTGATGACATCTAATAGTTGTGATGGGTTTTTTGCATTTAAACTTTATTTTAGGTATGACAGGTGTGGTTTTTCTGATTTTTTATTATGCCAGATTGTTTTGCCATGGTAATGGAATGCTGTGTCCTAATTTGATGAGATTTGCTCCAGTGGTTACGCAGCAAGGGTGTTTCGGACAAACACGTAATGGGAACATTTATATATATATAGATGCTTTTAATCTTTTGACAGGAAATGGAAGAATTTGTCCAGAGTTCAGGGGAACATGGCATTGTGGTGTTTTCTCTGGGCTCTCTTGTTCCAAACCTAACAGATGAAAAGAGTAACATGGTTGCATCGGCACTCAGCCAACTTCCACAGAAGGTAAGTGTTCATGTCATTTGGTTAAAAAATAATAATTCACTTGTATAGTGGACTTGTGAAAATGCTTCCCTGATTTCCTTACCTGGCTGTGAAATTGCATGCTTTTACAACAGACATTTTATAGACTTGCTTTTCTTGAAATCTACTCCTACTTAAATAAATTAGAGCAGGCTTAGACGATGAGGCTACCCCTAGCCTAATACTTGTTATGAGATGTATAATAATGCAAAATAATTCAGAGAGGAGGAGATAGGTTCCCTAAGGTCTGCTTTGAGGAGCAGATGGAATTCGCTCTGCATAACTTTTAGTTTGAATCTTTTTTCAGATTTACTCCTACATTATGGATTCTCAGTGCTGGGGGAATATGGAGTCAGATCAGTCCAACATAGCCTGAGGTCAACATACTTGATTGTTTAAATGTAGCTTATATATTTTCTTAATATATAAATGCCGTATTATTCAGTTGTCTACTAGACTACTATATATCAGGGACACAGATGTGGTACAGAAATATTATACTGTCACTAAAGGAAGTGGCTAAGCAGCCAGTGTTGATGATCCATATTAGAAAGCAGAATGACAGCTCAAGTTATTGGAGACTAGGCAAAAAAAGACAATCATGGGAATAACCAAATTACAACAAAGGAAATCTACACCATGAAAGATCCCTGAAACGAGATGTACGTATATTTGTATAATGATACTCAAAAACAAAACAAAAAACCAAAAAACAATATGTTTAATGATTCAGGAGCAGAATTGCTCAAAAGCAAAAATCCTCAAAGCGTTATAAACTAATTCAAAGAAATATAAATGACTCAAGAAAACTTTCCAAATAACTCCAAATAAAAAAAAATAACTCAAGCTAAACTAACAAATAACCTTAACGAGTTGCCGGCTAAAATTCTCGTTTCACTGTTATGATCTATCACTTTCCTCAGAAGGAAAAAAGTTAATGTATTTACATAACTCAAAGTAGCTTCGTAACAATAAGATCGTGTGAGCTTTCATAGCCCTTCGTCAACGTGTTTTACAAGCCATGGAGCTTGTTTTCGAACTTTAGTTTAGGTTTTCAACCTTTTGAATGAAACAAGATTAGAATTCCTAGTTTGGATAATTACCACTTTCTGTTTGGGAGTGTTCTTCTTCTTCTCTGAAGTTTCTTTAATCCTCCCCCTAGATTTAATAGCAAAAAGCTACTTTGAATTATGTAAATACATTAACTTTTTTCCTTCCGAGGAAACTGATAGATCATAACAGTGAAACGAGAATTTTACCCGGCAACTCGTTAAGGTTATTTGTTAGTTTAGCTTGAGTTATTTTTTGTTATTTGGAGTTATTTGGAAGGTTTTCTTGAGTCATTTATATTTCTTTGAATTAGTTTATAACGCTTTGAGGATTTTTGCTTTTGAGCAATTCTGCTCCTGAATCATTAAACAAGTTATTGGAGAAGCCTACAGATCAACGTGGTGCTGATTGAAAGCCAAGCAAGATGAGTAGAATGCCGGGGGGGGGGGTCATCCCAGTTTTCCTTGCAGCCTGAGCTACAGAGAACAGTCTTTCCATTTCCCCTCCAAATCCAGGTTCTTTGGCGCCACAAAGGGAAAAGGCCAGAAACCTTGGGAGGAAACACCAGGATTTATGACTGGATACCACAAAATGATCTTCTAGGTGAGAGAGACCTCACACTTGTTGCAGTTATGGCTTCATTGCAGTGTTCTGCCAATCCCAAGGAAATATGTCAAAACTCTTGGGAAACACTTGGATGGGGAGAATCCCAACTGAAGACTTGGTTAAAAAAAAGAAAGTGGGCAAGGATGCAATTTCTAGGTTTTTGCACATTCCCTTCCCACTTACTGCTTGCTGGTGTGACCCCACTCCTTGTCTGGTGCAACCAATTGGCACAAGCTCTTTGACTGAGCTCCCCCATCCAAGAGTAGAATCAGACCATTGTCCACAAAGGGGCATGCAGCCACACAAGGTGAGATGCAGGCTGTCTCTGGTTGTCCTATTTCTTCTGCCATCCCCAGTTGGATCAAGTTACCGCATTTTTCGCTCTATAAGGCGCACCTGACCATAGGACGCACCTAGTTTTTAGAGGGGGAAAGCCCCAATTTTTTGAGGATCAGCTCAAATTTCTGTAGCTTCTTTTGCAAAGGAGAAAAGCCCCATTTTTTGAGGATCAGCTCAAATTTCTGCAGCTTCTTTTGCAAAGGAGAAAAGCCCCATTTTTGTGGATCAGCTCAAATTTCTGCAGCTTCTTTTGCAAAGGATAAAAGCCCCATTTTTTGAGGATCAGCTCAAAGTTGTTGAGCTTACTTTGCAAAGGGAAAAACCCTGTTTTATGGGGTTTAACTCACAGTTCTGCAGCTTCAGTAAAGGGAGCCATTTCTACATTCTCCAGACAGATAATCTAATCAGCCAGTCACATGTCGCTGGGGAAACAGCCTCCCTCTGCAAGGGGGAGGAATCTCTCTCCCTTATCTCTCTCCCCGATCATTTGCTGAGCAGCTGCTCAGCGGGCTTCCTTTCAACACCCCCTTCTCTCTCTCTCTCTCTCTTTTTAAAAAGCACGATCTGCTTTTGCCCCTGGGCAGTTCAGCTCCAGGGACCACACATTCGCTCCATAACACACAGACATTTCCCCTTACTTTCTAGGAGGAAAAAAGTGCATCTTGTGGAGCGAAAAATACGGTATTATCCCTCATCCAGCAGCTGTTTCTCACAGGTGTAACTTCTTGGGATCCTTGGGGGAAGGGAGAAAAGGCAGGGGAAATACCTGGGCCCATCCCAAGGAAAACCAAGCCCTCAGACAGTGCTGTTTTTCACATATTGGCCCAAACCAGAGCAAGCAAGCTGAGCTCAAATATTTTGTACTTTGTGTTTTCAGCTATTCAGGAGATCTGGAACTACAAATTCTCTCTGTTTTACGAAGCTGTTGTGAGCTTGGACAGAGTCAGTTTTGAATTCTAGAAACTTAAAGAACCTGCCTTTATCATCCCATAATCAGCAGATTCTCATCTTCCTCCTCCAGGACACCCCAAGACCAAAGCCTTCATAGCACATGGTGGGATCAATGGGATTTATGAAGCCATTTACCATGGCATCCCCATAGTGGGGATTCCTTTGTTTTCTGACCAGTCCGATAATATTGTACACATGAAGGCAAAGGGGATGGCTGTGGAGCTGGACCTTCAAACAATGAAAACAGAAGATTTGTTGGACGCCGTGAAGGCTGTGATTCACAACGCCACGTGAGTGGGCAACCCCCCCCTACTTAAAATGTCAAGCAATTTTTAAAATAAAACCCTTCTCCCAAATCTCAGAGCCCCTTTGCACTAAGCCACTTTGGATTTTGAGTGGAAAACAGGTAATCTTTAACCCTGCATCACCATTTTGAGAGAGGTAAGCATGTGACTCTGTTGCAGCAAATGGGTAAGAAATTATGTTTCTTGTTACCTGGGTTATCCCAGCCACTCTGGGCAGCTTCCAACATATATAAAAACATAATAAAACATTAAACATTTAAAAACTTCCCTAAACAGGGCTGCCTTCAGATGTCTTCTAATCTAAAGGTTGTATAGTTACTTATCTCCTTGGTCACATAACTCCATACCCTCCTGTGAGGGGGATATGTGTCCTCCTCGAGAGTAAGCGACTCAGCAGTCCGTTTGACTTATGTATAAGTTTATTTCACCATTAAGCTTTACACTTCATCCTCCTCCGATGAGTCAGATTCTCCAAGTAAGGGCTTCCGCTTTCCCCCCCAGCATAAAAGCCTCTTAAAACTCCAACGCCTCCTTTCACTCCTCCTTTTCCGCTTTTTGACTCTGCTGGCCCCTGCGTTCCCTTCATCCCTTTCACTTTCATCCTCCCTGGAGGTTGTTGCAGAGGCTCCGGCAACCTCCTCGACCCCTTGCTCACCCCCCCGTCTCCATGTTCTCCTCTCCTCCCATAGGCTCCCACGCCACCCTCTCTTCCTCCGTCAGCACAGGTGGCGAGACCTCTTCACCCCCACTTCTCCATACCTCCTTCCCTGTCTCTGGCGACAGCCTAGGCGCTGCCTCTTCCTGCTCCCATGCTCGCAATACCTCCTCTGGCGTCCATGGGTGACCTCCGGATGCCTCTGTCCCTTCCGCCACCCCTCCTGGCTCGGGCCAGTCCCTGACACCTCCAACAATTCTCCAATGAAAATAGGGACGTCCTAAGGTCTAAACCACTGAGCCTAGGGCTTGCCGATCGGAAGGTCAGCGGTTCGAATCCCCGTGACGGAGTGAGCTCCTGTTGCTCGGTCCCAGCTCCTGCCAACCTAGCAGTCAGAGTGCAAGTAGATAAATAGGAACCGCTCTGGCGGGAAGGTAAACTGCGTTTCCGTGCACTGCTCTGGTTTCACCAGAAGCGGCTTAGTCATGCTGGCCACATGACCTGGAAAAACTGTCTGCGGACAAACGTTGGCTCCCTTGACCAGTAAAGCAAGATGAGCGCCGCAACCCCAGAGTTGTTCGCTACTGGACTTAGCTGTCAGGGGTCCTTTACCTTTTTTAAGGAAAAGTGGGACATTCCAGGATCAAATCAGAAACTGGGATGGCTTCTGTAAATTTGGCGCTGTCTCAGGAAAATAGGGACACTTGGAGGGTCTGCCTTCACTGTCGGATGAAGAACTCAAATGTCCAAAGGCTTTAATGCTCAAATCAGATTGGTACATAAGGTAAACTACAGATTACATCAGAGGGCGGATACATGGATAAACGCAAGCCTAAGACATTGACCCAAGAAGCAACACACCTCCTGCACCTTCCTTTTGAAGAGGGGGAGGCAAGTGGCTGGAGTCTCAAGACTTGGAAAGCAAAAAGGCACTCTGTCAAATGGGCTGACTCTCTGTAGAATTTTTGTACTGGTGCTGGCATCTCTGTGTCCATAAAAATAGAGGCAAAGTCAGGCTCAGCATCATCTTTGCTTTCAGCTGCCTCTCCAGGTGAGGGAGGCCCTTCACAGACAGGAAGAGATGCCGGAGGCTGCTCCACAGTGGGAGGTGTTGGGCTAGGGGCGTCCAATACCCATAGCTGTCAACTTTCAGATTTGAAAATAAGGGATTTTTTCAAACTTTCGGATTTGAAAATGAGGAATGCCGCCAGGGCGGTGCAATGGCACCAAGTAGCCTCGCCACCCTGCGCTCCAGAGGTTGCACGCGAATGGGTGAGCGGAAGAGCGAGCGCGTAGACGGCAGGCAGGCTGGTTGTCTGGTTGGGCATGAGGGTCTGGATGCACAAGGCATGCAAGCTCCACCCCCAGTCGGTCTCAGACTCCTTATTGGCAGCCGAGCAATGCAGCTGAGGAGCCTCCCTGGCCGACAGGGAGGGAGAGGAGCTGCTTCCTTTGAAATCCAGGAAATTTATGGGATATCAACAATCCGGGATAGCAGTGGGAAACGGCATTGGAATAAGGGAGTTTCCCGCAAAAAAGGGAGGGTTGACAGCTATGCCAATACCATAGAGGTGGGTGCTCCTCTGCAAACCCACTCAGCCTCTCTTTGCAAGCCAGATCTAACCACAGACCACTGAACCTCTTCCTAGGATCAGACATTTCTCCCCCCCTTTTTTTGTTCATTTCTATTTTTTATTATTATTAATAATCTTTATTGCATTTTTAAAATTCACAAAAAAGAACATAAATTAATCCTTACACCCACATATACCAAAAAAACGCATAAAAGAAAATATGAAAATAAAAATAAAATTTAATTTAATTTTTTTTAAAAAGAAAAAGGTACCGGTATTTGTCAAATACACAAAATTATTTAAGGAGTACAAACCATAGTTTGAATATTCTTTATCCAAAATTCATAGAAAGACATTACCTTCATATTCCGTCTTTTCTTTCCCCCCCTTTACCGTCACATTCTTTCTATTCCACTAAACTGGTTTGAGTCCGTTACATGTTAATTGACTTCCCTCTATCTCTTTCCGCTTTCCATATTTCTCTTACATTTAAGTAATCCGTATTCCAATATTAAAAAAAGAAAATCCCCTTATATCTGTGATGTTAGTCTAGGCACAGCCAAGTGTTGTTATTAGAACCCTATTTTGTCAGATAATTTTTAAAGCAATCCCATTCAGGATCAGACATTTCATAGGGTGTCAGTTCCACCTTCCCTGTCTCTTGAGGACTCTACTGGGGTTCTTCAACTCTCTAAGTTTCTTTCCTTCTTCCTTGGGCTCTGAGCTCCACGTCCATGACACCACAAACGGGACTTGTAACACCTGCTAAACTGCAATGGAAACATGAGTTTGGGCCCTATTCCAATTTGTTCTTTGTTTTCTCTCTTCCCCCCTCCCCTTCTTTATCCAATCTTCCAGATATAAGGAAAATGCAATGAGACTGTCGCAGATCTATCACGACCAACCGATAAAGCCACTGGACCGGGCTGTCTTTTGGATTGAGTTTGTCATGCGCCACAAAGGTGCCAAGCACTTGAGAGTAGCTGCCCATCACTTGACCTGGTACCAGTATCACTCCCTGGATGTCTTCGTCTTCTTGATTGGTTGCATGGCAGTCTTCACATTCATTGCTGTCAAATGCTTTTTATTTTGTTGTCGGAAATGTGGCAGGGCCCTTAGGAAAACAAAAACAGAGTAGCTTCTCCTGGGACTCGGCCATCATTGTTTCACTTGCATTATTTGGTACGTTCAGACTTGGGATGCTGAAGCCCCTTCATGAAATCTGCTTCCAAAAGCTGTAATCATTTGCAACAACTTTAAACTGAATTGGATGTACAATGAACCAACCTTAACCACACTCCAGTCAGCAGCTAAGAGAGAGTTGTAGATATCAATGATAGTTCATTGTAGGGTTGCTTTCCCGTCTATAAATGAGATTATTCTGTAATCTCCAAGGTTGGCTTTGTGGCTCAGTACCTGTTTATTTGGAAATGGTGGCCCCCCTCTATACATCTCTTAAAATTGTGTATCATTGCCAGTGCCGGATTGACGTATAAGCTAAACAAACTATAGCTTAGGGCTCCACTCTCTTGGGGCCCCCCAAAAAAATTTAAAGGAAAAAAACACCACTGGATGTACATTTCCAAAATATAAGATAAAAAACAAATAAAATAAAACCTAAATTGTGTTTCTAAAGGAACTTTTGTTATTGCCAAATGCCAATGTGTTTGCATTATTAAGTTTGTTATGAATAAAAAATCATTTTAAGTTAGACCTTCATAATTATTTCACTATTAATATACTTCTTCTTAATTGTATTTAACTATTAATAGACTTCTTCTTCTTTTTTAAATTTTTAAAAGACCTTTATTGAACTCAAATTAAAATATACACTCGTAATATACATTAGTACACACACATACAAAGAAGAAAAAAACCCCCAACCAAATATAACATTCAATCATGCCATCATACATACCTACAACATCAACCTTGAATCTTCAATTGCCTCTTCTATTCCTTCATCATTACAAATTTCGTTACTCCCCCCCCCCATTCATTCATGGGAATATTCATGGGAATAATATACTTCTTCTTAATTGTATTTCACTATTTCACTATTAATATACTTCTTCTTAATTGTATTTCACTATTAATATACTTAAGGGACGCAGGTGGCGCTGTGGGTTAAACCACAGAGCCTAGGGCTTGCTGATCAGAAGGTTGGTGGTTCGAATCCCCGCAACGGGGTGAGCTCCCGTTGCTCGGTCCCTGCTCCTGCCAAACTCCGGCCCTCCAGATGTTTGGGACTACAATTCCCATCATCCCTGACCACTGGTCCTGTTAGCTAGGGATGATGGGAATTGTAGTCCCAAACATCTGGAGGGCCGGAGTTTGCCTATGCCTGTTCTAGATAAAGAAGACTCTCAAACCAGTAACAAGGAGTGAGGCGAACCCCTGGGTCTGTTAACAATCCAACAAACTAGTATGTTGGAATACCTCAGGAGTGGGATTGTTAACTGACAAAAAATGCCCCTCGCTCATGAACCAAAGTATTAAGCTGTGAAGGAAACTGTGCTGTGTCAAAATTATTTAACTGTAACCCCTGTCAGAACTAAGTAAAGGAATGAGAGTGAAGTAGCATAAACTGAATTATAGTAATTTTACCGCCTATTCTAGAAACTTGAACATCTGCCTGAAGTGTAACAACAGATTTTTACGCACACGAAAGCTCATACCAAGAACAAACTTAGTTGGTCTCTAAGGTGCTACTGGAAGGAATTTTTTTTATTTTTTATTTTGTTTTGACTATGGCAGACCAACAAGGCTACCTACCTGTAAACAGATTTTTAGCAACTGAAAACTGTTTAATCCTGCGACAGCTTTACATTGTATTTTTTATATTCTGTTGGGAGCCGCCCAGAGTGGCTGGGGATAAATAATACATCTACATCATCATCATCATCATATAGTTTAAGTAATAAGTTGACTTCTACCTGAAAGAACGCATCTCCTGACCCAACTTCGTTTCACCAACCTCTTTTTGCAAATAAAACTTACCTTGTTTGATCGGCTCCTGCCGGAGACCCCCTGAATCGAAGTTTCCCTCACACAAGACCCCCCACGAGATAGCTTGTGGTAAATGGTAGAAATCCGCTCGATTGGTCTGCCGTGCGGTGGGTTCGCTATAGTTTATTGGGGGCAGTTAGCTGGGTGAATCTGCTATGGCTTCATCACGGTGGCTGCTTCGTATACCTTGGGCCACATGATTCCCCTTATCTTGGCCGACACTTTGCTTTCCCTTCCCAGACAAAATCTATTCAGGGTCTCCTGACTTACCTGGATATTCTGAGATGCTCACTCCCTGCTGCGGTAGGAGAAGAACAAAGGTGTCCTCTGGCTCAGACCCAGATAACAGAGCTTGACTATCTTAATATAAAATGTAATGGGCTGGAACGTGCAATTCCAGAAGGGTGGGTATTGACCCCTCCTTCAATTATTAACTTTTCAGTCTCCCAGTACTGTTGCATGCATTTTGACCATATTCCTTCACTTTTCTGCTGAGCAAGCAGCAAGCACTTTGCCCTGCTATGATGACCTGGTCCAGGGCCCAGGGCCAGGAAGTGCACTTTAGACAACAGCTTTGTTGTGCATGCCAAATCGATCAGATTTGCAACATGCAACTTGGATCTCTCCTTTGCATGGGGAAATGCAGGGGCGCCAGATAAGCAACCAGAATCCAAATTGCTCGAGTCCAAAGATCCAGCTTGATGGCTATATCTCAGACCTCACCTAGCTCTTGCAAAGAAAATCACTCTCACACAGGCACACAAAAATTTAACTGTTCTGTTCTGGTTGCCAAGCATTCACCAATGAGTTTTTGGCTTGGCATCAAGGTGACTGATACTGGATTTTCAAGGAAATTTAACTAAATAAATGGAAGGATAGAGCAGTAGAGGTATGATACAAGTATTTTAAAGGGTTATATATAAAATGATTGTAAGCATAATAATAATAATAATAATAATAATAATAATAATAATAATAATTTATTATTTGTACCCCGCCCATCTGGCTGGGTCCCCTCAGCCACTCTGGGCAGCCTCCAACAGATATTAAAATACATTAAAATATCACAGGTTAAAAACTTCCCTAAACAGGGCTGCCTTCAGGTATTTTCTGAATGTCAGATAGCTGTTTATCTCTTTGACCTCTGCTGGGAGGGCGTTCCACAGGGCGGGCGCCACTACCGAGAAGGCCCTCTGCCTGGTTCCCTGTAGCTTTGCTTCTCGCAGTGAAGGAACCGCCAGAAGGCCCTTGGCGCTGGATCTCAGTGTCCGGGCTGAATGGTGGGCGTGGAGACGATCCTTCAGGTATACAGGACTGAAGCCGTTTAGGGCTTTAAAGGTCAGCACCAACACTTTGAATTGTGCTCGGAAACGTACTGGGAGCCAGTGTAGTTCTCTCAGGACCGGTGTTATGTGGTCCCGGCGGCCACTCCCAGTCACCAGTCTAGCTGCCGCATTCTGGATTAATTGCAGTTTCCGGGTCACCTTCAAAGGTAGCCCCACATAGAGCGCATTGCAGTAGTCCAAGCGGGAGATAACTAGAGCATGCACCACTTTGGCGAGACAGTTTGTGGGCAGGTAGGGTCTCAGCCTACGTACCAGATGGAGCTGGTAGACAGCCGCCCTGGACACAGAATTAACCTGCACTTCCATGGACAGTTGTGAGTCCAAAATGACTCCCAGGCTGCGCATAAAGTGTCTCTAATAAACATTAACTTACTAGGGCGCCAAATACACAAGTTGTTTCTAGAGCTTCTGCGAACACACTAAAAACCATGTTTAAAGATACAAGATGCATTTTAGCAGTGACAGAGCCCCCACCCAAACTGCAAAAAAAGACAAAAGAATGTTTTGTAACGGAAAGAAAGAACAGAAAAAGGGAAGAGAAAATAATAATTAACCGAGAAAGAGATGGAAGGACGGACGGACAGAAGGAATGCACACCCTCCAAGTGTCTTGGTTTTACCATCTCATACAAGCCTACATTTTTGCTCCTGTTCCAGATGTGGAAGATAATTTTGACTATCCACTAGGTGGTGTTGTGTGTTCGTGTTCCTCAATAAAGTAAAAAATATACCCTTCCCCTTGCTTGGCAACCTAGCGGCCAATAGAAAAGAGAAGAAAATGAAAGAAAAACAATTTGTTAGGTATTATGCTTTCTGTAGATATATGTGGACAATTGCTGCCTTGTCTAATTCACTCAAGGGAAGGAAAATAGGTGAGCTACTATTATAAGCACCAGCTTCTACTACTGCTCCGGTTAAAAAGGTAAAGGGACCCCTGGCCATTAGGTCCAGTCGCGGACGACTCTGGGGTTTTGGCGCTCATCTCGCTTTAGTGGCCGAGGGAGCCAGTGTACAGCTTCCGGGTCATGTGGCCAGCATGACTAAGCCGCTTCTGGCGAACCAGAGCAGCGCACGGAAATGCCGTTTACCTTCCCGCTGGAGCGGTACCTATTTATCTACTTGCACTTTGACGTGCTTTCGAACCGCTAGGTTGGCAGGAGCAGGGACTGAGCAACGGGAGCTCACCCTGTCATGGGGATTTGAACCGCCGACCTTCCGATCGGGAAGCCCTAGGCTCCGTGGTTTAACCCACAGTGCCACCCGCATTAGTTAGCCGCTCCGGTTAGGGGATCATATTTCCCCACTAACTGAAAACCTCTGGATTGTGCACTTGGACTCCACATCAATCAATCAATTTAATTCATTCTATAGCCCTAAATTGCTCATGGCAGTGTAGCTCATTCTGCATGAGTTTAACCCTTTCTCCTCAAGTCTGTCAGGCAGCACATGCGCCTTCATTCTCACCCACTTCACAAAGACACTGCCCCAAATGTTGCCTCCTCCAACATGTAAGACTATTCTTTCTCTTTATCCAGTTGATTCCTTCTAGCAGTGACCTGCTTCCCCCCACCCTTTCCCCTTTGCTGTGCTCTTTTCTCAAGAAGCTCTCTCTGGCATATCCAAAATCTCACGCTGCTACAACACAGCGACTCAGTAAACTCTCCCCCCTCCACGTCCAGTCCACACCCACCACGCTCCCCATTCAACCCATTACTGTAACTCTATTGAGGTGCCAATTCCCAGATGTGTTGAGGGGTCTCAGCATTAAAAGTGCCAAAACTCTGGTGCCAGGGTACATGTGAGAACTTTAAGCTGGGCACTTAGTAAATCTGGGTTGGATTTTGACAGACCGAGAGGAATAAAGGGGGACCTGGGAGTTTTCCAGTTTGAACTTGGGCAATTAAATCAATCAATCAATCAATTTTATTACAGCAAGAGCCAGCAACACAGAACAACATGATTCCAAACAAAAGAATCAGCAACACCACCACAAAGAATCAAAATCCAAAGGGCAGAACAGAAGATCAATGACGCAAAAGGAATTTATAGTGTGTTTTTCAATAGAAGAGATTTACGTTTTCTGATAGCTAAGGTGCAGAATTTGGCCACAGCATAAGATACTGAGCTCAGAGAGTCTTCCAAAAGAATTTTACGAAGAATTTCAGGGGTGAATTCCAAGTAGTATTGCAAGGGTGTAAATTTTGATAAAAGGGGTAATATAAGTCGAGATCGTTCTTCACTGTAAAGTTCACAGAATAATAGAATGTGAGTAACAGATTCCACCTTATTGGTCATGCATGGACATAGGCGCTCGTGGATAGATACCCGCAGGAATTTACCATATAGTACAGCTGTAGGTCGTGCCTCAAAACGGGCTCTGGAAAATGCCCATCTATAAGATTCACAGGTAATGGTAGATAAATAAGGGGCAGCTGAAAAGCTGGGTCAAGATTTTAGACACCTGTAATTCTCAGGAAGTAAAGCGCCTTCTGTTTGCAATTCGATGTCAAGGAGCCTCTGAGTAATGGTTGTTTTTGCCTTATTCAGGGTTCCGTTAAAGAGGTCTTCGGGGTTTAGACCAATTTGTTTGATCTTGTTAGCAATTTGCGAAAGCCAAGGTGGATAAGGGTCTGCAGCCAGGAAATGGGATAACATTCCCTTTGGATTATAATGAATTTTCAACCAGAGGGATATTGCCTGTTCCCAGACTTTTAGTTCAACTCTGGGAAGACCTGCCTCTTGTCTTAATATGGGCAATTAAATCAGTAATTTCATCAGCAGTTACTGGTTACCACTCTGGGCCGTTAATAGATCAGTTGAGTATTAATAAGTGAAAAAACATGGGTGGCACCACTCAGGTATTTACCCCTAAGATTCCTATTCATACCAGGGACTGGTGATCTCAGTTCTGATTGGGGTGAAAAGTGAAGAGGTGAGGCTCCCATTCTCAAGCACTGCTTTTACAGAAAAACAAACAAAAACAAACCCAAGTTACCACCAGCCAGTAATTTTTTTTACAAGAAATTTCACTAATGACTGGTTTGGCTCCCCTTAGATTGTAGATTTGTTTTTGAAACATGGTGCATCACATTGTCGAATCTCATGGCTTTTTACCAACTGCAGGCCGCTGGATCCATCCCCAAGAAAATCCTGTTGCAAGAAAGTTGGAACAGGAGATATGGGAAGTTGTTCAGGTTTTTGTCATCCATGCACTTCAGACTGCCAAGATGCTTTCAGTCATTGCAGCTGCCACACCATCCCCAAAATTGTTGTTGTTTAGTCATTTAGTCTGACTCTTTGCGACCCCATGGACCAGAGCACGCCAGGCACTCCTGTCTTCCACTGTCTCCTGCAGTTTGGTCAGTAGTTAGTAGCTTTGAGAACACTGTCCAACCGTCTCGTCCTCTGTCTTCCCCTTCTCCTTGTGCCCTCCATCTTTCCCAACATCAGGGTATTTTCCGGGGAGTTTTCTCTTCTCATGACATGGCCAAAGTATTGGAGCCTCAGCTTCAGGATCTGTCCTTCCAGTGAGCACTCAGGGCTGATTTCCGTAAGAATGGATAGGTTTGATCTTCTTGCAGTCCATGGGACTCTCAAGAGTCTCCTCCAGCACCATAATTCAAAAGCATCAATTCTTCGGCGATCAGCCTTCTTTATGGTCCAGCTCTCACTTCCATACATCACTACTGGGAAAACCATAGCTTTAACTATACGGACCTTTGTCGGCAAGGTGATGTCTCTGCTTTTTAAGATGCTCTCTAGGTTTGTCATTGCTTTTCTCCCAAGAAGCAGGCGTCTTCTAATTTCATGACTGCTGTCACCATCTGCAGTGATCATGGAATCCAAGAAAGTAAAATCTCTCACTGCCTCCATTTCTTCCCCTTCTGTAGTAGCATGGGGCTAATGATTTCAGCAAGTGATTTCAGCTCTCTGACATAGTCAGGCAGGAGACAGCGTCTTCATGTAACAACTTCTTTATTCAGGCAAACTAGACAAGACTGAGGGAAGGAGGGAGGGGGGCTACATTTATAGGGACAGAGACATGGCAAGGAAAAGATACATTTTGGAGGGAACAATCTCAAGCAATCACACAGCAGCTTTTTGGTGGGAACCAATAAAGCTGAGGATCCAAATACAGCAGCTTGAATAAACCAATAGAAGCTGTTCCTTCTGGAACAGGAATGCAGTTACTTTACAGACAACAGTAATACAGAGATAACCTTTGAATCAATACACAACACCCCTTCCCCCCAAGTGAGCACAACACACGTAGTCCCTTAGATACTGTGGGGTGCTGCGACTTCTTCTTGATCTCCTGACAACAGGTGTGGCAGGTGCGGCAGGTGCTGCATTGGTTATTACCTGCGGTGGAGGAGCTAATGTAGTCGTTGCGTCAGGAACGGAGGGAGTCTCAGACAGCTCAGAGTCAATTGGGGGCCCTTTATAACAACCCAGTTTCCCATTAAAGAGTTCAGCAAATTCCTTGCATAACGCCTCGCCCATCTCAGGGGAGGTTTGGATTGAATTAAGCCCTGATATACTCAGTCCCAGGGCGGGAAACCAGTCAGTGCCCAGGAGACTGGGGCGACTCCCCTCTGCAATCACCAGTTTGAGCACAGCCTGTTTGTCCCGGAACTGTACTTTCACTGCACACATTCCCAAAATGTGAATGCGGCCCGCTGAGTAAGATTGCAAGGTTGCCGGGAAGGGCTCCAGAGGTGGAAACTTACCCCCAGGGAAAAACGTCCTCGCGGTCTGGTCCGAAACGATGGTGAATCCAGATCCGGAGTCCACCTCCATGTTGCACGGCTGACCCTCAATCTTCACCTTCACATGTGTCTTGCCTTGCGCTGGGAACTGCACGGTCCTCCCATTGATTTCCGTGACGTAGTTGCAGTCCTCTAGGAGATGAGTCGCGGTGGATGGTCTGCGAAACGCCGATGTAGGTGATCCAGTCGCTCCTGACGTCGCTGATCTACAGACCCTGGCGATGTGTCCAGTCTTTCCACATGCTCTACATGTAGCATCACGGAAAGGGCAATCCTTCCGCTCATGGTTCCCGCCACAGCCTGTGCAAGCGCCTCGGCGATCCTTGTGCGCTGTGCTGGCCTGACGCACCGACTCGACTCCACGGACTGGGCTCTGGCTCGGACTGACCACTAGCTCATCCATGGCATGCGCCGCTTCTATCTGCGGCCTTGTGACCTTGCGACTGGCCTCGAGCTCCTCTCTTTCATAATTCTCCGTAGCGGTGGCCTCCTTCAAGGCGGAAGCAAGGGTAACCTCTTCTTTGGCCACAATGCGTCTTTGGGCCTTTTTGCTGCTCAAGCCCCCTACAAATCGATCCAGGAGAGTCTCTTCCAGATTTTGGAAGCCACAGTGCTGAGCAAGCTTCCGGAGTTCGGCTAGAAATGCGGCCACAGACTCTCCATCGCCCTGTTGCCTCTTATGGAACTCCATCCGCCGGGCCATCTTGGTCTCAGTAGGCGCCAGGTGGCTCGTTAGACAGGCAAAAATATCTTTGAGAGATGTCTCACTCAGTTTCGCTGGGGCGAGCAATGCCTTGGCCAGCGTGAAGGTCTCAGGCCCACAGCAACTCAGGAACGTAGCCCTTCTTTTGCAGGCATCCGTGATTCCTTGAGCCGCCGCGAAGAACTCGAAGCGTTCAACGTAGTCTTCCCATAGGTGGGGCTCTGATGGCTGGAAGGGCTCCCATACCCTTGGACTCTCCATTCTCCAAGCGGTGGGGTCGTCTTCTCAGCTGGCCAGTGAGTCTTGTCCTGTGCTGCAATCCGGACCCTGAGGCAGGCTGCGTTTAAGTGCTCCTCAGCAATCCGGATCCCATCCTCGTCACCAGTTGTAGTAGCATGGGGCTAATGATTTCAGCAAGTGATTTCAGCTCTCTGACATAGTCAGGCAGGAGACAGCGTCTTCATGTAACAACTTCTTTATTCAGGCAAACTAGACAAGACTGAGGGAAGGAGGGAGGGGGGCTACATTTATAGGGACAGAGACATGGCAAGGAAAAGATACATTTTGGAGGGAACAATCTCAAGCAATCACACAGCAGCTTTTTGGTGGGAACCAATAAAGCTGAGGATCCAAATACAGCAGCTTGAATAAACCAATAGAAGCTGTTCCTTCTGGAACAGGAATGCAGTTACTTTACAGACAACAGTAATACAGAGATAACCTTTGAATCAATACACAACACCTTCTATTTTCCAGGAGGTGATGGGACCAGTGGCCATGAACTTAGTTTTTTTTTTATGTTGAGCTTCAGACCATATTTTGCGCTCTCCTCTTTCACCCTCATTAAAAGGTCCTTTAATTCCTCCTCACTTTCTGCCATCAAAGTTGTGTAATCAGCATATCTGAGGTTGTTGATATTTCTTCCGGCAATCTTAATTCCGGCTTGGGATTCATCCAGTCCAGCCTTTCGCATGGTGAATTCTGCATATAAGTTAAATAAGCAGGGAGACAATATACAGCCTTGTTGTTCCCAAAATAAATCCATCCAAATGCTCTGCTCAAGAGCATCTCACACACTGTGTTGTGGTGAAGATATAAGTTTGATCAGGACTTATTAACTGAGACAGCTCCTGTCTATTAAACCAGTTTGTATTCCGTGCAGATACGTCTTTTATCATTCAGGGTACTGCAGGAGTTAATTCTGGACCTTCCTATGTGAAAAGTTTTGACTATCTGCTTTCAGTTCTGGGCATCAAAAACCTGTCGGATTAACCTTTGTTTAACTGGTAAGGTTTATTTGAAATCAAATAGCATTGCTACCACCCCCTCCAGGGTGAAGAAGGTAATATTGGCCGTTGTATCAGTTCCTACATTATCCCCCTGAACATTCTGGGTGTGTGTGTCCTGCTGTCTGATTCTCACATTTCTCTCTTTCCATTTAATACCTCTATTCAAAACAATTCTTATTTAAGCTTCTTTTCCTTTGCTCCATGCAGAAGACTGCTGAATCTGGAAAGGAGAAGACCAGGTAGGTGTCAATGGGGCAACAGTGATCTGGTTTATCATTATTATCAATATGATGATAATTTATTACTTAGGCACTCAGAATATTTTTTTAAATAATAATAATAATAACGAAACACCAGACATTAAAAGCTCCCCTTGAGGTCCTAACAGATGCTTGCTTTATTTCCTGTCGTATTGATAATAACTCCTATTTAGCAAGTTTCCTAAATATCTTGAAAGATTGGGTTATCGTCTTCTTAGCAGAATAATGCCTACAAATTCAATCCAGCATTTCTCATGCACACGCTTATGTTCACCTGGCAACGTACATTGGTATCCTGGCTACATAAAAACAGCTCCTGAAACTGGAACAGTCGCAACAGCCCATAGTCCTCTGCATCTGTGAGTTGGGGAGGGAAAGAGGTAACTATGGATGGCCCAGCTGATCGATGCAAACCGCTGAAGGTGGCCTGAGAGTTGCTACCAGCGCAGAATGTTGTGCTCACTTCTTGACAGGGAAACGTTGTTAGAAGGATTTCCAGCTCAGCTGCACCGGTTTCCGATTAGCATCAGAGCCCATTTCAAAGTGCTGGGAATGAACATCAAAACCATACACAAAAGCCTGGGGAGCCTCTCTTCCCCCTTCCCTGAGATCCACAGGGAAAAGCTTTCTTGTATGTCCCATGATGCTGAAGATGTGAGGACGCAGTTACTGTGGTAACACCTGTGACTGCATTAGTCTGTTCGTATTATAAAGCAAAATAGCCGCTGCTCTTCATCCCCTTCCTTAGATTTTTATCTGGCTACATTTTTGTTTCAACTGCCAATTTGTGTTTGTTTTACGGTTTTTAGGTTGTTTAATGGTGGATTGAACAGCTGTTTGCTCGGGGGCCCGAAATCACTCTCCTGCCTTCACTAAAAATTGCCAAAAAATAAATGTTGGTGGTTTCTGGGCCACCTATATATATATATATATAGAGAGAGAGAGAGAGAGAGAGAGAGAGAGAGAGATGGGAGAAATATGCATTGGTTTTAGTTGTGTAGAGTAGTTGAAAAGGTGACCCTTCTGCCTTTTTTCATTTTAGCTTCTTCAACACCAGCATTCCTGTTAGAGACTTTATAAACATTAAATACCTTTGGTCAAAAGTGAAGGAGAGTATGAGACAGAAGGTTTTCGCAGAGAAGTGAAATGCTGTTGGGGAATTATTGAAGAAGAAAACATGGCTATGCAAAAAAAGCACATCATGACCTCCATCTCAGCAAGAGCGGTTGTAATCCAGCTGGCAATACTTCAGGTCACCCTAGTAGGAAACATCTTCTGTGGGAATGTGCTTATTTGGCCAACAGAAGCCAGCCATTGGCTCAACGTTAAGGTCATCATTCAAGAACTGTTGCATAGAGGTCACAATGTCAGCATCCTAGTTCCAACAGGTTCCATCTCCATCAAACCCAGTGAGGATGTATCAGCTGCCACGTTTGAGGTGTACCCTGTGCCCTTCATAAAGAGCGACTTTGAAGCCCTCATCAGGGACATCATAATGCTGTGGTTCAACCATATGCCCACCACTCTGACCTTCCACAGGTTCTACCGAGAGCTGGGGAAACTGATGGAAAAAGCAGTCGTGCTCAACAGGCAAATGTGCGAAGGGGTGTTGGCCAATCAGGAACTCATGGCCCGGCTGACAAAGAGCCGATACGACGTACTCCTTGTGGACCCCGTGACAATCTGCGGTGACCTGATTGCTGTGAAATTGGACGTCCCATTTGTGTACACCCTGCGCTTCACTCCAGCCTCAACGGTGGAGAGACACTGTGGGAAAATACCCTCCCCTCCTTCGTATGCTCCTGCTACTCTGTCTGAGCTCACGGACAGATTGTCGTTTGGGGAAAGGGTGAAAAATTTGATCTCTTACCACCTGCAGGATTATGTTTTCCAGACCTACTGGGGAGAATGGGACTCTTATTACAGTCAGGTTTTAGGTAAGCCTGTTTTTTTGTTTCTTCTCCTCCTCAAAGTACTATTATTTGGTAGAGTAGCTGCTCCGAAAATGCAGAGGGTTCTTGGACCAGTCCTTGGCATAGCCAATAAAAAGGGGGACCCAGGTTGCAGGACTGGAAAGGCCTCATCCTGAGACTTCGTGGAGCCACTATCAGTTGGAGGTAGACACTACCAAGCCGGGTAGCCTGGTCAACTGTAATGGAAGGAGTAGCAGATCCCACCTACTTTGCTCTTTTATTGCTTCACTGAGTTGCTCTGCCTTCTGTTCTATTTCTGTTCCTCCTTAATACCTTAGGAGGGATTCCAGATATTGCAGCATTGGAGTCAAAGGGATCTCTCCCAGCCAGCCTTCAGAGAGTCTGCCCAAGATGCAGCTTAGCCTTTGTTCTTTCCCTTTCTTCTTCTTCTTCCCAGCACACCTCGCTAAAGCCACTCTTTTCCTGTCACCTCACACACTGTAAAGGTAAAGGGACGCCTGAACATTAGGTCCAGTCGTGTCCGACTCTGGGGTTGCAGCGCTCATCTTGCTTTATTGGCCGAGGGAGCCGGCGTACAGCTTCCGGGTCATGTGGCCAGCAGGACTAAGCCGCTTCTGGCGAACCAGAGCAGCGCACAGAAACGCCGTTTACCTTCCCGCCAGAGCGGTTCCTATTTATCTACTTGCACTTTGACGTGCTTTCGAACTGCTAGGTTGGCAGGAGCTGGGACTGAACAACAGGAGCTCACCCCGTTGCAGGGATTTGAACCGCCGAACTTCTGATCGGCAAACCCTAGGCTCTGTGGCTTAACCCACAGCGCCACCCGCGTCCTGTACCTCACACCCTGACTACCTTCCAAATCCCTTGTCTCTATACAGTATATATGCTTTCAAATTCTGCAGCAAACTGCAACCCTCACTCCACCTAAAGGTAAAGATAAAGGTACCCCTGACCATTAGGTCCAGTCGCGGACGACTCTGGGGTTGCATGCTCATCTCGCTCTATAAGCTGAGGGAGCTGGCATTTGTCCGCAGACAGTTTTTCCGGGTCATGTGGCCAGCATGACTAAGCTGCTTCTGGCGAAACCAGAGCAGTGCACGGAAATGACATTTACCTTCCCACCAGAGTGGTACCTATTTATCTACTTTCAGTTGACGTGCTTTCGAACTGCTAGGTGGGCAGGAGCTTGGACCGAACAATGGGAGCTCACCCCTGTCACAGGGATTCGAACCGCCGACCTTACGATCGGCAACCCCTAGTCTCTGTGGGTTAGATCATAGCACCACCCTCACTCCACCTACCTGATCATAAACCCCCTTGAATCCAGGAGGGCTTACTTCTGAGCAGACATGTTTAAGATTGTGCTGTCGCTTTGCTTTCAAGGGGTTCAAAGAGCCCAAGGTGTGAGGAGTAGCTTTAGCGTGCAGAGCGGGGTGGAGTCCAAAAGTTGCTGGATTGCAGGTCGCATCAGCCCTTACCTAGCCAGCATGCCCAATGGTCAGTGATAATAGGAGTTGCAAGTCAGCAACTTCTGGAGGACCACACTTCCCTCACCCCAACCCTAGAAGCTGCAGATTCCTCATAGCTCTGCAGAAGTTCCCTACTTCCCTTGAAGTCCTGCCTGATATCTTAGGGGGTGCCAGGAGTTGTTGCTAGCAGCTGATCAAGAAGACGTGCAGACTATTAAAACTAGAAATCACACACACATGTTTCAGGGCCCTTTCTCCTTGATCATAAAGGTTAGGAAAGAAGGCGGGGGGAGTTAGGACACTAAACATGACTGAAATATCAAGTGTGAATTTCATGGTCTTTATTCAGCTCATAGTAGCAAGGAATGAATCTTTCCCAAAACGTCTGCTATATATACTTTATTTACACAATGGGCCCCACGTGATTGGCTAATTCCGGGCTACTCCTGTAGGCCAATCAGGTTGCGGATTCGCTTTATCCAGGAACCTGATTGGCTGCTCTTGCAGGCCAATCAGGTCGCTGATTCACTTCCACCTGGAGCTGGATTGGGTGGCTCCTGCGGACCAATCAGACTGCTGCATTCTGGATCCTATTGTTCTAGGACCATTCAGACTTCTGCATTTTGGATCCTATTGTTCTAGGATTCAGCTCAGTACATAACAATAACCATGATAGCATGTTCACATGATGTCACTTTTTGGCCTTTTGGGGGACACTCCATAGGCCAGTTTAAGAGGATATGAGTATGTCCCTTTTGTATTAACGGGGATGGGGGGGGTGGGGGTTTGTAGATTATTATTTCCACCTCCCCAGCAATGTGAGTTCTTATACAAAAACCAGCAGACTCGAGTGGCATTTCTTTTGTTGCCAAGGCTACTCAGTTTGCTTCATGTGTGAATGAAGACTTGGAACCAAAACTTCCTGGCACCAGGTCAACACTTTATCCATTCAGCATCTGTTGGGGGAATTCTTTTGTTAGATCTCAACACTTTGGCTTCTTTGCAAATCTGCAACAAAAGAGGGAGGACTAAATGAAAATGCCCCTAAGCTGTATGTTCTATTATGTTCTGAACACATTTCATGTGGCAGACTTACCTAACAGCTTTTTTTAAAAAGAGGGTATAAAAGACCATATGAGGCATCTCAATATCTCAGCCGGCACAAAGGTTTCTTTGTGCCTGGAGATTTGCTTACATCACAACCTCCTTGACCCCCAGGCTTTTTCTTGTAATTAGATTATTTTTACCTATATCCGAAGCTCAGGTTCCGTAAGCAAAATACACACACAGGAATTTGACACTGCAGTTCACACGGAGGCTCTTTGTTTCGAATGGTTTGGTGTTTACTTGATCTGCTTTGCAGTGGGGACAACGGTTTATATAACCATTCCCGGTGGCTTGTGAACACACCTCCAGAAAGTTGGATGTGTGTATCTTGGGTTCCATCCTGCACTTTGCAGGGTTTCGTCAACTCCCATTGTCTCCTGTGCAAATCTGAGGATTGTTATCTTATTAGCAGAATTAATTCCTGCTGCAGTTGTATGGCCCCTTCACCCCCACCTCCCTGAGCTTCTTATCACTATTCTGCTGCAGTCAGCTATTTATTTTCCAGTTCCAACAACACAGTGTTGGAATGAAAAAGAGATGATACAATTATCCCGCTGCCATGATCAGTAGTGCAGCGGGGGCCTGACCCAAGCCACAGAGCTGTCTCCCATGTGCAGTGGATGTTGAGGCAGCATCAGGCCAGAAAGGTAAAGGTAAAGGGACCCCTGACCATTAGGTCCAGTCGTGTCCGACTCTGGGGTAGCGGCGCTCATCTCACTTTATTGGCCGAGAGCCGGCATACAGCTTCCGGGTCATGTGGCCAGCATGACTAAGCCGCTTCTGGCGAACCAGAGTTCTGAGGGTAACATTGCCTTCTGCACAACCTTGGGGGGGGGGGGAGATGTCATTTGTGTGCAGAGCAGCAAATGTGAATTTTAGCTTTGTACACTAGGCTAGTTTCTGTACTCAGTTCCACATCCCTCACTGGCCTCCTCCCAGACAAGCAGCAAGGATGATCAGTTCAAGGGCACATTCCAGCCAGGCAAAAGCAAACAAGAAGAGTGCAAGTCAGGGCAGGTGAGGAGTGTAACTCAGGAAGAGATGTTGCCTGTGGTGTGCTGTATTGGATTTATCACTCCCCGAAGGAGTCTCAAAGCGGCTCACATTCTCCTTTCCCTTCCTCCCCCACAACAAACACTCTGTGAGGTGAGTGGGGCTGAGAGACTTCAGAGAAGTGTGACTAGCCCAAGGTCACCCAGCAGCTGCATGTGGAGGAGTGGAGACGCGAACCCGGTTCACCAGATTACGAATCTACCGCTCTTAACCACTACACCACACTGGCAAACAATTTCATTTCTTTCTACGTCAAAATGTTATTTGTTACATGTTTTCTGTCCTATGGGGAGGGGAGTGGGATGCTGTTGCTCCTACTAAGACAAATAAAGCTGGACATTGCACAGAGCGACTGTTTTGTATGTGGATAGAATTACGCAGCACTGTCCATATACTGTGTTTCTTTTGTGGACTCTGCCAAACTTAGGCAGTGTGGAGAACTGTATTTATACAGGAGCATGAGCCCAGTCACAGTTTCCCCACTCCCCTTTTGTCATTTTTAAAATTGATTTTCATACAATTTAACAAGTTCAATTCGGTTTCCATGCAATATTCCATGCAATGACAATAAAATATATTCTATTCTATTCTATTCTATTCTATTCTATTCTATTCTATTCTATTCTATTCTATTCTATTCCCTTAGCATTTTGACTTCCCATCCTTACTTCCATGATGCTTTCGTTCAAAACTTTTTACCGGGTATCTACTGCCTTAAATATAATATTTATATAACATATACCCAACATTACATTCCTTTATAATTCTCAGCCCTGCCTGCACATTCATTTGACTATAATATTTTCTCAGATAATCTGAAAAGGGTCTCCACTCTTCTACAAACATTTCGTCTTTGGGGTCTCTTATTTTTGCAGTCAAATCTGCCATCTCCATATACATAATCCAATAGTTTTAAAGTCCACTCCTCTTTTGTTGGAACGTCTTTTTCCTTTCCATTTCTGTGCATACAATATTTTTGCTGCAGAGGTAGCATACAAAAACAATCTAACCAACATTTTGGAGACCTTTGCCCCTATTATTCCCAAAAGAAGTGACTCAGGCTTTTGGATAGTGACACTTTTAAACATCTTTTTCAATTCATGGTGTATCATTTCCCAAAAGCCTGTTGCTTTTTTACAAGTCCGTCACGTATGAAAAAAACAACCCTTTGGACTGTTTGCATTTCCAACATTTGTTTGATACATTCTTGTGTACATCTCAGCCAGTTTATTAGGTGTTAAATACCATCTGTATATCATTTCCAAATACTTTTCCTTTAATGTGTAACAGGCAGTAAATTTCATATCTGCTTTCCACAACTTTTCCCTTGCCGCCATGTCAATATTATTTCCCTAAATATTGCAGTTTCTCCGCTCCTGAGTTACAGGCAAACAATTTCATATGCTTCGAGCTCTAGGTGTGAATATTATGGGCCATATGGAGAGTTTAGCTGAAGGCATTGGGTGACTCATTCAGAGTTATTCCTGGAGAAATAAACAAACTTGTCCACTGAGCAGAGAACCTGTTTTGTTACTTGCTGTAGGAGGAGTCCGGATTTCAAAAGAATTATGCTATGTTATCCACAGCAGGATTTTCCTGCGGCAGAGAACCTTCCTTTCTTGGATAGTCTCTGTGCCAAAGAACGGCAAAGTTTAAGCAGGGTGGAGAGCTGTGAAATTCAGGAGAGCTCTGAACAAGCCCAGCCTGTCACAGTAACCTTTGATCGCCCTGATTCAAGTGGAAGAAAGCCAGGACGCAATGGCTGCAAAATGGCTGCTGGTGTTTTCCATGGTTTGGGTGTTCTTTTGGGGCTCAGCCTCCAGTGGGAATGTCCTCATCTGGCCGGCAGACGACAGCCACTGGATCAATTTGAAATTCATCATGAATGAGCTCACAGCCAGGGGCCACCGAGTGACTGTTCTCCTGCCTTCATTCTTCCGGATAATTGACCCCAGTGAACCTTCCCCTTTCCAGATGGAAGTGATACCTACTCCGTTCTCAAAGGCAGAGATGGAAGATCTGCTGCACGACTACATACATCTGTGCACTTATGGGATCCGAGAACTTTCTTCCTGGGAATTCTTCAGCAAGTTGGATGCCTTAGTAACAAATGTGATGGATCGATACAAAACGGTCTGTCATATAGCTGTGACGAATGAGAAACTGCTGGAGAAGATGGAATCAGCTGGTTTCGATGTTCTGCTTTCAGATCCACTCATTCCTTGTGCAGAACTCTTGGCTCAGAAGCTCCGGATTCCATTTATATACACCTATCGATTCTCTTTTGGAAACACAGTGGAGCGTCTATGCGGATGTATGCCTGCTCCTCCATCCTATGTTCCTGCTAGCACGGGGGAACTAACAGACAGGATGTCCTTCATGGAGCGGGTCCGAAACTTGCTCTTTTACCTCTTCCAAGATTTCTTATTCCAGCACGTTCAGTATAAAGGCTGGGATAAGTTCTATAGTGATGTTCTAGGTAAGAGCTCGCTCCTAGTTCTGGTCATTGTATTTTTGACATCAACATCAACAACGTTTTGTTTCACATACACCTTTCTGTGCTGTGGTTTTCCTCTTTTTTGCCTGGTCCATCACCCAGTCCAGCTCCAGTATTGAAGTGGGAGACGGCAGGGGCAGCAGAATTTAGGCAACTGAGCATGGGGTATGATGCTAGTGCAAGGGAAAGAGGTGTTTCAGCTTCCCTTACCTGTATATCTCTTTCTGATGCTACGATTGAACTCTGCATCCCCACATTGTAGAAGAACAGTGCAGAAATGTAAGTTGTTGGTTTTTTTTTTAATTTGTGGATAAATCACACTAAAATGCAAGCAGAGATGCACATTGTTACCATATTTCACACCTGCTTATATTTCATGTATCCGTTGCCCACATTTTAGGCTACCATTTAAAAACAAGTATTTTATGCCTTGCTTGAGCCAAAAACTACATGACGAAATTCTGAGAGGTGTGAGATCTGACTCTAGCTGTTCCGTTCCGTTCTGTGCTGTGGTTTGTGAAAGTGTGAATTGGTTTGGTCCACATGGACCGATTGAGACTGTCAAGCATCACTCCCTACGGCGATCCTGCCTAGCTGCTGGCTGGAGCCACGAAGCGCTCTGATGGGGTGAGAAGGCATGGTAGACTGGTGAAGTCAGGACCATTTCCAGTGGTCTGATGAGGCACAGGAGGTGGAGCGTAAAAGGATGCAGGAGTAGCTGCTGCGGACAGGAGGGGGAAAGGCACCCCGCCTGAGTTGGAAGGTGCTAGGCTCAGGACAAGGTAGAAAGAGGGGTGCCCTTGACATTTCTTCACCCAAGACCACCCCTAACTAACTGGAGACAATGCAATACTTGCCTTATGAAACCGACTCCCCGCACAATCCTGTTCCTTGCACAGTATCCCTTAGCACAGGGGTCGGCAAACTAAGGCCTGGGGGCCGGGTCTGGCCCAATTGCCTTCAGGATCCGGCCCGCGGACTGTCCTTGGATCAGCGTGGGGATTCTATTCATTCGGGCTGCGCCATTCCCACCCCCTCTCCCTCACACACACCGTGGTGGCGCCTCCTCCCTCCCTCCCTCCTCCTGGCTTCTCCCCGCCCTGGCTAGAGGAGGAAGGGGGCTGGGCTGAGCTGGCTGAGCGCCATTTTAAGCAGCCCCTCTCTGGAGCCAGCCCTTTCGTGCCACTCATCTTCCCTCCGCCGCCACCGCCACTGCCCTGGTGCTCCTGTGGGCCAGAAAGCGGAGCGGACGAGCTCGCTCTGCCTACCCATGAGAAGCAGCAGCAGCAGCGGTGGTGGCGGTGGCGGCAGCCCCTGGGAAGGTAAGTGCAGCGGCTAGAGGTGGGGAGGGGAGGAGGACTACTTGCCTCCTCACCTCTTCTTCTAACCCCCCCCCCGGTGCCACTTCTCTGGTCCGCCACAAGGTCTGAGGGACAGTGGACCAGCCCACAGCTAAAAAAAATTCCCAACCCCTGCCTTAGCAGCAGGGTGGATAAAAATCAACGATTTTTTAAAAAAATAATAATAAAAAAATCGGATTTTTTTGATTTAAATTGGATTTTTAAAATAAAATGTTTTTGGAGGAAAAATCTTTCTAAATATAGTCTTCTATTTAAGTTACATTGTAGTCCAAAGGCTATTCATCAGGAAATAAGGGTTTGTTTTAAGTTTATCAAGTGTGCTAAAACTCAGTCTAAGTTTTTTTTTTAATGTTTAACCACATCAGTTAACAAACATGGATACATATGCTACCATGTTATTGTTTTAGTTAAATAAATTGTTTAAATGGTTATTAAGGAAATGATTATTTTTCTCCTTCCAATAAATTACAGCAGAAAAGTTTTCCAAATACAAACAGTTAACTTATTAAACCTCACCATAATTTCATAATTAGCTGTCTATGTATTTCTAGTAGTATAACCAAATCAGTAATTTTTGATATAACTGTAAAAACTACTCTGAAAATTTATTATTCCAAAAATGAAACCTTCATATGGTAGTAAATATTAAGATTATACCAGCAAGAATGAGTCTTTCTGTAAAAAATAATAATATTTAAATCAAGTCTTACTGACTAGTGATTTAAATCAAGCCTTACTGACTAGTGATTTAAATCGTGATTTAAATCAATTTGATTTAAATCAAATCCACCCTGCTTAGCAGTTGACACTGATTCATTTAACCACTTGCATCACAGAGTTTCTGTTGCACAAAACTGCAGAAGAAGGCCATCTTGGTCAATAGCCATCTTTACTCTGTCTTGGCATGCATCTCCCCACCTGGGTATACTAGAAACGCTATCTATGGGTCTAATTGTAGGCTTTAGAGGTCATCAGAGCCACTGGGAATGGCCCTAGCACCTCAGCAACAAAGGATATTGGGTTGCCAGATATTTTTAGACTCTAGCCCTACTCAGAGTAGACCTATTGAGCTTAATGGACATGACGGACTACCTTAGATTCTTTAATAGCAGCGAGTCTACTCTGGGCAGGACTTTGTTAAATATCAACCATTTCCTTTGAAAATGGCAGGTGCCTTTGCACTCGAGGCTGATGTTTACATGGTCTTTCAAATTTCAGCGGCGCCCTCTGAGAGGTCAAAATCCACCACAACCCCCCCCCCACCTCCAGCATTCCATTCTGCATGTGCACTACGCCCTAGCTGCAAAGCCCTGCGGTGCTCCCCCCCCCCGGCATGGTGCCCAGTGCGGGGGAACTGGCCACGCTGCCCTCAATCTGCCACTGTTCACAGTTGACCAGAAGAAACTATGGCCCCACAAGCAAAAAACAAGTTTCTTCAATCCTATGCTCATAGGAAAACCATTTAATTTGCTTCAAGTTTTGTGTGAGAATATTATGGACCACATAGAGAGGTTAAAGGTAAAGGTAAAGGGACCCCTGGCCATTAGGTCCAGTCGTGTCCAACTCTGGGGTTGCAGCGCTCATCTCGCATTATTGGCCGAGGGAGCTGGCGTACAGCTTCCAGGTCATGTGGCCAGCATGACAAAGCCACTTCTGGCGAACCAGAGCAGCGCACGGAAATGCCGTTTACCTTCCCGCCGTAGCAGTACCTATTGATCTACTTGCACTTTGACGTGCTTTCGAACTGCTAGGTTGGCAGGAGCTGGGACCGAGCAACGGGAGCTCACCCCGTCGCTGGGATTCGAACCGCCTGCCTTCTGATCAGCAAGCCCTAGGATCTGTGGTTTAACCCACAGCGCCACCTGGGTCCCTTAGAGAGGTTACCTGAGAGTAATTCCTAGAATAATAATAATAATAATAATAATAATAATAATAATAATAATAATTTATTATTTATACCCCGCCCATCTGGCTGGGTTTCCCCAGCCACTCTGGGCGGCTTTCAACAGAACATTAAAATACAGTAATATATTAAACATTAAAAGCCTCCCTAAACAGGGCTGCCTTCAGATGTCTTCTAAAGGTCTGGTAGTTGTTGTTCTCTTTGACATCTGAAGGGAGGGCGTTCCACAGGGCGGGCGCCACTACCGAGAAGGCCCTCTGCCTGGTTCCCTGTAACTTGGCTTCTCGTAGTGAGGGAACCGCCAGAAGACCCTCGGCACTGGACCTCAGTGTCCGGGCAGAACGGTGGGGGTGGAGATAAACAAAAGTGTACATTGAGCAGAGAGGCTGTTTTATAACTTGCTGTAGGCGGAGCAATAATCACGAACCCACCTTTCGACAGAATCATGCTATGTTATCCGTAACAGGATTTTGCTGTAGCAGAAAAACACCTTCGCTTTGATGAACTCTGTGCCAAAGTACGGCAAAGGTGAAACAGGGTGGAGAGCTTTGGCACAGATTACAGGAGTGCCCAGCCTGTCACAACCACCTTGGATCTCTCTCAATCAAGCGAGGAAAAACCAGGACGCAATGGCTGCAAAAGGGCTGCTGGTGTTTTCCATGGTTTGGGTGTTCTTTTGGGGATCAGCCTCCAGTGGGAACGTCCTCATCTGGCCGGCAGACGACAGCCACTGGATCAATATGAAATCCATCACAAATGAGCTCACAGCCAGGGGCCACCGAGTGACTGTGCTCCTGCCTTCATTCTTCCGGATAATTGACCCCAGTGAACCTTCCCCTTTCCAGATAGAAGTGATATCTACTCCGTTCTCAAAGGCAGAGATGGAAGATCTGCTGCAGAACCTCCTATATTTGATGACGTATGATATGCATGAACTTTCTTACTGGGAGTTTTTCAACAAGTTGTCTGACATAGTAACTACGACGATGCATCGGCAGAAAAGCTTCTGTCAGATGGCTGTGACGAATGAGAAACTGCTGGAGAAGATGGAATCAGCTGGTTTCGATGTTCTCCTTTCAGACCCACTCTTTCCTTGTGCGGAGCTGTTGGCTCATAAGCTCCGGATTCCATTTATATACACCTATCGATTCTCTGTGGGAAACACAGTGGAGCGTCTATGTGGGGGGATGCCAGCTCCTCCATCCTATGTTCCTGCAAGCATGAAAGCGCTAACTGATAGGATGTCCTTCATGGAGCGGCTCCAAAACATGCTCTTCTACCTCTCACATGATGTCCTCTTCCATCAAGTTCTCTATAAAGACTGGCATAAGTTCTATAGTGATGTTCTAGGTAAGATCCTGCTCCGAGTTTCGGTTACTGTATTTTTGTCACCCGCACCAGTAAGTTCTGATGCATGGATACTGTACATGTCTGTTATATTGCTTCTCTCTCTATTTTGCCTGGTCCTTCACCCAGTCTAGCTCCAGTACTGGAGTGTGATGCAGCAGCTAAAAAAGCCAATGCAATTCTGGGCTGCATCAATAGGAGTATAGCATCTAGATCAAGGGAAGTAATAGTACCACTGTATTCCGCTCTGGTCAGACCTCACCTGGAATACTGTGTCCAGTTCTGAGCACCACAGTTCAAGAAGGATACTGACAAGCTGGAACGTGTCCAGAGGAGGGCAACCAAAATGGTCAAAGGCCTGGAAACGATGCCTTATGAGGAATGGCTTAGGGAGCTGGGTATGTTTAGCCTGGAGAAGAGAAGGTTAAGGGGTGATATGATAGCCATGTTCAAATATATAAAAGGATGTCATATATAGAGGAGGGAGAAAGGTTGTTTTCTGCTGCTCCAGAGAAGCGGACACTGAGCAATGGATTCAAACTACAAGAAAGAAGATTCCACCTAAACATTAGAAAGAACTTCCTGACAGTAAGAGCTGTTTGACAGTGGGACTTGCTGCCAAGGAGTGTGGTGGAGTCTCCTTCTTTGGAGGTCTTTAAGCAGAGGCTTGACAGCCACCTGTCAGGAATGCTTTGATGGTGTTCCTGCTTGGCAGAGGGTTGGACTGGATGGCCCTTGTGGTCTCTTCCAACTCTATGATTCTATGATTCTGTGATTCTATGATTCTATGATTCTGTGATTCTATGATTCTATGAGATGGCATAGGGATTCAGGCAAACAAGCAGGGATAGTGATGGCGTTAGGCTTGCCTTCCTGGGCAGAGTATTCCACAAACAGATCATTCCGCCACTGAGAAGGCCTGTTCTCATGTCCCACTCTCTGCTGCTCCCTTTATAGGTCAAAACCAACACCTTGACTTGTGCCCAGAAACGAATTTGTGCCCAGCCCAGCCCTGCCAGGATTGGTGCCATGTGTTCAGATAATCTTGCCCCTGACCACAGAATTTTGCACCGGCTGCAGTTTTCAAACCATCTCCAAAGGAGCCCCACATATCATGCATTGCAGCCATCTAACCTAAAATCAGACTCCTGGTGGCATAGCCAGTGCTAGTCCTACTCAGACTGAAATTAACAGACCTAAGCTAGCCATGCCCATTCATTACATTCTGAGAAGCACCAGCAGCAGATACAACCCCACCTCTCTACTGTACACAACAACAGTGCAGAAATGCAACTAGAGAAAATGGTAACGCATATGGATATTTAACATTAAAATGCAATTTTGATGGTATAGCCATTTTTTTTACGTAATTTCTGGTCAAATGCTGCCCAAATTTTACAAATTCTTGCCCACATTTTAAATGCACATTTTATGTATTGTTTTGAGCCAATAAGTGCATCGCAAAATTCGGAGAAGGGCGGGACCTGACTGTTCTGTTCCATTCTGTACAGTGGCTTATGGGAGTGGAGGTTGGTTAGGTTTGGTGTACACCCTGGGCCCAGGGACCCCGGAGCCTAGGGCTTGCTGATCACAAGGTCGGCAGTTCAAATCCCTGCGACGGGGTGAGCTCCCATTGCTCGGTCCCTGCTCCTGCCCACCTAGCAGTTCGAAAGCATGTCAAAGTGCAAGTAGATAAATAGGAACCGCTCTGGCGGGAAGGTAAACGGCGTTTCTGTACGCTGCTCTGGTTCGCCAGAAGCGGCTTTGTCATGCTGGCCACATGACCCGGAAGCTGTATGCCGGCTCTCGGCCAATAAAGCGAGATGAGCGCCGCAACCCCAGAGTCGGACATGACTGGATCTAATGGTCAGGGGTCCCTTTACCTTTACCTTACACCCTGGAACCAAGGAGGGTTGTTGTAGGGTGAGGAGGCATTATCAAGTGGTGAAGTCAGGACCATTTTTATGGTCTGATACGGCAGAGAAGGTAGAGAGAGGCTCAGCGTGGAAGAACCGGATGGGATGCAGCCCATTAGTGCCCCATGACTAGACTTGAACACAGCCTGGTTGTTCTGAATGGAATGATATATTTAGCTGTGTCTTATTGTATTGGTTCTGTTTTAAGTATTGTTCCCCACTGAGACTCCCTGCAGCTGTGCAGCAATGAAATGCGGGTGAGAAATATTTTAAACGAATGAACGGATCCCACAATGCCATGCAGGCAATCTTATTGTTTCACAGAATCATAGAGTTGGGAGGGTCATCTAGTCCAACCCCCTGCCATGCAACAATCTTTTGCCCAACGTAGGGTTCGAACCCACAACCCTGAGAGGAAGAATCTCCTGCTCCACCAGCTGAGCTATCACAATTAACTCAATCAATTATGAAGTTTCCATTCTATCTCCTGCCTTTTGTGAATGGGAGCCTAGTTTCAGAAACGTGTTGTATATTACATGAAGAATCTAGTAGAGGGAGTGACTTGACGTTATCTTTTTGAATAGCCTATACAGTGGAACCTCAGAAGCCAAATGCCTTTAAACTCGAACGTTTTGGCTCCTGAAAGATCGAAAACCGGAAGTGATTGTTCCGATTTTCAAACGTTTTTCGGAAGCCGAATGTCCAGCGTGGCTTCCATGGCTTCTGATTGGCTGCTCCTGCAGCCAATTGGAAGCCACGCCTTGGATCTGGAATCATTTCAGGAGTCGAACGGGCTCCAGGAATGGATTAAATTTGAGAACCAAGGTACAACTGTATTAAAGCAGTCCATTCCGGGATTTGTTACATGCCATTGATACTCGCCCCATAAAGGATCTTTGCTCCGCTTAGGGCTGGGCGAATAAACTCATGATTTAACTGTGCAATCATCAGCTGGGGTCAATGTCACTCTGCTGGGGAAACGTTTCTGTTTGCCACTATGCAGGGGAAGAAGCTTCTCATCCTCTTCTGGCTACAGGTGTGCTGTTGGGGCACCTGTTTTGGTGGGAAAGTGCTTGTCTGGCCCACAGATGGCAGCCACTGGATTAACATAAAGATAATACTCAATGAGCTGACCTCGAGGGGCCACTCAGTGACGGTGTTGATACCCTCAGCCACTTTCTTGATCAATCTGAAAGAGGCATCGTCTTCCCCTTACCGCATTGAGGTCCTGCCTGTGAGCTTCACCGAAGAGGAGGCGTTGGCTGTTCTGGAGGAATTCCTGAATGTAGCGACGTACGAGTTGCCCACGCTCCCCTTTTGGAAAGCTATGCAGAAGTGGAACGAATTAGTTGCTTCCTTCGAAGAAATGTCTAAACAGGTCTGCGACAGCATTTTCCACAATGAGACGCTGATGGCGAGGCTGAGGAAGGAGGACTTTAACGTCCTCGTCTCAGATCCACTGTCACCTTGCGGTGACCTGGTGGCCGAGTTGCTCGGAATCCCCTTTCTGTACACTCTTCGGTTCTCAGACGGCAACAGCATGGAGAGGCTCTGTGGACAACTGCCAGCTCCCCCTTCCTACGTTCCTGCCAGCACTGGAGGGATGAGTGACAGGATGAGCTTTGTTGAGAGGATGAAAAATTTCCTCTCCTATGCTTACAATGATGGATTCTTCCTGTATTCCTTGGCAAGTGGGTGGGATCGATATTACAGCGAGATTTTAGGTAAGTGTAGGCAAACTTTTTGGGACGCAGGTGGCGCTGTGGGTTAAACCGGGCTTGCCGATCAGAAGGTTGGGGGTTCGAATCCCTGCGACGAGGTGAGCTCCCGTTGCTTGGTCCCTGCTCCTGCCAACCTAGCAGTTCGAAAGCACGTCAAAGTGCAAGTAGATAAATAGGTATCGCTGCAGCGGGAAGGTAAACGGAGTTTCCGTGCGCTGCTCTGGTTCGACAGAAGCGGCTTAGTCCTGCTGGCCACATGACCTGGAAACTGTACGCCGGCTCCCTCGGCCAGTAATGCGAGATGAGCGCCGCAACCCTAGAGTTGGTCACGTCTGGACCTAATGGTCAGGAGTCCCTAGGCAAACTTTAGGGTTTTTGTTCTTCAGAGGTGCCAGAGTTTTATTTATCCAAAGCTTTTTGTAATGTTGACAGAGTGCATTATTGCTGTTATCAAAGATGAAGTCCATTCCTTGAAAAAACTGTACCAGTGAAACGGGGAGACCTCAAGCTAGCCACCCGTCGGAGGACAGACGAGGACGTCTGAGGAACTTTGTACAACCACTCTAAACACATAGTATTGCACATGGAACTTTGCACTTTAAGAGCTGATTATTGGAACTTTGCACTTTAAGAGCTGATTATTTGGAAAGTATGCTATAGCAGCGTTTCTCAACCGGTGTTCCGCGGCACAGTACTGTGCCGCGAGACGTCGGCTGGTGTGCCGCAGGAAAACCGTTAAGGACCCACGCCGCTCTGCGGCGGGAAGATGAGCGTAGAAGGAGCGTCCGCGTTCCAGCAGGCTGGTGGAGATGGCCGCTCCAAAACGTGAAGCCGCGGCGGGGCGAGAATCACCACGGCGGGAAGAGAAGCGTGGAAGGAGTGCCCACGCTGGTGCCGGCTAGCGGAGATAAGCCGCTCCCCTGCGGCAAGACTTGAAGCCGCGGCGAGGCGAGAATCCCGACCTGGTGCCCCAGCTGATGGGCGGGAGAAAGGACGCCGCGCTACAGCTGATCCCAGAGGTAACTCTGGGTCAGGAGACGCGGCGCAGCCGGGCGGGGGAGGAGCGGGGAGTTCCTGCCCGCGAATCAGCTGTAAGGCGGCCGCACTACAGCTGATCGTCGGGCGATGGGGGCGGCGTGCCAGGAGCTTCCGCTGTCGGCGCGCCGGGGGCTTCCGTTGCCGGCGCGCAGAGGGCTTCCTGGTTCGGCGCGCGGGGGCTTCTTTTGGCGGGCGCTGCAGGAGGCAGCGGGAGCTTCTCAACGACGGCGGCGACGATCCCCGGGTTCCCCGGCCTTCGGCTTCTCCCTGCGATGGAGCTAACGTGATTTCCGTTACCATACCGACGTTGCCGCCGCCATTTTGTGGGTGGTGTGCCGCGAGATTTTTTTCATGAAACAAGTGTGCCTTTGCCCAGAAAAGGTTGAGAAACACTGTGCTATAGGCTATGCCTTTAAGGAGATACCCATGTATTATATGATGTTACTGTCAGTCTAGTTGTTGGTATAATATAATTTCATATTCATATCTCAGAGTCGTTCACGGTTTCGTGTATCTTATATTTGGTTAATCCTAACAAGCAAGCATGGGCAGTACATGCATTTCTGGAAGCTCAGTCCCCTCTTGGGGTTCACATTTGTTTTCTTCCTTTTTCAGGTGCACCGTACACAGCTGAACCACAGTATTTCTGGAAGCAAGTTTGCCAAAGCGGTTGAATCTGGGAAGGAAAGTCAAGCTAATTTAACCCCATTCCCTTTTCTCATTCAACAGGGAGACCCACAACATTATGTGAAGTGATGGGGAAAGCGGAGATCTGGTTGATCCGCACCTACTGGGACTTTGAATTCCCGCGGCCTTTCCTACCCAATTTTGAGTTTGTGGGGGGTCTGCACTGTCAGCCAGCCAAGCCTTTGCCAGAGGTAATTCCCTCCTTTGTCTGTCAACTGGTCATGGTAATTGTGCCTGGTTCGCCTTCAAAACACCACCAGGAAAGGTGAGGACGTGTGGTGGCGAGGACAAGTTTGTTTTGTTGTTGTTTAGTCGTTTAGTCGTGTCCGACTCTTCGTGACCCCATAGACCAGAGCATGCCAGGCACTCCTGTCTTCCACTGGCTCCCGCAGTTTGGTTAGACTCATGTTGGTAGCTTCGAGAACACTGTCCAACCATCTCGTCCTCTGTCATCCCCTTCTCCTTGTGCCCTCCATCTTTCCCAACATCAGGGTCTTTTCCAGGGAGTCTTCTCTTCTCATTAGGTGGCCAAAGTATTGGAGCCTCAGCTTCAGGATCTGTCCTTCTAGTGAGCACTCAGGGCTGATTTCCTTCAGAATGGATAGGTTTGGTCTTCTTGCAGTCCATGGGACTCTCAAGAGTCTCCTCCAGCACCATAATTCAAAAGCATCAATTCTTCGGCGGTCAGCCTTCTTTATGGTCCAGCTCTCACTTCCATACATCACTACTGGGAAAACCATAGCTTTAACTATACGGACCTTTGTCAGCAAGGTGATGTCTCTGCTTTTTAAGATGCTGTCTAGGTTTGTCATTGCTTTTCTCCCAAGAAGCAGGCGTCTTTTAATTTCTGCTGTCACCATCTGCAGGGATCATGGAACCCAAGAAAGTAAAATGGAGTCTCACTGACTCCATTTCATCCCCTTCTATTTGCCAGGAGGTGATGGGACCAGTGGCCATGATCTTAGGTTTTTGTTTGTTTGTTTTTTTTTGAGCTTCAGACCATATTTTGCGCTGTCCTTTTTCACCCTCATTAAAAGGTTCTTTAATTCCTCCTCACTTTCTGCCTTCAAGGTTGTGTCATCTGCATATCTGAGGTTGGGCAAGGCAGTGATCCATGAAGGAGCTTGTTGTCATTATAATTATATTATTCAGGGTCCTTTGTAGCCAACCAGTTTACTGGGATTTAATTCCATCCCCAATCTCTCTCTCTCTCTCTCTCTCTCTCTCTCTCTCTCTCTCTCTCTCTCTCTCTCACACACACACACACACACACACACACACACACACAATGTGGATTAGATTCAACTTGTCAAATAAGGGAAGTTGACAGAGTAAAACTATATATGAACTGCAATTCATAAAGCTATAAAATATGCTTCCAAGATTTAATACTTCGATTGACAACCGTAACAGGAAGGAGAAGCAGTTTTTGTTCTTGTTATCATCATAAATACCATAGGCTTAGTAGTACAGAAACACTTCTTTAACTGAAACCAGATATTTATTATTATTATTAGTAGCAGCTGTAGTAGTAATAGTAGTAGTATATCTCTCAAGGTAATTCTCAAAAACTGGAAGATGAATTTCACGTATTGCTGGGGGACACTGCCACCTTATGATGAATGATGGAATTCCATTGCCGTTAAACAAAAATGTATCTTTCTGACAACTTTTGCAGGTTAAACTCGTAATTTTCTTAGGCTTTTCATCTGGTCAAACACAGAACTTAACAGTTAAAACAGGGGTGGGGGATCTGAGCAGGAACTGCAGATTGTGTAGGGCGAAAACTCTCTTCATTCCTGCCCATTGACCACAAATTAAATTCTTCACTACTGTTGTCTTCTGCATTTTAGTTCTCTCTCTCTCTCTCTCTCTCTCTCTCTCTCTCTCTCTCTCTCTCTCTCTCTCTCAGAAGTTGGGGACCTGTGGCCCTCCAGACGTTGGTGGGCTCCAAATGTTAGACCCTCTGCTTTACTTAGAAGAGGTCTCCCATTTCCCAGTCAGCATGGCAATGACAAACCTAGACAGCATCTTAAAAAGCAAAGACATCACCTTGCCGACAAAGGTCCGTATAGTTAAAGCTATGGTTTTCCCAGTAGTGATGTATGGAAGTGAGAGCTGGACCATAAAGAAGGCTGACCGCTGAAGAATTGATGCTTTTGAATTATGGTGCTGGAGGAGACTCTTGAGAGTCCCATGGACTGCAAGAAGATAAAACCTATCCATCCTTAAAGAAATCAGCCCTGCGTGCTCACTAGAAGGACAGATCCTGAAGTTGAGGCTCCAGTACTTTGGCCACCTCATGAGAAGAGAAGACTTCCTGGAAAAGACCCTGATGTTGGGAAAGGTTGAGGGCACAAGGAGAAGGGGACGGCAGAGGATGAGATGGTTGGACAGTGTTCTCGAAGCTACTAACATGAGTTTGGCCAAACTGTGAGAGGCAGTGAAGGATAGGCGTGCCTGGCGTGCTCTGGTCCATGAGGTCACGAAGAGTCGGACACAACTGAACGACTGAACAACAAAATGGCCAATGTTAAGGATCTTGCTACAGCACAACTTAAAAAATAAGCCAAGAAAAAATGGATTACCGCAGAGAGTCATGTATGCATCTCAAGCAGCAGAGGGACGTTACTTTTAATTGCTTTTGCCTTTTAACAGGAAATGGAAAAATTTGTCCAGAGTTCAGGAGAACATGGCATTGTGGTCTTCTCCCTGGGCTCAATGATTAAAAACTTAACAGAGGAAAAGGGGAACATGATCGCATTGGCCCTCAGCCAGCTTCCACAGAAGGTATGTTTTCTTGGATGCCTGCTTCGTGCTGTTTGTTTTTTTTTTTTTTAAATGTTATATGCTGGACTTGGGAAAAGTGAACACAATGCTTCAGTTGGGAAGAAAGCGGGAGAGGCTAGGGTGTTCCTACCGGGTACTACTGATAAAATACAGGGGTCAGCAAGCTTTTTCAGCAAGGGGCCGGTCCACTGTCCCTCAGACCTTGTGGGGGGCCGGGCTATATTTTGAAATAAAAAATGAACGAATTCCTATGCCCCACAAATATCCCAGAGATGCATTTTAAATAAAAGCACACATTCTACTCATGTAAAAACACCAGGCAGGCCCCATAAATAACCCAGAGATGCATTTTAAATAAAAGGGCACATTCTACTCATGTAAAAACAACAGGCAGGCCCCACAAATAACCCAGAGGTGCATTTTAAATAAAAGGGCACATTCTACTCATGTAAAAACACCAGGCAGGCCCCACAAATAACCCAGAGATGCATTTTAAATAAAAGCACACATTCTACTCATGTAAGAACACCAGGCAGGCCCCACAAATAACCCAGAGATGCATTTTAAATAAAAGCACACATTCTACTCATGTAAAAACACCAGGCAGGCCCCACAAATAACCCAGAGATGTATTTTAAATAAAAGGGCACATTCTACTCATGTAAAAACACACTGATTCCCAGACCGTCTGTGGGCCGGATTAAGAAGGCGATTGGGTCGGATCTGGCCCCTGGGCCTTAGGTTGCCTACCCATGGATAAAAACATGCTTCCATATTGGGTGTGTGGGAAATGGCTGTCTATGTAGAATTCAGCGGCCAGGTTGCTCACAAAGGCAAGATGGCTTGAGCATATAACACCAATCCTGGTCCAACTGGATTAGCTTCCAGGCCCAATTAAAAGTGTTGGGTTTTTGAGCCTTAAACACCTCAAGACCACAATACTGAAAGAAGCGCCTCTCTCCATATGAACCAACCAATGAGATCATCATCTCAGGCCCTTCTCCAAGTACTCCTCTCCATGAGAAGTCTGTAAAGTGGCAACATGAGGTCTCTTCTGTGGCGGCGGCTGCCCTTTAACCAACTGTGGCCTTTTAGAAATGGGTGGGATGATTTTAGTGCTCTAGTTTTCTATGTGGGGTTTTGCTTCGTTTGTAGGTTGCTTTGGGTTGCCTTGGGCAAGATAAAATGACTAACAAATTTAATAAATAGTAGTTGTAGTTATGGTGTGAATTTCATGCTCTTTATGCAGCTCATAGTAGCAAGGAATGAATCTTTCCCCAAAACGTCTGCTATATATATATTATTTACACAATGGGCCCCACGTGATTGGCTAATTCCGGGCTACTCCTGTAGGCCAATCAGGTTGTGGATTCACTTCATCCAGGAGCCTGATTGGCTGCTCTTGCAGGCCAATCAGGTCGCTGATTCACCTGGAGCTGGATTGGGTGGCTCCTGCGGAACAATCAGACTGCTGCATTCTGGATCCTATTGTTCTAGGACCAATCAGACTGCTGCATTTTGGATCCTATTGTTCTAGGATTCAGCTCAGTACATAACAGTCCCCTTATGTGATTTCAGTTTATGGTGATGTCTGAGAGGATATCTTATGCAATTGCTATCTAAACTGCTATCAAATGTGGAATTTTAATCTTATTTTTGCATTTAAAACAAAATAAAAAAATTCCTTCCAGTAGCACCTTAGAGACCAACTAAGTTTGTTCTTGGTATGAGCTTTCGTGTGCATGCACACTTCTTCAGATACACTGAAACAGAAGTCACCAGACCCTTATATATAGTGAGAGGGTGGGGAGGGGTATTACTCAGAGGGGTGGTGGGAATGGGTGAAAGGCTGATAGCTGTGGTAAACCTGTTGACGACTTTTGCATTTAACTTAGTGATATTTTCAGGATGCTATACTTCTCTGAAATATGAAGCTGTTTATATATATTTATATATTTGAAGTTATTTGTACACACACATACACTTCCCTTTAATATAGTGGGCAAGAGGCAAAAGTTACTTTGCAAATGATGTATTAATTCTTTTGGGAAAAGATACATGGGAGTAAATGTCCAGTGAATACCAATATGGGACATAAAATGTCATTGGAAAAAATTTAGCTAAATAATATACAAGACATAATATAAATATGTATACTACTCACATTTTAATTAAACAACATTATGTCTAGGACGGGGTACAATCTCAACCAGGGCTCCACATATCAATAGATCAATGAACAGAATAGAACTTAAGTCTTGTTGGCCATATAAAATAGGCACATATTGGAGCTTTTCAAAAAGAAAACTAGTTCTGTTTTTTGTGTAAAGACAAAACAAAAAAACCACAACTGCTAAAGCGCTGGTTTTTATAGAGAGCATTTAAGCATATACTTAACCAATGTGCTTTAAAAAATGTTACAGGTAGATAGCCGTGTTGGTCTGTCATAGTCAAAACAAAATAAAAAAATTCCTTCCAGTAGCACCTTAGAGACCAACTAAGTTTGTTCTTGGTATGAGCTTTCGTGTGCATGCACACTTCTTCAGATACACTGAAACAGAAGTCACCAGACCCTTATATATAGTGAGAGGGTGGGAGGGGTATTACTCAGAGGGGTGGTGGGAATGGGTGATAGGCTGATAGGTGTGGTAAACCTGTTGACCACTGTTAACGACTGCAATTAGTCTTACAGGAAAAAGCAAGGGGTGAGAAGGTTAAAAAAGCTTTGTCATGTATAATGAGATTAAGAATCCAATGTCTTTGTTCAGACCAGGTCTCTCCATGGTTTTAAGCTTGGTAATGAGTTGCAATTCAGCAACTTCTCTTTCCAGTCTATTTCTGAAAGTCCTTTGCAATAAGACAGCTACTTTGAGATCTTGTATAGAGTGTCCTGGGAGATTGAAGTGTTCTCCTACTGGTTTCTCTGTCTTGTGATTCCTGATGTCAGATTTATGTCCATTTATCCTTTGGCGTAGGGTTTGGCCTGTTTGTCCAATATAGAGAGCTGAAGGGCACTGTTGGCATTTGATGGCATACACAATGTTAGACGATGAGCAATTAAATAGTCCTGAGATGGTATGTTTGATGTTGTTGGGGCCAGTAATGGTGTTGTCCGGGTGTATGTGGCAGCAAAGTTGGCATCTGGGTTTAATTCATGCTCAATGTTTTAACTTTTATTCTTTTTCCTTTCCTTTGTGTTGATAAAAGCCAAATATAACCTGTGGGCCAGCATCAAGCTTAATCGTCTTTGCAATTATTCTTTCATTTCTCGCCCCCACCCCCCAAATCCCAGGTTCTCTGGCGCTACAAAGGGAAAAGGCCAGACACATTAGGAGCCAACACCAGGCTTTATGACTGGATCCCACAAAACGACCTTCTTGGTGAGCGATCTTATTCTGCAAACATTGGCTTCATTGCTCCATTCTGACAATTGCTAGGAAATAACACCCTCTGCAATTCCATGTTGGAAACAACATATGCAAAGCACTGTGGAACCCACAAAATGTATTTGAAAACCTGAGTTTCCAACTATTCATAATTTGGGGGACTGCAAAATACATCCATTTTAGAAAAAGCTATTTTCTGCTTGAGCGCTGAAAATTATTGGTTCTAGAAACACTGTGTGTGTGTGTGTGTGTGAATGGCAATATTAAGAGATTGCATGTCAGCTGGACTAGCTTGAATGCTGTAACCAATAATCAGTTGCAATAATCTGCTTTTATCAGATGGAGTCCAGATCTTACAGCACTGTCATCTTTGGATAGCTCTGATGGTGCTGGTTAACACCAAAGTTGCAGGTTTTAGCCTTGTATGGGGCAGCTGTACAGGTCAAGACACTCATAACTTTCAACATTAACTATATTGCTCTGCTTTCCTTTGATAAGATATGATAATCTTTATTGTCATTGTCCCCTTGGGACAACAAAATTACTCGGCTGCTCCACCCACCCAGACAGGGCACTCCACACAAATTCAAAACTACAAAACACTAATTAAAACAGTAGAATATAATGCAGCGTAACAAGTAAGATAGGATGACTTTCAAAGTCCAGGCTTCCCATTCAAGGCCAAAATTGCCCTGGGGAAGAAGCTGTTCATGAGATGGCTTGTTCTTGTCCTCATCGTCCTGTATCTCTGTCCCGACGGCAAGAGCTCGAAGAAACGGTGACCAGGATGGCATTGATCTTTTACTATGTCCAGTGCCTTTCTGTGGCACCTGGTGGCATAAATCTGCTCTAAGGTGGAGAGCGAGCAGCCAACAATGCTCTCTGCTGCCTTAACAACTCTGCACAACCCCATCCTGTCCTGGGTAGCACAGCTTCCGTACCACACACATAAACCATAAGTGAGCACGCTCTCAATGGCAGTGATAGAAGGCAAGGAGCTTTTGCAGAAGATGGTTTTTGAAACACATCAGTGAGGCCGAGAAGGGGGTCTTAGCAGCCCAGGACCTCCAAACACACTGCCCAGGCTTGCACCCCAGAGAAGTCACTTCAGTGCTGCTAACGCAGACATTGGGAGGCAAGTTACAAGTTACTGGTCTCTACTGCCACAATAGGCGCCGTGATTCTCCAGCGCTTTGACTTCACTCCCAGAAGTGCACTCTATTGTTTCTTGAGACAGATGCCAATAAGTTACTATAATTATTCTGGTCTCATGTTATCAGCAGTTGGAGTTGTGATAGTTTGGCAGCCTCAGCAGGTATCAACTGACTACTAGTTGAGAAAAATATGGGCGATCATGGTAATAAAAAGATATAAAACACTATAGTCGTACCTTGGAAGTCAAACAGAATCTGTTCCGGAAGTCCGTTTGACTTCCAAAACGTTCTCAAACCAAAGCACGGCTTCTGATTGGCTGAAGGAAGCTCCTGCAGCCAATCGGAAGTCCCGCCGGACGTTCAGCTTCCAAAAATATTTCACAAACTGGAACAGTCACTTCCAGGTTTGCAGCATTCGGGAGCCAAAACATTTGAGAACTAAGCTGTTCGAAAACCAAGGTACGACTGTATAGGATAGGATAATTTAATCAACAGATAGTTCAATGAAATTAGGCATTTTGGGGTCTTGGAACTAGTGAAAAAACAGCATGTCACACACAAAGTATGCAGTGGCATCAAAAAAATTTTGGGGGGTAAGTAGATGGGAAAATTTATGATTGATTCCTTAGCGCATTTTACCCATCTTCCCATTCCAGGACACCCCAAGACGAAAGCCTTTATAACACACGGTGGAACCAATGGGATTTATGAAGCTATTTACCATGGTGTTCCCATGGTTGGGATCCCCATGTTTGCTGACCAACCCGATAACGTTGTGCACATGAAGGCAAAGGGGATGGCTGTACAGCTGGACATTCATACAATGAAGACGGAAGACTTAGTGGATGCCGTGAACACTGTCATTCACAATGCCACGTGAGTGAGACATAGATCGCCTTCTCTATACCATGCCTAGAACAAGATAGGTACTTCAGCAATAGGTTTTGGAGGAGAAAAATGTAGCCGAGACATCATTAGTGCATATTATTAATATTCCGTAGCCAAGCCCATTCCAACCTGACCCCATTTCCTCCTGGCTGCTGTGGTTTTCTTCTTGCCACCATTCCAAGTGTTTGCTTCTACCACCTCGGATACATATAGACTCGTAATCTGGTGAACCGGGTTCGCGTCTCCGCTCCTCCACATGCAGCTGCTGGGTGACCTTGGGCTAGTCACACTTCTTTGAAGTCTCTCAGCCCCACTCACCTCACAGAGTGTTTGTTGTGGGGGAGGAAGGGAGATTGTGAGCCGCTTTGAGACTCCTTCGGGTAGTGATAAAGCGGGATATCAAATCCAAACTCTTCTTCTTCTTGCCAAAACCACATTTGAATCCAGCAGCTTATGACCGTTGTCCTACTACGGAACTCAAAGGGTTTGCCCCCAAACACCTCTTGCCCTCAATCTGAGGTGCAGACGACCCCGAAAGGCAAGTGTATCTTGTTTCCTTCTACTCAGTCCCCCTATATGGTTATGGAGCCAAAAGCAACACTGCAACGGTAGTCGATCTCTTCAGTCTGTGTTTTTCACGTGCCCGTCAGTCACTCATTCAGATTTTTGCAAACAAATGACACTACCAGTCTACAAAATGCACATGGCATGAGGCCACGCCTAAGAAAATCAGCAGAAGTTATAGGCAAATCAGAGCAATGTTTTCCCTTAATTTCCTTGTGCTAATTGCCATAATACTGTACATTAGTTAGCAAGCTGCCACAACAGACTTGTTTTTAAATCCTGGGAGCAATTAAAGACTGCAGTCCTTTGAGTTATGACTCTATACTAATTTGTTCTTATTTCTCTATTTTCTCTCTACCCAATCCTTCAGATACAAGGAAAACGCATTAAGGTTATCACAGATCCACCACGACCAACCGATAAAGCCACTGGACCGGGCTGTCTTTTGGATTGAGTTTGTCATGCGCCACAAAGGTGCCAAGCACTTGAGAGCAGCTGCCCATCACTTGACCTGGTACCAATATCACTCCTTGGATGTCATTGCCTTCTTGATCGGTTGCATGGCAGTTTTCATATTCATTGCTGTTAAATGCTGCTCATTTTTTTGTCGGAAATGTGGCAGGATCATTAGGAAAACCAAAACAGAGTAGCTTCTCCTGGGACTCGGTCATCGTTGTGTGGCTTGCATTATTCAGTATGCTCATGACTTGGTGTGCTTATGAAAACTGCATCTAAAACTTCTATTTTTTATTTTTTTGCCACACCTTTCAACTCAAATGGATATACAAGCAAGCCAATCTTAACTGTGCTCCATTCAGCACCTGAGTGAGTATTGTATGTATCAATGATGGTTCACACTTCGAGATCGCTCATTTTTGTTTTGAACTGAGATTATTCTGTAAACTCCACAACTGGCAATGTAGCACAGAACCTTTTTATTTGGAGGCAGTGACACGCTCTATGAATCTCTCAAAATATACATCTAAGTGTTGCTAAAGTGGGAAATTGCATAAACAATGTGGTCCTTTTCAAGATCGAGAACCATGTTTTATTTCTGAAACACAGCAGTTAAGGTTTCCTGTGGACATCTGTCACTTGCTGCTGGAGTACAGCACATGCACAATCGATACGATCCAACAGACACTAGCAATGCCTGAATCTGCTTGGAATCAATGGAATAAAAATGCAGAATTTAATGTTTAAGTCCCAAATGCTGGATAGTCCACACCGAAGCCATTCCAATAATGACACAGCGAACCAGGAAAAATATGTCTAATTCCACATCTGCTGAAATTATTAATATTGTAATTCTTAAGAATTATGATTCCCCACCCCCATTGTGACAGAGCTGCACGCATACTTCAATTCAGGAATGGAATAAATGATATTGGTGTAGAACTCAGTTTCCTCAGGATCATAGGGGTTTTAAATTATATATTAGTCAGCAACAGTATGCTTGGAAATGTCTAGTAAAACCTCAGAAGATTTGCAATGCTTGCAGTTCAGGTTTGGGTGCCCAACTAGCTGCTTGACCCTCACCATGCTTGAGAGTGGTGGTGGTTAAGAGCAGTAGACTCGTAATCTGGTGAACCGGGTTCGCTTCCCCGCTCCTCCACATGCAGCTGCTGGGCGACCTAGTCACACTTCTCTGAAGTCTCTCAGCCCCACTCACCTCACAGAGTGTTTGTTGTGGGGGAGGAAGGGAAAGGAGAATGTTAGCCGCTTTGAGACTCCTTCGGGTAGTGATAAAGCGGGATATCAAATCCAAACTCTTCTTCTTCTTCATGACTAGCAAAATAAGAGTGAGGCCAAAGAAAGGTGTACATATAATTCAGCTTTTCATGGCACAGAATTCCATCACAACACTAGATCATACTAGCTTTTGCTTAGCATAAATAGGACAGCTCTCTGTCCCAGCCATCATCTCACTGTGATGCTGCCCCTCTGCCCAGAACTCTAAACCCAAACCCTGCTCTGATCACAGTGGATTTACTGTTCCCCAGAAGGAGGTTTTGCTACCTCTGAAACCTTGCCCCTGTCCAGCTTTTGCATTATGAACACATTTCTTAGTGACGCGTAACACCTCGCTCACCCTCCCTCCCCAACTCTCTTCTTCCACAATGAATTTTATCCATTTTCCTAAGTCAATGGGTCTCAAGCTTTCTACTTTCCAGGAACTCTTTAGTCACCGATTTGTCCATCACAGAAACATAGTATATTGAAGATGCTCAGAGAGTGCAAATTCAGTCCACGTGAGGCACTTTGTCCGGTCAGGGGAGGGAGAGATGGGGCTCACCACTGCCCCATCTGGAGTTAGGATGCAACTTAAAACATACTAAAAACGCTTTTTGCCGCACCAGTAATAGGTAAGGGATATATTGAGCCAGAAGTGACCTTTTTGGATTGCTCCCCCCTTCAAAAACTAAACAAAATAAAACAACAACTCATCAGAAGCATGCACATCCATGAAAGTTGACTGTTACCAATTTATTATATAAAAAAAATGGTAGCAATGTAGAATACAGCAAGATTTTGTGCTCACTCACACACACATGGTGGACATTCCAAACAATATGGACATTTGGGGGGGGGGGTACTATGGAAGTGGGAGAGGCAAACAAACAATAGCATTAACCAAAATGCCAGCAGAACACAGGAAAGCTGTTTAAAAGGTTAAAAATTAGATATCAATATTGTCATCTTAATATTGCTTTCATTATTGAACAAGCTTGACTCTTACAGAGGTTTTTTATTTTTAAAAAAGAAACAACCAGAAAAACCAAGACGTGGCTGTTTCAACACAGACATACAGCCAAACCATCACACCCAGTATTTGCATACTTGATAGCAGCATTTTCCCCCACAGAACCATGTAAAAAACTACATGGAAGGAAACAAAAGCAAAAATATTATGGCAGTTGTCAACTGGTATTCAAACAAACAGATGATTAAATTACAGTTAAGATAAACACATAGGGATCCTTAATCTACCTTCTTTAAACTTTTTTGAAACTGCTCAAATGAAAGTCACCAACTCAAGGGTCAAGTTTGCACGTTTTTTTGTTTAGCCGATGGGGATTTTCCAGTTCACAGCTTACTGCATGCTTAGAACAAAGAGGGTCAATTATAAATCCTTCTACACAATAAAGTAGGTAGACAGAGGAAAATAGAAGTTTACTACCTGTAAACACACAAATATACAAGCCTTTGCTTTAAGTGACTGCAGTTCCGCAATGCATTATCTTCTATATCTTCCTCTTTCTCCTCTGTCTCTGTCCCGGTCGCATATCCTCTCCCTCTCCCTCTCCCTGCCCCGATCCCGGTCCCTGTCCCTTCTGGTATCCCGGGGTCGATCCCGCTCACGATCCCGCTCTCGTTCTCGGGGTCTGCTTCTTCGGCCGCTGACAACTGCTTGTGTCCGACGTAGAAAGTCATCTACCCTCATGTCATAATCATGCTGTAGGAGACAGAAATGTTTTTACAGATCACCTAATTTAAAAAAGCTACAAAGCACAGGGAAGGCTATAATAATAATAATAATTTATTATTTATACCCCGCCCATCTGGCTGGGTTTCCCCAGCCACTCTGGGCGGCTTTCAACAAAACATTAAAATACAATAATCTATTAAACATTAAAAGCCTCCCTAAACAGGGCTGCCTTCAGATGTCTTCTAAAGGTCTGGGAGTTGTTGTTCTCTTTTGACATCTGAAGGGAGGGCGTTCCACAGGGCGGGTGCCACTACCGAGAAGGCCCTCTGCCTGGTTCCCTGTAACTTGGCTTCTCGTAGTGAGGGAACCGCCAGAAGGCCCTCGGCACTGGACCTCAGTGTCTGGGCTGAACGATGGGGGTGGAGACGCTCCTTCAGGTATACTGGACCGAAGCCATTTAGGGCTTTAAAGGTCAGCACCAACACTTTGAATTGTGCTCGGAAACGTACTGGGAGCCATTGTAGGTCTTTCAAGACCGGTGTTATGTGGTCTCGGCGGCCGCTCCCAGTCACCAGTCTAGCTGCCGCATTCTGGATTAGTTGTAGTTTCCGGGTCACCTTCAAAGGTATCCCCACATAGAGCGCATTGCAGTAGTCCAAGCGGGAGATAACTAGGCTGCTGGTCACTACAGCTTTATGCTGCCTCCAGGATCGGGGGTGGCATGCCTCTTGAATGCCAGTCACTAGGGCAATGCTGCAGGAGAGGTTATTGCCCTCAAATGCTGCTTACGGGCTTCTCATGGGCATCTGGTTGGCCACTGTGATAAGCAAGATGCTGACCTCTGGACTGACCCACCAGTGCTCTTACGTTATTATGGCCCCGGAGGCCTCAACCCACCAACATTCATTATACTAATCTTTAAAAGAAGGATCAAAACAAATCCCAAATGAAAACGGGCTTTGCGTTCAAATACAGTGGTACTTCGGTTCTCGAATGTAATCTGTTACGGAAGACCGTTTGAGTTCCGAAACGTTCGAGAACAGAGGTACCACTGTATCTGGAATCATCATGCACCTGGAGCGTAGTTTCTCTTTTGAAAGGGAAAACTCAAACCACATACAATACTTCTTGCAAATCTTCCATGTCTTGAACAACTGAGACTCTCAGGGCTCAAACTAACTTGGGAGCATATGCAAAAATATGTAAAGGGGTCGGTGATAGGCATGTGCAAAAGCAACAACTCTGCAAAACAACAACATAGGTTTTGCTCTCCAGTCTCTTGTGCCTGCATTCGATTATTTATTGTGGCACAAGTGGCAGCTTTAAAATGTGCTCTTTGAAGACTGGGACATAACACGCACCAAAGGTTTCAATGAACGTAGAGGCCTGACACTTAAGACTGTATAAAGGTCTCTCGATAGCGTAAGATCTGCCCATGATCCTTAACTGGCATGGTTCCAGCCCTTCTGGGCATACTTACCACCCGCTTATCCCTGTATCGTGCATCGTGTGGAATGGGATGGTGCCCTGAGTAAGGAGGGTGAGCTTGTGGTGGAGGAGCATGGTGCTGGTAATAAGGATGGTGGGGAGGCTGTTCCATACCTGGGTAAGGAGGCTAAAAAGAAAACGGTGTTATTCGCTTAAATTTCTCCTAACACAATCGGCATCCATGAACACTCAAATGCAACTGTAATAAGAAAGTGCTTCAAAGATTCAATGGCACTTTGAGGGTGGCATGTTAAAATACCTTATAGTGATTAAAAACTAGCCCAAACTGTACTTAACCCCACATTTCCACAACCAGACACAGGAGGCGGCTGCAGCGACTGAACAGTATTGTTTGTATAGGTACCAACATACTACGCACATGATTCTCTGTGTGGAAGGGGCGCCCGTACCTTGTGCAGAATTAAACTGGCAGTGGGGATATTCACCATGCCACTGTGGGTCATGTTCTGCAAGGTAAAATAAAAGGCTTCCAGAATGCTAGGGAGGATGAATGGGGTGAGGATTATCGCAATGCCAAAAAACATGCTCTCAATGTTACAGTCAAAATCAATATGCATGCATTTGCTTTGAACTGATTGCAAAAGCAGGTGGGAGGCTGGAGCCGAACAGATAGTGTAGTTTCATACCAAGCCCACCCAGAACATAGAAACTCAATGTTATTACATAGATCAGTAGTTTACAAACTCCCGCCATGGGCCACTTGAAAATTGCCGAGGGTTTTGGCGACAAAATAACGATTTTTCTGCCTGCTGTAGCCACTGTAACCCTGTGCTAGATGTTGTATGGTTGTGCTGTCTTCCATCTCCAACCACAAATCCAGACACACTGCAACAGTTTGGGAACTTCGGAGACTGAATGGTTCATTTACCTGGATACTACCTAAGTGTACTTTACAAGTGGGGCTTGCTGTGGTATATCCTCCTTCCTAAAGAAATCTTGCCTGTCCTGGGTTCCATGCACACCCCAAACAGAGCACTCCAGTCTGCATTCTAGGTGCACCTTCCCCACAGATTCAGTTTTGAAGAGGTCAGCTATTGGGTATGCCAAGTCCTCTTTTAGCCTCCTTTGGTTTGTCCTCCCCGCTCACCCAAATTTTACTTCAACAGTATCAGGCTTGCAGATCTCCCTCTTTTTTCTGTGGCCTTGTTTCGCTACAGCTTTGGTAGTCCCCCGACATCACTCTTTCATACTGCCTGCTCTTTTCCACCAGTGCTTTTATACGTAGCAAATCTTCCTTGCATGGATTTATGAGCACTGTGCTTATGTCCTGGCTTGCAGGGTTTCCTATTGGCATGCAGTTGGACGCTATGAGAACAGAATGCTGGACTAGATGGGGTTTGGTCTGAATCATCAGGAATTGCTTGTCATTTTTAGATCCCGAAGGAAGTTCATAAAAAATAAATGAAACCACCCATATCATCATCACTCTAAGGAGCGCATGCAATCAAATGCATGGTCAAAAGTAAAGTGCGTTTAAAAATACAAACCATTCCCTGCCAGGGTGGCGGCGGCCCCATGCTGTGGAATTCTCTCACATAATCATTGTAGGACTGGAAAACAAACACATACAGGGAATGTCAAAAACACAGACAGCATGAAAGCACCTGCAGCTACAGCACACAAAAAGGCATACACTTACCCCATTTAAAAAGACATCTCTCCGGACTCCTGAAAATCGTCTGTTGAGAATGAGATTTGTGAATTTAAACACAGTGCTAAGTTACCACAGCATAAAATAAACAAAGACTAAAGCACCTCTTACCTGTCTGCATCTTGGTATCTGGGATCCTTTATATAGCCTGTTTAAAATCAAGCAGCATTATATATCATATTTACCGCTACAGCAGTATATAAACAGAAATTAGCATTTCTTTCCCACAAGCATGCACCTGCCTTGGCAAAGAGAACAAGGAAAGGCAATTCTGCTGTTCCCAATGGCGGTTTCAACCATTTGTGTAAGCAGCTTTAAAATGTATCGAGTTTTTCTTTATAGCAGAATAGAGCAGACTCCAGTAATTATATAGCTATTGGATAAAGAATATTAAATCTGGTCATTTTAGCTTAATCTACACAACAACAAAAGTACAATGTAGCCTGTTTTGAGGAGATTAAGACATACCTACATATTCACTCATATAATAGAAGTAAGGACATTTATAACATTCTTGTCTCTGCTCTAAGCTAGGTCCCCCTACCATGTTCCAAGAAGGGCACCATGATCCCACACATTCCGTTAAGTCTTCCTATTCAAAATGAGCTTCAACTAGCGCCCCAAAGACCCCTATGCACCCTCAAAAGCTTTATTTCAACCTTCACATTCCACACAAATTCAAGATTGCTAATACACAAATCTGTACGTTTGTGCAAATGTATTTGCATAACGAGATATTAACCTTGTCTTTGGTGAAACTCAGGGGGATAATCAATCCTTGGTTTCTTTCTGCTGTTATGAATATCATAATCCTCTGGTCGACGCCTACATAAATTAGACAATAATTAAACAATTGTTTGCAGCAACCTTAAAGTAAATACCTTCAGAAGGAACAGGAGGTAACCCAGGAGGACTTTCTGGGAGGTTTTTGAAGTCCCAGGCAACTGTGTGAGCCTTACCAAATTCACCACTCAATCCTTTCTTGTGTCAATGTAAATATGCTTAACTGGCATTTTATGGTTGCAAAGAACCTGAATCCTTGAGCCAGCCATACCTCTTAATTCCAACCTATTTCTTCAGAAGTTTCACTGAGCTCTTTAGGGCTTACTCCCCATTATGCACAGAACTGTAGCCATAAACCTAATTTAACCCTACTTGTAACTTGTGCAATTGCTATATTGATGCTTGCCCTACAAGCACAGAGCCACACAATTTGGATGCATCTTACGGACGTGTTCCAAACCTCTAAATATTCTGCCTCACTTGGACTGATATCATTCGGACCCATCTCTCCCCCCCACCCCACCCCGCTTTACATACAAAGGTTACTAGCCAGAGAGGATCTATACAATATGGCCTATTCCTACGGTCTCGAGATTAGAGCTAAGAGAATTTTCAAAATTCATATTACTAGCTGAAATGGTTGTGCTTTCCGAAGAAGGTATTTTCTAGCTGCCAGCCTGGGTTTCTCCTTTGCTCACCACCAGTAGGTCACTGAAAGCCCCCACCCCTTCAAATACACCATCAAAAGGTGAAACAATTATACAGTCCATAGGCAATTACCCCGCCCTCCTCCCCAACTACCATTAAAGTATATTGCATTACCATTTTAAAAGCAAGTATCACAATTTTGAGCAAACAAAGCAACTGTTATGTACAGCAGAAATAGATTTAGAAAATAAGAGCTGGTGTAAAGAATAAACATACCGCTTTTCTTGTAGTTTGAGTGTGCACTTACGACCGGTATAATATATGATAGTAACAGTTCATATAGTAGTCCAACTACTGACTTTAAGCTGAAAGCCACATACATAAATGGAGGCCCTGGCAGGCTTGAGAAGGTGTGGTGGTGTTATAATGTATAGTTTGCAGTCCATTGCAAAACCTTCACTCGTAAATACTTTATTGCACTGGAAACCTCTTAGGCTTAACTTCAAAAGCCATCGCTGCTCAGTCCTCTTATGCCCAAAGAAAGGGGGATGCTGCCAGGATTCCTCCTACCTACAGGTTACGGTGTCCTTTTTTTTTTTTTTTAAAGAGCAAGGATATGGGGACTCGTTGGATATCTGTTACCTACCACAGGACGTTTCCACAAACAGGAAACTGTAACCAAAAAAGGTTTCAGCCCAAACTACACAGTCTTTAGCGGAAAGGCTTTAGATTTATCAGAAAGCAAAGTAGCTACACAGGGGGTCAGGGAAACGTGATGGATAGAAGGGCTTATATCAGTCCTTTGCAAAGACTTCTCCAATTCTGCAACAAGATATACCCCTCTTTTCTGGGGAATGTTGGCAAGTTCATAGAGCAGTGATCAATAATCGTGGCGATCCTCTAAAACCACTTTTAAGTCCACAGGTGCTGCCAGCATCTGGAAAGGTTGTGTATACAGACACAGCAACAGCCATTCTTTTTGGTTTGTTGCCGGGTCTCCAAGGCCACTTCCTCCCCCTTTGGAGAGAACCTACGGCTTCCAGAAGCTCAGCAAGATGTGAGAGAATATTTGGTAATGGGCTTAACCACAGCACGGTGATACAATTTGAGACAGTCCCAAACACGCTCTTCTTGAACAGAAAAATAATATAAATATTTTATCCTCAAAATGAGGCGGTCATCTTCTGCAAAATTATAAGTGATCCTGATAAAAGTCCCATATTTTGACAAGGCTTATCCAGAGATATACCTGAAAGAAAAGGCTTTTACAAGATATTAACACATTTTTGAACACACAGACTTGCTCTTCCTCCACCTAGCCTGCTCAAGATAAATCCGCTTACCTACACGAACAGATTATCTGCATTATCTGACCAAAGATCTAGTCTAAGCTAGGTTTACAAGAACGTATTTTCTGCATAAGCAAAAGGTCCCCGTTTTCCTCTTGAAAGTGACAAACTGGGGGAGGGGGGACAGTGTGAAATCCTCAATGAAGCCACAAACCCGTCCATGCAGCTTGATGTGAGGATTTTCTCTCTTCTTGATTGCAGGGAAAGCTTTTTGATGAATCACATTCCTCCATCACGTAATTCTGACACATGTGCCTATTATCAGTCCAAAGAACGTTTCTAACCTTCCCACATCTCGGAGTGGCTCTCGGCGGGATGGCCGTCCTCTTGACCGGGGCTGAGAATGCATTCTTCTCTTGTGCCGCATTTTATGAATGACTTGATACAAGTCAATACTTTCATCAGGAGGGAATAGGAGACAAAGCTGGGTTCCGCATTCAATCTCAATTTCCTGGAACAGTTAAATGCTCGTTTTACAAGATGAACTCTGAATGAATCCAAATTTTCCAAAGACAGCTTCTGCAGCCAACCAGATGGACACAACGAAGTATAACGCTTAATGACATGTTTTTGCTGATTTCTACGAGAAAGTTATACTAGAAACAGCTATAAATACCAGTAGAGGGATTTCTAGAAAAATATTACAGCGTAAGTAAGAAAGAGTTGTATCACATACCTTGTACAACCAACATGTGTAGCCCAGAATCATGGATCAAAAGCTCACCGGCACAAAAAGATAGATTAGGTAAATTTGTTTTTATGGAATTTTAGGACATATGTTGCCCATGAAGCAGCAAAGTGTGCATATCTTCATTTTGTTAGCTATCAAAAATTATATTTGCAGCATGCCAAACAGTGTTACAACTACCTTTTTAAAAACCACACTGAGATTGCAAATACCCATGCAAGGTGAAGGAAGTCATAAGTTTACGTGGGCTGTTTTTTCACAAGACCTTACATCCCAGTTAATATAGCAGGAGAACAAGCCCATATTTCTCCCTCACAATGAACCCATTTCACTAGAGACTTGAGAATGGTGGGAGTCACAGTTCATCTAGATTCAGGGCTGCTTTTGACAGAAAGTAGCCTAACAGTAGCTTTAATGAAGAATGGACTACACTTCAATATGCTTCAAAAGAAGATATTTTGTTGTGACTTTTTTCTAAGAGGTTACTATTCATCATTTGTCTACTATTCATCTCTTTGTGCTTGGATTAATGGTGGCTGTCTTTCAAATGTGGACAACTATCAAATAAAATAAGAACAAATGCATTCCAAAATTTTAACTACTGGCCTTAAGATATTGAAGAGGAATAATTAACACAAATGACAAACCTGTCCATCACGTCCAATCTTTACTGGCTTATGCTCATTCCAAGGATTGGTCAGGTGAGCAGATTTCGTGAATGGCAACTCACGCCTAAATGTATAAGTGACATGTAATACATTTTGTGTATTTGGCATTTAAATTAAATCTTATACAAGGATGCTTTTACGGAGTATATCTTGAACATAAAAAAAGAAAGAAAACCAGGAAGATGAGCATTCTGAACTGGCAGATATAAATATTATCAAAGTGCAGCTTGGAAGACCAATTGAGTTAGGTTCGTAATGCTCACCTTAGTATGGAGCAAGCATGACAACCCTGCAAGTTCTCTATAGCCAGAAGGAAACTTAAGCCTTGTCTTTGCATCCCACCCAGCCACACTGTTTTGACTTTCTGGCAGCATTCTTAACACCTAGCAGGCTGCTATTACTTTCTAGGAAGTAAACAAACTATGAAAAAATGTAGACTTTCAGCACTACTGGAAAACAAAGTGGACTTCCAGTACAGTAGTAATGCTAGGAAGATGTTCAAAAGGATTAAGTTATCTTCACAGATTGAGAAACTCTCTCTCTCGATTTAAAATTATGACTTGGGGAAACTCACCCATCACTATTCTGAACATTTCAGGTAAGCGATGACAAAAACCAAGCTTGACATACATAACTCAATATAGAATATGTATTTCATGAGACGTTTGATTATTTTCAATGACAAGAGAAAACCAATGCAAAACATTGAAAAAGCTAGACTTCAATGGCAGGGTTGGGGGCTCAAGCCTCTGGCTTCCCAGCAACATAGACTACTAGTCTGAAAGTCAATTATCTTGAGAGTCAATTTCTGACAACATCCTACTGCAGCAGAAAGAGGCTCCCTATTCCCATCCGATACTTCAATGTCTCAAAATCCATGCATTAGAGGCAGCTATCAAGAGCCTTACATAATCAGTTGGGGGAACACAGAATGACAAAAATGGCAGGTCTGTGCATGTTTTCTTTCTTTCTTTCTTTCTTTCTTTCTTTCTTTCTTTCTTTCTTTCTTTCTTTCTTTCTTTCTCTCTCTCTCTCTCTTTCACACACACACACACACACACACACACTCACACTCACACACACACACTTGCAAGACCACAGGACTGAATTTAAGGCAATAATTTGCTACCTATGAAGATGATGGTTAATAACAAAATCTCTGAAGCATGGCAAAAATAAAAGACAAAAGATATATACCCTATTCATGGTAGGGCAAAAATAATCCTTCCACTAAGACCAAAGTCATTTAGAATCACAGTTGGAAGGGACCGTGAGGATAATCTAGTGCTCTGCAATGCAGGAATCTTTTGCCCAACATGGGGATCAAACCCACGACCCTGAGATTAAGAGTCTCATGCTCTACCAACTGAACTATCTATGAACTATCTCTAGACTACACAAATGGGTGCTAACCTATTGTTCCAGCAAATGAATCATGTCTATTTTGAGGATACACTTTGTGAGCCTACTTAAAATATCCAAAAGTAAACATTCCGAACCAGAATTTTCACATTTTAACCCTTTTACCTGCATATCCAATCTATCTTAAATACGCCTCCCAGCATTTTTGCACTCATTCCTGCAGGTAGCACCCAGTGGATGGGAGATCCGCCATGATGGGATTCAGAAGCCAGCCTTGCAAATCCTGCAAGAATCAGAACACTGCAATGAGATGACATAACCCAAACAACTTTGGGTTAATGTTGAGTGCAGGCATTCCCTCTTATTTACCTTGGAATTTCCCACTCTCTCTCACAGAAAATATCAAGATAACACTCCTTGCTTGTCTGAAGGCAGCATTGAGCTTCTTCTCGTTGACTGGGAGGGTTGACCAGACACCCTGCAGAGATATGAACAGACACGTAACTTATAAAACCAAAATTGTTCAATGGATGCAGAAGGGACACCTTGCATTTAGCTCAGTGCCAGAACACATGCTTGGCATGCACCAGGTCCCAAGTTCAATCCTTTTAGTCTCCAGTTAAAAGATGTGACAGCTGAGAAAGATCTCTAACTGAGGTATTATAGAGGTACTACCACTACAGGACAAGCCAGTATGACTGATACAGCTTCGTATTTCATAAATGCTCACATATCCAACAAAAGCTTGGGGAGGACCAGGAAAATCATAATCCATTAAGTTCAAAGCATTATGGAAAGCGTTAAACAGTAAAAACAAAGCATTAAACCAGAATTTGTTGTACCCCTTTCTTTCTGCAAGGCTCCCAGCAGATCCAAAGTAACAGAGATACAGCTGGTAAGATGCTAACTAATTCTATTTCTTTGTGACAGGGTTGAGGTTAGAGAACTAATTAAAGGCTTGATAATTAAAAGAACAATTGCGCCATTTCGTATTCTACAATCAGCCTTCTCTTCATAATGAAAGTAGTCTGTAAGTGCAATATGGCATACCTTAGCTTTGGCAAGTGAGACGTTTTCATGGTTGTTACTTTTGATAAGAAAAAATCTTGCATCTTGGAGAATGTATTTAAGTTTGCTAGTTTGGTCTGGGGGTGGAAACAAAGCAAAATGTAATATTATTGGCATTTCCCTCTGCACCTCCTAAGTAAACACACAACACATATTTATAGCCCCTTTGTGGGACAAGCCCTTTAATATTGTGGTACAACTATTCTTCACTTCAGAGGGGCTTATATTGGTCTCCTGCACAAATTCCATTTTAATATATTGAAGCTATGTGACCAAATTTTGAGGAATTGTGCTGCAAGTCAGTAGCTGAATACCATGTATTTCATGCAGTGCTAAGCGTAGAAAGCAAAATAAGCTATTTCAAGTAAAAAGCCAATGCAACATCAGTAATGTTCCGATATGTTTGCATCCTGGTTATTGGAGTAAAATACATTCTTGAATGAAGAACCTACGAAAATTTATCTTTCAAACAGCACCATTTCATTACTTCTTTGCTTGCCAATTCAGCAACAAGATATATATATTTGCCATTATGAAGATGCATGCAAGAAGTAATTTGAGAGGCAATACAATTTGCTCACTTGAGTTAGTTCCACTATACATCGGAACATTACCGCATTTGACGTATGTTAACAAAGACTGACACAACAGCTTGCAATGGGAGCATGCATTAAAAAATTCGAATTTAAATTATACCTTTTTGGACAGCACGAACGGAAGATGATAATTTCTCATGCTTCTTTTCTGAACCTGTGTTTAGCCAAAGTACATTTGTTCAGATTGAGCCTTAATAGAGATACGATATAAATTCTACAGCCTTTTCACATACTATTTTCATTCATGACAAATTATTCCTCCTGACGCGCACCCACACACACACAAAGAATGCTGCTCAATGTGCACGAGGGGTTGTTTTGGATTTTTGGGTTGTTTCATTTTGTTTGTTTGTTTTTGGTGGACCAGTTTTCTCTTCAGAAAACTAGTCAATGAATCATCATCTTCCAAGTTTTAAAAAGTGAAAATTCCACTTAAGCAACAAAATAGCATTAACATAACAAGAAAACCTACTTCCCCAAATTATTCACACAGAACATGCCAAAATACCAATTTTCACTGTTTAGCTACATGTCCAATAGGTTTCTATGGCCCACTATTTATTTTGGAAAATGCAGTTCAAGGGTTTTGCTACAGAGCATTTCAGTAAGATAAGCAATAACATAATAATACCTGCATATGACTCTGATGCAGAGCTTCCACTTCTATCAAAAACAATCGGAGAGATGCCTCTAGCTCTTTTTCTCGCCTTCTTTTTCTCATCTAAGACCATCAAAACAATCAACAGCAGTACTTTTAAGGCCGGCACCAAAAACTTTATCAGGAATGATTGCAAGAAGGTCAATACAGTTTACATTAGCTAAATGCATTTTTGGCTCTCAACATCCAGAACTATCATCTCATTAGCCCTTCATTCTTTAGTCAGGATCCAAAGATCCATGGAATTGTTTTGCAGAGCTCAAGGGGGCTTTAAACTTTTTTGCCTTGAACAGTAATACTCCACATTACATGGAAAGCTGCTTTTGAAACACACAGAAATTCCAAAAGCAGTTTCTGATACGGTATGGCGTTCACACGCGTGTACGAGTGTGAGGTCTTCACAAAGTCAAGAAATCAACTGGTATAGATCAAGCCTCCTGTTGGGAGCCCCAGCATGCCCCTGGACCACAACGTTTATGCACATTATTAGAAACTAGTTGAATTTAGCCCATTAATAACGGGCGCTAGCAGCGGCGACCGGGAACCGAGGCGCGGAGGCGGCTGGGGCGAGGAGTTTGCGGGGCGGCGTCGGGCCCCCGGGGCAGCCGCGGGCTGCTAGGTCCCGGCTGTTGGCGCTGCTGGCGCTGGGCTCGCAACCCGTTAAAATAAGGGGCGTTAGAACCGAGCCCACCTGCCGGAGAGCCGCTTCCCCTCAGCGAAAGGCGCTCAGGCGTAGTAGGGCGCTGAGGCGGCGGCGTTGCAGAGCCGTCCAGGGCGCGCCGCTGGCTCTCTGGCGCTCCACCCTGGAGGGGAAGGGGGCGGAAGGCAGGCCGGTGTCTGTGAGGGAGAAGCTCGCCAGCAGCGCCTCCGCCGCCAACAGACCCGCCTGGCTGGGCTTCAAGCCGCACGGCTTCAGAGGAGAGGCGGCGCCGTTGCCTTCGGTGCGGCGGCAAGCCAAGAAACGGCCTCGCCTCAGCGTCAGGGCCGAGCGGGAGTCTTGGCAGGGCAGCTCCAGCTCCGTGCGAGGCGGTGGCAGTGACCGAACTGATGACGCGCATGCGCCGCCGCCTCTCGGACACGCCCCCTCTCCCGTCGTCCAATCCCTGCGTCCGTCTGGGACACGGACATGCGCAGTAGCGCACTTCCGTGACACACGGAAAGTTGGACGCAGGGACACAGCCACTTTATTATATAGGATACAGCAAACACATCCCCTTAAAGCCTGATTTATACATTGCCAGGTATGTATGCTTGCCTCTTCTGCACACCATGGATTACAACCTACTTCTGGATAACAGACTCACTTAAGAAGTCTGTGCCAGACTCCCAATGAGGTGCAATGCTGATTGGGGTGTTTGCCATGTTATTCAAATGATCTAGCCATGTGACATGACAACCACATCACATTGACAACACTATTCCAAAGCTTCAGAAATGGAACTGTCCCCGTCACGAGACTTGGGACAGTAGGGACACCAAAATATAAAACAAGGAAGGCGGAGTTGGGAGGGACATTGTTTAAATAAAATGTGAACGATAATAAATTAATAGAACGTAAGTATTTGGCTAGAAGTTTGAAATTCAGCTAAATCGCAGCTGCTTTGCTCTGCTTTGTTTATGTCCAGATTTTTTTTTTTAAACCAGGATTTGCCAACTAGCTTTATATACTGTTGGAAACACTAATGTTTCTTCAGTTATAATCTACTCCTCTTTAAAAAAAATCAATTCTTTCACCATACACCCAGACCAGTCTTTCTCAACTTTGGGTTCCTGGATGTTGTTGGACTACTACTCCCATCATCCCTTGCTGGCTATGGATGATGAGAGTTGTAGTCCAACATCTAGGGACCCAAGATTGAGAAAAGCTGACCTAGACTAGTATTACAAACACTGGTACATATAAGTATGCATGTTGAAATGTAAGTAGAACCTGTGTGACACACTGGTTTGCAGATCTTTTTCCATCCCCATGAAAGAGGCCCCTAAAAGAATGTAACGTACGTAAAGTACACCACCAGAATGCTCATCTTATGTTTCCACTTTCATTCCTCACAGCCTCTGGCCAAGAGACCAGCACTATGAAGGAAGCTGCTTAGTGAGATACTAATGAGCACCAGAGCATAGGAAGAGCCCTGCCGGATGAGACCAAGGACCCATCTAGTCCAGCAGTGTTCTCAGTGGCCAACCAGATGCCCATAGGAAGCCCTTCGGACAAAAATGAACACTTTGTTGCTGTGCTATCCGTACTGGTGGTGCTCTTCCGACACCAGGAAATCACACCAGAGCCAAGGTACGATTAAGAAATAAATAACTGAATATGACAAGACCCAGAGCAGAAAGAAATGATATCAGCTACCTGATATATCCGAGCCCGAACCAGATCTGACTGACCCATCAGTAAAGGATGCAGATTCAGATTCAGAATCACTAGCTTCGCTTCGTGTGTCATAATCATTTCCCTCCTTCTGATCCCTTTCATCTTGATCATAATCCTCTTCTTCATCATCTCCCTCTTCTTCCACTTCTTCCTCTTCCTCCCCGTCATCGTCTTCCTCTTCTTCTTCCTCTTCCTCCATCCCCTCCTCCTCCTCTTCCTCCTCATTCTCTGTGTTTCCTGGGTCAGAAGATCCACTACTGCCTGTTTCATGATCCGACCCGTACTCCTCGGAGTTCACCTCTTCTTTTGAGGAGTGGCTGGACCTGCTTGGCTGTCTGTCCACCTCATGCCTTAGCCTCTGTTTAAATGAGAATAAAACAAACGCCTTATGTCAGGATGCACAGAGAGCTCGGAGCAAGCACCTTAAAGAACTGGTGCATTTAATGACTGCAAAAGCCGCTGCTTACCCCAGAGGTATCTGGAGTGGAAGACTTTGCCCTTCTGTCAGCATCTCTTTTCCTCATGCATGCCTTCTCAGGTTGCCCTTTGTAGGTGTCTCTGGAGCTGCTGCTTGTCATACGCATCTTTCTGTCACCTTCTGGGCGCTTGCTCCTATCAGACCTTTGATACTCCTCATTCTTATATTCCAATACTGGCTTTCCTTTTGTGCTCACTATTCGCTTGTTGTTGCTAACGGATGAGCTTGGAGGTTTGGGCAACAACTGCCTTGAGGAATGCACAGAAGGCTTCTGCTTTTTGCTCTCAGCTGTCTCCATCCTCTCACTTTTCCTTTTGGATCCTGAAATATTTTTTTAGAAGAGCACCAACAAATTTTGAAATCAGCATTTCATAGTTACTTGATAGCTTTAGCAGCATTTTGTTAATGCTATCTTCAGAAAACATGATGAGCAAACTTTTTTCACATTTAGCACAAGACAAAGCACATAAAGCTATTAGGTTTAAAACCGGGATGTTGTGTTAACTAAACTGCTTCCTTGGAAATCCTAGTATCTATCGCTCACTATTTAAAGATGAGAAAACTTATGACCAATGGCTGGAATGACTTAAAAGACCAAAACACAACTTAGGACAGCCCTTCCAAAATCTAGTGTAGTATCATTCCAGATGGCACTGGACTCACAACTCCAACTAGGCCCAGCCAGTATGGCCAATGGTCAGGGATGATGGGAGTTGCATTTCAATAACATGTGAAGGGTGCCAGGTTGTGGAAAGTTGACTTGGGAAATAAGATGAAATAGAACCTTGCTTCTGACTTCCTCAGGAGAAAGACAGCTCCCTATGTATTTCTATAGCCAAAGAGCCAAGATTATATGCTTGAGGAAGGAAAACTATTTCAACTTGTTAATATTTTATAAGCAAGGACAGTACTTGCTTTCTAGCAAACTGTACTGTTTTGTTTGGCATGCCATATTCCACAAAGTATCTTAAAGCCTTTAAAAACATTCGGATATGAAGGCTACAACCAAGGTATCAGCACAGCAAGTTCTTTGCACATATGTGACATGTCAATATTTTACTTTAAATAGCTCACACTGCCTTTGAAAAAAGCAAATGTGGTAGGGAGATAAGGATACTTCAAAATGAATTTGTAATGCAGAGCAAATAACTCTTAGGAAAAAGAGGGGCGGCCCAGTGGGCATGCACGCGTCTCTGTGCAACCTGGCAGCAGCCCCCAAGCTTGTTGGCTGATCTTGCTGTCCACCTTTTCAAAAGGGCACCCAACTAGTAAAGTAGCATACCCTTTTTCTCACTTTTATCTTGCTCACTGTCAGGGTTATACAGTTCATCATCATGATCAGGTGCATCAGTCAATATATCATCCAGAACATTCAGTTCGCCATCTGTAAACAAAACACATGGTTAAGAAATGGCATTCAGAAGATCTGCATCGTTTGCTTTAATGGTATTAATAAAGGTACCCCTGACCATTAGATCCAGTCACGGACGACTCTGGGGTTGCGGCGCTCATCTCGCTCTATAGGCCGAGGGAGCCGGCATTTGTCCACAGACAGCTTCCGGGTCATGTGGCCAGCATGACTAAGCCGCTTCTGGCAACCCAGAGCAGCGCATGGAAATGCCGTTAATGGTATTAGAATAGTGGAATTAGAACCACAAAATTCTAGAATTGGAAGGGACCACAAGGATCATTAAGTCTAACCCACTGCAATGCTCTTACCAAATGAGCTGTTAAAATGGTTTAAAGTGATACTAAAATCCAATACCCACCCATTTTCTTTCAGCACTTACATCTGCCCACCCATTTCAAGCTTTTTTAGAATTAAGAGTGAAAACTGAATAGCAAGGCAGTTTTTCAAAAAACTAATTTGGAGAACTGCCAATCAAAACTGCTTAAATTGGGGGGAAGAAAGATATGGCTGAACTCCCTACTACAGGTTTAACGAAATTCACTGACAAACCTCTCATCTATCTTTCAGTTGCTTTAATCCCTAAACTACATAAGGGACAATTGACCTGGTAAATCTTATAGGCTTGCTTTAGACCAGGGGTTGGCAACCTAAGGCCCATGGGCCACAAGCGGCCCCCGACAGTCGTTTAACCGGCCCAGGAGCCGCCCCTGAACCGAGCTGCCCGCTTGGCGAGTCCCTGCACACTGCGCTAAACCAGCGCAGCACGGCACAGTGACTCGCTTCCACGACGCCGGAAATTGCGTCTGCGCAGACGCCGGAAATTGCAGGCACGTGCGCAATCCGGCCCATGGAGTGAACCGGCCCAAGCGAGGTAAACCTTGCCGACCCCTGCTTTAGACCTTAATCGAGACATTAAAATGTTTAATGCAATTATGGCAATTATATTAATATGTTAACTGCAACTTTTATTCACACCAGTCAGTTGAGATTTATTCCTGACCACAGACTGGGCCATAATTAGACAGACAAGGACAATCAAAGAAGGCATAGAGGCTAGGATGAGTTTGTAAACTCTCATGAAATCTCATAGGTAAGGAACAGCCTCCTCAAAAAAAAAATAAAAAAAAATTGCGATCCTTCACAGGTTTGCAGAACCATTCATCCTAGAGCTGTGTATATTAAAGAGCTAGATTTTATATCAGTCATTCACTGCTATAAAAAGTAGTAATATTTGGGGGGAATCTGACAGGGATGCCCCATACTTCTTGTAGTATTTGCTATATTAGTCACAGAGCAGTGATTCCAATAAGGGCAGACTATATGGTACCTAGGCCACCTTTCCTGAAAATACAGCCAGGTCGAATGGTTCTTGAAGAACAAGTTCTGTAAAGGGAGGAGTCAAACAGTTGAAGGCACCTCCCCCTTCTGGCTAACCTCTTCTTCTCAGGCAGCCAAGTGTAATTAAAAGCTTGTAAAGATATGGACTAGGATCCCAACAACTGGTGCACATAGATTTTTTTACTTTTCCATTTTTAGAATTACAATCATAATTATTTTATTTATACCCCACCCATCTGGCTGGGTTTCCCCAGCCACTCTGGGCAGCTTACAGCATATCTAAAAACAATAAAAAACATAGACCCCTACTGTCATATCAGGAACACCTTTTCAAACTTCCTTCAATGTTGAAAGTGGTTTGGCATGCAACAGGAGGGACTGCAATTCCTGAAATTTCCATTTCAGGCAATCATTTTACTTTAAGATGAACCACAGCAAGAATTTGTTTCATAATTCTATCTCCTTGAGCAGTTTTGATTTGTTTTAACAAATCATGTGTAGATTAGTACAAAGCCGTTACTAACTACAGGCAAACACTAATAAATTTAATTATCTACAATCAAATTCAAAGAGCTTTCCAACTTCAACTCCACTTAATGTGGTGTACAAAACTCCATTAAAAATGGAGCTGCCTTGAAAAATCAGTTACATTTCTCTCTTTTATTTGGTCTGGCTTCTCTGGACTCTTTGGTTTTTAAGAACTTCTCAATTATTTCTCAATGATACAGGTATACAGACTAAAACCCAATCCAGAGAATAATAATAATAATAATAATAATAATAATAATTTATTATTTGTACCCCGCCCATCTGGCCAGGTCCCCCCAGCTACTCTGGGCGGCTTCCAACAAACACTAAAATACATTAAAATATCACACATTAAAAACTTCCCTAAACAGGGCTGCCTTCAGGTGTTTTCTAAATGTCAGGTAGTTATTTATCTCTTTGACATGGGATGGGAGGGCGTTCCACAGGGCGGGCGCCACTACCGAGAAGGCCCTCTGCCTGGTTCCCTGTAGCTTTGCTTTTCGAAGTAAGGGAACCACCAGAAGGCCCTCGGCGCTAGATCTCAGTGTCCGGGCTGAACGTTGGGGGTGGAGACGCTCCTTCAGGTATACAGGACCGAGGCCGTTTAGGGCTTTAAAGGTCAGCACCAACACTTTGAATTGTGCTCGGAAACGTACTGGGAGCCAATGTAGACCTCTCAGGACCGGTGTTATGTGGTCTTGGCGGCCACTCCCAGTCACCAGTCACAGGTAGGGTCTCAGCCTGCGCACCAGATGGAGTTGGTAGACAGCTGCCTGGACACAGAATTAATCTGCGCTTCCATGGACAGCTGTGAGTCTAAAATGACTCCCAGGCTGCGTACCTGGTCCTTCAGGGGCACAGTTATGCCATTCAGGACCAGGGAGTCCCCTACACCCGTCCACCCCGTCCCCCCAAAACAGTACTTCTGTCTTGTCAGGATTCAACCTCAATCTGTTAGCCGCCATCCATCCTCCAAGAATATTCAACTAATGACAACTGTTGGGGTGGGGTAAAAATCCTTCCAGTAGCACCTTAGAGACCAACTAAGTTTGTTTTTGGTATGAGCTTTTGTGTGCATGCACACTTCTTCAGATGTGTATTCACAGGAATCTGTTTTTGATTATGACTTTGGAAGGTTCAGCTAATGCCAGAGACCTTTAGCCTTCTGGATATGAGACATCAGGAGCAAATTGCATTTGTCTTCCATTTTCTGCACTTGCCCTATCTTGACTTCTGTGCAAAACACCCCTTATGTGTTGGGAGTCCTGAATGACCAGAGCTCCATTCGGTATCTCCCGCCACCATTGTGTTTCATTAACAATGCATACCATCTACACATTTGACCTAGGACTGCAAGGAAGTGCAGTCTCTTATTGGAAGACTGCCCAAGTCCAATAATCTCTTGGAGTTGACTTTGTTAATTAAACTACCAAATATATTGTAGTATACAGTTCTAGTTTTTGTGTTTGTAAACATTCTTCTTCTTCTTAAAACACCCTAATGCTTTTAGGATGACAGGGCATCCTAAACAAATTTTCTGAGCACTGGTTCTGTTCTTGAACAGTGTATTTTACTGGTGTGCCATTTAGATTAAAAAAATCTGTAGCAGTTTATCTTAAACAAGCAACTGTTATCTACTAGAGTAATTGTCAATAAAATTAATTACTGCATACAATACCCTAACCTATATTTTGGAAATGGCCCAAAGTAGGATAGCTTATGACCTGCTCAGGACCTTTCCTTGTCGTGCTTACAGGAGCCTCTTAGATACTGTAAAGACATAACAACAGAGCTATGGAGATGGGGCAGGCCTCAAATACCTGAAGGCCAACATATTTTTTTGGTGGGATGTCCATGATACTTCATACTCCTCTAAATACAGTGCCCCAGTATGTAGCTGGTAGATATACTATCCCTCAGTTTGCGTCATACTCGTCAATATATTTCTACATAAACCAGACCATGCAAGATAAAATTCCCTTCAGCACACACAATGCAGAATTGCTGCAGTCACTGCTCTGCAGTCATATTGCTCCTATTAGATGCAAAAAGCAAGCTTTTCATAGAAGCTGTCCCTCTTGTTTCAACAAGATTTCTAAAGCTAATCTATTTAGGAAACAAGTATGTACATAAACAATACATAATTATGCCAGTGGTCAAGCTGCATAGTTAAACATGATCATAAGAATGCAATAACCGGCTGGATCAGGCAAAAGTCCCACCTAGCCCAGCATAGCTCAGTCAGTAGAGCAAGAGATTCTCAGGGCCGTGGGTTGAAGACACGCATTGAGCAAGATTCCTGCATTGCAGTGGGTTGGACTAAATGACCCTTGTGGTCCCTTCCAACTCTATGATTCTATGAAAATCCCATTATCACAGTGTTTAAAGAAATGGCCATACAAAGTCCATAAGCAGAACTCACAACAGTACTCTCCTCACTTGTTATTTCCAACAACTGGTATTCAGAGGCACATAGCCTCCAAAAATGGATGTAGAACATAGCCTTATCCTCTATTAATTTGTCTAATCCTCTTTTAAAACCATCCAAGTATTACCGGTAGTTCAGCCTTCTTCTAAGGTAAGCCTGCTTCACCATATTATTGTCCACCCTGTCTTCTATATTTGTAAGCAGCTCAATGGTACCCAGATTTACTAAGAAGTCCTGTCAGACTGTACATCATTTAAATCAAATCTTGTGTTTCAAATTGCAGCCTTCACCTCTAACCTTAGATACCTTCTTGCTCGCCACATCTCCTCGACTGTTTTATTTTATTCTGTAATGCAGTTTGAATAAATGCTGAATAGCACAGTAACATAATCCTAATCTCTTACACGGGCAAACAAAAAGCTTCAAGCGCTGCAGAGGTGTACTTCATCCCATGACCTGAGAATAACACAGATCAGCTGTTTTATTGTTTTGCTTTTACACCAACCAGAAGGGAAACACACAAATCTAGTCAGCATCAGCTGAATCAGTGGAGGGGGGGGGGGTGTCACTAGTATAACATAGCAGCCAAGTGTGTGAACTTTATAATATAGCCAAGATACTCTTGGTTCAAACGTTAAGGCTAACCAAGAAATTACTGGCTGGTCTTAGGTACACTACTATCCTCTCATCCTCAGAATCTCATCTGCATTAGGAAAATGGAAGTGATCCATCTTACAGGGCAGTTATAAGTCTTACTGAGATGTTATTTGAACACAGCAGCATTTTAACTTTAGTGTCCAGGATTACTAGCTAATATTCACAGAATGTGAGGGAGGAGGATGAAAGCAAAACTCACTAGGAGCCTGTTTTTAAAACAGGTTGATTTTTTTAAAAGATCATTATTTTAAAGTAAAGCAGAGCACAAACAGCATGAAAACCAATGGCTAGACTGCACCATTGTTTAGGATGTTTCGCTGGAGGGGTTTGTTGCTGTTATTGACATCAATTCTGGGGTATTTTATTTTTAGATATTAATATGATTTACGCAGAAACTGTTCCGTTTGGCTGCGTACTTTTTATGTTTTATCTATTTTAACCAATTTTAAAAGGAAAGCTTAAAATGTTTCCTACTTGAGACCAATGGCTGGACTGCACCAATGGGCTGGGCCATTTTTGTTGCAGGTTTGTTGCTGTAGTGTAACCATCCAACAGGTTGACCTCAACCCCAAATGAGACAGATAGATGCCAACAACGACTGATATAACTCCCCCCTTTCTTTTCTTTCTTTTTTAGATCTTGTTACTTTTTTTGTGGCAACTTCTTTCAATCCGGTTGTGTACGCAAAACTTTTCATCTTGTAAGCTGCCTCCAGACTGGTTTTAACTATGGAAAGGCAGTGTAAGGGTTTGTGTGTATGTTACTGGGTTGTTTTTATTTTGATTTTATATATCTGGATATATATATATCTGGCGTTTATCTGGATGGAAAGGCAGTGTTATTCGTTGTCAAGCTTGGGAAAGCGGGAGGGGGGAGGCATAGGGTGGGGGCTGGCGCTTTAAGGGGGTCGAAATGAAATGCTGCTCACCACCGTCATTTTGGCGTATTTTATTTTATTTATTTACTGAATTTATATACCGGTTTACAGAACAAATTCAAAATATAAATTCATTTCATTTCGACCCCCTTAAAGCGCCAGCCCCCACCCTATGCCTCCCCCCTCCCGCTTCCCCAAGCTTGACAACGAATAACACTGCCTTTCCATCCAGATAAACGCCAGCCCCCAACCTACGCCCCCTCCCTTTCCCCAACGTGACCCCCAAAGGCTGAGAACCAGTATTCCAAGACCATTAAACGGCCATCCCTTACCTTATTGCCCCCCCCGACCCACTTTCCCAAACGCGACCCCACCCCCGAAGGTATTTCAATGCGATTAAACCGCCGCCCCCTGCCCACTTTCCCCTGGGGGGCGGGGAGGCAGCAGCAAGTCTTCCAAAGGCCCCTCGCCCTCCTTCGTTAAGCCCCTCAGGCCTCTTTCTCTCTCCCCCCCCCCAACATCCCCTGGGCCTTCGCCGCTCCCCCCCCCCACAGGCCCGGTTGCCATGGCAGCGAGAGGCCTAGGCAGCGAGGGGAACACCCGGCGGTACCTTTTTCCTCCCGGCTCTCGGCCGCCATCGTCCCCCCGGCGGAGGAAGAAGGAGAAGAACCGGCGGCGGCGGCTTTATCTGGAGGTGGAGGAGCGGCGGCGGCGGGAGACGAGGCGGGAGCGGCGCAGGCGAAGGAAGCGAGGAAGGCAACGGGGAGGGGGGTGGAGCCCCTTCAGGAGCTGCTCCCGGACGCCGAGCAAAATGGAGGATCTTCCCCCCTCGCGGCCCCGCCTCCTCCTCCTCCTGCCGAAGGCCCCGCCTCCTTCCCGGCTTTTACTTCCTACGCGACAATTCCCACAAGGCCCTACGAGGCCCTTCGGCGCGTGGCGTCACAGGGCGTACGCTCTCTCTATCGCGTGCGCGCGCGGGGGGTGGGGTAAATGAAAATATCACCATAGAGATAGAACGTAGAGACGCGAGGTGACAAAGGGTTCGAGGCGAGATTCGAAGTCGCGTCCCGCCTCCCCCTCGATTCCCCCAGGGCGTCACGGGGCGCGGCGCCGTTACCTTATGACGTACCAAAAAAAAAAAAAAAAAGGTCGAACACGCCGTAGATCTAGAAAGTGTAGAGTGTGTCTGCGGCTAGAGACGTGAGAAAGAGATCCGATAGATAGATATATGGATATCACCATAGAGCTATGCATGCATACGAAGGCTCATACCAAGAACAAACTTAGTCTCTAAGGTGCTACTGGAAGGAATTTTTTTTATTTTTTATTTTGTTTTGACCATAGAGCTAGAAAGTGTGGAGCGTGTATATAGAGCGATGGATAGCCTGGGAGCCAACTCACCCAATAAAATATTTGAGGGAGCCGCTCCCCACCCCCAGCTGATGCACATTGGCATTCACATGGTGTGAGGTAAATGTGGTTGATGATGTGGGGCGGGGCTTACCTGAGCCCCCACCCCAATATTTTAATTCACGTTGGCACCCCTGAGAGATAAGAGAGCTAGAACCACAGAGCTAAAACGTTTAGAGTAAGGTTACCAGATTTTTTTCAATGTATCCGGGGACACTTTAATTAATTAAATAAATAAATGCTACACGTTCGGGATATTGATGCTGCAGTGATGGCGGTGACAAGGGGGGTGGCCGCCACCTTGACCTCAACAGCTACGTTTCCCCTTCCTCCGAGGCGTCTATCTCCTTTCTCCAGGAGCCTGGGCAGACCCTGAGTTGTTGGTTCTTCGGTGGTGGTGGGGAAGCGGTGCGTGGTGGGTCAGGCATGGAAGGTGGAGAAGGAGGGCCGAGAGCAGCAGTGGTGAGGCTCTGGCAGCGCAACGCCTCCCTTCCCATCGGAGCAGCCCCAATCCCACTCCTACTTGAGTGCAAGCAGGAGGGGGCGGGGATCCCTCAGCTGGGAAGGGTGGCTTCACACTGTCTCATAGCTGTCAACCCTCCCTTTTTTTGCGGGAAACTCCCTTATTCCAATGCCGTTTCCCGCTGCTATCCCAGATTGTTGATATCCCTTAAATTTCCCGGATTTCAAAGGAAGCAGCTCCTCTCCCTCCCTGCCGGCCAGGGAGGCTCCTCAGCTGCGTTGCTCGGCTGCCAATAAGGAGTCTGAGACCGACTGGGGCGGAGCTTGCATGCCTTGTGCAGCCAGACCCTCACGCCCAACCAGACAGCCAGCCTGCCTGCCGTCTACGCGCTCGCTCTTTCGCTCACCCGTTTGCGCGCAGCCTCTGGAGCGCAGGGTGGCGAGGCTACTTGGTGCCATTGCACTGCATCCCTTATTTTCAAATCCGAAAGTTGGGAAAAATCCCTTATTTTCAAATCCGAAAGTTGACAGCTATGCACTGCCTTTCAGAGCAGCCCCATCCCATCTCCTACTTGCATGCAAGCAGGAGGGGGCAGGGATCCCTCAGCTGGGAAGGGAGGCTTCCTGTTGCCAACTGAGAGATCCCCGCCCTGCTCCTGCTTGCACGCACGTAGGAGTTGGGAGGCTGCTCCGATAGGCAGCATGTAGCCTCCCTTCACAGCTTAGTTGCTGGGCGGGTCAGGGAAGGTGGAGGCAGCCCGGAAGCTGCATCTTAGAGCCTTTGTACCACCATCATATGGGTACTTCTGAGCAGCTCCTGAAGCCAACCAGAGCCAACTGCTCTGGGCTGCTGAGACTGCCGCTGCTGCATTTCCCAGGGACATTAGATGAAATCCAGGGACATTCCAGGGATGGAATTTGTCTGGGGACTTATTCGCAAATCCAGGGACTGTCCCCGGGAAACAGGGACGTCTGGTAACCCTAGTTTAGAGTGTGTACCCCACCCATCCGACTGGGTTGCCCCAGACACTCTGAGCTGCTTCCAACAAATATAAAAAACACAATAAAGCATTAAACCTTCCAAAGCTTCCCTATACAAGGCTGACTTCAGATGTCTTCTTTATAAATATATACATTTATTTATTTGGTTTTTCAGATTAAAGTTTTACGTATCCAACATACAACATGCAAAGAAGATCCTGGACTTTCCTCCTTCCCTTTGTGGGCCCAGTTGTAAATAATTTCCTCCTGCATCTTTTATAATACAATAATCCAAATCTTTTACATCTCCATTACAGTGGTACCTCAGGTTACATACGCTTCAGGTTAAGAACTCCGCTAACCCAGGAATAACGCTTCAGGTTAAGAACTTTGCTTCAGGATAAGAACAGAAATTGTGCTCTGGCGGCGCAGCGGGAGGCCCCAATAGCTAAAGTGGTGCTTCAGGTTAAGAACAGTTTCAGGTTAAGAGCGGACCTCCGGAACGAATTAAGTACTTAACCAGAGGTACCACTGTATATCCAGAATTCACCATTGAACTCAGTGCCAGATTTAGGTATAAGCTAAACAAGCTATAGCTTAGGGCCCCATTCTTTTGGGGGCCCCAAAAAAATTAAAGGGGAAAAAAACCTAGATGTACATTTCCAAAAGGACGCGGGTGGAGCTGTGGGTTAAACCACAGAGCCTAGGGCTTGCCGATCAGAAGGTCGGCAGTTCGAATCCCCGCGACGGGGTGAGCTCCCGTTGCTCGGTCCCTGCTCCTGCCAACCTAGCAGTTCGAAAGCACGTCAAAGTGCAAGTAGATAAATAGGTACCGCTCCGGTGGGAAAGTAAATGGCGTTTCCGCGCGCTGCTCTGGTTCGCCAGAAGCGGCTTTGTCATGCTGGCCACATGACCCGGAAGCTGTACGCCGGCTCCCTCGGCCAATAAAGCAAGATGAGCGCGCAACCCCAGAGTCGTCCACGACTGGACCTAATGGTCAGGGGTCCCTTTACCTTTACCTTTAAGAGCTGTTGCTGCCTAGGAAATTCGCACTGTGCAGAATTCGGCGCTAGGTGGCGCTACAGCCACAGGCCCCAGTACAATGCAGCGCTGCCGCTCCAGGAGGTTAACCTAAGAGTGAATGAGAAGCAACAGAAATGAGGAATGCAGCAAAAGGCAACTTTTGCTACTCTTTCCCTACTTAACCCTTGCAATACCTCGCCCCTTGCAAAGTCTACCCATGCTTTGTCTGCATCTGAAAGCAACTACATATACAGCACTACCACTGTCCAGATATCTTTCCCCTTTCACTACCTGTTGGTAACCTTTTTTTTTTTTAACTTTGCTCAGTTATAAGGCAGTTTGACACACTAAAAAAAATGCAGTACCACTGTGATCCCAGCTGCCCGCCATCTTGCTTTGCCCAGAGGAAGCTATGCATATAAATGAGCATATGCAAACTTTATGCACGTTCCTGTCCCAGGGCAGTGCCCTGAGTGCTTTAGGTAGCTAGCAAGCGCCCAGCAAGCGCTAGATTTAATATTCCCTGGTTGGATGAAAAGGAGCGGGAGAGCTGGCTGTGGGGGCTTGCACGCTGTTTGCCCTCACACAAAATCTCCATGTGCTCTTACCCATACAGGAAGCACACAAATAGCCTTTAAACATTAAATACCATGTGTTGTCAGGAGTGAGCCAGCAGTAAATCACACCATCTCAGTCTGAGTTAACTTTTTTTTTTTAAAGCAAAAGTGCAGTCTGCACAGAAGTTTCAGGCCTAAGGAGCACAGTCCTCTCCTCTCCGGGTTGTCCCACCCCCCCCCCCAAAAAACAACAACTGGAGACTGTGCCTGGATGCCTGTTTTGCTCCTCCCATTTCACGCCTCTTCTGGCTCTGGAAAGCAAACAGGGAGGGGAGACACCCATGACTTTTCACCAGCCTGACTCATCTCTGCCCCTTGTCCTCTCTCCTCCTACCCTCCTGCTTCAACTTCTGCCTCTGATTCTGGACTTCTCTCTGCCACAGACTCTCCCAGCTCACTCGCCTCGACCGGAGCCAGGGCTTTTTCGGCCGTGGCCCCGATCTGGTGGAACGCTCTGCCACAAGAGACTAGGGCCCTGTGGGACTTGACATCTTTCCACAGGGCCTGCGAGACGGAGCTGTTCCACCAGGCCTTTGGCCAAGGCACAGTCTGACCCCCTCTCTCCTTCTGTAATCCTCATAGAACTCCAGCCCAATGGCTGCCATTAATTTGATTCTGAATTGATTTTAGAATGTATTTTAATTAATTGACTGTGTGATTTTATGTACACTGTGCTCTTTGTACTTGTTAGCTGCTCTGAGCCTGGCTTTGGCTGGTAGGGATGCCAGGTGTCCACTATTTGAGCGGACAGTCTGCTTTTTTCACATTATGTTCACTATTTTTTTTCACAAAATAGTGGACATTTTTTTTATTCCAAAGCTTTATGATGAAATGGTACATAATCTAAAGCTGTACAGTCTAAGAGAATAAGGATAGGAGAATTGCGTTTTGTCTTTTTTTTTCATAAGTAAGAATGAGACAAAGATCGAATATCCATTGAACTCGATTCTCGGGAAAAAATATTAATCATACTCAATTGTTTCACAAGACATTTAAAAAATGGGGTGGGGGGGAAGGCGCCTCTTGCCGGAGTTCTGCCCCGCCTGTTCCTGACTCGTGGGGAGAACAAAAGGGAGAGGCGCGAAAGAAAAAGACGCCTCTTCCTGTTCCTGACGCGCAGGAGCAGCAGCAAACCAGCTACCGGTAGAGGCGCGGGGGGGGGGGGGGGAAGGCGGGCTTGGAGGAGACTTGCCCGACGACCTGAGGGAGCAAGATCCTTGCCCCAAGGATCGCCTCCCTAATACAGGAATGGTAAGAAGGAACCCCTGTTGGGATCCATTCCAAGGATCCCTAAGAAGCAAGCATAGAAACATAGAATTGTAGAGTTGTTGGAAGGGACCACGAGGATCATCTAGTCCAACCCCCCCCTGCAATGCAGGAATCGAACCCATGGGGGCTTGAACCCATGACCCTAAGATTAAGATTATAAAATTAAGATTAAGATTATAAAATTATGTACAGTTGTTAACATTTTAAAAATGTATTGTAGCTTTCTGTCGACTGACAGAAAATATATAATTTAATTTAATTTAAACCCCCCCCTGCTTGTCCGCTATTTTTTGGAAGCAGACCTGGCAACCCTATTGGCTGGGGAGGGCAGGATATAAATAAATTATTATTATTATTACCTCTTCAGCTTTCGACACCTCCTCTTCCCAGGCTTCCCCCTCTGACCACTCATCATTGTCCCACCACCGCTCCCCAGACTCTGAGCCTTTTTCCCATTGGTGGTTCCCCAGCTGGTTCCTCCCACCATTCCTCTGCATCCACCCGGTGCCCATTGGGTCTAGTAGGGCAGAAGGCAGGATGGCAAATGGTATGTGGAGCCTGGCTCAAATGACAGGAGGAGCTGACGTAATTTGACTTCTGTGCCCGTAGACCTCTATACTAAGTACTACAAGGGCAACCCTGAGACTATCTAAGGAGGACAATAGGCAGGCAGGCAGGCAGGGTCTGGCTATGGGCAGAGTGAGGCTGGAATAATAGAATTGTCGAGCTGCAAGGGCCCACGAGGGTCATCTAGTCCAACCCCCTGCAAATGCAAGGATATTTTTGCCCAGTGTGCGGCTTCAACACAAGACCCTGAGATTAAGAGTTTCATGCTCTACCAGCCTCCAATGCTTTAACAATGGACTATTTGAGAATGAATGGTAATTATATGGGTGGGTGGGCGTGTCTTGAATACAGGACACATTACTGCCTCCCTTAGAACAGCTGGAACATGGCCCTCTGTCACCAAGGTAGCAATTACATCTTTTGTCCAGACAGTCCCAGTTTAGCAGATTTAATCAGCCAGGATGAGAAAAAAAGGGCTGAGCAGGCACCTGGTCCGCTGCACCTCTTCAAGAATCCTGCCCACATTCTCAAGCGGAACAATAAACAAGAGCCATAGACATCTGCAGCACATGCTTTGAATTACTGGAACCCAAACTAGACTATACCAGTGGTTGTATCCTTTCGCTTTCATGCCTGGCTTGTGTTCCGATAGGCAAGCAGGGGGACTGAGCTGCGCCTGCCTCATTCCTTTGGGGGTGCTTCGCTTGCATCCAACGAGAGACAGACCCATGGAAGGGGGCAGGGGGCATCCAGGGACCAGTCAGACTCGAGGGATTCTCTCCTCCCCTGGTAGCGTCCAGGATCAAAGAAGAAACAAGGAAGTTCGTGTTTATGGTTTTATTCAGCAATCGAGGAGCAGAAGAACAAATCTAGATGCCATTATGACGTTGCTCACTCTGAGACCCTCCTTTTCCTTTCCCAATAACATCCTGTGTCCTTACGGAAAGTCTCAGGAGTCACATGCAGGCCCTTGCAGAGCCAGGCAGAGGCCCGGGCCAGGTAGATAATGTGGCCCCTTTTTTTTTTTACCCTGGGGATCTCCGATAACGTAATTTTTTTTTATAATGTATTATAATTTTAAATACATTTTACAATAAATACATGATTCATTTTAAAATGTATTATACAATTTTTAATAGTTCAAAAATGTATTTAAAAATCTATTTTTAAGTACCCTATATACTCGAGTATAAGCCTAGTTTTTCAGCACATTTTTTGTGCTGAAAAAGCCGCCCTCGGCTTATACTCGAGTGAGGCAGGCAGTGGCTCCTATGAAGCTTTCCCAGGTTTTTTGTGGTAAGATTGGGTGCCTCGGCTTATATTCGGGTCGGCTTATACTCGAGTATATACGGTAGACAACTTTGACTATTATTTATTATCTTCTTATTCTACTCTTAAAAAAGATGTATGCTTGTAAGAAAGCCACTATTTCTTTAAAAAACATGGTTTCCACCAAATTTTATCCTCATTGAGCTATATGTACTCCTCGGGTGTAAGTAATATTCCTGGCCTAGTCAACAAAACTTCAAACAAAAACTCACCAACTTTTAACAGCATGAAAAACATGGCCCACCATCAGAAACACTTGACCACTAAGACCTTACTTGCTTATCGAGGGCGTATTCACAATCCCTTACCTCTCCAACACAACCAGAGGGCGCTATTAGCAGGTTGAAACACACCTTTGTGTTTTCTGGTTGTTGTTTTTTTCTGATTTTTTACATACACCTCAGGTGAGCAATTGTGAATATGCTGACCGAGGCCCCCTTTGGAATCGGAGGCCCGGGCCAAGTGGCCCATATGGCCCACCCTCTGTCTGGGGCTGACATGTCTCTGCATCTTTGGTCTTAGAATCATAGAGTTGGAAGAGACCACAAGGGCCATCCGGACCAACCCCCTGCCAAGCAGGAAACACCATCCAAGCATTCCTGACAGGTGGCTGTCAAGCCTCTGCTTAAAGACCTCCAAAGAAGGAGACTCCACCACACTCCTTGGCAGCAAATTCCACTGTCGAACAGCTCTTACTGTCATGAAATTCTTCCTAATGTTTAGGTGGAATCTTCTTTCTTGTAGTTTGAATCCATTGCTCCGTGTCCGCTTCTCTGGAGCAGCAGAAAACAACCTTTCTCCCTCCTCTATATGACATCCTTTTATATATTTGAACATGGCTATCATATCACCCCTTGACTCCTGATTGACCGGCGTGTCCTTGGAGAAGGGGGGGGGGTGTTTCCCAGTCTCTCTAAGGATGTGTCTGCTATCTGTTCTCCAACTCTTCTCTCAATACCTCGAAACTTGGCAGTTCTCTGTCCTGTCGTAAATCAGTCCTGTCTCCATGGCTTCTTGCAACTACTGGAGAATGGGGGGCAGGCAACTTCCCCTCCCCCTCCCCCTCCGAAAGTGGGAGAGGGGAAGGAGAGGGCATTTCACAGCCCCCCCTCTTCAGGCCAGTCCCTGACAGGACCAAAATCTGGCTTCTCAGTCTCCTTACATATGTACACCAGGGAGTAGCTAGTTAAAATGTGTACGGCAGGCAGGTGATAATTAGCCATAGTCTGCCTTGATAATTTGCAGAAGTTTTGTTCTTTTGTCTCTTGTGCAATTCTACTGTCACACATCCAAGCATTTACCTTGCTTGCCCCCATCAACAACATTCATCTTCAGGTACGAGTTACCAAGCTAGAAGTTTAAGAGTGAGAGCCTTTGCAAGTTCTCTTGTATGAACCAACAGAATTGTGAAGGATCTGTAAAAGAGTGCAATGGTCATATTCTTCTATGCACGCCCATTCATTTTGATGAGATATGTGAGGGAAATCTTTTGACTTGATTAGGACTTCTGTGTAGGAATAGGGGAGAAATCCTTCTTTGTTTGCATTTTGATGGGAAACTATTTCAATGTTCACTTCTTGAACCAACAGTTTTCCTTTGAAATGTGCACATTTTCAGATTTTGTCATGAAGCCCTCCAACCAAAACACTTTATACAGTGGTACCTCGGGTTACAGACGCTTCAGGTTACAGACGCTTCAGGTTACAGACTCCGCTAACCCAGAAATAGTACCTCGGGTTAAGAACTTTGCTTCAGGATGAGAACAGAAATCGCGCGGCGGCAGCAGAAGGCCCCATTAGCTAAAGTGGTACCTCAGGTTAAGAACAGTTTCAGGTTAAGAATGGACCTTCAGAACGAATTAAGTTCTTAACCCGAGGTACCACTGTACAACAATGCATACATTAGAAGAAAGTGTGCAAAAAGTAGATATATTGGTGAAAACAGCATACTAAAATGCATTCACTTGCAATCACTTGCAAACTCTGTTAAGCAAAACTGCACACAAAACACGTTTATTAGTAGTACTACAACGCTGACAAGGATTTTATTTTTTTAAAATTGCAAATTGCTTCAGAAATGCGGAGAAATGAATTGTAGGCTACTTAATTCCTAATCTCCTTTGTGGTGCAGAAGTATAGTTTCTCAACGTGGAATCGTTCAGGCTCTTCTTCTTCATGCTGTTTTCAATCTAGGGACTCAGCTACACACCTGCAAATAAAATGTTTTAAATGCGTTGTAAAGTGCAAAACACAAATGTGACACTAGATGGCGAAAGTGAGCTATGCAAAATTCAATGTCTTTTTCAAAACCTTTTTTTAGAAAAGCATTTTCACAGCGTTTTTAAAATATGTGTGTAGATTCCACCTAGATTAATTCTACAGGTGGTTACTTGACACATGTTTGAAAACCCTTCCCTTGATTAGGTTATCCCTGCCTTTTCCTCCCTGCATGTGCCCTAGGTGTGTGTGTGTCTTCTTCAACAACCGATGCTCACTACCTGCTTGGTTTCCCTGCCCCTGCAACCACCCCAAAACTTCTATATGTGAAGCTGTCCTGTGCGCATGCGCAATGGCTAAATCAAAAGTACACACTTCAGTGTAAATGTGAAGTGAATGTGGCTTACATTTTAAAACCGGATGGAAGCTGGTTTGAAGGAAAACACACCAAAGAGCTGTATTTATCAAGAAACTCCAGGATAGATGTGGATTGTGACTAACACCATGCTTCAAACTCCAGCGGTGAGAGTGCACTGGAGCTGGGGTAAATGGTACTGAGTGCACAGTCCTCATATGGGCTAACAGGAGGGAAGTAGGGGCGTCTTACCCTTAGAGGCTAGTGGCGCGGGGCGCCAGGGGGCCAAGTTCTGGAGGGCACCAGCAGAGGCGTAGCAAGCCCTAACCCTAACCCCCACCACTTTAATTTAAAAAAAATTAAAAAAATTAAAAAGTGTCACCCCCCTCTGATGGTGCCACTTTGCGAGGTGTGGGGGGGGGTTGTGTGTGTGTGTCTATTATCTCTTTTTTCCCAATAAAGTTAAAATAAAAAATAAATAATAATAATAATAATAATAATAATAATAATAATAATAAAAATAAAAAAAAATAAAAAGTGTCACCCCCCCTCTGATGGTGCCACATTGTGAGGTGTGTGGGGTTGTGTGTGTGTGTCTATTATCTATTTTTTCAATGAAGTTAAAAAAAAATTAAAATAATAATTTTTTTTTTTTTAAGTGTCACCCCCCTCTGGGGTGGAACCCGGGGCGGCCCACCCCCCGCCCCCTTGCTACACCCCTGGGCACCAGGGAAGAGGTGGAGGCTGGATGTGGCACCTCCCAGCATCAGCTTGCTGCCCTCTGCCATGCTGCACCCAAGCAGCGCCGGGCCCGGAGCCTCTGTCTGCCATGGCCACCGTGGCACAAAGCGGCCAGCTGAGCCGGGAGGTGCCGCGTCCAGCCTCCGCCTCTTCTCCAGCCACTGCCCGCCTCCTCCAGCCCCGCAGGCAGCACTGTCCTTCCTAAAAAAAGGTGGACAGCTCTGGGGAACCGGGGGGGGGGGCACCGGAGGGAGCTTTGCACCACGGCGCCAGATATGCTTAAGACGGCCCTGGAGGGAAGGAATAGGGGTGCCCCATTCCTGGTGGACTGGATCCCCTCGAGACCTTCCCACGTTGAGAGATTCTAAGCATGCTTGAATGAGCCTGTCTAGAACCCTCCCTGTGATCAGGAATCCTGCTTGATCAGAGGGCTGAATTTACTCCAGAATGCAGGTCGCGTACTAAATTTAGGTCGATGAATCTGTCGCTATGTCAAAACTGAAAAATTCAAAGTACACCTAACTTCTAGGTCTCTCTTTTTGGAGGGCAGGGGGGGGGGGAAACAACCTGGTGGAGGTGAAAGAACAAATCAACAACAATGTTAGGGATCATCACATGCACAGGCACATTCAGCAAAACAAAAAGCCAATTAACTTAAGAGATTTGCCAATGCAAACAGACAAGACCTACGAATAGTCAAGGTAGGTCCTTACTGGCAACACAAGCCTATGCACACGGGAACAAGAACTTAGTAATAACCTAGGAAAATGTATATCTTTGGATTAATAACGGTTGACTTCCATTATGTAGGCATGTCATTTTCTAAAGCAGTAGGTAGAGAGCCAGGACTTTTTTTCCCAGTTTCCATTTTGTTTTGCAGATGTGTTCTGCAACTTGTCATTGGGAGCATCTAAGTGACCCATTTCTCGAGCATCTGTCCTGAATTATTTGCAGGGAGATGCGCAGATGAGGAGGAACTTGCACTAAAATGATGACTGTTTTCATGAGTTAAAAACAAACAAACAAAACAAGCTGATGCAGAAATATGGAGAGCTGAAGAGTGGAAAAACAAGAACCTGAGAGGAGCCCAAAGTGACTGATTTGTCTGTCCCTTAAAAACAAACAAACAATAGACTTTTCCAGCAGGAAGCCTGTTGGAACCTATATTGCGAAGGAGACAAATTTCTTATTCTCCGTCTTTTAAAGTATCTCTTTGTAAAGGCAGCTACTCCCTCTTATTTCATCCTGTCACCTGAAAACAATGAAACCAGTTGATTTTCTTTTGTCCATTTCTGCTTCTGGCAGATGAGTAATAAACCACAAAGGACAACACCTAAATTTCAGCAAGACAAGCTAACGAAACCCAAAATGACAAAAAGAGTTACACTGAGGGTGTTCCCAGGACTTCTTCACCACACTAATGCAATCTATAAGTCTATTATGTACCACTGTACAACAATGCATACATTAGAAGAAAGTGTTTTATTATACATTATCCCTGGTCCTGAATGGCATAACTGTGCCCCTGAAGGCCCAGGTACGCAGCCTGGGAGTCATTTTAGACTCACAGCTGTCCATGGAAGCGCAGATTAATTCTGTGTCCAGGGCAGCTGTCTACCAACTCCATCTGGTGCGCAGGCTGAGACCCTACCTGTCCGCAGACTGTCTCGCCAGAGTGGTGCATGCTCTAGTTATCTCCCGCTTGGACTACTGCAATGCGCTCTATGTGGGGCTACCTTTGAAGGTGACCCGGAAACTACAACTAATCCAGAATGTGGCAGCTAGACTGGTGACTGGGAGTGGCCGCCATGACCACATAACACCGGTCCTGAGAGATCTACATTGGCTCCCAGTACGTTTCCGAGCACAATTCAAAGTGTTGGTGCTGACCTTTAAAGCCCTAAACGGCCTCGGTCCTGTATACCTGAAGGAGCGTCTACACCCCCAACGTTCAGCCCGGACACTGAGGTCCAGCGCTGAGGGCCTTTTGGTGGTTCCCTTACTGTGAGAAGCAAAGCTACAGGGAACCAGACAGAGGGCCTTCTCGGTAGTGGCGCCCGCCCTGTGGAACACCCTCCCATCCCATGTCAAAGAGATAAATAACTACCTGACATTTAGAAAACACCTGAAGGCAGCCCTGTTTAGGGAAGTTTTTAATGTGTGATATTTTAATGTATTTTAGTGTTTGTTGGAAGCCGCCCAGAGTAGCTGGGGGGACCTGGCCAGATGGGCGGGGTACAAATAATAAATTATTATTAATAATATTATTAGTTCTTTTCAGAAAGAGAGGGGGAAACCCAGTGATGCCAAGGTGATTTATTATGATGGAGGTGGTTTCTGTTTTGTGCTTTTGTTCTATTACAACAGGAAGGAATAGTTGACTCGTTTCAGCTGGCTGTCCTGCCTTCCTCTGATCCTGGCTTCGTACCCAAATACAGTGGTACCTCTTCAGGTTACAGGCTAACCCAGAAATAATACCTCGGGTTAAGAACAGTTTCAGGTTAAGAACGGACCTCTGGAACGAATTAAGTTCTTAACCTGAGGTACTACTGTAAAGGATTTGAACCCAAGTCTCCCCAATGAAAGACAAACACTTATGTGACTGCACCACACTAGGGATGTCATAAAAATGCAACTGAGGAAGGGTGGGAGGAGAAATAGATTAAGCGTCTTCTGGCCTCATTAAGTCTATATCTGGTTTTATTCTTTTTCCTGCTTCTATTCTTTTTAAGGGGCAAAGCTTTAAGACAGTATTTACTATACTGTACATAATAAAACACGGGGACGCGGGTGGCGCTGTGGGTTAAACCACAGAGCCTAGGGCTTGCCAATCAGAAGGTTGGCGGTTTGAATCCCCGCCACGGGGTGAGCTCCCGTTGCTCGGTCCCTGCTCCTGCCAACCTAGCAGTTCGAAAGCACGTCAAAGTGCAAGTAGATAAATAGGTACCGCTCCGGCGGGAAGGTAAACGGCGTTTCCGTGTGCTGCCCTGGTTCGCCAGAAGCAGCTTAGTCATGCTGGCCACACGACCCGGAAGCTGTACGCTGGCTCCCTCGGCCAATAATGCGAGATGAGCGTCGCAACCTCAGAGTCGTTCGCGACTGGACCTAATGGTCAGGGGTCCCTTTACCTTACCATAATAAAACAAAAACAAACCAATACCCCCCTCCCACAAACACATTTAAAAAACCATAGAATGTCAATCAACTATTCTATGAGAGAGAATATTCTCTGTGTTTGTACCCAAATACTATTACTCTGCCCAGGTAGATTCATTCAGGACTGAGCCCAGCATCCAGGCTCTATACTGGTTAAGTCAGCGTTTCCCAACCGGTGTGCCGCGGCACAGGAGTGTGCCGCAAGCCACCGGCTCCTGTGCCGCGGGAAGACACCGGCTGCTGTGCTTCCGGGTCGGTCCGGGCTTCCCGCGCCGACCGCCGCCTTCGCGGGGCTGCCGGGCGCTTCGCCCGCTGCCTCTGCCGCCCCGGTCTTCCGGGTCGGTCCGGGCTTCCCGCGCCGACCGCCGCCTTTGCGGGGCTGCCGGGCGCTTCGCCCGCTGCCTCTGCCGCCCCGGTCGCGGTCGGGGACGGGCGGGAGGTGCCGGTGCCACCGGGCTCGCTCGGGGCCGGGTGGAGGTGCTGCCGGGGGGCTGGGCGCTGGAGGGGGGGCGGGCGCCTGGCCCGCCGATCTCCCGCTCCATTTTCGCCCGCCTGGGTCCTTCCCCTCCCTCCCGCCAGGGCGCGCGGACACCCCGCCCCCCCGGGCCGGGGTGCATGTGGTGGTGGTGTGCCGCGAGATTTTTTTCGTGGGGCAGGTGTGCCGTTGCCCCGAGGAGGTTGGAAAACACTGGGTTAAGTCTTCCCCAACCATGTCAGAGAGAGATCTCAGAACTAGTTTTCTGCCTGCCGTTTGTCACAGATATGCAACTTCCTCTGTCTAGATGACTAAAGTGGTGCAGTCCAGGAAAAGCTTTAAGCTACATTATGCTGATTGCATAACCTTGTTCTAAACCTCTGAGGTTTTCAAATTACTGGTGTGTGAATCAGACTAAATGTACAAAGGCAGGAATCAATTATGAGTGTTGATGAGGACATTGACCCAGTGATTGATGTTATGCTTTCTGCATCTTCACATTTTGTTCTCCCCTCTCCCACCCTCTCCCACCCAGTACCATTTGCCCAACTTTCTGTTCTGATTGTACCAACAGCCTAGCTATTTTTTGTTTCGGCAAATTCACCATGGCCAGGCTATTACGAAACAGGCTTTCATTCAGAAGCTGGGAGATGTTTGCGGCGCAAAGCACTGCAATTCAACTGCAGTCAATTGAGTACACTAATCCAGCGGTTTTAAACGTCTGAGGGTGTCAGAATAAATCCGAGTGAGTCATTAGGTCTTTCAGAGTTCACTGCAACAGCTGTGGTTATGATGACACCACAGAATGGTAATGATAGGCATTGTCAAATGCATTCCTCCCTCCGCTGGTTCGCAAGTCGGGACAGCCCCACACCTTCCACATTTCTTGCTAAATGTTGACAGAGGAGCATCACTCGAGCCCAATTTGTACAGTTACCGGTAACTTACACAGGACGGAACTTGTTAAGAACATCCCTCCCCCCCACTATGAAAATGGGAGGCTACTTAAGTACATGTTGCTCGCTGATTTCTCTTTCTCTTGCAGAACAGAAAACAACAGCCCTTTTTAAAATATTTTCTAAGGACAGCAGCATTTCTTCTCCCGTGCTTCCTGGTCTAGGGTGCAGAGTTGTACCTGTCTAACCAAGCAAAGGTTGTTGCGATTGATTTCCACATGCAGAATCTTGCAGTTAATGTTGCAGCCAGAGATCAAACTTAGTCAGATTAGGCAGAGAATAATTATGGGGCAATAGCTCCCAAGCTTGTTTAATTGTGGTGAATGTTAAACTATTAAAAATAAAAATAAATTCCTTCCAGCAGCACCTTAGAGACCGACTAAGTTTGTTCTTGGTGTGAGCTTTCGTGTGCATGCACACTTCTTCAGATACACTGAAACAGAAGTCACCAGACCCTTATATATAGTGAGAGGGTGGGGAGGGGTATTACTCAGAAGGGTGGTGGGAATGGGTGATTGGCTGATAGGTGAGGTAAACCTGTTGACGACTGTTAAGGACTGCAATTGGTCTTACAGGAAAAAGCAAGGGGTGAGATGGCTAAAAATAGCTTTGTCATGTATAATGAGATAAGAATCCAATGTCTCTATTCAAACCAGGTCTCTCCATGGTTTTAAATTTGGTAATAAGTTGCAATTCAGCAACTTCTCTTTCCAGTCTATTTCTGAAAGTCCTTTGCAATAAGACAGCTACTTTGAGATCTTGTATAGAATGTCCTGGGAGATTGAAGTGCTCTCCTACTGGTTTCTCTGTCTTGTGATTCCTGATGTCAGATTTATGTCCATTTATCCTTTGGCGTAGGGTTTGGCCTGTTTGTCCAATATAGAGAGCTGAAGGGCACTGTTGGCATTTGATGGCATACACAATGTTAGACGATGAGCAATTAAATAGTCCTGAGATGGTATGTTTGATGTTGTTGGGGTCAGTAATGGTGTTGTCTGGGTGTATGTGGCAGCAAAGTTGGCATCTGGGTTTATTTCAGGCTCTGGTACCAGTGTCCATGTTAAGTCTGGTTGTAGTATTATTGTGGGTGAGGAGTTGTTTAAGATTGGGTGGCTGTCTGTAGGCGATGAAAGGTCTTCCTCCCAGAGCTTGAGAAAGAGAACTGTCATTGTCTAGGAGAGGTTGTAGATCTCTGAGGATGCTTTGAATTGTTTTAACTTGGGAGCTGTATGTGATTACTAGTAGAATCATAGAATTGTAGTTGGAAGGGACTCCAAGGGACATCTAGTCCAACCCCCTGTAATGGAGGAACCATATTCCATTAGAGTTTCGAATCCTTAACAACGAAAAACCACTGCAGTTCATCCGCTGTCAAAAAAAACCCCATGCTGTTTGTTTTGCTGACCAGTGTGGCAAAATCACACACCTTATGTGATTTACACAATTAATTATGGAAATCACACACTCCATAAGTTATTCCACCCCATTCATTTCAACGCAAATGAATGTAAACAGGGGTGACAAATGTAATCAGCCACATGGTTTGCAGACTGAAAACAACAACAACAGCAAATACTGATTATATTTGCTGGAACGATTTCTATTCTGGACCAGGGGTGAGTCAGAACATGAGTAATTTCCATTTCCGTCAGAAAATTCTGACATCCTAGTGACTGCGCTACCGACCCTGTTCCTCCTCTGCCTCCTTCAGTCCCGCCCCCCAAATCCCTTTTCTGCTGTGGAATAAACGAAGCCCTCTTTACTATCATAGTATGCAACGGGGTGAGCTCCCATTGCTCTGTCCCTGCTCCTGCCAACCTAGCAGTTCGAAAGCACACCAGTGCAAGTAGATAAATAGGTACCGCTCCGGCGGGAAGGTAAACAGCGTTTCCGTGCGCTCTGGTTTCCGTCACGGTGTCCCGTTGCGCCAGAAGCGGCTTAGTCATGCTGGCCACATGACCCAGAAAGCTGTCTGTGGACAAATGCTCAGGGGCAGAGGAAAGGAGTGCGGTGGGGGCGGTCCGCCCCGGGTGTCACCACCGAGGGGGGTGACAAAATGCTGGGCGGCACTCACCGCGGGGCCTGCAGCGCACCCGAGCCACGCGTCTCTCCTGGGAGTGACGCAGTGGCTCGGACGCCCGCAGGCTCCGCGCTACCCCAAATGGTTCCCCCACCGCCTTCCCCTTAGCTGTAGGGCAGCTGAGTGGGAGGAGACAGGCAGACTCCTCGGAGACCCCACGTGCGGCTGCCGCCCCCCCGGCGCAGGGCACTTGCGCTACCCCAGGCTTCCGATCGACTTGCTCCGCTGCTGCAAACGCTGGCTCCCTTGGCCTGAAAGCAAGATGAGTGCCACAACACCATAGTCGCCTTTGACTGGACTTAACTGTCCAGGGGTCCTTTACCTTTACCTTTACCTTTACCTTAGGAGGAGAAGGGAGGGAGGGCAGGTAAGTGAAGGAGCTGCATCATCTCGCCTTGTATTGGGACTTCCAAAAGTATGCCCAGCCACACATTTCAAATTGTCCTCTGGCCATCTGTATAGCAATAATAATAATAATAATAATAATAATAATAATAATAAATAATTTATTTATTTATAATAATTATTATCATCTGGCTGAGTTTCCCCAGCCACTCTGGGCGAATCCCAATCGAGTGTTAAAAACAATACAGCATTAAATATTAAAAAAATTCCCTAAACAGGGCTGCCTTCAGATGTCTTTTAAAAATGGGATAGCTTCTTATTTCCTTGACATCTGATGGGAGGGTGTTCCACAGGGCGGGCACCACTACCGAGAAGGCGCTCTACCTGGTTCCCTGTAACTTCGCTTCTCGCAGGGAGGGAACCACCAGAAGGCCCTTGGAGTTGGACCTCAGTGTCCGGGTTGAACGATGGGGTGGAGACGCTCCTTCAGGTATACTGGGCTGTGGCCGTTTAGGGCTTTAAAGGTCAGCACCAACACTTTGAATTGTGCTCGGAAACGTTCTGGGAGCCAATGTAGGTCTTTCAAGACCGGTGTTATGTGGTCTCGCGGCCGCTCCCAGTCACCAGTCTAGCTGCCGCATTCTGAATTAGTTGTAGTTTCTGGGTCACCTTCAAAGGTTGCCCCACGTAGAGCGCATTGCAGTAGTCCAAGCGGGAGATAATTAGAGCATGCACCACTCTTGCGAGACAGTCTGCGGGCAGGTAGGGTCTCAGCCTGCATACCAGATGGAGCTGGTAGACAGCTGCCCTGGACACAGACTTGACCTGTGCCTCCATGGGCAGCTGTGAGTCCAAAATGATTCCCAGGCTACACACCTGGTCCTTCAGGGGCACAGCCAATGCAGATCTCTCAGGGCTGGTGTTATGTGGTCTTGGCGGCCACTCCCAGTCACCAGTCTAGCTGCCGCATTCTGGGGGACTTCATTTCCCCCCCCCAATAAATTTTTATTGGTTTTAACAAAGTAATACAGTAAAAAACAAACAACAATAAATAAAAAAAGAAAACAAACCATACAATAATACAAATAAAAACATACATGAATCCTTTTAACCTATCATTCTTTCTTATCATTGTAGGTTGACTTCCTCCCGCCCTCTCTTCCTGCGTTCCTTGTAAATCATCTTTAGTAATTTCTTTACATCATTAAAAACATTTTTTATTAATTAACCTTAACATCTCTTCTTTTCTAATATCAATATCATTTATTCAAACAATTGTAAATCTTAAGTCTATCTTCTAAATCTACAGCCTCACTTATCTTTCAGCTTACTTCTACTCTTTAATCTTACAATACTTTTAAAAATATAATTTGAATTTCTTCCAATCTTCTTCCACCGCTTCCTCACTCTGATCACGAAGTTTCCCGGTCAGCTCAGCAAGTTCCATATAGTCCATAATTTTCATCTTCCATTCTTCTATCGTTGGTAATTCCTCTGACTTCCAGTTTTTAGCTATTAAGATTCTGGCTGCTGTTGTGGCATACATAAAGAAAGTCTTATCACATTTTGGGATTTCCTGTTTTACAATACCAAGTAGAAAGGCTTCTGGTTTTTTATTAAATGTGTTTTTCAACACCTTTTTCAATTCATTATAAATCCTTTCCCAGAAGTCTTTCACCTTTAGGCACGTCCACCACATATGGAAAAAAGTTCCTTCTACTTCCTTACATTTCCAGCATTTATTACTCTGTGCGTGATACATTTTTGCCAATTTAACCGGTGTTAAATACCACCTATACATCATCTTCATAATGTTCTCTCTAAGAATATTACATGCTGAAAATTTTATACCCGATCTCCCATTCTGGGGGACTTCAAAAAGGGACTTCAAATGGACTTCATTGTCTCTGCAATCCTCTTCACATTACACCTTATTTGGGGAGTGGGGTGAAACAAGGGAGCGGTTCCTGAACACTGAGTTTGTAGCTAAAGCATTGAAGAGGAAGCAGGACAAGCCACGGTAAAAACACCCTTACAGGAGTTAGCCCAACCCCCCCTTTTTTTGCACACCTCTCATTCATTCAAGCAGGGCTTGCTCAAGAGAAAACTCCCAGCGGATCACGTCTCCATTATGCACCCCTTCCTTAATTTATCAACAATGCAGTTTCCAAATTATCCGCAGCGGCTTTCAGTCTGGTTTCCTCTTCCATCCAACTGACGTCCCATCGGTTATTCCGTGCTGACGCACCGTTCTGTGAATCAGATCCCACAATGCAAAGATGTGTTGCCCAAGTATTTTAACTGGAAATCTAGGTGCAGTCCTAATTAAGACTCTGGCTGTAATCACTGCTTGAGTCAAAGGCTCCCCAGTGCCTTTAATAGCTACATGACAAGGGAGAGGTTTGAGAGGTGCAGCTTCTCCTGCCACACACTGAAATGGCAGCAGATGCTGCTCCACCCACTCAGCTGCTATCTGCATTGTAAAGCACTTAGGGATGAGGTAGCAACGAAACCTCTGACAGTGGTTAGCTGAGTTGCTCTGAAGAGGTATGATGGGCAGAACAGGTCCCTGGCTGCCATTGGCCCAGCTGCTCAGGTCTAGGGTTGGCACTTGTCCCTTTAAAAAATGGGATTGTCTTGTTTTTGGACAAAAGCATCTCCTGTCCTGTTTCAACTTCCACTTGCTACTCATCAAAGAGGCAGGACAGGCACTTGAAATAGATATTAGGAAATTAGAAATTAAAAGGAAAGCTTTTAATGTCTTTTATAGGTCTATTAAATTATAAATAATACTGTTCCTTTTCAGAGGTTAGTTCTGTGTGGATGCACTGCTCATAATTAGCAAGAATTACATATGGGCTTGCCGACAAAGGTCTGTACAGTGGTACCTCGGGTTAAGTACTTAATTCGTTTTGGAGGTCCGTTCTTAACCTGAAGCGTACTTAACCTGAGGTATCACTTTAGCTAATGGGGCCTCCTGCTGCCGCTGCGCCGCCAGAGCACAATTTCTGTTCTTAGCGGAGTTCTTAACCTGAAGCGTACTTAACCTGAAGCGTGCTTAACCTGAGGTACCACTGTATAGGTAAAGCTATAGTTTTCCCAGTAGTGATGTATGGGAGTGAGAGCTGAACCATAAAGAAGGCTGATCGCCGAAGAATTGATGCTTTTGAATTATGGTGCAGGAGGAGACTCTTGAGAGTCCCATGGACTGCAAGAAGATCAAACCTATCCATTCTGAGTGAAATCAGCCCTGAGTGTTCCCTGGAAGGACAGATCCTGAAGCTGAGGCTGAGGCTCCAATACTTTGGCCACCTCATGAGAAGAGAAGACTCCCTGGAAAAGACCCTGATGTTGGGAAAGATGGAGGGCACAAGGAGAAGGGGACAACAGAGGACAAGATGGTTGGACAGTGTTCTCGAAGCTACTAACATGAGTCTGACCAAACTGCGGGAGGCAGTGGAAGACAGGAGTGCCTGGCGTGCTCTGGCCCATGGTGTCACGAAGAGTCGGACACGACTAAAAGACTAAACAACAACAAAAACATATGGGCTTCATTTGTGCATAATGCTACAGCTAAGCCATGCAGTGGGGGAGGAAGGGGGTGCGGTGGGAGCGGACCGCCCCGGGTGTCACCACTGAGGGGGGTGACAACAATATGAGTTTTAAAAAATTGGGCTCACGAAACTTTTTAGTTCAATCAAGAAACGTAACGAAACGTAGCTGGCACTGGGTGCCACACCACAGGGACAGGAACTTACCGCGGGACCTGCAGCGTGCCCGAGCCACGTGTCTCTCCTGGGAGTGATATGGTGGCTTGGGCGCCTGCAGGCTCCGCGCTGACTGAAATGGCAGTGTGGGGCTCGCGCCTGCCCACCTCCTCACCCTCAGCTGCCCTACAGCTGAGGGGGAGGCAGCAGTGAGGCTCCACGCAGCGTGCCCTGTCCCCATGGGTGGCTCGCCCCACCCCTGGCTGCAGGACACGCACAACGCACTGGGCACCCGAGTGGCTAGCTACGCCGCTGAAGCCATGGTTTGTTTTAACCATGGTTTGCTTAATCAAGTAACAAACACAAGTTGTTTCAGGGATGACAAGCCAGGGCTTGTTTCTCCAGAGGTCAATTTGTTGTCCAGCTTCTTTTGCTTTGTGCCTCTGCAGATTGGTGGTTTGGGGGGAGTGGCCAAACAAACCATGGTTAAGCAAGCCCACTGAAACACACCTTGGTTGGCATCCATCTGTCTTGGAAGGTGTCAGGGGAGCTGGGCTGCATCCCCCATGTGGTCGTGCGAAATAAGAGTCCAATCCATCAAGCTTTTCAAGGCTTTAATCTAAACTAATTGCTTTACAAGCGGAACAGGTCGTAAACCTGCTCATCCATCATCATCAGATTCCGAAACTGGCTTCCTTCTGTTTTCCCGCCAGGAAGCCCATCGGGGAAAGCGGAAGCACTTTGTCCTTCTCTTTTTCTGTTCCCCCTTTTCGTAACGAGGTCTCTGACTGCTTGGCTGGAGCCTCTCCACCACCCCTCCCTCTCCACTGCTTTGTCCCGAAGGGGAAGTGGATGAATCAGTCTGCTCTTGATAACTGCTTAACGCTGGACTGGAGGAGGGATGCAGCCCCCTGACAGAAGGCAATGGAGGAATGCACCTTTGGGGTTCAAGCCCAACTAATCCCACTTAACCACACCAAACCACTGTTAAAACAAGCCATTGTTTGTAAGCCAACAACAAACAATGCCTTTGTATTGTTGTTTGTTGCCAGATAATAAACCAGGTCAATCTGCCAAGGTGGGTTTGGATGTTTATACAAACCATGTTTTAGCATTATGTATGAGCCCGGCCATTATATAGCTCTATTTTTATTTCCCCCATACAGTATAAATATAGAAAGAACTAGAGTGGATTTTCTTCTCAGTGATGTTTAAACTGGACTGGACCTTGACAAACTTTCATGTAGCCTTAGAGACTGCAATGAAAATGGAGAATACTTACAAGCCAAAGATCTATTTCAAGTTTCAACCACACATAAAAATGCAATTAATGGGTCAATTCTTCACGAGTCAGCAGAGATGACTCATTCCCCACAATGCACCTGTAGGCATAATGTCTTATCAGTGTTGCTGGGAATATTTGGAAAGTAACTTTGTGTATATAAGGGCTCAGGTTGGAGCATACTGTGTGGGTTGTGGTAGGAGATTGCAGGAATTGCTGAAGGCTAACTGTTGGAACTGTGGATTTGATTGAAGACTTTTTGAAGAGATGGTCTGAGGAAGAAGGTGGAAAATTGCCAGGCTTCAGAACTTAGAGACCTCTCTCAGTTGCAGGACTTTGCAAGCAACTGAATTTAGGACTTGTCTGTGGGCTTTAGTACAGCAAGGACTTTGAAGCAAAGAGCCCTCTCTGGGCTCTGAGAGAGAAGACTATTTGTAAATAATGTGTGTATGCTGGTGTTGGCCAAGTAAAGACAACTTTGCTAAGTGACTGTTTTATATGGTGAGCTTAACTGTTTGAACTTCTACAACACGTAATACACCCAACAGCAGGTTCCAAAACAGACAAGGGATTAAGAACAGGTCTTCTCAGCCCATATTGATGGTGACAGGACTGGCTCCTAAGTTGCTCCTGGGACTTGTACGAAAATGATCCCCTTCTCCTTGTAGTGTCTTGCCTCATCTCAGGATTGTGGGGGATCTGACCCTCTGGGACATAGCAGAACTTAAAAGTTTAATATAATACTGTTATGTGCTGAAGGTGTGATCACACAGTAATCCTTGGTGTGAGAATATGGGTTTTATAAGTACACCAACAGAAATGGGCCCATCTTCATTTACAAAATGTTAAGAGGGTGTGTAATACCAATTGTGTGGCTAAGTGATTAGAATCATACTGGCTGGGTTCACACCTAATGGTAAGCCAAAGATGGCTTAGTGCAAACTTGTGGGCTCCTGGAGAGATCATGGCTGTTTCCCCGCCTCCTCTAGTTGTTCTGCTGCTGTGCTGTGCTGTGCTAAGCCGTGGTTTGGCTTAGTATGTCATCAGAACTGGGGCTTGTGTTTCAGCTCTCTCTAGACCAGTGATGGCTAACCTTGACACTCCAGATGTTTTGGAACTACAACTCCCATCATCCCTAGCTAACCGGATCAGTGGTCAGGGATGATGGGAGTTGTAATCCCAAAACATCTGGAGTGTCAAGGTTAGCCATCACTGCTCTAGACAAACAGTATCCAAGGTTATTCCTATCATACGCAGCTTGTGTTTTGTCTGGGAGAGCGAATCCAGGAGCCTGGTTTCAGGTGATATGCTAAGACAAACTGACTTAGCTCAGTGCAGCGCGGCAACAGAATGACTGGATGAAGCCCAAAGCAGCTTCAAACTCCTCCCTGGGAGCCTGCATGTTTGCTCATTCACACTAAGCTGGGGCTCGGGCTTAGTGCTATATGCAAATAGGGCCACTGCCCATGTTTTCCTCTGTCTTCACAACACACTCAGGGCTATGTGTACTCCACGCTAAATTAAAACAACAACAACAACAACTCTGTCAAGGTAATCCAAATTCTTTATTTAATGTAAATTACAGACTGAGGAAATGTGCCCTATTTCTCTTGTATTGCATAATTTATTCTGCAAATTTTACAACTTTGCATAATTTATTATGGATTTGTCAGTTGGGGGCATGGAGCTATACAGACCACCAATTCCCACAACTATTCAGCCTCTTCTCTGGCTTCTGAGATTTTTGCTGGCATTGCCTGCACACTTTCAAACACATCTTTTGCAGCCATATTTTACAGAAACCTCTTGTTTTTGTGAATGATTGTGGCAGTTTAAATTTGCACCCGATACCAAATTTCTGTTGAGATTCTCAGGTGAAATACCCATGCAATGGAAGTTACCCCCAGTTCCAGTCACTATTCAGAGGCAGCCTAAGGTCCAAAATAGTTTACTGCTGCGGAAGATTAGGCTTCAGTAATACAGTTCCAGAAATTGATACATATGCACAGTCTGTAGGCTTTACAGATACAGATACATGCACAAAGAATCTCTGTTGCTCAAGCTTCAAGATATAACACCGACTCCAACTCAGTCACATATATAGATGGGACTGGTCCATTGCCATAGCAACTTGCTTGACTCATTTTGCACCTGTTGCCTTATCTCAGGGGCCAGCAAGGTTAATCTTGCCTGGGCCGGATTGGTCCTGCGGAGATCCCTCTGTGGGTCGGATTGCATGCGTGCGCCCGCGATTTTTGGCGTCTGCGCAGATGCGATTTCCAGCGCCACGGAAGCAAGTCCCTGCACTGCGCTGCGCCTGTTTAGCGCAGCGCACAAGCGGGCGGCTCGGTTCGGGGGCGGCTCGGGGGCCGGTCAAACGACCTCCATGGGCTGCTTCCTGCCCAAGGGCCTTGCTGACCCCTGCCTTATCTCATACATGGGGTGATTTGTGCCCATGAAGGAAATTAACCCTTTCTCAACCCCCACTTCCTCCAACCATTTCTGCACATTTTCTGAGTTTCTACAGACAATGCACATCCCAGAACACATCAGTTCGGGAGTCATTTGACTGTGAGTCTGGGGTGGTGGAGGAGATTATTTGGGTGGGGGCACCCATTAAGGGTGGCAGAACGAGAGACAGATTTGACTCTGGGAGACCCAATCCATTTGTGCTCCCTTCTATGAAACACCTGCGTCCCATGGTAATTACGGAGGGCTTGCCCTTGGGGATTTCACTTTGGGCTGGGGCTGTACATATCCCATAGTTTCAAGCGAGGTGCCGAGGGAGAGGCTTTTCGCTCTGGTACGTGATCTCCTGGTGCACAGCTGTGGTGTTCCTGGGAGGGGCGCCATGCTGTGCCTTCCATGCTTTGCAGGTTGCTCAGAGTTCCAACTCCCAGGTCCTTTTGTTTCCACCATGGGCTGGATTCTGCCACCAGGAGCCCTGCCCAGCTTTTGGGCAGGCCTCCAACGGCAGCACTGCCCCACCTTGAGGGAGCTCAGCGAAGGAATTCCGCTGCAGGGCGTTCCTCCTTAGGCTGCCTGACACAAAAGGGAACACCCACCCACTGGTTGCTGACAGACTCCTGCCAGGACGGCAGCCGAGGCTACAGCTTACAAATTGGGAGAAGCAAGCTTTGCGTTCTCTACATACAAAGCCAGCGCCAGTTCAGTCCAATGGAAGGAGTGACTCAGAGTAATGGAAGGTTCAGCCACAGACTCAGCAACATCTTGTAATCCTGCCTCAACCTGGATCCTTGGGCAGGTCTGGTGGCGCCATGGTGCAGTGATTCTTTTATTTATTGTGTTCTGTATATTGTTTTTCAGCTCCTGCCTTTCAGCATCAAAGTCGGTCATAAGGAGCTGTGTACTCACCATACGTGTAAAGCATATGCCTTTAATAACCCCCCCCCCAAATAACTGCAGTTTACCCCTCACAGAGCTACGGTTCCCAGCACACTTAACAAAACTACACTCTAGATCCCTGCTCAGTAAGACTAACATCTAGTAGGAGGGGATTGACTGTGTGGGCCCAGGGGGTGCTCAGTGCCTCACTGTGGGAGGAAGTTATGCCATCAGGAGCAAGTCAGCAGTAAACCACACAAAGTAAGTGGAGTCAACTCTTTATCTGAAGAAACAGGATCAGCCCAGGAGTGTCAGGCCTAATGAACACAGCAACTCTTCTTCGGTAGGGCTTGCCAGTAGGAAGCAGTTGCAGACACTGAAGGTCCCCACCTTCCCACAGCTGCCGAATTCTCTTCCTCTCCAGAGCTTTCCCCAAGCAATCTGAGACTGAGACTGAGTGCCTGCCTTTGCTCCTCCCGCTTCATGCTTATCCTGGGAGACAAGTGGGGAGGGGAGCTTGTTGCAGCAGCATGAGGAGACACCCATTCTTCTTCACAAACTGGACTCCTCTTGGCCTCCCTCCTCTCCTGCTTCAGCTTCAGCTTCTAATTCCGTACTTCATTCTGCCACAGACTCTCCCTGCTCACTAAGCCCTGTTACCTCTTCAACTTCCAACACATCCTCTGTAGGAATTATTCTGGACTAGCGTGCTGGCACACCACGCTGAACTTGTTAAAGTAAAACACTGCGTTGGCATACCACGGTAATTCTGCCCAGATAAAAGTGTTGCGCTAGCAAACCACACTGCGCTGAACGTCAGGATAGCAGACACGAGTCAAAGACACACAATAGAACAATGGAGGGTGGTGGAAAGTTACTGGAAGTCACAAGATGAGCACGGGGAGGGTGCATGAGGAGAGCATGTGTGGGGAGCATGCAAGGCAGTCACGTACGCAATGGAGGAAGCATGGGGGGAGTCAGATTTTGGAAAACAACTCCTTACATGGTGCTATGTGCCACAGCTGGGGTAGATGCTCCCTTATTTGGTGTCTTGAGATGTACCTATGTTGTTAACCATTAACTAAGGTGTGAGATTCTGAATAAAAGGGACCCTCGTGGAGGATTCGAGGTTGCCTTCCCATCCTGTCATCCTGTCTCCGTGTTGTTCTTTCTCACCATTTCTACAATCCTCCTCCCGGTTTTCTCCCTCTGATCACTCATCATCATCCCACCACCAATCCCCTGGCTCTGAGCCTTCTTCCCCAGCCAGTGCCTCCCACCATTCCTCTGTGTCTAGCCAGTGCCCGACATATGCCCACTGCTTTGAAAGCAGGGGCGTAGCAAGGGGGGGCGGGCCACCCCGGGTTCCACCCCAGGGGGGGTGACACTTTTTTTATTTTATTTTTTAAAAAATTAAATTTTAACTTCATTGAAAAAAAGAGATAATAGACACACACACACACAACCCCCCACACCTCACAAAGTGGCACCATCAGAGGGGGGGGTGACACTTTTTAATTTTTTAATTTTTTAAAATTTATTATTATTATTTTTTATTTTAACTTTATTGAAAAAAAAGAGATAATAGACACACACACACAAAACCCCCACACCTCACAAAGTGGCACCATCAGAGGGGGGTGACACTTTTTATTTTTATTTTTTTTATTTTTTTACATTTTTATTATTTTTTATTATTATTTTATTTTAACTTTATTGGGGGGAAAAGAGATAATAGACACACTCACACAAAACCCCCACACCTCGCAAAGTGGCACCATCAGAGGGGGGGGTGACACTTTTTATTTTTTTTTAATTTTTTTAAAAGTAAAGTGGTGGGGGGTGACAAAAAAAATTCCGCCCCGGGTACCACCTGGTCTTGCTACGCCTCTGTTTGAAAGACGTGGTGATGTGGGCGTTCCTCCCTGGATCCAGAGATTTTGCAAAACTACTGTCCACTTTCCAATATTCCTTTATTGGGCAAGGTGATTGAGAAGGTAGTGGCCAGTCAGCTGCAGGTATCCTTGGGGGAAGCAGATGACCTAGAGTCATTCCAGTCTGGTTTCAGGGCTGGTTCAGGCACCCAAACAGCCTTGCTCATTAATTACCTGAATTGGGGGAGGGACGGGGGGGGGGTTCTCCTTGCTGTCTCAGGTTTTGATACTATGGCGTTCTTCCAGAGCGACTCAGGAAAGTGGGAGTTGGTTCTGCTGCTACCTGCAGGGTCACTATCAGAAAGTAGCACTAAGAGTTTGTTGCTTGGCTCCATGGCTTTTGGGCTGGGGGGGGGGTCCCACAAGGATCCATTCTGTCGCCTGTGCTATTAAACATTGGTATGAAACCATTGTGGGCTACCATCTGAGGATTTGGACCATGGTGTCATCATTATGGTATGCATCTCTGTCTCTCCGGTCCATCAGAATCAGGAGAGGCTGTGAAGGTGTTGACCTGTCTGGAGGCACTGATAAGACTGGATGCAGAGGGCAACAAACTGAGACTGAATCCTGATAAGTTGGAAGTGTTGTGGGCAGGTGGTTCCTATGTCCAAGAACGAGGTGTGTGATCTCTTTCTGGGAGGGGTTGCACTCCCCCTTGAAATATCAGGATTGTAGTACTCCTAGATTTGGACTTGTTGCTAGAATCTCAAGCAGCTTCTGTGGCGAGGGGTACTTAAGCCTAGCTTTGGTTGTTCCTGGACTGGGATGGCTTGACCTCAGTTGGCCATGCTCTAGTGATCTTCTGCTTGCACTACTGTAATGCGCTGCCCTTGAAGATAGTCCAGAGGCTGCAATTACTGGAGAATGTGGCTGTTGGGTTGATAAGTGGGGCAGCCCAATGGGACCATGTGAAAGCACTCCACCAGGTGCCAGTGAGCTACCAGATGAAATTCAGCATGGTGGTTGGTTGGTTGGTTGGTTGGTCATCCATCTGTCTTGGGAGACAATGGAGGAGTGTGCCTTTGGGCATGAAGTTAAACTGTTGGAAAAACATGGTGCCTGCTGTGGCTTAGTAGCATTCTATAAGGCTTTAATGGCTTGGAACCCAATACCTTTAAAAAGTTCCCCCCAGGCACCAACCATCTTGGACTGTATGACTGGCAGGCCTTGATGGTGCTGCCGCCACCTGGGGCTGCCCAGTTGACAGGGCCTTTTCAGTGGCAGTTCTTCAGTTGTGGAATGTGCCCCCCGCCCCAGTGAAGCACGCTTGTCTCCATCATTGCAAACTTTCAGGAGGAATGTTTACCCAGGAATTTGGTGGCTGAAGAATACTGTTCCTGGCAACCCCAAGATCATTGGATAGAAGAATGTTGTTGTTGGTGTTGTTTGATTGTTTAAGTGTAGCTGCTTTTAGATGTTTGCTTTTAGAATATTTTAACTGTTTTAAAATGTTTTTGCTTTGTTTTTGTTTTTAAATTGTGCATCTGGGTTCTTTGGGGAAGAAGGGCAGGACATAAATTCAATAAATAAACAGAAAAGCGTGACATGCCATATAAGTTATGTGTTTTGGCCTTTGTCAGTCAATGAAAATGCTACTTCCTTCCTCCTCCAAGTTATCACAAGCTTGCGCTTTGGAAAGCTGTGTACATTGTGATAGCGCAAGTTACACAAATATACCTGTGGATCAGTTCCAGTGACATCACTAGGGACGAGCCAAACTCCCCAAATATCACAACTTCCCATTCTGTGAACTGTTTGCCTTTAAAAAATAAGATAAAATAAACTCCTTACTGGATTTCTTGAGAGACTGATGGTGAAACTACATCAGGCATAGGCAACCTCAGCCCTCCAGATGTTTTCAGACTACAACTCCCATCATCCCTAGCTAACAGGACCAGTGGTCAGGGATGATGGGAATTGTAGTCCCAAAACATCTGGAGGGCCGAGGTTGCCTGTGCCTGAACTACATGCTACATTAGCTAGGTAGCTGTGCCTTTAAGCGAAGGTTTGTTGTGTTAACACAATTTCCAGTGCAGAACTCCTGATCCAGGCCTTAGTATCAGGGAGTAGCGATTTAACCTTTTCTTCCTTTGGTGGTCCCAGTTCAGACTGAGGCCTATGTGTCTACCATTTGAATTGGGTGGAGAAAGCTCCCTCTGAAGTGATTGGAATTTTCTTCTCAGTAAACATGCAGAGGCTCAGCCCATCCTACAGCTTGACTGTTTTCATTTGAATGGCGGAAAGCTGGCTGTGGGAGCTGTTGATTGGCTAGTACCTGTGACGTTAATGCTTGCATGGACAGATCATTAGTTGAACAGTATCTGAAGTCGGGAAAAAGCCAAGCTGGCTGGCTGGCTGCCTGCCTGCCTGAAGTATATACCGTACAAAAGGTAAAGTCTGATGGGCAAACAAACATTAATGGTTGCTCACACAAATGCAGACCCTCTAAATCTCCCTATTTTCCAAGGGCAGTCCTGGATTTACAGAAGCCATCCTGGTTTCTGATTTGATCCCAGAATGTCCTGCATTTCCTTAAGACGTCCTTATTTTTATCAGAGATATGTTGGAGGGTATGGAGTTATGCGACCCCCGAGCCAAAGAGATAAGTAACTATACAACCTTTGGATGACATCTGAAGGCAGCCCTGGATAGGGAAGTTGTTTAATGTTTAATGTTTAATTATGTTTTTATATATGTTGAAAGCTGCTCAGAGTGGCTGGGGCAACCCAGGCAGATGGGTGGGGTATAAATAATAAAATGATGGTGGTGGTGGTGATGGAATAGGACAGTGATGGCTAACCTTGACACTCCAGATGTTTTGGGACTACAACTCCCATCATCCCTGACCACTGATCCTGTTAGCTAGGGATGATGGGAGTTGTAGTTCCAAAACATCTGGAGTGTCAAGGTTAGCCATCACTGGAATAGGACGTCCCTATTTTCATCGGAGAAATGTTGGAGGGTATGCAAATGTGTAAGGCAATTTGTGCTAAAACTGTATTTGTGTTGTTGGCAGAGAAAGTGCTGTGATTTATGGCCCAAACTAGAAATTATGGGGAAGTGTGGGAAGTGTGACTTCTGCTGACCTGTATCTTTCCAGCAACATCTAGTAAAAGGAAATGTGTGATGTAACATAATTGGAAGGCTGGATGAATCTCTCAGTTTCGGTGTGCCTTAGTTTCTCATTTTTGCAATCTTAAATTCAGTCAGCATTTCCCCATGGAAAAAAAGCACAAGCACTTTCACAAACATTTGTCCTAACACAATCCCTTAGTGAAAATAACATGCAAAAATGCGTTAATATCATACAGAGTTTTGTGTGCACTTTTCTGCAATGTATACATTTTTGTACACATTTTTCTAAGAAGGAGGCAGCTATGTGTTTCCTATACTGTCTAATTTGGCTATCTTATGTCTGCCTCCACCCAAGGACGGACTTTGCTGACAAAAGACAGATATAATTTCTCATTTGCCGGATTTTCATCCAATCTCATTTTTGAAATGTGTTGCAAAATGTGATACTTTTCTAACTACATGTAGATAGCCGTGTTGGTCTGTCATAGTCAAAACAAAATAAAAAAAATTCCTTCCAATAGCACCTTAGAGACCAACTAAGTTTGTTCTTGGTATGAGCTTTCGTATGCATGCACACTTCTTCAGATACCATTCCTTCCAGTAGCACCTTAGAGACCAACTAAGTTTGTTCTTGGTATGAGCTTTCATGTGCATGCACACTTCTTCAGAAGAAGTGTGCATGTACACGAAAGCTCATACCAAGAACAAACTTAGTTGGTCTCTAAGGTGCTACTGGAAGGAATTTTTTTATTTTGTTTTGACTTTTCTAACTGTTACTGCAGATTCCTAGATGCTTGCAGTGTAGAAAAGACTAGTTGCTTTATTAAGATTGCTACTGCCCCATTCCCCTATAAATGCAATCCCACAGATTTAGATACATGTCATGGAGCATGACCGGATTATAATGGCGCAATTATAGCAGTTGCACCAGGGACAATGTCTACAAGGGACTGAGCTTTTTCTCTTTTCAAAGTACTTTTCTAGCCCTCCTGGAAATGAAGTTATAAAGCAAAATGTGGAGGTAACGATGCAACTTCTATAAGTTGAGACAGCCTGACTGCTCCTGCCTTTCAATATTTTTAGCCAATGAGTGAAATCACAGCTGTGATCAATGAATGGTTTGTTTGGACACCAGGCTATAGAAATCCTTGAGGTTCCCACCTTTAGTGCATTTTTCTTTCCTACTTCTTATTTTCTAGTCTTTGGATTCCAGAAGTGTGACCACCCTCCCTCACTCCCTAGTAATCAGGTTTCATCTTTCTTATGATGGCTTCATCAGAGATCAGGTACTTCCTAGATGTAATTTTCTGCAAATACTACTACACAATGAGGTAAGTTCCGCCCACTGTTGTGTGGGCTGGTCGATCCCTCCCCTTACCTGGCCAACTCTATCCTGGCAACGCACGCCCCCAGCTGGGATTGGGTAACTGGCAGAGGTAGGCGGCTACCTCCGGGTGTCCAGCCGGGGGGGGGGGAGGTATCCAGGTTGTACTGCCAGGAGCCGCATGGGATCGGGGGGGGGGGCTGCGCGTGATCACGCAAAAGGCGCCCCCCATTTGATGTGGGGAGCGGTCATTGTTGTTGTTGTTGTTTATTAAATTTGTGTACTACCCTTCACCTGAAGATCACAGGGTGGTTCACAACGTAAAAGTACAAAATGAGAACACAAAAGACATAATCAAACAAAAACAAACCAGTAAACCTCTCCCCCCCCCCACTCCACACACAAACACATTAAAAAGACCATAGAATGTTAATCCGCCAAAGGCCTGGTTATTGAGAAATGTTTTCACCTGGCGCCTAAAGATAAGTAATGAAGTTGCCAGGTGAGCATCTCACAAGAGAACATTCCACATAGAACAAGCCACCATAGAAAACGCCTTCCAGACCTTTCATGAATGGGGCACACAAAGAAGAGCCTCAGATGATGACCACAGGTTCCAGGTCTGTTCATATGGGGAGAGGTGGTCCTTGAGGTATTGCAGTCCTGAGCCATTTAAAGCTTTTCAGGTCAAAACCAGATATCTGAATTGGGCCCAGAAACTAATTGGCAGCCAGTGAAGTCAGGCCAGGATCATTGTAATATGCTCAAACCATCTTGCCTTGGTGAGCAACCTGCCCTCTGGATTCTTCACCAGCTGAAGTTTCCAAACCGCAGGGGCATAGCAAGGGGGGAAATGGGGGCGGGCTGCCCCGGGTTCCACCCCAGAGGGGGGTGACACTTTTTTATGAAACTTTTTTTTTTAATTTTTTTTAAAAAAATTTAACTTTTGAAAAAAAAAGAGATAATAGACACACACACACAACCCCCCACACCTCACAAAGTGGCACCATCAGAGGGGGTGACACTTTTTAATTTTTTTAAACTTTTTTTTAATTTTTATTTTTTTTAATTTTTATTTTATTTTAACTTTATTGAAAAAAAAGAGATAATAGTCATACACACAAAAAAACCCACACCTCGCAAAGTGGCACCATCATTTTTTGGGGGGGTGGGGGTGACTTGCTATGCCACTGGGTGCAGCTCTGCCAGTGCCCTGGCAAAGGGGGGGGGGTGACAAAAAAAATTCCGCCCCGGGTACCACTTGGGCTTGCTACGCCTCTGCCAAACTGTATTCAGACACACGTATAACGTGTTGCAGTAATCTAATCTAGATGTTATCAGAGTGTAAGCCACAGAAGTTAGGCTATACCTGTCCGGATAAGGGCGCAGCTGGGCCACCAGAAGAAGAAGAAGAAGAAGAATTTGGATTTGATATCCCGCTTTATCACTACCCGAAGGAGTCTCAAAGCGGCTAACATTCTCCTTTCCCTTCCTACCTCACAACAAACACTCTGTGAGGTGAGTGGGGCTGAGAGACTTCAGAGAAGTGTGACTAGCCCAAGGTCACCCAGCAGCTGCATGTGGAGGAGTGGGGAAGTGAACCCAGTTCACCAGATTACGAGTCTACCGCTCTTAACCACTACACCACACTGTCTCTCACCAGCCGAAACTGATGGAAGGCACTCTGCAACGCTGAGGCCACTTGGCCCTCAAGTGGCAGCAATGGATCCAAAACTACCCCCAAGCTGCATATCGGCTCCTTCAGAGGGAGCGTAACCCCATCAAGAGCAGGCCACCCTCCCCATCCCTCCAGTCTAGGGAACCACCCAGTCACAGTGTCCCAGTCTCACCTGGATCGAGCTTCATTTTGTTGGCTCTCATCCAGTCTATTACCGAGGCAAGCACACTGGCATCCAATTAAAGAACACCGCCACCCAATCACAAAGGCAAAATGTGAAAACTTGCAAAGAGGATTAGGCATGCATTCTGCTGCGCAGGCACTGAAGTCTAGTTGTACAGTGGTATATATGTCTTTCTGGAAAGTACCATATTTTTCCGTGTATAAGATGAGGTTTTTTCCCCTAATAAATAATGTCAAACATTAGGGGGTGTCTTATACACGGATAGTGTATCTCCCATTTTCTTAAATCTAAGTCCTCTAAAATAGGGGGCGTCTTATACATGGGGACGTCTTATAGATGGAAAAATACGGTAAGTTTCTTTGTGTACACTGAGGTTTCCTCCCAGGCAAGCGGGAACAGGTTTGCAGAATCAAAGGATAATGTTAACAACATTTATTAGTAATAAAATATTTTTTAAAAAAGGGGGATTTAAAGAATTCTGGTTTTGGCCAGCAAAAGGAAGTGTCCCACCCAGCTGCAAAACTTTCTACTCCTCCTTGGATTTGGATTCACCAGAGGTTTTATCCAGTGCTATTTTTATAGAAAAAGAGGTGCCGGAACTCACCATGAATGCCTCCCTTGTTCTCTTACAATGGCAATGGTGCTCACCTAAGAGGTGCTGGAACTGAGTTCTGGCTGGGGGAAAAAAAACCCCTGGTTTTATCTTTGGGGCAGAGCATTGGAAAGTGGGAGCAGGTTTTCTTCTTTTACTAGGCAATTAGGAAAGATAGTGGCCTTATGCTTTTCCTTACTATTTTACTTGCGAAAGCAAAGTAGGGGAGAAGGGGGCGCGTGTTTTAAAAATGAAAGCACATCACTCTGATTTCCAGTTTGGCAAAACGTTTTTTGTTTGTGTTTTGCTGCAAGTTGTGAAACCTGATGGGCTTGGCATATTTCTGTAGTTCATGAAAGTGTATATGGTTATAATAATAATAATAATAATAATAATAATTATTATTATTATTTTATTTATACCCCGCCCTCCCCAGCCGAAACCAGGCTCAGGGCGGCTAACACCAATAAAAATCACAACAGAATCACAACAAAGTATAAAACAACAACAACAACAAAACAACCATTAATTAAGATACAAGTTAAAAATCCAATTTAAAATTTAAAATACAGCCTCATTTGTCGCCCATAAACAAAACCAAGAGGAGGAAACCGTCAGGCTGAGTCTGACCCGAAGGCCAGGTGGAACAGCTCTGTCTTGCAGGCCCTGCGGAAAGATGTCAAATCCCGCAGGGCCCTGGTCTCTTGTGACAGAGTGTTCCACCAAGTTGGGGCCAGTACAGAAAAGGCCCTGGCCCTAGTCGACACCAGTCTAACAGCCTTGTGGCTCGGGACCTCCAACAAGTTGTTATTTGTGGACCTTAAGGTCCTTTGCGGGGCATACTGGTTTATAAACCTTATAGCATTTAAGTTACCACAAGACATATTTTATGGTACCTTGTTTAATGCATTCCTGGCCGGGGGGGGGGGGCTGGACCCCCATTTTGTGAATTGCAACCAGCTTAACCTGGTTTTGCCATGGAGGTAAAGTCGAATTCCATGGGAATCAATGGTCCAGATTTCCAGTGCTTATAAATCTGTCTGGTTCCTTTGATTTACAGGTGACTACACTGAATTACCTAAATAGACATCCATCATTTTCTGATGCCAGCTTCCTAAGAACTCTTTGTAAGCTTCTTGTTTCATTCTGTTCTGCCAAATGTCTTCTTTATTTGATCTTACTTGGCCAGCAGAAGGGAGGTTCCCCCCCTCCCCTCCCTGTAAAGCTTTCCACGACTCCCCGGATTTGTGTTTTCCAACCTCCCCGCGGTTGTGTTGCAAGGTGCAATGAGTTATTGCTTGTCAAAGTCTCCAAGATTCTTGAAAGAAAGGCATTATTATTATTAAGCATAAGGCACTGTTATGGTTATGAGTCCTGCCTTGAAATCTTACAATGAGGTGAATTGCTTGTCACCGTGACTTGTCCAACTTGTTTTATCTATCGTGTTGGTGGCTTTGTTTTTTTAATCCTAATCCAGCCCATAAAGCGTCAAATGTACACAGTGATCATGCCACACAACCTACTGTGAATGTCGCCCAGTGGAGGCGAGGGCTCCTCGGCTACAACCAGTACCTGCGGGTAAGGTAAGAACTCTTTTACTTTTTAAAAACTGTGGATGGTTTTCGACAAGAAGGCAGAGGCCGACATTGCAACAGTTTGGATTCCCTGCCAGAGTTTGGGAGGCTGTTCCCCCACACCCCCAAACTGGCTGTGCCTCTCTGGCTGTATAATTTGTATGAAAAGTAGACTTTGCTAGTAGGTGTTTTCTTTCTTTCTTGTTACTGGAAGAAAGTGTTAGGGCAGCGAAAACAGCTGAGGAAAAGGCAAGAAGTAGACCTTGCCCCTGGCTGACACTCATCCAGTGGACGGACCACCCTCTGCCTGCTGTATACATTTACAAGGGATATGGAAGTGTGACAGACATATGAGAATGCATTGCCTCATCTCTCTCTCTCACTCTCTCTGCTGCAGAGGCTGCTGTCTGTGTGGGATTTCAGGGGAGAATAAGAATAAGAATAAGAATAAGAATAAGAATAAGAATAAGAATAAGAATAAGAATAAGAATAAGAATAAGAATAAGAATAAGAATAAGAATTTTCAGGGCAGTTAAGAATAAGAAAACCAACTCTCTGCCAACCTTAAGATTCTCGAAACCGTCCAATCAAAATTTCTTAGATCCTTATTTGGTACCCCTAAGAGTACATCAAATGTAATATTAAGACAAGGCAGGTCTTCCCAGAGTTGAACTAAAAGTCTGGGAACAGGCAATATCCCTCTGGTTGAAAATTCATTATAATCCAAAGGGAATGTTATCCCATTTCCTGGCTGCAGACCCTTATCCACCTTGGCTTTCGCAAATTGCTAACAAGATCAAACAAATTGGTCTAAACCCCGAAGACCTCTTTAACGGAACCCCGAATAAGGCAAAAACAACCATTACTCAGAGGCTCCTTGACATCGAATTGAAAACAGAAGGCGCTTTACTTCCTGAGAATTACAGGTGTCTAAAATCTTGGCCCAGCTTTTCAGCTGCCCCTTATTTATCTACCATTACCTATGAATCTTATAGATGGGCATTTTCCAGAGCCCGTTTTGAGGCACGACCTACAGCTGTACTATACGATAAATTCCTGCGGGTATCTATCCACGAGCGCCTATGTCCATGCATGACCAATAAGATGGAATCTGTTACTCACATTCTATTATTCTGTGAACTTTACAGTGAAGAACGATCTCGACTTATATTACCCCTTTTATCAAAATTTACACCCTTGCAATACTACTTGGAATTCACCCTTGAAATTCTTCGCAAATTTCTTTTGGAAGACTCTCTGAGCTCAGCATCTTATGCTGTGGCCAAATTCTGCACCTTAGCTATCAGAAAACGTAAATCTCTTTTATTGAAAAACACACTATAAATTCCTTTTGTGTCATTCATCTTCTGTTCTGCCCTTTGGATTTTGATTCTTTGTGGTGGTGTTGCTGATTCTTTTGTTTGGAATCATGTTGTTCTGTGTTGCTGGCCCTTGCTGTAATAAAATTGATTGATTGAATAAGAAAACCAGAAAATGAGGCTGCAGTTTGGGGCGCACACACTGGGGGTTCAGGCCCAAATTCACTGGGACTTCTTGTGTGAACACATCAACGCTCTCACTGTACTGCATTTTACTACTGGATATAATGATCCCTTTATCCCTCTGTAAAAATTTCCCCTCCGTTTAGGACCTTGCTATCTTTCCCCTGGTAAATGAACACTTGCTCGTGACAACTCAGTTCTGCAAAGTCTCTGTGTCCAGGCTGTCTCTATATGTTGAGCATCAGGTGTTTGGGGACGGGGAAAAGCACAGGATTTATTTGTCTGTTTGATATACTTGGCATTTATTTTATTTGTTTCTTTCTTTCACAATATTGGCATACTATCCTTCAGCAAAGCTGCTATCCATCCCATGTCAAAGAGATAAATAACTACCTGACATTTAGAAAACACCTGAAGGCAGCCCTGTTTAGGGAAGTTTTTAATGTGTGATATTTTAATGTATTTTAGTGTTTGTTGGAAGCCGCCCAGAGTGGCTGGGGGGACCCGGCCAGATGGGTGGGGTACAAATAATAAATTATTATTATTATTATTATTATTATTATTATTATTATTATTATCATTATCCAAAGAACAAGGAGACTTTGCTTGTGAGCTTCAAAAGGCACCTGGGCTGCTGGATAGCCTTAAAACTCCTTGTTGAGATGATGTTCTATTGAAACTATTATTGCAGTGTTTCTCTCTGTGAGTTTCAAATTATTATATTGCAACATTTCCCCGTGAGGTCGTGAAAGTATGTGGAAAAGAGGGCCTTAAACATTTTAAATAGCTAGTCTGAAGGACTGTTGCTGGAGAGGAAATGTTGAAGTAGATGGACGCCCGGATCGAGCCAGGCAGCCCTTGCATTCTTAGGGTTTGGGGTGTAGGATCCAGAGATTTTTTCCTCGAGGAAGGACTGTCTGTTGCATGGATAAAACTGGTTGCCAGAATTCCAAGTACAATAGTTTGCCCCTAGGAAAAATGCTGTTCTACTTGTTCATCCAGAGCCATTTCTTATGGCACTTACGTTATGGTTGTGCACTTGTTGGATTGTAATTTATTAAATTAATGCATTTAATAAACCTCGTGTGACTTTCATGCTCAGACTGTCTGGTAGCTTAAGTTGCCTTATGTTGATTGGCTAGTCTTCTATTGTTTGGTTATCGTTCCCTTTTCTAGTTACGTAGTGCATCCATAAATCCATGTGTGCTGGAAAGCCAAAATGGGAGTGGGAAGCTTAGGTAAGAGGACCCCCCCCCAAACTTTGCATGAAGGTTTCAGGTTAAGGTTAAGGGACCCCTGACCATTTGGTCCAGTCGTGTCCGACTCTAGGGTTGCAGCGCTCATCTCGCTTTATTGGCCGAGGGAGCCGGCGTACAGCTTCCGGGTCATGTGGCCAGCATGACAAAGCCGCTTCTGGCGAACCAGAGCAGCGCACGGAAACGCTGTTTACCTTCCCGCCGGAGCGGTTCCTATTTATCTACTTGCACTTTGACGTGCTTTTGAACTGCTAGGTGGGCAGGAGCTGGGACCGAGCAACGGGAGCTCACCCCGTCACAGGGATTCGAACCGCCGACCTTCTGATCAGCAAGCCCTAGGCTCTGTGGTTTAACCCACAGCGCCACCTGGGTCCCTTTGCATGAAGGTTTGGGAGGATAGAAATATCCACCTGCCCTGCTACCCTACCCTGCCCCACGGCCACCTGATGACTGGCCACGGGCTGCTTATATGCAGGGCCGGCGCGTCCATTTACCGGTAGGCGAGCTAGGCAATTGCCTAGGGCGCCAAAATGGAGGGGGTGCTGGCCAGCCTGCCCCTGCCCCCCCCTGCCGCCGCCCCAACCAGCGGCGGAGTAAGCAAACCGCGGGGGGCGCCCGGCCGGCCAGGGGGCGGGGCACCGCTCCGCAACGTGCGTCATACGCAATGACGTCACGTGGCCCGCCCCCTCGCCTAGGGCGCCAAAATTGCCAGCACCGGTCCTGCTTATATGCTACGGCTTTGGTGCATTTGCAACAGAAAGCAGTGAAAGGCCACAGTTGGACAGGACTGGGAGTTAAACGGAAGGGAAGCAATATGAACCTGATAACAAGTTAAGATTATGAAATCAACAGCGAGGGACGTGAGGGAGTCAATTAAATAAGAAATAGAGGAAATTAGAATTGTCTGGCCTGGAAAAGGGTCAGGCCTAAGCAATGTTAAGACATATTATTATTAAGGTTAAAGATACAATGAACGGGTATTCCTCTGTGAGAGGGGGGAAGCATGAAAATTTAACCGAGATGTAATGTGCTTATAAAATTGTAAAATCAATAAAAATTATTTAAAAAAATAAATAAACGGAAGGGAAGCAAACAGCTCCCCATGGTTGAATTAAGTCGTGAGGGAGGGCTGTACCTTTGCAGTTTGGAAAGCCACTGGTTTGCAGGAATTGCATTTCCCCACTTGGTTTGTACATGTTGGAAGATTCAAGGAGGAAAAAAGAAAGCACTTCTTCACTCTTCATCTTCCTTCTGCCTCGTGGCTTTCCTCCTCTCCTTTCTTCCTCAGTATCTTTGAAGTCTAGTCCTGAGGGGAAGGCTTAGCAAACTCTACAAACCTCAAAACCTAAACAAGAAAGTGAGCCGAAGCCATAGGGTACGAAAGTTGCTCTTCCATCTTAACCACAAGTCCTCAGGATCCAATCCAGCATGCACACAGTTCTGCTTAGACCTATAATTGCAATTTTATTTTTTTTAATTGTATGGAGAAGCGGAAATCTCTAATTGCTTTGCCGTGTTGCCTGTTCGTCGACATCTTTGGTTTTATTGCTGCCCACAGCTCTGCTGCCCAGCAGGACAGAGATAGCCCAGGCAGCAGAGCACATAAAGTATGAGAGGATACGGTGGAAAGTCAGTCTGGCTGCTCCAAAGTCACTACTCTTTTAGCCTGTCTATTTCCACCACTGGTCCCATCACCTCCTGGCAAATAGAAGGGGATGAAATGGAGGCAGTGAGAGATTTCACTTTCTTGGGTTCCATGATCACTGCAGATGGTGACAGCAGTCATGAAATTAAAAGACGCCTGCTTCTTGGGAGAAAAGCAATGACAAACCTAGACAGCATCTTAAAAAGCAGAGACATCACCTTGCCGACAAAGGTCCGTATAGTTAAAGCTATGGTTTTCCCAGTGGTAATGTACGGAAGTGAGAGATGGACCATAAAGAAGGCTGATTGCCAAAGAATTGATGCTTTTGAATTATGGTGCTGGAGGAGACTCTTGAGAGTCCCATGGACTGCAAGAAGATCAAACCTATCCATTCTTAAAGAAATCAGCCCTGCGTGCTCACTGGAAGGACAGATTCTGAAGCTGAGGCTCCAGTACTTTGGCCACCTCATGAGAAGAGAAGACTCCCTAGAAAAGATCCTGATGTTGGGAAAGATGGAGGGCACAAGGAGAAGGGGATGACAGAGGATGAGATGGTTGGACAGTGTTCTCGAAGCTACTAACATGAGTTTGGCCAAACTGCGAGAGACAGTGAAGGATAGGCGTGCCTGGCATGCTCTGGTTCATGGGGTCACGAAGTCGGACACGACTGAACGACTGAACAACAACAATTTCCACCACTGTAAGCAATAGGAGGTTTTAAAACCTCGGATTTTATGATGCTTATTATTATTATTTTTTATTATTATAGATCTATTTGTATCCCACCTTTTTCCTTGACAAGGCAGCTTAGAGATGAAATAAAAACAGCTAAAAACACATGGGAAACCACAATTGAAAATAAATCATTATAGAATTGAAATCAATAGAGTTATAGAATTAATTTGAATAATTATTGACTTAAAACTATACAGTCATACCTTGGTTCTCGAACGTTTTGGCTCCTGAACGCTGCAAACCTGGAAGTGAGTGTTCCGGTCTGCAAACGTTTTTTGGAAGTCCAAACGTCCGACGCGGCTTCCGATTGAGTTCAGGAAGCTCCTGCAGCCAATTGGAAGCCGCGCCTTGGTTTTCGAACATTTTTGGAAGTTGAACGGACTTCCAGAAAGGATTCCATTCAAGAACCAAGGCACGACTGTATATAAATAGAAAAGATCTGTTAAAAATGCAGATATATTTACAATAAAAACAGCGCAGCACCAGTGCTTTCGTTACAAGCAGTCAGTTCCCCAAAGCCTGTTGGAATATGTCCAATTAAAATCCATACAGCATACACACAGAGCTATATTGACATTAAAAAACAAACACACCATCACAAACTATTTCACCTTTATATACTGATGTGTTAGTCTTGTATAATCTGTTGCCTTGTGGGGAAAGTAGAGTTTGATAGCTGAACTTAGTGGGATCCCACTTCAAAATGTTAGATATGAACCTGTGTGTGTAGACCGGCAAGGATGACAGGAGGTGGGTCCAGGGGGTAGTGCTATACCAGACCCAGAGCTAGTAGGGAACCCAGACTCTCAGGTTTACTTTCTTTTTGAAAAGCCGGTCTCTAACCATGTTAAAATGAAAGTTAGGAAATAAAAAGTGTTGTTGTTGTTCAGTCGTTCAGTAGTGTCCGACTCTTCGTGACCCCATGGACCAGAGCACGCCAGGCACGCCTATCCTTCACTGCCTCTCGCAGTTTGGCCAAACTCATGTTAGTAGCTTCGAGAACACTGTCCAACCATCTCATCCTCTGTCGTCCCCTTCTCCTTGTGCCCTCAATCTTTCCCAACATCAGGGTCTTTTCTAGGGAGTCTTCTCTTCTCATGAGGTGGCCAAAGTACTGGAGCCTTAACCTCAGGACCTGTCCTTCTAGTGAGCACTCAGGGCTGATTTCTTTAAGAATGGATAGGTTTGATCTTCTTGCAGTCCATGGGACTCTCAAGAGTCTCCTCCAGCACCATAATTCAAAAGCATCAATTCTTCGGCAATCAGCCTTCTTGATGGTCCAGCTCTCACTTCCATACATTACTACTGGGAAAACCATAGCTTTAACTATACGGACCTTTGTTGGCAAGGTGATGTCTTTGCTTTTTAAGATGCTGTCTAGGTTTGTCATTGCTTTTCTCCCAAGAAGCTGGCGTCTTGTAATTTCGTGACTGCTGTCACCATCTGCAGTGATCATGGAACCCAAGAAAGTGAAATCTCTCACTGCCTCCATTTCTTCCCCTTCTATTTGCCAGGAGGTGATGGGACCAGTGGCCATGATCCTAGTTTTTTTGATGTTGAGCTTCAGACCATATTTTGCGCTCTCCTCTTTCACCCTCATTAAAAGGTTCTTTAATTCATCCTCACTTTCTGCCATCAAGGTTGTATCATCAGCATATCTGAGGTTGTTGATATTTCTTCCGGCAATCTTAATTCCGGTTTGGGATTCATCCAGACAAGCCTTTCGCATGATGAATTCTGCATATAAGTTAAATAAATAAAAAGTGTAAGCACTATTTGAAGCTTTGCAAGCTATGAAGCTGCTCTTGCTTTCCGGTGCTTTTTTTTAGCCAATGAATGATGTGAGAGCTATGATTGACAAAGTCCAACATGCACAAAGGAAGACCCAAAGGTGTCTTCAAAATAAATTTGAAGCTGTTTTTGGATCTGCCTTGGTGAGTGTGGCCACTCTAGATTTTTCTCTAGATTCAGCAGTGGCGGTGCATGGTGGAGCCGCTTTCCGAACACTGGTGTTGCTTCCTTGGAGAGGGCTGGGGCCACAGGGCTGCATGACTGCGCCAACCAAGTGTGTTCCTGTCATTGCGGCACTGCCCTAGCGCATGTGTCACTGGTAAGATTCAGTCAATGGATAAGGACTTCCTGGTTCATTTTGAAGGCATAGGCTCATTTTGAATGAACTTCCTGTTCATTTTGAAGCTGGTCCCCCCACCCCCAACTTCCCTAGTTGAGGATTGCCCAGAGAAAATAATAAGAAATCCAAGAGTTTAGCATAGCTGTGATGGAGCAGTAAGATGCCCAACTGAAAGTCAAAGGTAGCAGCAACGACCCAAGTTTATGCTCTTTCTAACTCAAGTTCAATTTCATACATTCCCCACCCCCCCATGAGTAGGTAAACCTCGGGGCTGGGCTGCCCACGAGGAAGACTGAAGCAGCTGTCCTGGGCAGTGGCGTCCCAATGGGGCAGTGGGGCTCTGTGTGAGATCTAGCCACTGCCAGCGCTTCACCTTAGGTCACCTTAGGTCTTGTGGGTGCTTCCCACCAGCAGTGGACCTACATTTTTGGGGAGCCTGATGCTTGAACGGTTTGGGAGGGCCCTTCACAACCACAACAGTCCTCCTTTACAACATCTGGGCTACTGACTCTCAAACGTTGGGATTGTTGAAATATACGCAACAAGAAATGAATCGATTTGAGCCACGCGGCTCAGATTGGGTCTACTAGACCCAACATCTTAAAGCAATGTGGACAAAACTTGTTTCTGGGGCCGCTCTGGGATTGGGGCCCTGAAGCTTAAGCTTCATTAGTTTCCCGGTAGATCTGCCCCTGCTCCCCAATCCCACCGGAGAAGTGAGGAGAAGCTGCTGCCACTTCTTCCATGACAGCAGGGACCCACCACCGTAATCTGAAAGTTGGCACTGTGCGACCCCTGTAAGCGGGACTTTGGCAGGGACAAGGCAACAGCTTACTGCTTTCACCTCAGGTGACAAAATGGGACAGGCGCAGGGGCGGAGGAAGCCTCCTCACCACCCGGGGCGGCGAATGGAGGCTTCCCCTGGGGACGGGGCATCGTGACGTTGTGTCGTGACGTCACGACGCAACGTCCTGACGGAGTGCGCATGCGTGAAATGTCGCGCATGCGCACTCCGTCGCCGGGGCGCTGCTGCTCCCACAGCGCCCTTGGGAAGCGCCGCGCCAAAAGCAGTGGCGGCACCCCTCAAGCCGCCGCACGCGATCGGCGGCTCAGGGGGGGTGCCCCGTCGCTGCTGCTTTTGGCGCTGCGGCTTGCAAGGGTGCCGCGGGAGCAGCAGCGCCCCGGCGACGGAGTGCGCATGCGCGACGTGTGGAACCCGGGGCGTACCACCCCCTCCGCCCCCCCTTGCGACGCCAGTGAACAGGCGGGTCCTGGTAAACATTATTCTAATGCAAATGCAAATGAAATCCACCATTAGTATATCCATATTGCAGTGAGCAGGCATTATGCTTCAGAATGTGTGGGCTATGCCAGCCCTACATAGCAGGGTAAAGGTAAAGGACCCCTTGACAGTTAAGTCCAGTTGCAGACGACTCTGGGGTTGCGGTGCTCATCTTGTTTTACAGGCTGGGGGAGCCAGTATTTGTCTGCAGACAGTTTTCCCGGGTCATGTAGCCAGCATGACTAAGCCGCTTCTGCCGAAACCAGAGCAGTGCACGGAAACGCTGTTTACTTTCCCACCACAGTGGTGCCCATTTATCTACTTGCACTGGCGTGCTTTCGAACTCCTAGGTTGGCAGGAGCAGGGTCCGAGCAACGGGAGCTCACCCCGTCGCAGGGATTCGAACTGGCGACCTTCTGATCGGCAAGCCCAAGGGGCTCAGTTGTTTAGACCACAGCGCCACCCACGTCCTTACATAGCAGTCTAGTGTTGCTATACCGCTGTTGTAGGAGTGAGAACTGTGGGGTAGCTCAGGGTTCCAACACGGGGCCTTTGGCAAGCGCAGTTAGCCCTGAGGCAAGGCCGTTGTGGGGCACAGCTGTGAGGGTGGGGTGAAAAGGTGAGGCCCTGCTCTCTTCCCTCACACAGAGACTGTGACATGTTTCAGGGTGGCTGAGTGAGGCTTTTGTCGTACGTATGTACAGGAAGGAAACAGGACAGGTCACATGCGTTCCTGCTAATTCTGTCAGACTTGAGTGTGAAGTCAAATATTATCTGCTACATCTTCCTGGAGCCAGTCACCTTGAGCAGCCTCAGGTGAACCCCGGAAACTCTGGGTGCGATGTTTCTTGAGGCGGAGCCGGCTCTCATTCCACCTCTCTCTGCTGGGTCAGCCCTGAGATAGGTACTCCTCACGCTGCTTACGTGAATCAGAACTTCAGCCCCGCGTTACGCAATGGCAATGAACATGCAGCCACCTCGGCACCCGGTTTGCCTGCCTTGCCCTGCCTTTTGGCTGCGCTGATGGTTACAGTAAAAACAATGGGAATTTAATGGTTTCGTCATACCTAGCATCTCCAGGTCTCAGTTGGCTATATATTGGAAGGACTGAAAGCAGAGCTTTCAGGTCAGCCTTCCTGAGGCAAAATTTACTACTGCTGAAACAGTAGCACCTTAGAGGCCAACTAAGTTTGTTCTTGGTATGAGCTTTCGTGTGCATGCACACTTCTTCAGATATGAAAGCTCATACCAAGAACAAGCTTAGTTGGCCTCTAAGGTGCTACTGGGATGCGGGTGGCGCTGTGGGTTAAACCACAGAGCCTAGGGCTTGCCGATCAGAAGGTCGGCGGTTCGAATCCCCCCCGACGGGGTGAGCTCCCGTTGCTTGGTCCCTGCTCCTGCCAACCTAGCAGTTCGAAAGCACGTCAAAGTGCAAGTAGATAAATAGGAACCGCTCCAGCGGGAAGGTAAACGGCATTTCCGTGCACTGCTCTGGTTCGCCAGAAGCGGCTTAGTCATGCTGGCCACATGACCCGGAAGCTGTACGCTGGCTCCCTCGGCCAATAAAGCGAGATGAGCGCCGCAACCCCAGAGTCGGTCACGACTGGGCCTAATGGTCAGGGGTCCCTTTACCTAAGGTGCTACTGGAAGGAATTTTTTTTATTTTGTTTCGACTACGGCAGACCAACACAGCTACCTACCTGTAACTTTACTACTGCTGGTAGTATTATTATTAATAATAATTGCCATAATGCCCACAGGGCAGGTTGAAACCATTAAAAAAACACATTAAAAATGGTTCAGAACAAATTACAATCACAAGAACAGGGTGGGTTCAACAAATATACAGCTTAAGTGTCAGAGGTAAAGACGTGCATTGGAGGAAAACTATACAGTGGTACCTCGGTTTACGAACTTAATCCATTCCAGAAGTCCGTTCTTAAACTGAAACCATTCTTAAACCGAGGCACGCTTTCCCTAATGAGGCCTCCCGCCACCGGTGCCCTTCCACCATTTGGATTCCATTCGTAGATCGAGGTAAAGTTCGCAAACCGGGACACTACTTCTGGTTTTGCGGAGTTCGTAAACCGAAGCGTTCGTAAACAGAGCTGTTCTTAAACCGAGGTACTACTGTATAGCGAAGGTGCCAGATATGGTTACTGGCTACATCAATAGGAGTATAGCATCTAGATGAAGGGAAGTAATAGTACCACTGTATTCCGCTCTGGTCAGACCTCACCTGGAATACTGTGTCCAGTTCTGGGCACCACAGTTCAAGAAGGATACTGACAAGCTGGAACGTGTCCAGAGGAGGGCAACCCAAATGGTCAAAGGCCTGGAAATGATGCCTTATGAGGAACGGCTTAGGGAGCTGGGTATGTTTAGCCTGGAGAAGAGAAGGTTAAGGGGTGATATGATAGCCATGTTCAAATATATAAAAGGCTGTCATATAGCGGAGGGAGAAAAGTTGTTTTCTGCTGCTCCTGAGAAGAGGACACGGAGCAATGGATTCAAACTACAAGAAAGAAGATTCCACCTAAACATTAGAAAGAACTTCCTGACAGTAAGAGCTGTTCGACAGTGGAATTTGCTGCCAAGGAGTGTGGTGGAGTCTCCTTCTTTGGAGGTCTTTAAGCAGAGGCTTGACAGCCACCTGTCAGGAATGCTTTGATGGTGTTTCCTGCTTGGCAGGGGGTTGGACTGGATGGCCCTTGTGGTCTCTTCCAACTCTATGATTCTATGATTCTATGATACCATTTGAAAACTCTCCCCTTCATTAGGCTAGCAATGTCTTTTCTATCCTGCACAAGCTCCAGGTGAATGAAGAAGGAAGTGGTGACCCAAAATGTCATTTCAAAGGTGAATGCTGCTGAGCAAGGCAAAATCAACCGGCAGCAAGCTTTTCTTTTAAGAATGAAGCCAGTTCCTCAAGAAGCACTTTTAAGGGACACAAAATATGCCATAGATCTCGATTGTGAGTGGACTACCCAGGAAAAAAAGGTAGTACTTAGTCTCCATTGAGTCTGGAATAAAATGTTGTTTGTACACAGCCAGAGAAGTACATTCAAACCGCTTGACACCTGTTACATAACCCCTATCTTATTTATTTATATCCTGCCTTTTTCCTAATGCAGAAGCTAAGGCAGCTCACAGCATAAATTAAAACAGATGCAACTAAAAAACACACAATGAAGATAAATATTTTAAAAAGCAAGTTAAATAAATAACCCTACTAAAATCTGCACTAAAACCATTTAAAAGCAGCGATCTTTTTCTCGAAGCTACTAACATGAGTTTGGCCAAACTGCGAGAGACAGTGAAGGATAGGCGTGCCTGGCGTGCTCTGGTCCATGGGGTCACGAAGAGTCGGACACGACTGAACGACTGAACAACAAGAACCCCATCTCGCCTGGCAACTATGGAAATATTTCCTCGAGACCAGAAATGAAGGCCCAAACCATACTGCTTGACCCTGTAGTGTCCACATAAGGCATGAGCCCCGATGTAAAAAATTGTATCCAAGGCTTTTGCTCATATGGACTGCTGTGTAATTATCCTCTTTAAAGGGGGGGGGGGCTTTTTCTCTGTCTTGAGACAAACATGACCAGTGGTTAATCTTACCCTTGGTCCTTCCATCTTCATGGCCAATGTACCTTAAAGGTGTTGGCTTTGGTGAAGAGCAGTTGTTCTCTAGGAATCAGAGCATCAAGGAATCTATTTTACCTAAGGGTTAAACTACATGATACATTAAATGTATTTAACTTGTCGTGCTTTTTCTTTTCTTAAAATAGCAGCTGTGGGAAGTAGCTACCGGTAATCAGAATCAGGTGCGACTGACATCACCCCTGTGTGTGTGGTCCCGACAAAAATCACACACATCCCAAGCTACTATTTAGCCTGGGAGGGAAACTGCTCTTGGCAGTGAGGAAGGGAAGGGATTGTGTATGGAAAGGTTTGTGCAAACACAGCAGCCAGTTGAAAGACCCCAAGTGCAGTGAGCGGGGGGGGGGGGGGCTCTTTGCTGCACCAGCCTGAGAACTGACATGGTGAAGAGACATGTGTTAGAGCACTACCACTGCCGTTCACAGAATTTGGACTGCAACCCAATAAACCTCAACAAAGGGCAAATTTATTCAGGAAATAAGAAGGTAAAGGCAAAGGACCCCTGGACGGTTAAGTCCAGTCAAAGGCGACTATGGGGTTGCGGCGTTCATCTCGCTTTCAGGCCGAGGGAGCCGGCGTTTGTCCACAGACAGCTTTCCGGGTCATGTGGCCAGCAGGTCTAAACTGCTTCTGGCGCAACGGAAGCCAGAGTGCACGGAAACGCCTTTTCCCTTCCTGCCGCAGCAGTACTTATTTATCTGCTTGCACTGGTGTGCTTTTGAACTACTAGGTTGGGAGGAGCTGGGACAGAGCAATGGGAGCTCACCCCGTCACGTGAATTCGAACCACCAACCTTCTGATTGGCAAGCCCGAGAGGCTCAGTGGTTTAGACCACAGTGCCCAATAAACTTCAGCAGAGGGCAAATTTATTCGGGAAATTAGAATGTATGGCACATTAAATAGCATTTTACCTTTTCGTCTGCCTGAGCAGTAATAATTCATCAAGAGGTGTGGTGCTCCTGTTTATTTCAAGGTGCTCCTGTTTATTTCATGTAGGAGACCTTCTCAATGGATTGTTCCATATTCTCAGAATCTACCTTGGATTCAGCTGGAGCGCAGCATATCTCTGTTAAAGGGTCAGTGAAGCATCACCTGATCTGCTCTTGTCTGTTTGTATAGGGAAGTCTGGCATCCCTGTAATCCCTTCCAGTGTTGGCAGGGCCGTCTTACGCATAGGCGCTAGGGGTGCAGGCCACCCGGGCGCCGGGCTCTCAGGGGCACCAGGCTGAAAGTCTGGGGCCCGAGAGTTGAGTCCGGGGAAGAGTCCGCCCATCAGTTGGAGCACCGCGGCTGACTCTTCTGCTGCGGGCGGCTCTGCGCCACGTGTTCGGGGGCGACCGAGCCAGCGAGACACTGAGGTGGCCGGCCAGCTCCGCCATCCTGCGTGCCTGGGACTGGGCAACCTGGGGGGGGGGGGCGGCACCAGGCGGATCTTTGCACCCCAGAGCCACATATGCTTAAGACAGCCCTGAGAGTTAGCTAAATTTATTTATTTTATTATTAAGCCACTATTTCCCCCCACGGAGCTGCAGGTGGTATCCATGGTTGGGTTAGGCTGAGATGGCGTCTGGCCCAAGGTCACCGAGTGAACTTAGTGGCCAAGTAGGGATTTGAACCTTGGTCTCCCAGGTCCTGGTCCAACACTCTAACCATGACACCACACCCTTCCTCTCTCACACTATATGTTCAAGACCCCCTTTGGATCCTGATACACACTGAAGAAATGTGTGGCAGGCTAGGTTTGACTTTGAGAGAGACGAATTCCATTTTAAGAACTGCACCCCAAATCTTTCCGGACTCAGGAACGGAGTGTGGTACAGTGGCGGAGCTAGCTGCTCCTGCACCCAGAGCAGGGCAGGGCAATCCGCCCATGGGGCGATTGGTGCAGTGCAGTAGCACAATCCTCTCGGGGGGGGGGTCCTGATCGTGGTGCGATCATCCCGGCGGGGAGGCCGATCATGGTGCAGTGGTCTGATCTGCCGAGGGGGGATTTTGGAACCCCCCTCTGGGATGACACCCGGGACGAGCCACCCCCACCATTCCCCCTTCCTACGCCCCTGGTTTGGTGAGGTCACCGCTTTGCTGCCTCTTCCCTTACTTACCCTGTGCTGTTATTACACTGCTTTGAGGAAGAAAAACAGAATTATGTTGCAGAGAGGATTATCCGCCACTGAAGGCCACGTAATGTGCATCAGGTGATCCCAGTCTCTCTCTCTCTCTCTCCCTTTGGCAGTAGTTCAACTGTTGTGAAGGAATGACACCAGTGCTGTCAAGACAGGATATTAAGAACCTTACTTCCTGCAGTGTTCTGGAGGGGGGAAACCGAAATGCGTTTGCCAAAGAGGAAAGAAAAGGGGGCAACCTTTGAATTTTATTTATTTTAAAAACCAAGATGGCATGGTTTCATCATGCAAATGTTCCATTCCTCATAGACTGCAGCACCTCTCTCGAAGGGGTGGCGAAATGCCTTAGCAAAACAAATCACATGCATATTTTTTTTAAGCCTCTCCCCGTTTTTATTTTGATTGGTTTTTCCGAAGATCATTTTTCCTACTCTTGGTGCCAAACTACGCAATGTACACAGTGGCATTTAAACTCTCCCTAGATATATTTTTAAAAGCAACAGCAGCAACCAGCTTCCAGACAGAGGTTGCAGTTTTGCTTGCTTGCTACATCCAGAATTGCAACCCAGTATTCTGCACACGAGAGGGATGGAGCTGTTCTGCACAGACATTCTATAATGTTCCGTCCACTCAATGGGCATGACCTGGGGCTCACTCACACTTAACTTTTAGTCCTGTGCTTGCCAAGCTTCCTGGTTTATGCCTGTGCGCCATTTTTTGCCCTGCTGCTTTCCCAAGGAAAACCCAGTTGTTACCGCTGAACAAACAGCAATCCTTTCTTCCTTTTGGGAGAATCTTTGAGCTCAGTATCCTATGCTGTGGCCAAATTTTGCAACTTAGCCATCAAAAAACGTAAATCGCTTCTGCTGGAAATTCATTCATTCTTTATTTAACGGTCATAGACCAATAGATAAAAAGTTACACAGAACACATTAAAAATTACCGATCAAAGTAAAACATATGAGTTTAGGTGTGCTGCAGCGTTTGCCACGCATATATTGGGAATCGGGCATGTGGTTATGGTTAGGGCTTGCCGCCATTTTGTCTCGATCGTGTCAGTGACAGCGCTTGTTCCCTAAGTTTTATAGCTGCTGCGCAATATTTGGCCACTTTTATTGTGATCTCGGGATTTGTGTCTTCAACAAGACATTTAAGGTGCAGAGATTCATTTGGGACATTTTGTATAAGGGGGGAAATAAAAACTCGCCGTATGTCATTATAAAAGCGGCAGCTTAGTAAAACATGGGCAATAGATTCCACCTCAGGTAGGCCACAAGGGCAAGTTCGTTCAATATATGGTCTGCCAGCAAATCTTCCCTGTAGAAGGGCGGACGGTAATACGTTGAGTCTGGCAAGGGTAAATGCCCGTCTGTATTTGGGTATTTGTAGTTTTGCCAAATATTTAGCTGGGGAGAAACCTCTTCCGTTGTCCTTTATAACTGGATATTTGTTTGCCTCACTCGTATGACGTTGGAATTCGACATCCCAAATTCGTTGGTGAATGCTTTCTCTTGCTCTCTCGTAGCCTGTCATTAACAGAGATTGAGGCGAAAAGCCCAACTCTCTTAGCTTCTCATATAATGAGGCTTTCCATTTGGAATGGAAAGAGTCGATAAGAGTTTGGGGTGCCAGCCCGATGGGGAAGAAGATAAGTTTTAACCAGTAGTGGATTTTCAATATCCATATCCTGGCGATGACAGGGATTTGCCCAACCTCCAGACGGATCACTGTGTTGGGCACGCACGTGGGGATGCCCAGCAGGCCACGATAGAATTTGGTTTGGAGTGATTCTAGGGAATCATAATTTAGTGGGCTGTAGATCTGTGAGCCAAATGTTATTTGTGTTAGTATTTTTGCAGCGAATACTTGCAGGGCTGCTGGTATGTATTGGCCTCCACTCCCATAGAAGAATCTCATGATGGCTTTAGTAGATCTATGGGCATTTATGATGGTGTTTTTAAGATGGTGGGACCATAAGCCCTTCTCCTGGAAGGTTATTCCTAGGTATTTGAAAGTTGTTACTTGTTCAATCTGGCGATTTCCAATTCTCCATCTGTGTCTCCTTCTTTTCTTAGAAAACACCATAACTTTTGATTTACTGTAGTTTATTGTTAGTTGTTCAGTTTTACAGAAATCGGTAAGAGATCTTAAAAGTTTTCTTAAGCCAACTTCTGAGAAGGAGAGTAAGACGGCATCGTCTGCATATAAAAGGGCTGGGAGAGGTGTATCCACCAACTTTGGTGGGTGGGCATTTACTTTTTCCATATTATCTAAAAGAGAATTCTGCTTCTGCTGGAAAGTACATTGTGAATTTCTTTTGCGCCATTGGTTTTCCCCCCCTAATCCTCGGGATTTTGATGCCTTGTAGTGATATTCTGATCGCTGGTTTGGAATTACATTGTACTGTATTGCGTGTCGAGGTCCCCTAACCACCCCTCAAATAATTCACACTATAGACATAAATGTAGGTTTGGTTTTTGGCATAATTTTGGCCACAACTTTATTAAAATACAATATATGCGAGTGGTTGTTTAGGCATTGGTTCAGACTATCTGCCCACCTGAGGACAGAACTGACGACCGTCAGTATTGGGGAAAACACCCTGGGGAGAGAATAGGAGCCGGTGGTCAGTGCTCAGCGACTCTCCCCAAATGTGCTCCCAGGAGCTCATGTATGGCCCTGACCCCCGACCGGGGGATTCGGACAAGCATGTTTAGCCCCCGGATTCCTTTAACGGAATTCCCCACGCAGCAGCAGCACTGGAGGGGCAGATACAGCCAAACTTTTGCCCCTCCATTAACGAACACAGACGAACCAATGCCTAACCGCCAACCTTACAAGTTGTGACTAATTGCTACGCAGTAGGCAAAAACCAGATGGCACCAGCCAATCAGCCAACTGGAAAAATTCCTACTAGGCCCCTGCCTCAACAGCAGACGACCCCATGACAGGCATAGCAAGGTCAACACAGAGGCCTAAATAAAAAGGGAGAGGACAGGCGGGAGATCCGTTGCACGCAGCAAAGAGGCTTAGCTCAGGACGTGCAGAAGGTTTTATACCCCCCAAAGCTGTCCATCATAAATTGCAACAGTCACTTCACCCCAACAACAACCCAGTATCCAATCAAAGCTAAGGCCAACAAAACTAACCCACCTAGCACCCGAGGGGTGATATTAGTTGGCCCCCACCGCAACACGTGCTCTCCATGAAGGAGAACCCGCTTTATATTGCCGGCTTTTGCTGTAATAAACTGAGTTGAGCAATCCTTTCTCCGGAGTGGAGTAGTAGTAGTAGTAGTAGTAGTAGTAGTAGTAGTAATAAATAAATAAATAAATAAATAAATAAATAAATAATAAAAAATAAAATAAAATAAAATAAAATAAAATAAAATAAAATAAAATAAAATAAAGGCATCAACATCTGATTCCCTTTCTTCTCAGCACATAGTACTTTGATTGGGAGGTTGTTTTTCTCCTGCCCTGGGTAGGTACCCCTTCAGATGATGAAGATGATGGTGATTTATTATACCCCACCCATCTGGCCAGGCCTCCCCAGCCACTCTGGGCGGCTCCCAACAGGATACCAGATGGAGCTGGTAGACAGCTGCTCTGGACACAGACTTGACCTGCGCCTTCACGGACAGCTGTGAGTCCAGAATGACTCCCAGGCTGCACCTAGTCCTACATGAGAATTGTAGCAAATCTATTCCCCATCTCTATGTGCTAACTTTCTTTGCTGCCCCTGCTACCGAGCCTTAAGGAAACAGTGGCCCGGCTGACACACAGAAATGTAGCAAGTGAAGCCTTTTCTCACCATGGGCTTCACTTTCATGTCAAGAAGCATTCAACTGCTTCATGTTAAAGACAGAGGGACAATAAAAGTAAAAAAGGGGGAAACCCTACTAATCTCTCCACACTCAACTTTAGCCCCACTCTTTCCAGACACAGGTCCATACTCAGCATCCCCCCTCCCGATCTCTCCCTGTGAAAACCCGCTCTTTATCACTCAATCGTAGCAAATGCTAACTTGGGTTTTCCGCAGATTTCTGTTTGCTCTGGTCATGCTTTAGAGAGTGTGTTTTTGTAGGGAAATCTCCGGAGCAAAAAGAAAAGGGGAGGCACCCTTGACATGGAGTTTTGAAGCTCGCGCTTGAGCCTGGAAAGAGCAGAGGAAAAAGCTAAGTGCGGATAAGCCCTATCTTTACTCTGGCAAACATAAAATCATAGAATAGAATCATAGAATCATAGAGTTGGAAGAGACCACAAGGGCCATCCAGTCCAACCCCCTGCCAAGCAGGAAACACCATCAAAGCATTCCTGACAGGTGGCTGTCAAGCCTCTGCTTAAAGACCTCCAAAGAAGGAGACTCCACCACACTCCTTGGCAGCAAAATCCACTGTCGAACAGCTCTTACTGTCAGGAAGTTCTTCCTAATGTTTAGGTGGAATCTTCTTTCTTGTAGTTTGAATCCATTGCTCCGTGTCCTCTTCTCAGGAGCAGCAGAAAACAACTTTTCTCCCTCCTCTATATGACATCCTTTTATATATTTGAACATGGCTATCATATCACCCCTTAACCTTCTCTTCTCCAGGCTAAACATACCCAGCTCCCTAAGCCATTCCTCATAAGGCATCGTTTCCAGGCCTGTGACCATTTTGGTTGCCCTCCTCTGGACACGTTCCAGCTTGTCCGTATCCTTCTTGAACTGTGGTGCCCAGAACTGGACACAGTATTCCAGGTGAGGTCTGACCAGAGCGGAATACAGTGGTACTATTACTTCCCTTGATCTAGATGCTATACTCCTATTGATGCAGCCCAGAATTGCATTGGCTTTTTAAGCTGCTGCATCACACTGTTGACTCATGTCAAGTTTGTGGTCTACCAAGACTCCTAGATCCTTTTCACATGTACTGCTCTCAAGCCAGGTGTCACCCATCCTGTATTTGTGCCTTTCATTTTTTTTGCCCAAGTGTAGTACTTTACATTTCTCCCTGTTAAAATTCATCTTGTTTGCTTTGGCCCAATTCTCTAATCTGTTAAGGTCATTTTGAAGTGTGATCCTGTCCTCTGGGGCATTAGCCACCCCTCCCAATTTGGTGTCATCTGCAAACTTGATCAGGATGCCCTCAAGCCCATCATCCAAGTCCAAGTCATTGATAAAGATGTTGAATAAGACTGGGCCCAAGACAGAACCCTGTGGCACCCCACTAGTCACTTCTCTCCAGGATGAAGAGGAGCCATTGATGAGCACCCTTTGGGTTCGGTCAGCCAGCCAGTTACAAATCCACTGAATGGTAGCATGCCCAGACTACAACCTAGAAACCTGTCCTGCTCCTTTGAATGCTCCAAAAGCAGATGGAGGGTGTGTGCCCTGTGCGTCTGAACATTTTGAAAGCATGGGTAGGGATGGGGCAGTGGCGTAGGAAGGGGGGAGCGGAGGGTGCGGGCCACCCCGGGTGTCATCACTGAGGGGGTGACAAAATGGCAAAAATATGTGTGGTTTTTTTAAAAGTATTTTTTATTAAAGATTTTCTTGATTTACAAAGGTATGTGCAATGTCTCTCTCGTATTTTGTTCATGTAACATTTCTACACATCAGTTTCGTTGGTTGAGACATTAGGGAGAAAAGGGGGAGAGAATGTTTCTATTTTACTTAATATATGTGGGGTTTGGTGTCAGCGTTGTTTGTGTAGGTTCTCTGTTGTTCGCTTGTGCTCCTTTGGCGGTGAGAGAGGTCGGGGTTGGCGTAGGGTGCGATTGTTCATTTGTGGTTGGCTGTGGTGGTCTTTGTTTTCATGTGTGAGTGGGGTGGGTGGGTGTTTTGGATCAGGTTAGCCATATTGATTTGTATGCTGTCGGTGGATTTTTGTCATTGTCTTCTTGGGCTGTGTGTGTGATGAAGGGGAGCCATACCGGGGTGAAGGCGTCTTCTTAAATATGTGTTTTTATAATAAATAAATAAAAATTGGGCTCACGGCACTTTTTTTTTAAAAAAAATAACTCCCGTACCCACCACACCCCCTTCCTACACCACTGGTACCTAGGTGAGGTGGGGGGGCACTACAGCGTGCCTGAGCCATGCGTCTCTCCTGAGGGGGGTGCAGCGTGGGGCTTGCGCCTGCCCACTGCCTCAGCCACCCTACAGCTGAGGGGGAGGCTGCGGAGAGGCTCCACGCAGTGCGCTCTACCTTGGCTCGCCCCGCCCCTGGCTGCAGGATACGCGTGCCGCACCGGGCACCCGAGCGGCTAGCTACGCCGCTGGGATGGGGTGAGTCTTTAGTGCAAGAGTGCTCAACTACTGCAGAACCCCTGCTCAAGTCCCTCCATATAGAAATGTGGGGGGCATCTCAAGCAGACCTCCAGCCACGATTCTGCTTATGCCTCAGCTGCCCCTTTTGGGGTCTCCAAGGGATGGGGTAGCAGGCCATGGAGGTCTCCCGTGATAGTAGGAGAGACCAATAATAATAATAATAATAATAATAATAATAATAATAATAAATTTTTATTTGTACCCCTCTCATCTGGCCGGGTCTCCCCAGCCACTCTGGGCGGCCTCCAACAGATATTAAAATACATCAAAATATCACAGGTTAAAAACTTCCCTAAACAGGCCTGCCTTCAGGTATTTTCTGAATGTAGGATAGTTGTTTATCTCTTTGACCTCTGCTGGGAGGGCGTTCCACAGGGCGGGCGCCACTACCGAGAAGGCCCTCTGCCTGGTTCCTTGTAGCTTTGCTTCTCGCGACTTCCGGTCGGCGCGCCGAAGGGGAAGGCCGGGGGGACATGTCGCTCCTGACATTCCCCGACCCGACTGGACAAAGGGGAGCCCGCGACAGCGACGCGGCCCCCAAAACTCCCGGGAGGGTGTTCCCGGGACCTTAGATCCGGCGGTAGCTCGAAACGCCGCCCTACTCCCCGGTAGAACCACGCAGGGTCTGCCGAGAGCGAGTGGGGGTGGCAGAGCTCAACGGATCGCAAACTCCCGTCGGGTGGAAGCTGCGGAAACTTTCCCCATTCGAGCGCGCTGATTTCTCCAAATCAAGATTTGACCTATAAAGTGTGAGTAATAAAGGAATCTGGACTTAATTTGGACTTAATTAGAGCGGCATTGGGATGCAAATCACGGAGGTCCGTCCCTAGCCATTGTAGCACTAAATCAGGAACTTTGTTACCGATGCGGTTGAAATGCAATTGGAAACTTAATTTTGTAACAGAGATTCAATCCCTCTGACACCCCTGGTCGCAGGGGCAACTAGCTGATTAAGTGGATATAAAGAGGACTTGAAACGGAACTGTTGGACTTTGATTTTAAACTTGGACTTTGAACTTGGAAGTGGTTCTGTTTTTAACTTTGCAAAGCTACGTTCTTGAACATGGCGGATGACTCGTGTACTGGCGGCTGGAGGAAGGTCCTTGAAAAAATATGGGAAATAAGGAAGGAACTCCGAGCCGAGACAGAGAGGATAAGAGGAACTGTAAACAAGAGTGATGTTCAGCCAGCTGCACCAAAGAAGGAAGGGGGAGCAGTCCCCCTCAAGGTCAAAGACAAACCTCGTTGCAGGAAAAACATTTCTCGACGCAAGAGACTTAGATTGGAAAAAAGGAAGAAGAGGAAAGTACCAACAATGAAGATATATTTTGAAAGAAAAGAGAAGGAACTGCGGAGAAGACAAGAGGAAGAAAAAGTCCAAGTGCAAGCAAGCACTTGGACATGTACCTTAGAAAAGCGGGGTGAGGGGTGAGGGGTGCAGAATGGTAGTTTGGGGACTGACTATGTATTTGGTTTTTTTGACAATTTTTTCGGACATGGCTTATGTTATGATTAAGTAAAGAATCTTTAAAAGCTGGGAGCCTGAAGACTAAGGGGAGGCAGAGGGAAAACGTATAGATGATCTAGAAGATATATGCTGAGGTGTGAATTAAATAAGATTTAATTAGATATATGAATATGAGGTGTAATTGTGAATTATGAGCCTGAAAGGGAAATATGTTTTGATTTATGAAGCCAATGGGGAGGGGTGGAGGAGGTCATTGGGAATATGATGTATAATTAAGAATGGTCTACCCGGTAATAGGGTTAGATCCAAGCAAGATGATGTACTGATTAAGGTCAGGGGAAATAAGATAAGATATCCCTCTGTGAGAGGGGGGGGTAAGATTAAAGCCCTCCAAGGTGAGAGGTGGGGGGCAATGAAACCTGACCGAAATATAATGTGATGTGCTTATAAAATTGTAAAACCAATAAATATTATTTAAAAAAAAAAAAAAGCTTTGCTTCTCGCAGTGAGGGAACTGCCAGAAGGCCCTCGGCGCTGGATCTTAGTGTCCGGGCTGAACGGTGGGGATGGAGACGCTCCTTCAGGTATACAGGACCGAGGCCATTTAGGGCTTTAAAGGTCAGCACCAACACTTTGAATTGTGCTCGGAAACGTACTGGGAGCCAATGTAGTTCTCTCAGGACCGGTGTTATGTGGTCCCAGCGGCCACTCCCAGTCACCAGTCTAGCTGCCGCATTCTGGATTAATTGCAGTTTCCGGGTCACCTTCAAAGGTAGCCCCACGTAGAGTGCATTGCAGTAGTCCAAGCGGGAGATAACTAGAGCATGCACCACCCTGGCAAGACAGACTGCGGTCAGGGAGGGTCTCAGCCTACGTACCAGATGGAGCTGGTAGACAGCCGCCCTGGATACAGAATTAACCTGCACCTCCATGGACAGCTGTGAGTCCAAAATGACTCCCAGGCTGTGCACCTGGTCCTGCAGGGGCACAGTTACCCCATTCAGGACCAGGGAGTCCCCCACACCTGCCTGCCCCCTGTCCCCCAAAAACAGTACTTCTGTCTTGTCAGGCATGCATCTGCTTCAACAAGACCAGGCATAGGCAAACTCGGCCCTCCAGATGTTTTGGGACTACAATTCCCACCATCCCTGACCACTGGTCCTGTTAGCTAGGGATGATGGGAGTTGTAGTCCCAAAACATCTGGAGGGCCGAGTTTGCCTACACCTGAACAAGACCCTTCGGCATCATTTCATGGTACAGGAGAGGTCCAGCCAACTCTCTCCTATCACTGCTGGAGACCTCGGACATCTGCTCTGTCTACCTTCTACAAGCGGAGCCTTTTTATCCTGGAGTGGGGGGAAGAGACAAAGTAGCAGCTGGAGGAGGGTTGGCATTGCTCCTTTCAGGACCCCTTGAAGGTTTCAAGCCTGAGCAATGCAGCTGATTTGTGTGTGTGTGTGTGTTGAGCACAAGACTGCCTGTACATCCCTTTCGTGAAGGCAGGATCTCTGGGTTGTAACAAGGCAACTCTAAACCTTCTGCTTCTTCCATTCTGAAATGCCCACGTTTGCATTTCAAAGAGTACCTGGAAAACGGCACAAAAGTCAAAGAGCATTGGTGACACCTGAGACAAGCAGGTTTAGGGTAGTAAAGTAGGAGTTTACTTCATGCAGTGTATAATAATAATAATAATAATAATATTTTTTTATTTATACCCTGCCCTTCCCAGCCAAGACCGGGCTCAGAGCGGCTAACGCCAATAAAATCACAACAAAACATACAAAAGAATCAATTAAAATGCAGATTAAAATACGATTTAAAGTTTAAAATGCAGCCTTTATTAATAATAATAATAATAATAATAATAATAATACATTTTTATTTATACCCCGCCCTTCCCAGCCAAGACCGGGCTCAGAGCGGCTAACACCAATAAAATCACAACAAAACATACAAAAGAATCAATTAAAATGCAGGTTAAAATACGATTTAAAGTTTAAAATGCAGCCTTTATTAATAATAATAATAATAATAATAATAATAATAATAATTTATTTATACTGCGCCCTTCCTGATTTAAAAACTGGGCTCAGGGCGGCTAACAACAAATATAAAACAATGATTAAAAATGACTTAAAAAACAGCTTTAAAACAGCATAAAATACAACATAAATGTAGCATCGCCAGGGCTAAGTGGCCAAGTTAGTCCTGCTAGGGCCAGCAAGGAGACCAGGGAATAATTTAAATGTGAGATCTCAGAAGGGTTTCTTCATAGAAAAAGGGAAGGGAAAAAGGAATGAAGGATCAAGCTAAAGTATGGGTAAAAGAACAATGGGAACTAAGTTGCATCACTCTTAAGGCCGAGTGTGCGATTGGTCAAAAAGGATCCAATCATCTGTATTGTTTTTAACACTCGATTGGGAGCTGCCCAGAGTGGCTGGGGAAACTCAGCCAGATGGGCGGGGTATAAATAATAAATTATTATTATTATTATTATTATTATTATTATTATTATTATTTTATTATCTGACCCCTCAAATTTTGGTCAAGTATTGTTACCAAAATTTAACACCATGAGAGCAACACATAAGATACAGATTTGATACGTGTGCTAATTTCAAGCACACAACAAACACAAATTAGCTGATGTTATGAAATAATTAAATTGGGTTTAAAAAGCAGCAATGGATGATTTATTTTGCATTCTTTCCATTCTCCCCCTTCCCCTGTGAAGCATACAGAGTTTCCTGCCTCCATGTTGTTCTCCTGACTCAAACTGGGTGACTGACCCAGTGTGAACTTCATGGCTGTGTGTGTCCTGCTCTCCCTACCTGCTAGGCAGGTAGGCCTTTGCCACTGGAACCTGGATGTTTTTTATTCTGGTTACAGCAGAAAAAGCTCTGCTATGCTACTAGGTTTGCTCCCTGAGTGCTGCAGGATGAGAATGCAAGCAGCCCTTGCTTCCCCTCTTGCTCTCATCTATATATATATATATAATCGTTCAAGTTGGATGTTTGTTAACAATCGCCTTTCTCTGTAACCCCTTGATCGATTCCGTTCAAATTTGGAAAAAATGTTCCATGCCCATATGGGAGTGATCATATGTACTTACATTGCACAAATACCACACCTTTCCCAGGTAAAAATGTGATTTTCTGCAAAAAATATAGCGCCCTCCACTGGACGTTAAACAGCACAACACAACACAACACAACACACCTCTTTCTGACCCCTCCTCCTCCTTTCCCGACGTCACTACCACCATCCAATCGACAGACAGACCGCCCACAAACACTACTGGGACAAAGAACCTCATAGATTAAAATAGTAGTAATAAACAGTTGTAGAAACGAAGACAAAAACGGGAGGGGCAAATGGAGAACACATAGACTGAACTTCAACGAGATAAGCTGTAAGTAAACATACGCTTTCTCTTTCATACTGTATCTTACTTTTGCATTTCACCAAATCAGCCACAGCAAGGCGTGGCCGGGTCAGCTAGTAATTAAATAAATCTGCTGCCTGTCAGCTTCATGGGATGCTGGACAGTATTTGACTGGTCAACTAGGGCAAAGATTCAAACAGAGCAGGTCTTCTGAGACCCTACTTTCAGCGCCCAGCCTTTCTGATCTTCAGCGTGATGCATTTCAGTATTTTGCCTCCCGTTTCGTGCCCAGAAAAAGCATCCTCTGCGACCTACATAAATTGCGCCAACCAATCAAGTTTGCGTAATTTATTCTTCACCTTTCTCTATTTTGCATAACTTATTTGCTTCTGAGGGGGGAAGGGCAGGAAGTTATGCACTACACCCAAACTCCACCCCTGAACCCCGGGAGATCTTTTTCAGCAACGCCCTCTGGCTTTGCAAAATGAAATGCACAGTTGCATTTAAAGAGTGCCCCCCTCCCTTTAACCGCAGTAGCCATGAGCTGGATAGGGACCATGGCACGCAGGGAGGGAGCTTAACTCTTTCCTCCCACATAGCAGTCCTGCTGAGAATTGCTCCCTGTCCTCCAGTGAGGAAGCATCTATTTGCACCAATGGAAGCTCTTAGGAGAAGCACACTCAGGTCTTCCTATAGGATAGATGTGTTCTGAGGCCAGAATATTTGTACTAAGTGCAGTCTCATGGTGCAAAGGGCCGTTTCCTCATAGTCTTCCTTGCCAAAGTTCCTCCATTGCCGCAGTATTTGCAGCATGAGCCTAGAGAGATACATCCTCATGCCATAACATATTTTTGATGCTCTCTTGATATAACCTGCCCTAAGGATCTTGATGGCAGAAAGTGAGGAGGAATTAAAGAACCTTTTAATGAGGGTGAAAGAGGAGAGTGCAAAATATGGTCTGAAGCTCAACATCAAAAAAACTAAGATCATGGCCACTGGTCCCATCACCTCCTGGCAAATAGAAGGGGAAGAAATGGAGGCAGTGAGAGATTTCACTTTCTTGGGTTCCATGATCACTTCAGATGGTGACAGCAGTCATGAAATTAAAAGACACCTGCTTCTTGGGAGAAAAGCAATGACAAACCTAGACAGCATCTTAAAAAGCAGAGACATCACCTTGCCGACAAAGGTCCGTATAGTTAAAGCTCTGGTTTTCCCAGTAGTGATGTATGGAAGTGAGAGCTGGAACATAAAGAAGGCTAATCGCTGAAGAATTGATGCTTTTGAATTATGGTGCTGGAGGAGACTCTTGAGAGTCCCATGGACTGCAAGAAGATCAAACCATAGCTGTCAACCTTTCCCTTTTCTTGCGAGGAATCCTATTTGGAATAAGGGAATTTCCCGCAAAAAAAGGGAAAAGTTGACAACTATGGATCAAACGTATCCATTCTGAAGGAAATCAGCCCTGAGTGCTCACTGGAAGGACAGATCCTGAAGCTGAGGCTCCAATACTTTGGCCACCTCATGAGAAGAGAAGACTCCCTGGAAAAGACCCTGATGTTGGGAAAGATGGAGGGCACAAGGAGAAGGGGACGACAGAGGACGAGATGGTTGGACAGTGTTCTTGAAGCTACTAACATGAGTCTGACCAAACTGCGGGAGGCAGTGGAAGACAGGAGTGCCTGGCATGCTCTGGTCCATGGGGTCACGAAGAGTCGGACGCGACTAAAGGATTAAACAACAACCAAGGACCTTCTGGTGAAGGGCAGGCAGTAAATCTAATCATTGTTACGTACGTACTGGTCAGGAGTTTATGCGTTGGCATTAGTGTGCTATGACTAAGGATGCCTCGTCCTGTCAACTAAATAATAACCAAGTAGGTAACAGGAGAAGTTCCTTTGAGATGGGAGTTCCATGGCAGGGTTGTTGCTGCTGAACAACTGAAGGCTGCCATAAGAAGTTAGAAGAGATCAGCGGCTGGCAACTTTAATTTTTAGGGATTATAATGAGAGGCTGGGACATGGCTCAAACAGTGATTTTGTTGTGACAAGGCTCAGGAAACTGGGACTGTCTTGGCCAAACAGAGTATGAGAATAGAAGCAGCACCAGAGTGGGTATGTTTACTTGCAAGCTTGCAGGGGAACAAAGAAGAAGTTCAATTCAATGTATATCCTTAGAAACTAGCAATAATGACATCTTTGCAGGATATGTTGCTTTTTATTAACAATGACGTGAGCCCAATCAGCCTGAAAAAAGGAAGAGTTATGGACTTTTTAAAGCTCCTATTGGCACACATCATATAAACTTTAAATAGAACATAACCTCAACATTTGTTAACTTCCCTGCTGAGTGATTTAAGACCTTTTCTGGTGTTATTAATGAGCATATTAAATGTATGCTTAATGTACTCCAAATTGCATGATGCATGGAATGATGCCATCATCTCCTTCATTTATAAAAATGGGAAGCATCCAAGGTTGTTGATAGACAGGTTAAACAGGTCCATTATTAGTTCATTTGGGATCTGCTAGTGGCTGCGAAAAAAATAAATCTGATTACTAAGAAATGGCATGGACCTGCTTTTCCTATGTTAGAATAAGGGATGGTTAAGATTTGGAAATGTTGATATTAACAATGTTGATTTAAGCCAGGGGTGGTGAACCTGTCACTCCACCCCCCAAGATGTTGCTAGACTCTACCTCCCATAATCCTTGACAATTGGCCATGTTGGTTGGAGCTAATAGGCATTGTAGACCAAAACGCCTTGAAGATACCAGCTTCATGAAAGTTGCAAAAGGGAACTGAAGCCAAGTCTTCTTTAGAGCTCTTGGCTATGTGTGTAGGGCTTGGATAGCCTCCGGTCCATTGTCGCAATGCTTCAGCAAATGGTTGATGGACAGGTTTGCTGAGAAGATCATTTTTTACCACGAAGCATACTGCAAATATTATCTGCTATCTGTTTTTCTGGGATGGATCTCTTCTGGTTTTTTGTGTGTGAATATAAACTGTCTTCTGAATTATCGGCAAAGATTATTTTTGGTAAGGCTTTTAAGGATGGCATTTGCGTGGCCAGGTGGAGACCCCCTAACCCCAGGCGACCCCTGGGAGGAATAATGACGTGTTATGGGATTAAAATTGGCCACAACTTGATTAAACTTTCAGATGTAGGGAGACCTTGGCTTAGGCATTGGGCTTTTATCCCTTCCAGTCCCCGTCTGTGGATCTGGGGAACATCAGGGTTGTCCAAACAGTGTGGGGATTGGGCTAGCTCTGGAAAACATATGTTTAAGCAGAGATCCCGCCCCCCCCCATTTTGCCGCAACGCAGGGGAGAGCACTGACAACCTAACGGCATATGGCCAGAGACTCCCCTCAAAACAACCCTTTTAACGGGGAGCGCTGGGATCGCCACCGCGGGGAGAGGTGTGGGTCACCGCTTCATGCCCCCCCCCATTTAGGGAAGATAGACTAAAGGATTCCGCCCAAGCCTGAAACCGCCAAAGTTGTGATGTTTTGCTACGGGGAAGGAAAAACCTGCCAATGCAGGGAAATTCCTTCCCTGTCCTTGAACAGCAACCATCAATGACTATAGCAGCACCTGCATACCTGTAAAGAAGAGGTTAACCTGCAAAAGGAAGGCATAAACTGAGGGAGGGCAGGGTGAGAGAAGCTCTGGAGCCGACTGAGGACTGCCAGGTAAGTTCCACCCTCTATTGTGTGTGGAGGGCGGGCCTAACCCTACCTGGTCAACTCCCCTGGCAACACCTCCCCAGCTGGGATTGGTTAACTGTATGAGGTTAGGCGAGAATCTCCAGGTTCTGGAAGCTTGGGGAGGCGAAGCCAGTCTGACTTGCCAGGGGTCGTGTAGGGCCAGGGGGCTGCATGCGACCACGCAAAAAGCGCCCCCCCCCCATTTGAAGTAGGGAGCGGTCATTAATAGAGAGACTGGACAATATTTGTACGTTTTGGGCTTGCCTGACATGGGAATAATAATAGAATTAAGAATTTGGCCATGAAATAGTCCAATAGGGGGCTAAGACAACGTCTTGGAAAAAGCTTTTTAAAAAGGGTTGGAAAACTCTCAGGCTGAATTGCTTCCCCAGATTTAAGATCTGGAGAATGGTATCTTTTGCTATGGATATTGCCTATTTAAACATTTCCTGTGTTGGTCTGTCGTTCCTTCCTTCCTTTCTAAACAAACCACTTTGGAGCTAGACAGATATGCCATAATTTCCCCAGGGCCTTTTAAATGTATTGTTTAAAGTTCTTTATATCAGTACAACTACATATAAATTTGGGGTCTCAAATAGGGAGATAATTTTCTGCTTTAACTTAGGTCACATAAGTTGAATTAATACTTTGGTCCAAATTGTGAGAAACAATTTATTATGTGAAAGGCAATCTGTTCTATTCACATAATAAGTTAAGCTGGGCTTCCATATTTTTTGCCATCTTAAAAATAATAATAATTAAAATGTTACCCTCCCAGTCCATGTCTCAGTAAAGCCCTTTAGCTGCAACATTACCTCAGGGAAATAGTGGCCTAGTTGCCAAGTTTAAATGAACAAAATGGTAAAAAAAGAAAAAGTAAAATCAGGAGTGCCAGAGCTGGACTCAGCATACAGTAATCAAAAGGAGGGAGAATCAAGAGAAGTTATTCAGGCACAGAAGGAAGGCAAAGAAGAAATTGTGGAATTTAGGGTTGCCATATTTCAAAGCTATGGTTTTCCCAGTAGTGATGTATGGAAGTGAGAGCTGGACCATAAAGAAGGCTGATCGCCAAAGAATTGATGCTTTTGAATTATGGTGCTGGAGGAGACTCTTGAGAGTCCCATGGACTGCAAGAAGATCAAACCAATCCATTCTGAAGGAAATCAGCCCTGAGTGCTCACTGGAAGGACAGATCTTGAAGCTGAGGCTCAAATACTTTGGCCATGTCATGAGAAGAGAAGACTCCCTGGAAAAGACCCTGATGTTGGGAAAGATTGAAGGCACAAGGAGAAGGGGACGACAGAGGACGAGATGGTTGGACAGTGTTCTCGAAGCTACCAACATGAGTTTGACCAAACTGCGGGAGGCATTGGAAGACAGGAGTGCCTGGCGTGCTCTGGTCCATGGGGTCACGAAGAGTTGGACACGACTAAACGACTAGACAACATATTTCAAAAAGTAAAAACCAGGACACCCCGAAAGCTGTTGTTGGAAATTACCCCCCGAACGTCAATTCCGCAAATGTATGGCATCCCTAGCCCAGAATTGTGTGGTTAGGCACTGAAGGGGGGGGAAGGCGACTGAGGGAACAGGATGCTTGACGATATGGGCCTTTGTCCATCTAGCAGGCTCTTCTTAGGTCAATCTAGAACGGCATAATCATGTGAAAGTGCTACAGGGCACTCAAACCACCGTTTAAATTTCTTTATGTCACTGCTGTTTAAGGCACAGAGGCAAGGCCAAAGAAATGGTCATGCCACAAAACAGGTCAGCTCCAGAGGAGCCGCCATAGAGAGTTTTCGTTCTTCTTCTCCGTAAGAAAGTAAGAAAATATTGGTTTTTCCAGATTATTTCTGAGATCCATTGATGAGCTTCCCCATAGAATCCAGTCATTTTTTTGTGCTAGGCTCCCAAGTTGCAAAGTCTTTCGAGTTCATACATGTGGTCTGACCGCAACAGGAACCTCATCTGTAATCCAAATGCATAGCTATTACTCTGATTTCTATTGTCAAGCATAATCCCTTCCCAAAGAGCTTGGTAGCATTAATCATAGTTCCCCTGCGGGTATTTGTCAAGTATCCCAATTCTTTTCCTTCTCTGAATCTTGCTTAATCATTGCCTTAAAATGTCATGTTGTAATGAGTTCCACAGACTAATTACACTCTAGGTTCCTTTTGAGAACTCATTCTGTGTTGAGGCGCCAGTGCTGAACACAGCTGTCGCTCTCTTCTGCAAGTATCGTTTTGCACTTTTGACAATTAAGTTAGAAGGGTTCAATTTTAGTGGTTTAGAAAGCAATCTCACGAGAATCCTTAGAAACACATAGGATTGCTGGCACTTTTCCTGCATCCTAATGTGCAGAAATTAAGTAAAGTGAAGTTTTTTTTCATCACTTTATCTCCACGATAGGAAAAACGTCCGCTGCTAAATTTCTGCATAGAAGGCAACTGGAAGAGACAAATAGGTTCTTCTTGTAATCTGGGAACGAATGTTCCGCCTACATATTATTACAACATGCCACAGGCTGTCATTTTCCTGCCCTACCGTGCTGTAATGCCTGCATTTACTGCACCAGTGTCAACAGGGAAATCACTTAAAATTATTTCTGCATTTGTTCCTGCATCATGCATTATTTGATTGCTTTTAGAAGAGGCTTTTTGAATATTATCACTCATGGACTGCTTAAAAATATCATGCAAATGGGTTAATTATAAATAAAATTCATCCCATTGGTTGATACTTCAGAAGATACGTAACCCACCCGGGCCACTAAACTGGACTACATATTGCATTTCACCTGCAGTTTTCCGTTTCGGAAGCTTTGAACATTTGCATTGCGGTTCTAGGCTTTTGTGGTCAATGCTGCCCATTCGGTGGTTACTATTCAGGATTACAGTGGTACCCTGGTTTGCATACGTCTTGGTTTGCATACGTTTTGGATTGCAAACACGTCAAACCCGGAAGTGCGTGTCCCGGTTTGCAACCTTTATTTTGGATTAAAAGGTAAAGGTAAAGGACCCCTGACAGTTAAGTACAGTCGCGAACGACTCTGGAGTTGCGGCACTCATCTCGCATTACTGGCCGAGGGAGCCGACGTTTGTCCACAGACAGTTTTTCCGGGTCATGTGGTCAGCATGACTAAGCCGCTTCTGGCAAAACCAGAGCAGCACATGGAAACACCGTTTACTTTCCCACCGGTAAAGGTAAAAGGTAAAGGGACCCCTGACCATTAGGTCCAGTCGTGTCCAACTCTGGGGCTGCGGCACTCATCTCACTCTATAGGCCGAGGAGCCGGCGTTTGTCCGCAGACAGCTTCCAGGTCATGTGGCCAGCATGACAAAGCCGCTTCTGGCGAACCAGAGCAGCGCACAGAAACGCGTTTACCTTCCCGCCAGAGCGGTACCTATTCATCTACTTGCACTTTGACGTGCTTTCGAACTGCTAGGTTGGCAGGAGCAGGGAATGAGCAACGGGAGCTCACCCATCGCAGGGATTCAAACTGCCGACCTTCTGATCAGTAAGCCCTAGGCTCAGTGGTTTACACCACAGTGCCACCTGCGTCCCACTTTTTTGGATTACAACCCATTATATTTATTTATTACGAACACATTTTTTTGGGAGGCCCCATTGGCGAAAGCGCGCCTTGGGTTACAACCTGTTTTGGTTTACAAATGGACCTCCGGAACGGATTATGGTTGTAAACCAATGTACAACTGTATTGTTGCTTACAAATGGAGGGGTGGGGTTTGTGTTGTTGGAATAGTTGCCCTGTTTTGATGCTTGATCCCTCAAATGCTTCTTCCCCATCATGTCCCTCCAGATCTGGCACCTCCCTGAACCGGTCTGGTCACCGCAGACAGAGATCTTGAGCTGCAGGCTGTCTTGTCTTGGATGAAGGGAGGAGCAAAGCACAGAGTGATAACTCAGCATATTGGGTCACGTCCTTTGCATCAGATATCATCAGCAACCTGGAGGTGATGTCAGGTCTAGAGGCAACTTCTTACTGAGGGCTTGCATGCTGCAGTGGTCAATGCGATCTGGTAGGTGGTTTTTACCCAGGGGTTTTTTAAAAAAAATTGAGAAGCTGGAGCGTGTGCAGAGGAGGGCAACCAAGATGAACAAGGGTCTGGAAACTAAGACTTATGAGGAGCGCTTGAAGGATCTGGGTATGTTTAGGAAAATGAGAGGCGTTATGATAGCCATCTTCAAATATATTAATGGCTGTCACATGGAAGAGGGAGCATGCTTGTTTTCTCCCGCTTTGGAGAGTAGGACTCGAAAATGGCTTCAATTTACAAGAAAGGAGATTCTGGCTAAACATTCAGAAAAACTTTCAGGCAGTTGGAGCTGTTTGGCAGTGGGAAAGACTCCCACGAGAGGTGGTGGACTCTCCTTCCTTGGAGGTTTTTAAGCAGAGGTTGGATGGCTGCCTGCCATGGATGCTTTAGCTGAGATTCTTGCCTTTCAGGGGGTTGATGACCCTCTCAGGATCCCTTCCAACTCTAAGATGCTATGATTCTAAATGTGAAGTGGTTATATGGGAAAACTGGACAATGGGACCTGGAGTTTGCATAGCCCTTCTGGAACCGTACAGGTTCCTCTAGTTGGCAGAGTCCCACTGTATGAGTCCTCTGGGAGACAGCAAGGGGCCTTTTCTTCTAACAGCTGAGTACAAGAGGAGGAAGAAAGCAGCACCTACTAAAACCCTCTACAGTGGTACCTCTGGTTAAGAACTTAATTTGTTCCGGAGGGCCGTTCTTAACCTGAAACCGTGTTTTTTTTAAAAATAATTTTTATTAGGTTTTCCAAACAATAAACACAACTTAACACATATCACATACTAAAACAAATACAAATACAACAATACACACACATATCTACCTTTCCCCCTTCTTCTTTTCTTATCATCTTAATTTGACTTCCTCCTGTCGCTCCTACTGCGTTTCATTGTATTTCATCTTTAGCAATTTCCTATCATCTTCTAATATTATTTCTCTTATCTAACCATTACTATTTCTTATTTTAGCTTAACTCTTATATATTTCCTTACTCATATTACTGTCTTAACCTATCTTAATCATGCATCATTAATTTTACTTAATTAATCTTGTTTCTACTCTGTAAACTACCACATCTTCCAGCTTTTTTCTAACTTTAAATCTTACAATCATTTTTAATATAGTCCTTAAACTTCTTCCATTCTTTTTCCACTGCTTCTTCCCTCTGGTCGCGGAGTCTCCCCGTCAGTTCGGCAAGTTCCATATAGTAACCTGAAACCGTTTTTAACCTGAGGTACCACTTTAGCTAATGGGGCCTCCTGCCGCCGCCGCGCGATTTCTGTTCTCATCCTGAGGTAAAGTTCTTAACCCGAGGTACTACTTCCGGGTTAGCGGAGTCCGTAACCTGAAGTGTTTGTAACCTGAAGCGTTTGTAACCCGAGGTATCACTGTATTCCACACCACTGACAGAGGAACAAGAGCCCTGCTGTTCTCCTTCATATTTTGCAACTCTGCCAAGTTGGACAGTGTCCTGTGGTCATATCATAGCCGGGCATCAATTGATTACATTCGGAGGAGATCCACCCCAGGCTATGGCATTGACTTCTGCCACCAGCAACAAATAACTGAATGGGGTTTGTGACTGGAAGAAAAAGCAATAAGTCGGGGTGCATGGGTGGGGTAGAACGGCAAATTACTGACATAAATTCCACTTGCATAACATGTGGTTGTATTTGAGTCTCGCGATTGCTGGTCTTCCTCGTCAGAATATCTCCTTCTTTTCCTAAAACTTGGTGTTTTTAGAAATGGGGGCACAAATGTTCTCATGGGCAAATGTGAAACGTTGCTAAGAATAGACAGAGGCCGCCACTAAGTTCTCCTCTGAAACAAACAGATGCTGTTGTGCAACTCCCATTCATCTCAAAGCAGCTGACTCAGGACAACTTCCCAGTGGATTACCACCAGTTAAAGTTGAACTGCAGGGGTAGTACAACTGCCTTACCTATTCAGACTAAAGGTCAATCTAGCCCATTATTCTATCACCATTAATGGACAGACAGATGTAGCTGATATGCTGGGCATGAAGGTGATGGCCTTTCTCTGTTGGCTTGTCCTCAACAATTGGTCCCTTTTTCTGCACCCCTTCATTTGCCATGCTTTCACACTGGGTTTTTTGTAGCTACCCATCAGACCACCATAAAACAAACAAACCTTCAACAGACAAAGGGAACTACCTGTACATATTTGTATCACGTTAAATGAAAGTGTGTGTGGGTGGGTGTGAATGAATGAAACTTTATTTGCATCAGCCATCAGCCATAGCAACAAGTGTGTGTGTGTGTGTGTGTGTGTGTGTGTGTGTGTGTGTGTGTGTGTTGAGATATATATATGTTGTTGTTTAGTCGTTTAGTAGTGTCCGACTCTTCGTGACCCCATGGATCAGAGCATGCCAGGCACTCCTGTCTTCCACTGCCGAGATATATAAAAGGTTAAGGGACCCCTGACTATTAGGTTCAGTCGTGGACGACTCAGGGGTTGTGGCGCTCATCTCGCGTTACTGGCTGAGGGAGCCGGCGCACAGCTTCCGGGTCATGTGGCCAGCATGACTAAGCTGCTTCTGGTGAATCAGATCAGCGCATGGAAACGCCTTTTACCGTCCTGCCGGAGCGGTACCTATTTATCTACCTGCACTTTGACATGCTTTCAAACTGCTAGGTTGGCAGGAGCAGGGACCGAGCAACGGGAGCTCACCCCGTCGCGGGAATTCGAACCGCCGACCTTCTGATTGGCAAGCCCTAGGTTCTGTGGTTTAACCCACAGCGCCACCCGCATCCCTGCCTCTATCTATCTATCTATCATCTATCTATCTATCTATCTATCTATCTATCTATCTATCTATCTATCTATCTATCTATCTATAATGCAAACCTAAACTGAATTCCCTTAAAGCATAAACTTAAAATTCTGAATCTCCCTAGCAAGTCACAGCATTATCCCTTAATTATCTCCTCGAGGATGATGTTCCTGCAGATAGAACATGTGCCATCCAATCTTTGCAGTGAACATATATATCTTGTCAGTGCAGCAGGTAGATTGCAGTCTTGTGGATGGACTTTCCTGCGTGGCTTGCTAAGATCTGTCCCAAGTCATGTTGCTCAGCATATAATACAAAGGGCAATATACAGTAGTGTGTGCAAGATCTTCAACCTGTTTTTAAATCACAAGGGAAGCCATGCTCAGAATGTGGCTCATAACTTTGCAAAAGAGAGGCTTAGTGGGTTAGGAACAGTTTATTGATGATACCACCCGATATTTTGATTGTTCCTGTGGACAGCAGATCATTGCATCCTCAGCTGTGGAGAGCAAAAATGGAGGAGAATAACTGAATCAGCTGGGATTCAAAGCGCAATTCATTGTCAAGGCAACGTGTTTGGAAGATAAAATGTGGCTTTAGAGAAGAACAGTCATATTTGAGAAGTGGCATATTTGAGAAGTATTCCATAGTCCTTAGCCAATAATGGCTGATAGAAAAATTATGGAGATACAGTGTTGTAGTGAAATAATATCTGAAATGCTGGCATGAGTTGTGATAGTTTTGTTTTCAATCTGTTCCCATCTTGTCTTCCCGCCTTTCTTGTACCCATTTCTCAATCCTAGAAATGGCATTACTGGTTGCATCTCCTGGCGTTCAGGAATATGCGATGCTGGCAGGATGACATTATATGCTGTGACATTACACAGATGTAACAGTTATCATGCCTTGTTGTGTGTGTTCCCATACGACTATAATAAATTAAAGAGGAACTGGTGCTAATTTGCTGCATTTTTTTGCTTCAGATGTTGAGCACCGGTCCTTGACAATAACATTCCAGTTTGCTAGGTGCCACCCTTAAAATAATAATAATAAAAAGAACCCTCTCAGATCTACCATGGAAGCAAATCTCTGTTTTTAAATCTGCATATCAAATTGAATTGTTTGTTTACTTGGACAAACACCTCGTATCTATAAAGAACTCTGGCTCCAACACTTGATGGAAAATCAAAGGAAATTGAGTTCATTTACCATTTTGGCCCACGCTAATCCGGGTAAACAACTCTGTCAGTTTAAGGTGTTTTGGCATAAGGAGGAATTTGCATCACAAATTCACAAGTTGCCCATTACAAAGTCATGACTAATTTATAAGCAACAAAATGCTTGGTGAATTCGAATGCGGAGTTCACAGTTGCGAAAAGAACACTATTCTCTGTTCTGTTCTTCTTTGTTCACAAAATAGCAAGTTGGTTTCTTTAAGTTCATCTGGACAGCATGTAGGCCCCATTGTGCTTTGTCACAACATGGGTGTGATGTGGGGTTCTTGTTGTTGTTGAAGAAGAAGAAGAGTTTGGATTTGATATCCCGCTTTATCACTCCCCGAAGGAGTCTCAAAGCGCTAACATTATCCTTTCCCTTCCTCCCCCACAACAAACACTCTGTGAGGTGAGTGAGGCTGAGAGACTTCAGAGAAGTGTGACTAGCCCAAGGTCACCCAGCAGCTGCATGTGGAGGAGCAGAGACACGAACCCGGTTCACCAGATTATGAGTCTCACCACTCTTAACCACTACACCACACTGGCTCTCATTGTTGTCATTATTGAACCAAATAAATTATGAGAGAATGTGGGCAAGCCCACACCAAGGATTTGCTTGAAATTACTCAACACAAATACTGTAGCTAGTGTCTCCAGGTAGCTTTGTAATTTGAAGAAAACATTGGATGAATCAGAGTGGGAAGTTCTCTGCTCTCATTAAAGTTCAATCAAAACCAGGAACCGAAGACCTTCTATTTCATGGGTAGGCAAACTAAGGCCCGGGCTACAATCCAATACTTTAGGAAAGGATGGCAGCTTTTCACCTTCATGCAGGTACAAAACTTTGCCTGGCTGGTTGCTCTCCCCAGACCAGCAAGGAAGTGAATTAAGATGGATCCGTAAGTGAAAGAAAGGCTGACAGGAGGCACCAAGGTTTCATGGGTGGGGGAACATAATGCCATGGAAAATAATATCTGATGAGGGGTACTCTGGGAAGAATCATAGAATCATAGAGTTGGAAGAGACCACAAGGGCCATCCAGCCAAGCAGGAAACACCATCAAAGCATTCCTGACAGGTGGCTGTCAAGCCTCTGCTTATAGACCTCCAAAGAAGGAGACTCCACCACACTCCTTGGCAGCAAATTCCACTGTCGAACAGCTCTTACTGTCAGGAAGTTCTTCCTAATGTTTAGGTGGAATCTTCTTTCTTGTAGTTTGAATCCATTGCTCCGTGTCCGCTTCTCTGGAGCAGCAGAAAACAAACTTTCTCCCTCCTCTATATGACATCCTTTTATATATTTGAACATGACTATCATATCACCCCTTAACCTTCTCTTCTCCAGGCTAAACATACCCAGCTCCCTAAGCCGTTCCTCATAAGGCATCGTTTCCAGGCCTTTGACCATTTTGGTTGCCCTCCTCTGGACACGTTCCAGCTTGTCAGTATCTTTCTTGAACTGTGGTGCCCAGAACTGGACACAGTATTCCAGGTGAGGTCTGACCAGAGCGGAATACAGTGGTACTATTACTTCCCTTGATCTAGATGCTATACTCCTATTGATGCAGCCCAGAATTGCATTGGCTTTTTTAGCTGCTGCATCACACTGTTGACTCATGTCAAGTTTGTGGTCTACCAAGACTCCTAGATCCTTTTCACATGTACTGCTCTCAAGCCAGGTGTCACCCATCTTGTATTTGTGCCTTTCATTTTTTTTTGCCCAAGTGTAGTACCTGGCTGTTTTCCTAGTCAAAGCTGAGAGCCCAGATTCCTTGATGTTCTTCACCTAACTACAGATTCATATGCCAATTACAATGAAATGACCTAACCACTGGAATTGTTGACAGCATATTCTTGGAGTTAGCGCCACTGCCTTGCTTGGTTTCTCTTCTGCTCACCCAGTATTAGGGCAGCTGCAGGAGACAGTGCCAAAAATTAGGCGATGCGTCACAAAGAGGAGGAGAAAAGAGGACACGGATTTGCATTAATTGTATATGTGCTAATCTATTGGTGTAAATTAAAAAACAAAACACTTGCAGTTATTTAAATAGAAGTAAAAGGCATCCCATAATACTGGGGAAGGCTGTGACCAGATGACCTGCTTTGTTTGTTGTCCAGGTGCCAACTCATGATGCACAATTTCAAGGCCCCTTCTGCTCTCCCGTCTTCAAGCTCTTTATCTTTAAACCAGACTTAGACCGGAAAGCGCTTCAAACAGAGGACTGCTTCACGTAGAGAACTGTCCCCTGATAGCTCTTCAAGAGTAGAAGGTAAAGTAATATGTCCATAGCACTAGTTTTACTCAATTTTCTAGTTGATGCCTGCATTCTGGACCAAGAGACATTTCCAAGCACTTTTCTAGGACAGTCCCACTCTCAAGGTACATTATAGTCATCCAATCTGGGTGTTGCTACAGTATGGATGATCGTGGCCAAACTAGGACATCAGCTGAACTGCATACCACACCAGTAGAAATATCCCCCAGAATCATCTGAAAACCATTTGGATCCATCAGTCTCCAAGAGCTGACTACTGAAATTGGTCCCTTATCCCCTGAAAAATTTCGAGGATGCTATGAGGCTACACATCACCAAATGATGATCTGCCCATGCCAATGAAGCATATCTATGTTCCTTAGTCAAAATCTCATATCACCTCCCTCCTGTCCAGTACAAAGCACCAAATCAAGGATGTGACCTGCCGAATGTGTAAGATCAGATGAGATGATCTGAGACAGACCCATGGTTGCAATGGAGGCCATGGAATCCTGACAGATGGAGCCTTGTCATAGATGTTGAGGTTCCCTCAAATCAACCAGTCTAGGTTCCTCCAACAGCACCCTCCAACCATCTCTGCCAGCTCAGACACAGAAACTGTTTGCAGTGGAACAGATGGCATCCTAAGAGAATGTCTATCTCAGGGACCCCCAAACTTCGTCCCTCCAGATGTTTTGGACTACAATTCCCATCATCCCTGACCACTGGTCCTGTTAGCTAGGGATCATGGGAGTTGTAGGCCAAAACATCTGGAGGGCCGCAGTTTGGGGATGCCTGGTCTATTCTGTCTCAAGAGCTCAGCACCGGGTACAGAGAGGTTTCGGGGCAGAAATCTGGTGAAGGAGATGGGATTGTGGTAGACTGTGGCAACTCTTCTCTCAGCCCATAGAGCCTTGGCTAACACTGTACCACAATACTTGTTGGGAACAACTGAGCGAGACAAACCTCTCACTCATGCCAGGTCACTATGTTCATCCAAAATTCTTGGCGTCACATGGTTTACCAGCATTGACTGCTCTGACGTTAATTCACTAGTACTGTACTACTAAGATGGGTAACTAATAGGGCAAGCAGGGAGCCCCAAGCTCAGAGGACCAGAGGGGTTCACAGCCCACAGCTGTCTGATCTCCTTTCTCCTTCATTGGTCCATTCATGATTCATCTCCAACCACCAACACACTACCAAGCACAGGACTAGCCTTCTCATTCACTTGAATTCCAAGACAACCCCACCCCACATAATTCGCATTTGCTGATTCTCGGTTTCCTAGTAGAGATTTGAATATTTTTCTTTTAATGTAAGAATGCTTAACAACTGAACTCACAGTAGACGTCGTACTAATTATACTATCTGGTGGGGGGGGGTATGATGGAGAGGGTGGAATACATGGAAGCAACCTCTCAGAATGGGTGCATGTTACTTTTATTTTTTTTATGGCACCCAAAAAATTTCACACAAAGGCAAAAGAGCGAGAAAACAAAAGAGACATTCCTGGTAACTAGAGACACCTGAGTCCTGTTTGCTCAGACAATTCACAGTCACATGTGGGAGAGAGCAGGACTGCCTCTGTTGGTCCTATACCACGGCTTAGCTGCGGGCCCTCCACCCCCTGACAGCTGGATGAGGACATGTCTATAGAGGGGAGCCTACTCTGCAAACATAAGGACCCTACCCTGAGCACAGAGGTTCTGAATAAGAAATGCAGAGCAGCCCCCCTTTAATGTACAGGTACGTGCAGGTGGCACTGTGGTCTAAACCACAGAGCCTAGGGCTTGCCGATCAGAAGGTTGGCGGTTCGAATCCCCGCGACGGAGTGAGCTCCCGTTGCTCAGTCCCTGCTCCTGTCAACCTAGCAGTTCGAAAGCACGTCAAAGTGCAAGTAGATAAATAGATACCGCTGCAGCGGGAAGGTAAACGGTGTTTCCGTGCGCTGCTCTGGTTCACCAGAAGCGGCTTAGTTATGCTGGCCACATGACCTGGAAGCTGTACACCGGCTCCCTCGGCCAGTAAAGCCAGATGAGCGTCGCAACCCCAGAGTCATCCGTGACTGGACCTAACAGTCAGGGGTCCCTTTACCTTTACCTTACGTGCTCCCACCCCCCAGTTCATGGACAGCAGGGGGACGAGATGTATATCTGGGACCAGCAACGTGTGGTGAGACCCTGCTCTCCCCCTCCTATATAAGGGATAATGCCCAAACAGGGCTTTGAAGCACATAGGATGCAAGTGAAAGTGATAGCGATTTCACTTAGGTTTTCATGGACAGATAATTCATTGCATGGGAGACCTTTTTAATGTACAGTGGTACCTCGGGTTAAGTACTTAATTCGTTCCGGAGGTCCGTTCTTAACCTGAAACTGTTCTTAACCTGAAGCACCACTTTAGCTAATGGGGCCTCCCGTTGCTGCCGCTGCGCCACCAGAGCACAATTTCTGTTCTTATCCTGAAGCAAAGTTCTTAACCTGAAGCATTATTTCTGGGTTAGCGGAGTTCTTAACCTGAAGCGTATGTAACCTGAGGTACCACTGTACTTACTGGATTCTAATATAATGGTTTACACTTTCATAGTGGGCATTTAAAATGTGATGGAAAACTCATGCTATTCATCTCGGATTATTTCATCATGGGGGGTGCCAATCCCCCCACTCTGTGGTTTCACCTATAATTCTTTCATTTTTGCCCACTTCTCTCAGAATGGCTAGGACAGAAACAAGAACGAGATACCTGGAGCCTTGGATGATTGCGCTGATTGTCCTAGCAGCGTTTGCAATCGTAGCCCTTGTTGTCGGCCTGCTTGTCTATTTTTTGGTATACGGTGAGTGCATCAGTTGTTACCAATCCATCTGGTCTGAACTGCTCTCTTGTTTTCAAGCTTTTCAACCGTTAAAATGGTCTCAACCAGGCTTTGTGATCAAGGCAACCTCTAGCCCAGGGCATATGGCATGTACACCCTGGAATGTGTGCTTTGAGGTTCTGCAAGGTGCTGCCATCTCCCCAGTGCTGTTTTGCATCTATGTGACGCCATTGTGGTCCAGAGGAGTTTTGGAGCACAGTGTCTCCATATGCTGTTGATACACAACTCTGCTTCTCCATAACATCTGAATCGGGAGAGGCTGTGAAGTCTCAGGATCAGTTTCTGAATGCTGTGGTGGGCTGGGTGAGAGCCAATAAACTGTGCTTGAATCCCGGGAAGAAGGGGACTCTTTGGCTGGGTGGTTCCCATGCTCAGGAGATAAAAAGAACCCATGGGTTGCACTCCCTCAGAAGGAGCAAATGCATAGCTTGGAGATACTCCCGGATACGTCTTTGTCACTAGAGCCCCAAGTGTGGCTAGGAGTGCCTTTTACCAGCTCTGTCTGGTTCACCAATAATGGCCGTTCCTGGAAAGGGATAGGCTGGCCATTGTAGCCCTTGTCTTAGTAACCTTGAGGCTGGACTACTCCAATGTGCTCTATGTGGGGCTGCCCTTGGACCCAGTTCAGAAGCTCCAGCTGGTTCAGAGTGCATCAGCCAGACTGCTGATGGGGGCATCTGGCTGAGAACCATTGTGAGATACACACACACACACACACACACACACACACACACACACACACAGCGAGTCTTTTAAAAGAGGCCCCGTGCAAAACAATAAACATTACACATTTAACATAGTTAACATATTCAATATCATTGTTTTGTCCAGTGAGAGGGGAATGGAAATCTGCTTCCCCCAGTGAGAGGGGGGGGAAGGATGAAAATTTAATGGTATTGTAATGTGCTTAAAATTGTTAAAATCAATAAAGAAAATTTTGGGAAAATATAAATAAAAAATAAAAGAGGCCCCGTGGAACATGTGTACTCTGTATCCACGGGGCCTCTTTTAAAGGACTCACCCTGTGTGTGTACACACACACACACACATACACACACACACACACACACACACACACACACACACACACACACACACTGTTTTACAATTTAAAATATTCATTTTTACGTCCTTAAGATATCAATGACTTCCCTCCTTCTCTTTCCATTGCTCATTTTACATATCATAAATCCCTGCATATTTTACAAAAACTGTGCCATTCAGTATTCCATTATTGCATCCACCAAAACTTATTTGCACTGTTGAATTTATCTTAATGCTGCCAGCTTTTTCAGCTGTACACTATTATTTCCCATATATTCCATAAACGTGTTTCAATCTTCTTTAAATGTATATTCTTCTTGTTCTCTTATTCTATATGTTAAGTCTACAAGTTGTGCATATTCTGTCAACTTAAGTTGCCCTTCTTCTTTGGTTGGGACTTTGCTCGTTTTCCATTTTTGGGCTAAGAAAACACGAGTCGCAGTAGTAGCATACATAACCTTCTTTTGACACCTGGGAATTTCAGTCTGAGATCATTTGCAAGAGCACCATTGTGTGTTCTGTGCGTCGGTGAAGCTCATCTGAGCAAAAACCAAAAACCAAGCCTTTAGTGTCATCGGCTCAGTATTATGAAATATTCTGCCAATGGAGACTCAAGTAGGCGCTTTCTGTGCCAACTTTAAATGCCTGATGAAAACTTATTTATTCCACCAGGTCTATGCAGGCAATGAACTTCCCACAACAGTTAGCTGATTTCTGATTGTAACTTTTTGTCTATGTTTTTACTGTATGGTTGTATGGGTTATTACTGTAAACTAAAAACTGTGATACTTATTATGAATAGTGGTAAGCAAATATTTTTATGGACAAATAAATGTGCTTTAAATGTATGGCATATGTATGCAGCCTGGGGCGCCGTACATATTCCTGGGCAAATGAAGAGCTACTTTCCCTTCTCTGCAGAGAGATTTGCGTGTCGAGGCCCCGGACACCTCCAGCGAAGTCAGTGAGGGTAAACACCCTTAGTGGAGAGTCCCGAGCTGGGTGTCAGGCCCTCAACTCTCCCCCAATTGCTCCCAGGGTCTCTGCGTGGCCCAAGCCCCTTGTCGGGGACATGGACAAGAGCATGTTGAGGCCCTGGATTCCTTTAACGGAAAACCCTCAGCATTTCTTAGGGGCAGGCCCAGCCAATCCATGCCCCTAAACCAACCAATTTTAACCAATGCCTAACCGCAACCTTACAAGTTGTGACGATTTGCTACGCAGTAGGCAAAAACCAAATGGCACCAGCCAATCAGCCAAATGGACAAAATTCCTACCAGGCCCCTGCTCCAAAGCAGGTGACCCCATGACAGGCATAGCAAGGTCAATGCAGAAAAAATGCCCCAAAACAGGGCGGGCGGGCGGGAGATCCGTTGCACGCAGCAAAAGTGAAACCCCAAGCCACGTGCAAGGATTATAAACAGCTATCTGTCAATCATTAACTTGCAACATGCACATCTACCCAGTAACAAGCTGAGCACCAATCCCCTGTTATGGCCAATAGCCTAACCCGCCCAGTAACAAGGAAATTGTCCTGTTAGCCCTTCCGCAACCCGTGCTCTCCATGGTTGGAGAACCCGCTATATCAGTGTTTTCCAACCTCCTCGGGGCAACGGCACACCTGCCCCACGAAAAAAATCTCGCGGCACACCACCACCACATGCACCCCGCACCGGGGGGCGGGGTGTCCGCGCGCCCTGGCGGGAAGGAGGGGAAGGACCCAGGTGGGCGAAAATGGAGCGGGAGATCGGTGGGCCAGGCGCCCGCCCCCCCTCCAGCGCCCAGCCCCCCGGCAGCACCTCCACCCGGCCCCGAGCGAGCCCGGTGGCACCGGCACCTCCCGCCCGTCCCCGACCGCGACCGGGGCGGCAGAGGCAGCGGGCGAAGCGCCCGGCAGCCCCGCGAAGGCGGCGGTCGGCGCGGGAAGCCCGGACCGACCCGGAAGACCGGGGTGGCAGAGGCAGCGGGCGAAGCGCCCGGCAGCCCCGCGAAGGCGGCGGTCGGCGCGGGAAGCCCGGACCGACCCGGAAGCACAGCAGCCGGTGTCTTCCCGCGGCACAGGAGCCGGTGGCTTGCGGCACACTCCTGTGCCGCGGCACACCGGTTGGGAAACGCTGCACTATATGAAAGAGCTCTGTTTCAGAGTTAAGAACATGGAGCGCCTCTGTCAGGGACTGCTCACCTCTGCGCCACGATCTTGTAGATAGCATGAGCCACCTTGGGGCGAAGAAAAAGAGAAGGTGAGCATTGTTTAACGTCTTCCTTTCCCCCTCTTCCTTTGCTGCAGATCAGAAGTTGTTCTTTTACAATGCTTCCTTTAGAATCAGTAATGTGCCGTACCAACCGAGTTTGGAAAAACAGACCTCACCAGAATTTAGAGACCTGAGCTCCACCATTGAGACTATGGTGAGTGAGAATGGCTTGCTTCCTTTCTCCCTCCCTCATTCTAAAAGCCACTTTTTGTGCAAAAAGAAAAATAACTGACGAAAGCTGGGGAGACATGAGGAATAAACCAGATTGCCTGGGCACAGCAATCTAGAATTTGATGCAGAGATATCAAGGGCTATTCTTGTAAGCCTGGCCATAATTTTAGCGGGATCATGAAGTATTCTTTTTCTCTCAGCTGTTTTATTTTATTTACCAGCCATGTGTTTACTATCCTTAAAAGAACCCCAAACCCTAAACCGTCTTCATAAATTGCGAAGTACAGCATGACACCACATGATGATGGTGATAAAAAACAATAGCTAAGTTTACAGAGATTGCAAGTTATTTTGATTATTTTTGTGGCGTAGAGATTTTCCTTCCTTCCTTTCAACAGATTAATCAGGCATTTGAAGGTACTCCTTTGAAGAAAAGGAAGATCAAATCGCAAGTCGTAAATCTGCGGTATGTAAAGCAAATGTTTTATGGCCAAAAGTGAAGTTCGGAATAAATTTAGCTGTAAATCAGCTTGCCAAAAGATGACTTTAGACACTGAATTGGCCTTACCTTCTAGTAGCAATGGGGAACCTTTTTCCTTTTGGCCGAAGGTCTGAATTCACTCTTGGGGGCTGCACTTGTATGCCAGGAATGGACATGGCCATCCTAATCCCTGTTCAGATTGATCTGATGACCAGGGGGGTGGCGCAGCAAGCTGCCCACGGAGTCTGCCTGGCAGACGCAAGCCCCACGCTGCCGCTTCGGGCAGCGCGGGGCCCCGACCCACCGTGTCACTCCCAGGGGAGACGTGTGGCTTGGGCGCGCTGCAGGCCAGGCCCTGTGGTAAGTGCCGCCCCCCGCGGCCATTTTGTCACCCCCTCAGGGATGACACCCCCCCCGCACTTCCCTTCCTATGCCCCTGGGGAGGAGGCAATTTCCACTTCCATCAGGGAACTGTGTATAGGTTCTCCTAAGTGTATCGATGCATCCCTTTGGTTTCTTACTCATTCCGTTTTGATTATGTACACATCATGACTCAGTTTCTGAGTCTGCTGTTCATATGATGATGAGATATGATACTGCGCTCCACTTTTACGCTGTTATTTACCCCAAAAATTCAGAGAAGTTTGTGGATAGTTCCTACGCAGTACCCCATGGTAGCAACTTACAGGGCCAGACCTGCTTACTTTCGCCAGCATTAATTTTATTCCTTTCATCCCACACTTCTTCTAAAGATCCAGTTACAGGTAGGTAACCGTGTTGGTCTGCCATAGTCAAAACAAAATAAAAAATAAAAAAATTCCTTCCAGTAGCACCTTAAAGGTAAAGGGACCCCTGACCATTTGGTCCAGTTGTGTCCAACTCTGGGGTTGCAGCGCTCATCTCGCTTTATTGGCCGAGAGCCGGCGTACAGCTTCCGGGTCATGTGGCCAGCATGACTAAGCCGCTTCTGGCAAACCAGAGCAGTGCACGGAAACGCCGTTTACCTTCCCGCCGGAGCGGTTCCTATTTATCTACTTGCACTTTGACGTGCTTTCAAACTGCTAGGTGGGCAGGAGCTGGGACCGAGCAACGGGAGCTCACCCCGTCGCAGGGATTCGAACTGCCGACCTTCTGATCAGCAAGCCCTAGGCTCTGTGGTTTAACCCACAGCGCCACCTGGGTCCCTTAGAGACCAACTAAGTTTGTTCTTGGTATGAGCTTTCGTGTGCGTGCACACTTCTTCAGATACACTGAAACAGAAGTCACCAGACCCTTATATATAGTGAGAAGGTGGGAGGGGTATTACTCAGAGGGGTGGTGGGAATGGGTGATAGGCTGATAGCTGTGCTAAACCTGTTTGTTTCTTCTAAAGAGCTCATTATGATCTGAGCAGTGGGATAACTGGGTCATGTGCTTTTCTCTCTCACACTTTGGACTAGTTGTTGGTTACGGGCTCATTAACTTGATTGCTCTCCAGTGAAACTGGATGCCTGATGTTTTTTTAATGGCCTTGCCTTGGGCTTTGCCAACAGCGTATTTAAATACAAATGCCACCCTCTTCTCAGTTATAAATCCAGCTGCCAGAATTTAAAAGTAGGTGGGATGATTTTAAAACCATAAATCGTTCCGTAGCTCTATAACTTTTTAGATGTTTATAATATAACCGTGCCTGACTCGCTGTGCTGGGAACAGATGACTTGCAAGAAATGGGAATAAATTCCCATCTTCTTGCTTGCGTTTGTGTGCGCAGTGCACCTGAGGGAATGGAAATGTCAATATCGAAGGTGAGAAATGGTAGAGTCTAGAGGCAGACTCCACAGAGAGTTCCACCAGGGCTCCTGATAAGGTTGCACAGAGCCAGGCTTTTACATCTGCATCATGTGATCTACCGGTATGACTAATAGGATGGATGAGGTGGCTGTCTCTCAGGTTCAAGGTGCCACTAAGGACAGCAAGTGGGAGGGAGACAGATACGATCTGAGGAATACATCATGCACAAGCCCTATTAAAATGAATGGAAGCTTGCAAGCACACATTTTTGGGGTGGTAGACTGATTGAAAATCATACCCCCTCAGAACAGATGGCTGCCCCAGTCACAAGGGAGGCCCATTCTAGTGTTTTTTCTTTCTTTTCTTTTATTTAACTTTTTATTCAGATTTTGTTTGATAATACATATATCCATTTAAACAAATAACAAAATATAAACATAAAGTATTTAACTTGTTGATTTCTCATTGTTATTATTTGCATCTTCTTTTAGTAATGTTTTCTTATAAAATAAACCATTTTGACATCACAATGCCATTTTTCTTTACTTGATTTTTACCACCTTTAAATAAATAGGGGGGGAATAAAAAAATTAAAAAGGTTCTCCCTCCACCATAAGTAAAGAAAAAAAGACTTCCTGTTAATTCCTAATGCTTATACATATTCTAAAAACATGAATTTACATAAATCAATAATCATTCTTTGAAGTACTTGTCTATTACACTCTAACAACACTTTACATCCTTAGCTTCATTTTCCAACACATTATCTTTCCTTAATCACTCGAAAGCTGGCATAGTTAATGAGTTGTTACTATGAGTGCTTTTTCAGGGAGCTAAAATAGTTTGGTGGGACTTACACCCAATGGTTGAATTGCCCTTCTCTCTCCCCACCCCCCTTTTAACTTTTTCAAAGCTCCTCTCAGAATGCAGCTCATTTTGGCAACCAGGGAAAGAGGCTTTGCTCCCAGAGGAGCTAAAAAAACACCTTCCCAAAGTAAGACCCCAGGAACTTTTCAGAGACTCCCACCCTCAAGTTTTGGAGGGTACCCCAAAACGTCTTGTTTGAGCAGTGGTGTAGTGGGAGGAGACATGGGGTGGTTGCCCTGGGCAAAAAATTGTTAGGGGTGCAAAATTTCAACACCCAGTTCTCCCTGTGTGCTTCCATTGCTGGTCTCCGTTGAAAACGGCTTCTCCATGCGAACCAGGAAGTGACCTCTCCAGATAATGGAACGCCTCTTCATTTCTTATCCCTGTGACTGTGATCTGCAGTTGAATCTGTTTCCTTCCCACCACCCTCTACACAGCCCTGGACTCTGGCAACCCATGCTACACCACTGTACTTGAGAGCTATTGCTCAGCAATATTTCTTACATAGCCCCCGTTCATTCCAAAGAGGAGTTGAGTTATGCAGGAGTGGAGAACATCTGGGCAGTGGAGGCTAGTCCATTAGGGCCAAGTGGGCACTTCCCCACCCAGCTTAGCTTGCCCCCAGCCAGCCTCTACTTCCTTACTTACAACAAGGCTGATGGAGGTGGTAGGCACTGCCGATATAGCCTCCTCCTCCTCCTCACTTCCTACATGTTGCCTTTGTAGAACCCAGGAAGGAGAAGGATGAGGCCAAAACTTGAATTACTGGCTCTGGGCTTCACCTGCCTTCTGCCTTACCAGTCCGAATGGGTGACAGCCTCCACTGCATCCCGGCGAACTGTGTACCATATCAATTAGTAGGAGGTAGAGATGCTCTTTCATTTTCTTCCACCTCAGTTGCCCAGGTGTCTTGGGCCAGTCTCACCTGTGCAGAAAGTTCTAGTAGGAGATATCCCGGCTTGTGGGATCAGCTGCCTGAGGCTTTGTTTTTCTTTGCAGTGAAGACAACAATGGCGTGTTTGCAGACGTGGTGCTGGTGTTTAGGTTCATTGCCTCGGATAGGAAAGAGGCCCTCTGGATGAGTGTGAACGATCTTTTGCTGAGGAGGCTGAGGTTGCCAACATGGCCCTTGAGAATTGACCTTTCATCTTACAAACTCACAGGCAAGTGTCAGACGTTACCTTTTAGAATCTTGGCTGGATTCCTCCCACCATGTTTTCCTTTCTCTGCTTTGTGCCCTGAAGCATATGATGTTGCCTCGTAAATTTATTACCTGCTCCCCTTGCTTGCGTCTCGTGGACTAACTTCCCCCATTGATTTTGCTATGGAGCCGTCTGCTAAATTCTGCCCCAACCACAATTTCCAGCCTGCCAAGTTTACCCCTGTCTTCCAACTCCGGCCTTGTATTTCATCAGCAATCACAGCTGGCTGTGCTCAGAAATTACAGGACTAGGGGGTTACATACCGAGGCATTTTGGGCATATTATATCTATTTTTGACTGAGAGACAGAGCTGATAGATTAGATTACGTAGGTACTTTATAGCAGTGTTCCCCAACCTTGGGCCTCCAGCTGTTTCGGACTACAATTCCCATCATCCCTGACCACTGGTCTTGCTAGCGAGGGATGATGGGAGTTGTAGCCCCAAAACATCTGGAGGCCCAAGGTTGGGGAACACTGCTTTATAGGACCTCTGTGACCCTTGTATAATGCCGCCAATCAAAAAGTGGGTTGTTTGGCTAACTCATGCCCCAAATGAGTAATATGGAGCTGAAAAGGTGCTTCTGGCACAACCCCATCAGGTCTGTGATAAAGGGCAACGCCATTATTGACGTTGAGATGGTCTCAGAGCCAGCTCTAGTGACAGAAGTATGGTAAGGTGCACTCTGCCTTCAAGGGCCTGCTTAGAAAAGCAATCCTGGAGAAATGCAAGCAGCAGTTAATACTTCTAAACCAAATGAGCTTATGGACCTTCTAGGCATTGCAGCAATAAAGTTTAATGGGACGTATAATCATCTGTTTCTTCCTGACACAGTATGGGAGACAGATAGATCTAACCCACAGGGCACATGGTTCCACCACAAAATTCTCTGGAGCTGTACAAGAACATGGCCATGCTCTTCCACAGTAACAACAACAACAACAACAACATATTATTATTATTATTATTATTATTTATATGCCACCCACCCATCTGATTGGGTTGCCCCAGCCACTCTGGGCGGCTTCCAACAAATAAAATGCATTAAACACAGTGAAGCATCAAATATTAAGAACTCCCTTGCCTTCAGATGTCTTCTAAAAGTCAGATAGTTGTTTATTTCCTTGACATCTGACGGGAGGGCGTTCCACAGGGTGGGTGCGGCTACAAAGAAGGCCCTCTGCTTCCACTCATTTCCATGGGGCTTGTGCAAGAGGGTCAGATCTGTCTGTCTCTCAAATAGTCCAACAGGGCTCAACACTTACGTCGTTCCTCCCAACCATGGAAAAGCAGTGGGGTGGTGATTAGTGAGGTGGTCCCCATGTGTGTGCTTATTGGGCTACATCTTAATCATATTTTAAAAGGAAGACCTAGGGTTTATCCACACTTAACTTTTGCCCCACGCTTATGAGCCACAGGCCCGCCTGTCTGAGTACCCTTTTTCCTGCCCCAGAGCTTTCCCCACAAAAAAAAAACCCTGCTCTTTAAAGCTGTAGCACAGCAAATGGCAATTCAGGTTTTTGCGGAGAAAGCTCTGGAGCAAAAAAATAAAAAGTGTTTGGAGCTTTAAAGCGCAGGCTGTGCCTAGGAATTGCAGAGGAAAGGTAAGAGTTGCACGGCAACCAGTCATCCTGTAACAAAGAATTAGCTAATTCATTTGGTAATTAACGCTGGTTGACTTATTAATATCCATAACATAGTCTTTTCATAAGCTTCTTTGATTAACAAATGATTTGGATTTAAATATGTGCAATGACAAACACCTCCCTTTTTTAAAAAAAATAATGCACAAGTTGCACTATGCAAATTGCTACACTGGGAATGAAGAATACGATAATAGCTTATAGCTTTACCCTTACAAATGAAAAGGCAGTCATGATTGGCAGGTGACAGTTCCGCATCACGATTGGCGCAAGCTGCTTGTGGATATTGCATTATATACGCGAGGGTGAGGGATGTGCAAAACTACTATTACTGCTCTGGCCCCCGAAGATGAGACTAGCCTTCTGCATCCACTTTTGGCTCCTGCTGAAATAATGTTTTGCCCGAGGAAGTTCCCCAACATTTGCAAGGAGTTTCACGTTGCAACAGGACTGGGATCTGCGAGGCTCAATGCCCCTGAGGAGCCACCTGGGCAACCAGTAGGGAAAGTGGATAGGAAGAATTTTTTCTCCCTCTATCCTTTCAATTCAATAACCTTTATTAGGCATAACAAACCAGACGATTTCAAAGCAGACATTGTATATAAAATATTTAAGATATAAGCTCAATAAGGTTTGCATTAATTAAATCTTTAACACTAACATTCACTTGTTGTTGTTTAGTCGTTTAGTCGTGTCCGACTCTTCGTGACCCCATGGACCAGAGCACTACTAATCCATAAAAAATAACTTCAAACTTCTCATAAGAAACCTAAATTAAAATATCAATTAGTATAAATAATATGACAATATATCAATTCTGCATTGTAGTCATACCTCGTGTTGCGTACGCTCCATGTTGTGTACATTCGGGATAAGCACGGCGGCGACCCGGAAGTCCTCCACGGAGCGCGCAGGTGCGCAGAAGCGTTATGCGCATTTTGCGCATGCGCAGAAGAGCTCAAATCGTGCTTCTTCCAGGTCCCCCCCCCTGTGCGTTCGTGATATGCACACCTGGGTTACATAGCGCAACCCTGGAATGGATCGCATGCGTAACCCGGGGTTCCACTGTACTATTTAATTAAGAACCCCTAATCCTCTTTGTGATGACTTAATCTTTCTGTGTGGACTGAGCTTAAAAATCCAGCCGCTATTGAAGTGATTTTATCATTACTATCCGATAATTTTGAATTATGGTGCTGGAGGAGACTCTTGAGAGTCCCATGGACTGCAAGAAGATCAAACCTATCCATTCTTAAAGAAATCAGCCCTGAGTGCTCACTAGAAGGACAGATCCTGAAGCTGAGGCTCCAGTACTTTGGCCACCTCATGAGAAGAGAAGACTCCCTGGAAAAGACCCTGATGTTGGGAAAGATGGAGGGCACAAGGAGAAGGGGACAACAGAAGATGAGATGGTTGGACAGTGTTCTCGAAGCTACTAACATGAGTTTGGCCAAACTGCGAGAGGCAGTGAAGGATAGGCGTGCCTGGCGTGCTCTGGTCCATGGGGTCACGAAGAGTCGGACACGACTGGACAACTGAACAACAAAATCCGATAATAGTATTTGAATAGTTGGAAATTATCCTTATACAGTGGTACCTCGCCTAACGAAGATAATGCGTTCCGACGCGATCGTCGTTAGGCGAAAAAATGCGTTCGGCGAATCCCCATAGGAACGCATTGGGGAAAAATTCGTTAGTCGAAGAAATCCTATTCAAAAATTCGTTAGTCGAAGAAATCCTATTCAAAGCGGCCGCGACGTCTTTTCTTAAGTCGAAGAAATTCGTTTCCGGCGGCCATTTTGTTTTGCCGGAAGTCAATCAATCAATAACCTTTATTAGGCATAACAAGTTCAGGTGCTTCGAATTAAAATTATACATTAAACGTTCACGTTATAACCTTCATAAGATAAAATACGTATTAGTTGAACTAATGTTTTAAACGATATATCAATTTTCAGTTAGCGTCCCCCTAATGCCGGAAGTCATTTGTTAGGCGAAAAAGACGTTAGGCGAGTTATTCGTTAGGCGAGGTACCACTGTACCAAATTATCCTTATACCAGAACCTAGGGTCATCCCAGGAATGAGCGGTGGGACTTAGGGCAGATAAAAGGAGAAGCTTCTTCACATGCTGAATCATTAAACTATGGCATTTGTTGCCACGAGATGGTCACTAACTTGGACAGCTTTACAAGGGGAATTAGATCAATTATGGAGGCTATCAGTTGCTACTAGTCTTGATGGCTATTTTACTTCCACTATCACAATCAGAATGCCTATGAATACCTGTTCTTGGGGAGCAAGAGAGGGAAGAGGGCTATTTATGTCATGTCCTGGTTGTGGGTCTCCCAGAGGTATTTGGTTGTGATCCTGGACTCGATAAGCCATTGCTATGATCCAGTTCTTAACTAAAAGCTCCGTTTTTGCAAGCAGAGTCTTGAAAGTCCATTCCCATCCACGGAAAGAGCTGCAAGCGACAGTGCTAACATGACTGCCTCTTTTGCCTTATTTTTCAGAGATTAATAAAGCCAATGGTGAACATCTTATCAGCAATTGTAAGTATTAAAAACTGGGTGGGGTTCCAAAAGGGGGTTGCTAGAAATGGCATTGCTTTGGCACTGTGCTTGAATATTGTTGCATTCTGGGTGGCTCTTTGTTGACCGCCATGTATTTGCAGTCTGAACAGCACACATGGGAGACCATTTCAAAGACTCGCTCTTTAACGATTCCTTTTGCAGCTCTGAAGCTGTACTGGGTGCGTGGGCTGGCGAACGGAGGTTACCGAGGGCTGTGCATCACTAAGATATTTGTCGGTCAAGATACTACAAAGTATGCTGAGCAGGGTGGATAAAAATCAATGATTTTTTTAAAAAAACAAAAAAAAACAGATTTTTTTTTTTTTATTTAAATCGGATTTTTAAAATAAAATACTTTTGGAGGAAAAATCTTTCTAAATATAGTCTTCTATTTAAGTTACATTGTAGTCCAAAGGCTATTCATCAGGAAATAAGGATTTGTTTTAAGTTTATCAAGTGTGCTAAAACTCAGTCTAAGTTTAAAAAAAAAAATGTTTAACCACATCAGTTAACAAACATGGATACATATGCTATCATGTTATTGTTTTAGTTAAATAAATTGTTTAAATGGTTATTAAGGAAATGATTATTTTTCTCCTTCCAATAAAGTACAGCAGAAAAGTTGTCCAAATATAAACAGTTAACTTATTAAACCTCACCATAATTTCATAATTATCTGTCTATGTATTTCTAGTAGTATAACCAAATCAGTAATTTTTGATATAACTGTAAAAACTACTCTGAAAATTTATTATTCCAAAAATGAAACCTTCATAGGGTTGTAAATATTAAGATTATACCAGCAAGAATGAGTCTTTGTGGGAAAAAAATATTTAAATCAAGTCTTACTGACTAGTGATTTAAATCAAGCCTTACTGACTAGTGATTTAAATCAATTTGATTTAAATCAAATCCACCCTGATGCTGAGTTTTAAATGGGTATCCATGGCATTTTAGCTCTGCAAAAAGTCTTTAACATTCCCTAGTGCCTGTAAAACGTGAATAAAGTGCATCCCACAGCAGCTGTCGAAAAGTAAAAATTAGATAGGCAAGTCAACTTGCAAAGAAGTGCTTTAATTTAGACTGCTAGCACGAACTAGGAACCCTCTTCAAAAAAATAGGTCTCTAGGGGCAACAGAAAAGACATCGCCAGTGGTCCACACATAGAATTGGTTTAGAAAGTACAACCAGCTATTATAACAGAAGTGATTTAAAACTGCCCAAGCAGGTATTCGGGGATATGCATGCCATAGTAAGCATCCTGCCCCCCACTTCTGGCAACCATGATGAACCTCAGCCTTTCTCCTGAACCCCTTGTAACCAGGGAAGATGGCACTCTGAGCACGTTGACAGCGTAGCTCTGGGTGGCTCACAAACACACGGTACATAAATGCATCGGAAATATAATATCATATAAAGCAGCAATACCATAAAACACCAATCCAACTTGCCCAACACCTTTTATCCAAAATGTGTTTAAAGCTGTTCACGTGAGCCAAGCTTGCAACAACCACTAGCAACGACTCTGACCACATTTCTAGGTTCTGGGTTGCTACTCAGTTGCCATCTTTACTGACCTGGTTTTCCAGTTTTCTCGGTCTAACCTAGGCTGTATTTTACAACTTTGCTTAACATACCTGTATATAGGATAAACAAAGACAGAAGAGATTCCCTTGGGCCTGAGACCTGCCATAGCAGCATTAACAAACAGAACATTCTCCCATTTTTTACCTTTACACTTTCTGCCACTAAACCAGAGACCAGAATAATAGTGAGTCTTCCCTCTCGGCCAAGACCCATATGTAAGCTGATTTCAGGGCATGCCATTTTTAGTTGCTGCTAGCTCCTGTTCTGCTATTCAATACTGTTAAAACAAAATAAAAAATAAAAAAATTCATTCCAGTAGCAACTTAGAGACCAACTAAGTTTGTTCTTGGTATGAGCTTTCGTGTGCATGCACACTTCTTCAGATACCAAGAACAAACTTAGTTGGTCTCTAAGGTGCTACTGGAAGGATTTTTTTTTTATTTTTTATTTTGTTTTGACTATGGCAGACCAACACAGCTACCTACCTGTAATTCAATACTGTTGTTTATTTAAGATATTTCTGTCCCACCTTTACGAGCCCAAGCTCTCTTAAGGTACACTCCACAAAAACAACAATATTATTAATATCAGAAAATGAATAAACCAGCAATGATAAAACAGACATCCATCCCAGAACCAAAGTATAAACCTACAGCAACAAATGAGCACAACAAATAAAGCCATTTCAAGCGAAAGCCAGCAAAAGCAGCTGGACTGCCTGATTTTCAACAGGATATGGTAGGCCATATTCTGAAACACCTGAATTTTCTGAACCATCTTTAAGCGCAGCTTCATGCAGAGTGCATTGCAGTAACCCATTGTGGACTTAACTAGAACATGTACAACTGCGACTAGATCTGACCTCTCTAGACAGTGCCTCTGTTGGCATACCAGTCTAAAGGGATAAAATGTAATCCTGCCATCACCACCACCACCTAGGCTGACGAGGCAGATTCCCAAACTACGTATTTGATCCACTGGGAGAGTGTACAGTGGTCCCTCGACTTACGAAATACTCGACATCCGAATTTTTCGACTTACGAACGAAAAAAGTGGCCGCACGCCTACGAATTTTTCGACATCCGAATGGAAATCGTTGCTGGTTTTAGATGCGGTTTCCTCAACTTACGAATTTTAGATGCTGTTTTTTCGACTTATGAATTTTTCCGAATATTTTTTCTCCCAATGCATTCCTATGGGAAATCGCTTTTTCGACTTACGAACTTTTTGACCTACGAATGTCCATTCGGAACGGATTAAATTCATAAGTCGAGGGACCACTGTAATCCCATTGAAAACAACCTTCCAGAGCAAGTGATCTTCTTTCTCGAAGGACCTCTGTCTTGTCTGGATTCAACCTCAGATTGTTCATCCTAATGCTCCTCCAGACACTAGTTTAGGAATTACGATAAGAATGGCAACAGGGCATATTATTATCATTAGCCATAATTGCAGTGAAAGAAGATTATGATCTTTTTGGCAGCGGGTGTAACCAGTATGATATATTCCTGGCGACTCGAGTACAATATGGATTTGCATGCTTCTACGTACAAGAGAGTTGTCATTCAACCATTGGTGATATATGCTAGGAAATATGAGGTGCATCCAGAGTTCTCCCAAATAACGTGGAGACTTGGTTATACTCCGTTGGCTAATCTGGAACAGACATGTAAGTTTGAATGCCAGCATTATTGGTCCTGAAACCTAGCTACTGGCAATCAGTCGTCCGGTTAGCTTCTGAGATGACTGCTCGGTGACCAACTATTTTCAAGCATATATTTACAATCATTAGAGCAAGATACTTGCTTCTTTTATGAGATTTATAGACAAGGAAGTTGTGCATCCTTCATATGCACCTGTGCTCTGTTTGCTGCTTCCACAGAATCACAGCATGCCCGCAAACCTGATAAATGGTTACCCACACCAGTTTTGTGCATGGCTATAAACCAGGGACCCAGGTGGCGCTGTGGGTTTAACCACAGAGCCTAGGGCTTGCTGATCAGAAGGTCGGCAGTTCGAATCCCTGCAACGGGGTGAGCTCCCATTGCTCGGTCCCAGCTCCTGCCCACCTAGCAGTTCGAAAGCACATCAAAAGTGCAAGTAGATAAATAGGAACCGCTCCGGCGGGAAGGTAAACGGCGTTTCCGTGCGCTGCTCTGGTTCGCCAGAAGTGGCTTAGTCATGCTGGCCACATGGAAGCTGTACGCCGGCTCTTGGCCAATAAAGCGAGATGAGCGCCGCAACCCCAGAGTCGGACACGACTGGACCTAATGGTCAGGGGTCCCTTTACCTTTACCTTATAAACCAGGGGTCAGAAAACTTTTTCAGCAGGGGGCTGGTCCACCGTCCCTCAGACCATGTGGTGGACCGGACTATATTTTGGAGGGGGGGGAGAACGAATTCCTCTGCCCCACAAATAACCCAGAGATACATCCTCTATAATAAAGTTGCTGTGTCCCTGCGTCCGTTCCGTGTGTCACGGAATTGCGCTCCTGCGCATGTCCGTGTCCCACACGGACGCAGGGATTGGAGCGGGCGGAGAGGGGGGCGTGTCCGCGAGGCAGCGGCGGCGCATGCGCGGTGTCAGTTGCGCCAGCGCCGCTGCCTCGCACGGACGCAGAGGGCCGCCCCATCCTCGCCGCCGCCACCGCCGCCGCTACAGCCGCCCCCGGGGAAAACGAAGAAGGGGGAGGGAGCCCCTCTCCACCCCCCAGCAGCCGCTGTTCTGCCTCCTCCTGCCTCCTCCTCCTCTAGCGCCCGTTATTGAAATTCAACTAGTTTTAAATAAAAGGACACATTCTACTCATGTAAAAACACGCTGATTCCCAGACCGACCGCAGGCCAGATGGAGAAGGCGATTGGGCCGCATCCAGCCCCCGGGCCTTAGGTTGCCTACTCCTGCTATAAACTGTTCGTATGGAATTTTGCAAATGCCTGCCTGCCTGCTAGAATCTAAATGCCTATAATACACACACAAAGGACTGCTGCCAACTCTTTTCTGTGATTTATGTTGGCTCCCACACTCTTTTGTTTGAAGTGTCCTGTTTAGAGAAAGAAAGCAAAAAAAAGCCCCTTCAAGCTGTGGATGAGGACTGACTCGCCATGCAGGTTCTCGGGAGTGGGTCATTCCTTCCTTGTGTGTTGTAAGAGGCAGATTACAGAGTGGAAAAAAACGTATCACAATGCTAAGCTTTGTCACTTGCAAATGCGGTGTGCCTGGGGCTTAGCCGCCAGAAAGCATTTGGGAACTCCCACATCCTCTTCTGAACAACTTTGTCACCTTGACATTTCATAGTACAAATGGGAACAAATTTCCTCCCCAAGAGTGCCCCTCATCACCACGGAGCATCATCGTCTCCAGGAAAATGGCTCCTTGAAGCTGTAGGAAGGATATTGGGGTTAAAGAAAGGTGAAATGATACAAAGAGGGAGCTGCTACTTGAGACAGGAAAATAATAATAATACATTTTATTTATACCCCGCCCTTCCCAGCAGAAACTGGGCTCAGGGCGGCTAACATCAATAAAATTACAATAAAGTATAAAAGAAAGAAAAAACGTTAATTAAAATACAGATTAAAATACAGTTTAAAATTTAAAAAGCCGCTTCATTTATCGCCCATAATCAAAACCATAAGGGGAGGAAACATCCGACTGAGTCCAACCCGAAGGCCAGGCGGAACAGCTCTGTCTTGCAGGCCCTGCGGAAAGATGTCAAATCCCGCAGGGCCCTGGTCTCTTGTGACAGAGTGTTCCACCAAGTTGGGGCCAGTACTGAAAAGGCCCTGGCCCTGGTTGAAACCAGTCTAACAACTTTGTGGCTCGGGACCTCCAAAATGTTGTTATTTGTGGACCTTAAGAAAAGAGGTGGTAATTGAACACCTAGCTATTTTAGATGAATTCAGATATTAAGAGAGCTTGGGATGTAATCTCAGAGCCTCTGTCTATAATCATTTAGAATTTGCAGAGAACAGGTAAGGCAGGCATCCCCAAACTCGGCCCTCCAGATGTTTTGGGACTACAACTCCCATCATCCCTAGCTAACAGGACCAGTGGTCAGGAATGATGGGAATTGTAGTCCCAAAACATCTGGAGGGCCGAGTTTGGGGATGCCTGAGGTAAGGTCTCTGCAGACTGGAGGTGGGCAAATGTTGCCCTCATCTTCAAAAGGAGGAAAGAGAAGACTCGGGTAACTACCGACCAGGGAGCTTGGCACTGATACCAGGAAAGATCCTAGAACAGATAATTAAACAGTCGGTCTGTGAACACTTAGAAAAGGATACCGTGATTACTAAGACCCAACATGGATTTCTCAAAAGCAAGACATGCCAGATGAATCTCAGTTCCTTTTTTGGTGGAACAGGGGAATCCTGTGGATGCAATGTATCTTGATTTTAGTAAGGGTTTTGACAAAGTCCCCCATGATATTCCTGTGGAGAAGCTGGTAAAATGTGGGCTGGACAAGGTAACTTACAGATTGATTTATAGCTGGTTGAATGACCCAACCCAAAGAGTGCTCACTAATGGTTCCTCGCCATCCTAGAAAAAGGAGGTGTCGCAGGGTTCTCTCCTGGGCCTGTTGTTTAATGTCTTTATAAATGACTTGGATGAAGGAATTGAGGGGATGCTCATCAAATTTGCAGATGGCACCAAACTGGGAGGGGTAGCTAATGCCACAGAAGACAGAATCAGGCTGCATCAACAGAAGAAGTATTGTGTCCAAGTCAAGGGAAATCATAGGTAAAGGTAAAGGTACCTCTGACCGTTAAAGTCCTGTCGCGGATGACTCTGGGGTTAGGCCGAGAGAGCTGGCGTTTGTCCGCAGACAGCTTCCGGGTCAGGTGGCCAGCATGACTAAGCCGCTTTTGGCGAACCAGAGCAGCGCACGGAAACGCCGTTTACCTTCCCGCCAGAGCGGTACCTATTTATCTACTTGCACTTTGACGTGCTTTCGAACTGCTAGGCTGGCAGGAGCTGGGACCGAGCAACGGGAGCTCACCCTGTTGTGGGGATTTGAACCACCGACCTTCTGATCGGCAAGCCCTAGGCTCTGTGGTTTAGACCACATCGCCACCCGCATCTCTTAGGGAAGTCATAGTCCTTCTCTATTCTGCCTTGGTCAGACCACACCTGGAATACTGTGTCCAGTTTTGGGCGCCCCAATTGAAGAAAGATATTGACAAACTGGAACATGTGCAGAGGAGGGCAACCAAGATGATCAAGGGTCTGGAAACCAAAGCTTATGAGGAACGGTTAAGAGAGTTGGGTATATTTAGCCTGGAAAAGAGGCAACTGAGAGATGATATGATAGCTGTCTTAAAATATCTGAAGGGCTGTCACATGGTAGATGGAACAAACTTGTTTTCCCCTTCTCTGGGAGGTAGGACTCAAACCAGTGGATTCAAGTTACAAGAAAGGAGAATCTAACTAAACACCAGGGAAATGTTACGATGATAAGAGCTGTTCAACAATGGAACGGATTCCCTTGGAAGATAGTGGACTCTCCTTCCTTGGAGGTTTTTAACCAGAGGTTGGATGGCCATCTGTCATGGGTGCTTTAGTTGAGATTCCTGCATTGTGGGGGTGGGGTGGACTAGATATCCTTGGGGTCCCTTCCAATGCTACAATTCTATGATTCTTTGATTTTGATGCAAGTGTTGCCTGCTTCCCTTTCTTGTATGGGGTGCTCTGGTTGTTTTGAGGGCAGTAGGAGTTGCTGTTGGGCATTTTGTGTCTGAAATCCTAAGGTGTGGCTCTTGTTAGGGTCCTAGGCAGAGAAGCATTATAAAAGTATTTAAGTTTCCTGGGTGCTTGTGAACCCAGGCTGCTTTGCCACCGCTGGAGCTCCCCCTCTAAGCAGGCATGATGTGACTACTCAGAAATAGGGGTGATTTTTCCCAACCTTACATCCAGTTCTCTGCATTTCTGCAGCAGTATGTGATTTTTTATAAAAAATCCTCATGAAAATTATCCAGCAAATTCTTCTAATAAGCACATAATATGTATTTTTGTGGGTTACTTTCACTAATATATTCATTTTATGCACACTTTTGCCTAATTTTGCCTTTTTGTAAACAATGTTTGGTTGGAGAAATACATTGCCAAATTGGGATAACTGCGAGTTTATCCAAGGATGGCTGCATTAAGGTTCTCATATTGCTTTTGAAAGTGCAAATTGAATCAAATCTGCCCCCCCACAAAACCCAGAGCTAAGCCCACTGAATTTTGTGAGACTTACTGCCATGGAAGTGTGCATAGGATTGTAGCCTAACTTACTCACGTGCAACTTACGCTTTCCTCTTCTCTTTGTTTCCAATAGCTACAGTAAACTTTCCAACTCAAGGTAGGCAGCTAATTCATCACTCTTCAATATTAACTTAACCTAATGCAAGCTGCAGCTACTCTGCTGTGTCTCCATTAAAACCACCTGGGAATTGGGGTCAGGATGTCTCCAGCCTAAGCTAACACTCTTCCCATTTCACCATTTTGAAGAGGAACAACATTTTTTGCTACGACTTAGCAGAACAAACACTTAAAAAGAAAAAGAAAAAATCTTAGAGATGTGTGCAAATGGCTCTGGAAGTTTTCAACGCTTCTTTGTGGGCAGAAAAATGGAAGGGGCCATTTCAACAACTTTCTCCAGGGGGAGGAGAAATCTGCCAACATTTTGTTGTTGTTGTTGGGGGTGGCTATAAGACTTTCCGTTAGTGGTGAGTAGCCAACGCTCTTTCCTACAGTGTTGTTTGTTTGGTTTTGGCTGCTTCTGGAAGTGGCAACAGCAGCAACTATGTTGTGACAGCCCGGTTGCCATTTTGCGTTTCCCACAATGCTCTGAACTTTATCTGAGCATTGTGTGGGGAGGTGGTGCTGGTGGTGGGGAAATGGCGGCCACCATTTGGTGGAAAATATTCAGAGAAAGGTCTGTGACGTGATTTTTCTCAGAAGAGTATCTTCTGACGTGCTTTTCCTCAGCTCTAAAAATACTCCGTGGGGTTCCCATCCTGTGTTGCTTTTGGTCACATTCTAAAAATTAGAATCTAACATGACCAAGTAAGATTTCAGAACAGGTAAGTACCATGAAGAGCACATCTCCTTGCATATCTTCTGTGCACAATTAACCAGGCCTGTGAATCCTAGGGAATAGGTAGTACTGGAAATAAAACCAACCACCACAATATCTCTCTTTCTCATATACATGTACCCTCTGGTGGATACATGGCAAAATGCACACAAGCTATTCATATGTACACCTGGAGTGAATGTATATTTGCAAATCCATTCATTTTAAAACTGTATATCTCTTGATTTCATTCCCTCGATGAATGCTTGAATCTGTTGCTCTTTGCATTTGTTCTGTTATATCTGATTTGTGCCTAGTTAATGGAAATAAATAGTTTCCTTTGCATGCCGGTAAAAATAGTTTTTGTTCAGATGGAGTTTAAACCTGTTCACAGACAGCTGTGAACATATTCATGCTAAAATATACTTTTTAAAAAACGAGAGTGATTGTTTTTGAATGTCGCCCTTCTATGCCAACTTGCTTGAAATGGCATATTATCTGAGGCAGGTAGATCTAGCTGCAGATTGGTGATGTTTGGAAGAGGGACGCTGCAGAAGTGAATCTGAGATCAGAAACAAAATGTGATCACAACCACAACACTGGGTATTATGCATATCCAGGGCTGAAATAGGAACTTGCTGCTGCCCCATCACCTTTGTGGGGCTACCTGCAAAGCAGTGGCGATGACAATGGTCTCTGATGAGTTCTCATAAGACCTTGCCGAAATCTTGTGAGATTTTGTGTGTTCATTTTCTCTCAGCCAAACCTATTTCTCAGGGCTGGTGCAAAGGCCTGTTATAAAGCCTATTTGGGAGAGGTTAGACATAGTGATGTTAAATTCTCAAGAATAATCTTTTGGAGAATATTTTCAAGAATATTCTTGATTAATGAGGTATGTACATTTAAAGCAGCTGTGTAGACGACACAGAATTTAGTTTGTCGAGAATATTCTCCAGAGAATATTCTCACCTCACATCACTACAGTGATACCTTGGTTCTCAAACTTAATCCGTTCCAGAACTCCGTTCCAAAACCAAGGCGTGCTTTCCCATAGAAAGTAATGCAAAACGGATTCATCTGTTCCAGACTTTTAATAACCACCCCTAAAACAGCAATTTAACATGAATTTTACTATCTAACGAGACCATTGATCCATAAAATGAAAGCAAATAAACAATGTACTGCAGTCACACAATCAATCAATCAGTAGCTGAACTGGGTTCCACACAGTCACACACACACAAAAAGCAAAATAGCAAAAACAGACAGACCTCAGTATAACACTCAAAACGGAAGCATGGCACTCAAAATGGAAGTGTAACAATCAAAACGGAGCACGTCCGGCTTCTGAAAAAAAATTAGCAAACCGGAACACTTACTTCCGGGTTTGCAGTGTTTGGGTTCCAAGTTGTTTGAGTACCAAGGTGTTTGAGAACCAAGGTACCAATGTCATGCATGTTTACCTGTCCGAACCCTCAATCACAGAACTGTTACACAGTCTCTAGGGTCCTCCTGTCCTGTTTTGTGGTTCTGTCCCACTGCCCAAGCCTCCTTTACCTGGGTAATATGGTGGTGCCCACAAAGCAGCAGCGGCAGGTTCTGGCAAGATCTGGTCTTGCCAGAAGCCACCACTTTTCCTGGGGTTTTGGGGTGGCCAGGGGGCGCCGCCTCTTGGGGTTCTGCTGCCTGAGGCAGCTGCCTCAGCTCACCCCATGGGCGGGCCAGCCCTGATAGTCTGGATCTGGAATCCATAGCTCCTGCTTTTCACCTGCAAACCGTCTCCTCCTGGTGCTGCTTTGCAGCTGAGAAAGTGCAGCCTGACACGTGAGTCAGCTAGCAGTGTATAGTTCAGGGGAAATTATGGGCTGTTGCTTAACACTGGCTTGTGCCCATTTCTCCGATGCAGCCGCCAAGCAGAAGTCCACGCCTGTCGCTGGCTGCTCAATATCAATTAGATAGAAGATTATCGCAAATCGGCTGGAGCCACTTATTAAATAATCGGAGCAATTAACTCCTTAACTGAGTGAAATATACTCGGAGCCCTGCAGTGATTTCATGCTCTTTGTTGCAGCTTGTAAAACAGTGGTTGAATTTCCCCCTAAATCTCAGGCATTTATATACATAATTTACACAATGAGTCCCATCTGATATAATTTTATTAATTACACAAAATGTAAGCATTTAGTACAATTTATACCTAAGTAATTAAGTATAATGTGATGTTTTGACACAACACATAATATGAGTGGCGTTTTATTGTTTATGTTTAGTACACCGTTTGCTTAATTGTTCCATATAATTTTTTCAAAACCATTGGTTTTTCATGTACATTATCAACATGTTTTATCTTAAATAAATAAATATTGCAGAAAATAATAGTATGCAACTATTATTGCTCTACATAAAACCTAAAATTTATGTTTATTAGTTCACAATTTAACATACTGAGAATTAAATGAGTCAAATTCCTATATTTTTATCACTTGTGTTGAGGCAAAATTTCAATTTGTAGGAGCAGGGTCTAAATATTAACCGATTTGTCCCAAATTTGAAATTTAACTATGTTTATACCATACGCCTGAGATAAGATCAAGGGAGGAAACATTTTCAATTTTTTTTTTTTATGACCCACCCTATTACACAGTCATTAGGCTTTCTTTGGTCAGAAGCTGGAACTGTCGCATCTGCAACCAGGTGTTCAGAGAAATATAGCTAGACAGTAACCCACCCAAAACCACTGATTTCTCTCACTTTATTGGCTTATCCCCAAGATTGGTGCTGTTTGAGAGGGATATCATGCAGACTGCGCAGTTTAAATGGGAATGCAAGCAACTGCAAACACACAGTCAAGACTTGGGTTTGCAAAAGGGCAACAGAAAGGCATGTCTATTGATTTTTATACCAATTTCCCCCAAGGAATTCCAGGAATTTGTGTGGGGTCTAGTGATTACTAGACCGCACACAAAGCTGTAGTTTCCTAGGATCCACAGGAAGAGGGAGCAGATATTAAAGCAGTTTAAATCTCTAGTTGAAGGCAGACCTTGAGTAGGCATGAGTAGATCTACTGAAATTAATAAGCATGACTAAGTTAAAAGGTAAAGGGACCCCTGACCATTAGGTCCAGTCGTGACCGACTCTGGGGTTGCGGCGCTCATCTCACTTTATTGGCCGAGGAAGCCGGCATACAGCTTCCAGGTCATGTGGCCACCATGACTAAGCCACTTCTGGCGAACCAGAGCAGTGCACGGAAACGCCGTTTACCTTCCCGCCAGAGCGGTATCTACTTGCACTTGCCATGCTTTCGAACTGCTAGGTTGGCAGGAGCAGGGACCGAGCAATGAGAGCTCACCCCATTGCAGGGATTCGAACCGCCGACCTTCTGATCGGCAAGCCCTAGGCTCTGTGGTTTAACCCACAGCGCCACCCGCGTCCCATCATGACTAAGCTATGGTCCATTAATTTCAATGGGTCTACTCTGTGTAAAACCTACTTAACTACCACCCCTGATCCTAAGCAGCTTTACTCAGAATTAAATCCCATTTAGCTCATTGGGCCTTAACTTTGAGGAATGTGTAGGATTGCAGCCTTAAAAAGTGTTGGGTTCATCTAATATAATAAAGTGGCTGTGTCCCTGCGTCCAACTTTCCGTGTGTCACGGAAGTGCGCTACTGCGCATGGCACACACGGACGCAGGGATTGGAGCAGGGATTGGAGAGGGGGTCGTGTCCGGAAGGCAGCGGCGCACGCGCGTTGTCAGTTGCGCCAGCGCCGCTGCCTCGCACGGACATGGGGAGGATGGCTTCCTGCCGGGGTGCCCCTGTCCGCCTGCGCTCACCCGCTGCCGCCGCCTCCGAGGCTGCCGAGGCCCACTGCTCGGGCTCGGGCTGCTGTTCCGGCGCCCCTCCGCGAGTCGCCCCCTCCCGCGGGCGCCGGCCCGCCGCTCCCCGCTCGCCCATCCCGCCGCTCGGCTCCTCCGCCCGCTGCTTCTTCTCCTCCCGCGCAGCCCCTATGTTCTAGCGCCCGTTATCAACGGGCTAAATTCAACTAGTCTAATATAATGAACCCTCCCTCTTTATCGCATGTTGTATGTGGGGTTGGATGCGTACAATCTGCATCAAGACTGGAGGTGAGGGAATAGCTTCGTCAAAGAGCTGGACATGGTTTTTAGATACATGCTAATGAAAAACAGGGTTTTAATATTGTTTCGAAATCATGTCTAATCAGGGGTGTGTGCTTACAACATCTCAAACCACTTTCAACTCTCCTCTGCTATAAAGCACAGAGCTAACAAAATAATGGTTTAAATAGAGCCAATTGGTCTTCAGCAGGTAAGGATATTTGTACTAAAAACACACACACACCAAAACTGGCTGCTTTCTTATTTTGCAGAAAAGGCAGTCTCAGGGTCCCATTCTGGACAATGCTCCCAATTCAGACCAGGAGCCCACATCTCTTCCTTGCTAAATATTGCTCCCCTTCCCCCAAGGTGTTATTAATTACAAATTACACCTTTGGGAGCAAAGTGCAGCCAGGAAAGGTGAGGCAGAAAACTGATAAGGGCCCCCAATTTGGATCAGGTGCACATTGTGAAGCAGAGCCCCTCCCCAACTGCTATTTCTTAGGCATTGCTGGCAGAATTATCTCTTTCACCTCCTAAAGGGAAAGAGGAGATGGTCTTGGGTGAGATCTCCTGGGGATTGGGGGGGATGCTGGATAATTTTTCTGACCCCGTCAGATTGCCATTCATTCCTCCCTGCCTCTAAAGTGAGTTTTGTAGAAATATTAAATGTGGTGGGTGCGGTCAGGGTTCATTTCTTTGCTTTACGTTAAAACTTTCTAAAACTAGAAGGCGAGTCAATTTCTAAGTTTAAAAAGCCGCTCTACTTCTTCTGAATATGCAACGTTCAGATCATGACAAAAGTCTTGTTGTCGGGAAATAAATTGGGCTAAGAAGATGTTCTTTGGCAGGTTGTGGGACACGAGTGGAGAGATCCGTGGAGAGAATCTATGGAGGAAACATTGCGGTGGAAGGGGAGTGGCCGTGGCAAGCCAGTCTTCAGCTGAACGGCATCCATCGCTGTGGCGCAACACTGATCGGTGATATATGGCTTTTAACTGCAGCTCACTGCTTTAGAGGGTGAGAAATATATTCATATATTCCTACGATAGAGCCATGGGGGAAGTTGCACGGCAGGGTGAAGAGATGGCGCCATTGAAGATGCCTTATGAGGAACGGCTTAGGGAGCTGGGTATGTTTAGCCTGGAGAAGAGAAGGTTAAGGGGTGATATGATAGCCATGTTCAAATATATAAAAGGATGTCATATAGAGGAGGGAGAAAAGTTGTTTTCTGCTGCTCCTGAGAAGAGGACATGGAGCAATGGATTCAAACTACAAGAAAGAAGATTCCACCTAAACATTAGAAAGAACTTCCTGACAGTAAGAGCTGTTCGACGGTGGAATTTGCTGCCAAGGAGTGTGGTGGAGTCTCCTTCTTTGGAGATCTTTAAGCAGAGGCTTGGACCCAGGTGGCGCTGTGGGTTAAACCACAGAGCCTAGGGCTTGCTGACCAGAAGGTCGGCAGTTCGAATCCCCGCGACGGGGTGCGCTCCCGTTGCTTGGTCCCAGCTCCTGCCCACCTAGCAGTTCGAAAGCATGTCAAAGTGCAAGTAGATAAATAGGAACCGCTCTGGCGGGAAGGTAAACGGCGTTTCCGTGCGCTGCTCTGGTTCACCAGAAGCGGCTTAGTCATGCTGGCCACATGACCTGGAAGCTGTACGCCGGCTCTCGGCCAATAAAGCGAGATGAGCGCCGCAACCCCAGAGTCGGACACGACTGGACCTAATGGTCAGGGGTTCCTTTAGCTTTTAAGCAGAGGCTTGACAGCCACCTGTCAGGAATGCTTTGATTGTGTTTCCTGCTTGGCAGGGGGTTGGACTGGATGGCCCTTGTGGTCTCTTCCAACTCTATGATTCTCTGATTCTAAGAAAACCTCTCTCTCCCCCCCCCCCCCCCAACCTCCCAGCCTTGCTAAAACTGTATCTGGGCTCTGCACCAACATTACATGAGTAATCAGAATCTTAAAAAAGCTATCACATCACATGCAACCTCTGCCCCAGCTATTTGTTCAAAATATATGAAATTGATGCTTAGTTATTGTGCCCCCGCTCATGATTTTCCTCCCGTCCTGGCTTTCTTTCTTCCAAGTTGGACTTATTTCTGGCCGGGGAGACCTCAGGGGGGAGAACTGTGGGGCCCAATCAGTAGGCAAGGGGGGAATTCTGCCCTACACAATTTCCTCTTTTGCCTTAATATTAACTTGTTGTTTAGAGAGGCTGGAGTGCAATAAAACTCTATATGCATGACAAGTCGAATGGATTATTATTGTACCGCTCTCAAATGTGTTTTAGAGTGAGGGATCTCCGTAGTTGGACAGCTAGTTTTGGGGCCCGCTTAAACCCTCCACTAACGAGAAGGAACCTTCGCCAGATCATCATCCATGAGCAATACGCCGAGAGCGTCATGAGACATGAGTTTGACATTGCTGTTGTGCAGCTCGCGGCCCCAGTGCAGCTTACAGCAGCCGTGCACCGCATCTGTCTCCCGGAGGCATCGGATATCTTTCCAGAAAACACCACCTGCTACGTCACGGGATATGGTGCTCTGAGAGATGAAGGTCAGTAACTATCTGCTCGGCTTAAACACAGACGTTGACCTTCAAGGTGCACTGTGGCAAGGCCCAGTGGTGTAGCAAGGGGGGGCGATGGGGGCGGGCCGCCCCGGGTTCCACCCCAGGGGGGGTGACACTTTTTTTTAAAAAAAAATAATAATTTAAATTCTAACTTTATTGAAAAAAAGAGATAATAAACACACACACACAACCCCCCACACATCACAAAGTGGCACCATCAGAGGGGGGGGGTGACACTTTTTAATTGTTTTATTTTTTAAATAATTTTAATTTTAATTTTTTAAAATTTTAACTTTATTGATAAAAAAGAGATAATAGACACACACACAAAAACCGCCACACCTCACAAAGTGGCACCATCAGAGGGGGGTGACACTTTTTTTTATTTATTTATTTATTTATTTTTTAAAGTTTAAAATTTAACTTTCTTGGGGGGAAAAGAGATAATAGACACACACACACACAAAAACCCCACACTTTGCAAAGTGGCACCATCATTTTTTGGGGGGTGGGGGTGACTTGCTATGCCACTGGGTGCAGCTCTGTCAGTGCCCTGGCAAAGTGGTGGTGGGGGGGTGACAAAAAAAATTCCGCCCCGGGTACCACCTGGGCTTGCTACGCCTCTGGCAAGGCCGGTTCCAAGTCATGGATTGACATGCCCCTGCTGAGCCCTCCCATAACAGGTCCAAACCCAAACCACCAGATGTCCAAAGAGTGCAAAGATATGAGCACAGAGAAGGTGTTGCTCCTGCCACTGCAAGCAGTGGCATAGCATAGGGGTGTGGGGAACAGTATCTGCGTAGGCCCAAACCTTCCAGAGGACCCCCTCTTCCACTTGGTGGCAGTGGCCGCTACTCCTCAGAAGCACCTGATCCAAAGTTGGGTTTGGTGGACCGTCCTGAGGTGCCAATGCCATAAAGGGGACGCAGGTGGCGCTGTGGTCTAAACCAGTGTTTCCCAACCGGTGTGCCGCGGCACACTAGTGTGCCGCGAGACACCGGCTGATGTGCCGCGGAAAAAGGGACCTGCAGCCCAGGGCTGCACAGGACCGTGGTGGCGGCGCTGCTGGAGCCTGGCGGCGAAGCGGAAGCCAGGGCGGCGCTGCTCCCTTGGCTGCTGCAGCAGCAGCAACAGCAGCCTCGCGCGAGAATCCCGACCGGATGCCTCGCGCGCGCCGCGCTACAGCTGATCCCAGAGGTAACTCTGGGTCAGGAGACCCGGCGCAGCCGGGTGGGGGAGGAGCGGTGTGCCGTGAGATTTTTTCATTGATTCAAGTGTGCCGTTGCCTAGATTAGGTTGGGAAACACTGGTCTAAACCACCGAGCCTCTTGGGCTTGCCAATCGGAAGGTCGGCGGTTCAAATCCCCACTACGGAGTGAGCTCCCGTCGCGCCGTCCCAGCTCCTGCCAACCTAGCAGTTCAAAAGCACGCCAGTGCAAGTAGATAAATAGGTACCGCTGTTGTAGGAAGGTGAATGGCGTTTCCGAGCGCACTGGTTTCCGTCATGGTGTCCCGTTGCACCAGAAGCGGTTTAGTCATGCTGGCCACATGACCCGGAAAGCTGTCTGTGGACAAATGCTGGCTCCCTCAGCCTGGAAGCAAGATGAGCGCCGCAACCCCATAGTCGCCTTTGACTGGACTTAACCGTCCAGAGGTCCTTTTACCTTGCCAATGCCATAACTCTGGCCCTGACCATGCCCGGAGTTCAGCTGTGCAACTTGTATTAAAGAACTACCTGTCAATCTCACTGTATCCTTTGTAAGCAAGGGAAGATATCTGCTTGCTATTGCTTTAAATGAAACGTGTGTCCTTACAAAAATAAAATACAGTGGTACCTCTGGTTACGAATGGGATCCGTTCTGGAGCCCCGTTCGTAACCCGTGACGTCCGTAACCTGAAGCACCACGTCTGCGCATGTGCGCGACACGATTTGGTGCTTCTGCGAATGTGCGTGATGTCATTTGACTCGTCTGCACATGGGCGAACCGCCGAACCCGGAAGTAACACGCTCCGTTATTTCTGGGTGCGGCGCGTTCATATCCCTTGCGATACGCAACCCGAAGCATTCGTAACGAGGTACGACTGTAGTTGCAAATGTACTGTGTGGATTGGGATGAGTAGGAGAGGTTTGCTGGGGATCTCACAGCCTAAGAAGGAAGAAGAAGAGTTTGGATTTGATATCCTGCTTTATCACTACCCGAAGGAGTCTCAAAGCGGCTCACATTCTCCTTTCCCTTCCTCCCCCACAACAAACACTCTGTGAGGTGAGTGGGGCTGAGAGACCTCAAAGAAGTGTGACTAGCCCAAGGTCACCCAGCAGCTGCATGTGGAGGAGCGGAGACGTGAACCCGGTTCCCCAGATTACGAGTCTACCGCTCTTAACCACTACACCACCCTGGCTCTGGACACACTGGTAACGACACACGCAACGTAACAGGCTGTATGTAACAGTGTAACTTCTATTTCAAAAAACAATTCAACATATCATGTCACAATATGTAATTCCATAGACCAAATTATCATATGAGCAGAACATATTCTGAGAGATTAAAGTCCAGCAGATTGATCAGGAGATGCAGTCTATTCAGTTCTTATATTAGCAATAACCACAATGTGGAATGCTTACATCAATCTTGTAGTGTTCCACATGTCGGAATCCTTGTCTTATTTTCTGCCTGTGCCATTCTTCCAAGTTTTTCATCTGATACCTACTTACAAGGAAAGCTAGAATTCTCTAAAGCACCGACACGTGGAACACTACAAGATTGATATAAGCATTCCACATTGTGGTTATTGCTAATATAAGAACTGAATAGACTGTATCTCCTAATCAATCCGCTGGACATATCTCTCAGAATATGTTCCGCTCATATGATAATTTGGTCTATGGATTTACATATTGTGACATGATATGTTGAATTGTTTTTTGAAATAGAAGTTACACTGTTACATACAGCCTGTTACGTCGCGTGTGTCGTTACCAGTATTGTATTTACGTAACAAAAGCTTTAGCAGTGTTTTGTAAGAAGGACACATTGCAGCCACATTTAAAATTTCTTCATTAAGGTGAGCCATTCCAACAGCCTGTTTCCCCCCAGAGCTCACTGGATAGGTGAGTGAGCTCCCCATGGTTCACATCAGAGTGGCTCAGAAAAAAAGCCAAGCTACTTTCTAGGAAATAAGGAAGCTTTTTTTTTTTTTTTTAAAGCCGGTTTGAACACACTCTCCCACTTTCCCCATCCCAAAGCTGTCATCTGCAGCCAGGGATTGTGGGATCTTTCAAGGCTCCATGATCCCCAGTTCCACAGCCAAAGCGAGGCCTTCCCAAACAGATCATGCCCTTGGTTGCACAGCTATCATTTGCAATCCATGATCGTAGGTGTTTGCAAGTGCCCATAATCTTGGGATGCAAAAGGCAGCGGACAAAGCAAGTTCTGGCATTGCAAAGAACCATGCAGTGCGGGCTTTTTCTCCAAACTTGTCTTGTCAAGGGTGTGGCTTGTTTACTTTCTCTTGAGTAATCCAGTGGACCAAGCTGCAAGCCATTAATGACCAGGCAAGGGATGAATGTCAGGTTTCTAGTATCTGTATCAGGTCTGGCCGAACCAGAGGTTTTATATTGCCAATACTAGAGGCAGAAGCGTAGCAAGCCCAGGTGGTACCTGGGGCGGAATTTTTTTTGTCACCCCCCACCACTTTAATTTAAAAAAATTTAAAAAGTGTCTCCCCCCTCTGATGGTGCCACTTTGCGAGGTATGGGGGTTTTGTGTGTGTGTGTGTGTGTCTATTATCTCTTTTTCCCCAATAAAGTTAAAATAAAAAATAAAAATTAAAAAATGACAAAAATTAAAAAAAATTAAAAAAAATTAAAAAGTGTCACCCCCCTCTGATGGTGCCACTTTGTGAGGTGTGGGGGGTTGTATGTGTGTGTCTATTATCTCTTTTTTTCAATGAAGTTAAAATAAATAAATAAAAATTAAAAAAAAAATTTTTTTTAAAGTTTTTTTTAAAAAAGTGTCACCCCCAGGGGCGTAGCAAGGGGGGCGGGGGGCGGTCCGCCCCGGGTGCCACTCAGGGAGGGGGTGCCAGTTGGCGCCGGCGCTGCTCCCGTGGCACCCTTGCAAGCCGCCGCGCCAAAAGCAGCAGCGGTGGGGCACCCCCCTAGCCACCGCACACGATCGGCGGCTGAGGGGGTGCCACCGTCGCCGCTGCTTTTGGCGCGGCGCCTCACAAGGGCGCCGCAGAAGCAGCAGTGCCGGTTTGGATGGAGTGCGCACGCGCACTCCATCCAACCCGGCACTGCTGCTTCTGCGCCCAAAGCAGCGGTGGGGCACCCCCTCTGCCGATCGCGTGCGGCGGCTGGGGGGGTGCCGCCGCCGCTGCTTTTGCGGCGCCCTTGGGAAGCGCCGTGCCGAAAGCAGCGGCGGCGGCACCCCCCCGCGATCGGCGGCGGGAGGGGGTGCCCCGCCGCTGCTTTGGGCACAGAAGCAGCAGTGCCGGGTTGGATGGATCCAAACCGGCACTGCTGCTTCTGCGTCGCCCTTGTGTGCCAGGGCGGCGAGCGAGGAGGAGGCGGAGCGGAGGAGTATCATCCCATCGCTGCCCGCCCCTCCCCTCGCCCCTACAGGCGGCTCCGCCCGGCTGCGGGGGAGAAAGCGCTTAAAAAAAAGGAAAAGCCAAGGCTTTCCTTTTTTTAAAGCGCTTTTCTCTTCGCTGCCAGGCGGAGCCGCAGGGGCAAGGGGAGGGGCGGGCAGCACAAGGCTGACACCCCCCCACTCTGCCTCCTCCTCACTCGCCGCCCTGGCAGCGGGGGGGAAAGCACTTTAAAAAAAAAGCGCTTTGCTTTTTTTTAAAGGGCTTCCCCCCCCGCGGGGGGCGGGGCCGCAGTGACGTCGCATCGTCACGTCACTACGTGATGTCACGATGCCCCGCCCCCAGGGGTGCCTCGATTCGCACCGCCCCGGGTACCGAGGAGGCTTCCTCCGCCCCTGGTCACCCCCCTCTGGGGTGGAACCCGGGGCGGCCCGCCCCCCCTGCCCCCTTGCTACGCCCCTGCTAGAGGGTCATGTTGCAAACTCCCTGTTTTGTTAGGGCTCCCAGGGGTGAGCACGCACTGCCTAAGGAACTCACTAGGCGAAGTCTAAGCACCAGACCCTGAGATCCTGGCTTCAGATTTGGCATCTCTTAACTCCCCCACCTGCAACGGAGGTGAACTGCTGAGAGTGCATTGGTAGCAGTTCTTCTGTAACTGAACAATGACTCTGTGGCCCTGTTTCGCATGGGGTGTAGGGTTATGTGGTGCTACTGTGTGTGCTACACCGTAGCCTTCCTATGAAATTTCACGCCACCCATCTTATTTTGGAACTAGGTCCCAGCGTCGGTGAACTTCGCCAAACAGAAGTGAAAATTATAGGCAATGAGATTTGCAACAGAAGAAACGTGTACAATGGCGCCATTTCAGCAGGGATGCTTTGTGCTGGGTACCTGGAAGGAGGGAGCGATGCCTGCCAAGTAAGTCCAATAGCTTAAAAGTAGAGGGAGGCGGGGGGGGGGGGAGAGAGAGAAAAATCCATGCAACTTGCATTTTAATGCAACGTACCTACCGTATTTTTCGCTCTATAAGGCACACCTGACCATAGGACGCACCTAGTTTCTGGAGGGGAAAAGCCCCATTTTTTTGAGGATCAGCTCAAATTTCTGTAGCTTCTTTTGCAAAGGAGAAAAGCCTTTTTTGAGGATCAGCTCAGAGTTGTTGAGCTTACTTTGCAAAGGGAAAAAAAAAACCTGTTTTATGGGGTTTAACTCACAGTTCTGCAGCTTCAGGAAGCCATTTCTACAGTTTCCAGACAGATAATCTAATCAGCCAGTCACATGTCGCTGGGAAACAGCCTCCCTCTGCAAGGGGGCGGGGCTGGAATCTCTCTCCCTTATCTCTCTCCCCGATCGTTTGCTGAGCAGCTGCTCAGCGGGCTTCCTTTCAACACCCCCTTCTCTCTCTCTCTCTCTCTCTTTTTTAAAAAGCAGGATCTGCTTTTGCCCCTGGGCAGTTCAGCTCCAGGGACCACACATTCGCTCCATAAGATGCACAGACATTTCCCCTTACTTTTTAGGAGGAAAAAAGTGTGTCTTGTGGAGCGAAAAATACGGTAATTTGCAGCTCCAAAGCCAGCATGGCTCTAAACCAGGAGTCGACAAACTACAGCCTGCAAGCTGAATTCGGCCCAATTGCCCTCAGGATCCAGCCCGCAGACGTTCCGTGGATCGGCGATTCTGTTTGTTAAATTTCCCCCCATTAATTTTATTCGGCGCCGCCATTTTTGGGGGGCGCCGTTTCCCCCCTTCCTCTCACACACCACGGTGCCTCCTCCCTCCCTCCCTCCTGGATTCTCCCTGCCCTGTGTAGTGGAGGAAGGGGGCAGGGCTGAGCTGGCTGAGCGCCATTTCGGACAGAGCCAGCCAGCCCTTTCATCAGACCGCTCATCCCTCCGCCAACAGCCTCTGCCGCTCACAAGGGCAGGAACAGGAATCGCGGTTGGCAGACCGCAAACAAGGCGCAGTGAGCGGCAGGCTGGTGGCAGCAGCGGGAGGAGTGGCCCCAAAGCAGCCTCGCAAGGGCAGGCACAGGAGCTGCCTTTGGGAGAGTGCAGCACCGACAGCAACAGCATAGGTAGGCAGGGGTTGGGGAAGGGCTGGGGGGAGAGAGAAGCCCCCTCCGCCGCACGAACGCGGTCTGGCCCACCACAAGGTTTGGGGGACGGTGAACCGGCCCCCTCCCCAAAAAGTTTGTTGACCCCTGCAGGGATCACAAGCATCTCCCCACTGCACCAAATATTATGCATATCAAAAATGGTCTTGTTTCCTCTCCTAGGGCGACTCTGGCGGTCCTCTGGTTACTCCTGATTCTAGAGGAATATGGTACCTGGTTGGCATAGTGAGCTGGGGTGAAGAATGTGCGAAGCCAAACAAGCCTGGAGTCTACACACGAGTAACTTACTATCGGGAATGGATTGCTGACCGCACTGGGATATGAAGCTGCAAAGGAGCATTCACAAGCAATATCAGAGCCTGGAACCCCCAAGACATTTGGACTATACATATATATACATATGATGCATATAGCTCCATTGTTTTGGTCCGTTCTGGTTTTAGAGCAGGCCTGGTGCCCCTACTGGAGGCATCAACACAATTCCTTGCCAAATTATGCCATGCCCACCAGCCTCATTTTATTTCATGTTCTTGGTTTTGTTTTGTTTTTTGTTTTTTACAAGGAGAGCAATAGATTGAGGAATACAGTTGCAACCAGCAAGAAATGTTTTGTGTGTGGTTCTTTAAGGCGCCAATCCTTGAAACACTTGTACTGTTTTAATACAGTGGATCTCTTACTGTCTTTTTATATATATATATATATATATATAACCTGGCTGATAGTGCTTTTTAAAAGGGGTTCACATCCCGTTTTGCTCGAGGAAATGTCTACGCATAGGCAGGGGCGGAGCAAGGGTGGGGCAGTGGGGGCGAGCCACCCCGGGTGCCACCCCAGAGGGGGATGACACTTGGTGCCCCCCCTGCAACTCAGGGCTCCGCCCAGCAGCCAGAAAAAAAAAGCAAAGCACTGAGCTTTTAGCAGGGGAGGCTGAACAGGAGAAGCATGCCTAGAGCTATCTTTCCTATTGGGGACAATGCCCTCTTAGGGGGGCACCAAAGTGCCATCTTCAAAGAGGTGACATTTGGCACCTCTACCTAGAGTCCCAAGCAAAGCTGCAGCAAAGCCAGTGGCTGTAGGCTTGGGACTCACAACAGCCATGCTAAAGCATTAGCCATGCTTGCCTTACTCAGTCCACCTGGACCTAGGGTACCATCCACCCACACCCCTTCAAGTCACAGCGAGCACAGACAGTGCTGCCCAAGGGCCCTATCCCCGCTTCCCTTCACTTGCCTGCAGTCGGGCATCATCCACCAGCCCAGCCTGAGGGAGCCCCAATCTTTCTGAGTGCCCCGCGTTGCCCGTTTTGCGCTCCCCCACAATGCTCTGCGGCACCTCATTTGCATGCAGGAGTTGCTCCGCCTCCAGCCCCAACCAAGATTCCTTCAGTGATTCCCTTCAAAGAATCCCTCCACAGAGATGCTCTAGGAATACCGCTTGCTGCTCCAAGGCAACCTGAAAGGAAAGGACTCAGAAAGATTGGGGCTCCCTCAGACTGGGCTGGTGGATGATGCCCAACTGCAGGCAAGTGAAGGGAAGCGGGGATAGGTGAGGGATGTAAACACAGAGCAGTCAAACACAACGTTGCTAGAGTGGACACAATGAGGGTCTTAGTCCACCAGCCGGAACTTCCTGTTTATTCTGGGCTGGGATGGACTTCCCCTGTGTAACTGGAGGTGGTTGTGGCCTCAGGTAACACAAAACCACTGAGGCCAGACTCCATCTCTCTCTTTTGGACAACGCGCTCAAAGAACTCACATCGCAAAGATGCTCTCTTGGCTTTCAGGCCAAGAGAGGACAAAGGAGCTGTTTTCCCCTATGGGAAAGTGTCCTGAGTACAGTGGAACCTCGACTTATGAAGTTAATGCGTTCCGAAAGCACACTCGTAAGTCGAATATTTCGTAAGTCGAAAAAACGGCATTCCCATAGGAATGCATTGGAAACGTAAGTCGAAAAATTCGTAAGAAAACCCTATGTAAACCTTCGTAAGTCGAGTAAACCCCATCTAAAATCCAAGCGGATTTCCTTTCAGAAGTCGAAAAATTCGTACGTCGAAAAATTCGTAAGTCGAGGTTCCACTGTACATCTAACTTTTACTAAGTTTAAGTCTGTCTTCTGGGATCCAATTGTGAACAGATGCTTTATGTAAGTAAACACTTTTATATGCTTTTATAGAAGACTGTGTAGTGTCTTATTTTGAGAGGGATAAAGGGGGAAATACCAGGACAATACATCTATTTTAGAGACTCTAGCGAGTCTGAGCAAGCTTTCCGCTGTGTGTGTGTGTGTGTTTTAAAGGGGAATGTAAAACTCTGCTGATATTGATGAACTTGTAAACACAAGTTGGGATAGGATATCTTAAAAAATATATTCTCTCCTGCATCCCAAAACATTCTCACAATAGGGCCCTTGGGCAGCACTGTCTGTGCTTGCTGTGACTTGAAGGGGTGTGGGCGGATGGTACCCCAGGTCAGGTGGACTGAGTAAGGCAAGCATGGCTAATGCTTTAGCATGGCTGTGGTGAGTCCCAAGCTATAGCCACTGGGCTTGCTGTGGCATTGCTTGGGACTCTATGTGGAGGTGCCAAATGTCACACCCTTGAAGATGGCACCTTGGTGCCCCCCTGAGAGGGCAGTGCCCTGGTGCAATGTGTCAGTAAGCCCAATAGAAAGGCTGCTGGGCGGAGCCTTGCCTCCACATGGGGGGTGACAAATTTTTTTGCACCTGGGTACCAATTTACCTTCCTACGCCACTGCGTATTTCCTCCCTCTTTCAAGCCTAAATACCCCAGTCACAAATATCCCAGCCAATATCTTGGGGGAGGAGGGGTCCTTGGGCAAGAGGCTGCCTGTGGTCTCCTTAACTCAGTAATGGTGGAGAGAGGCGAGGCAGGAAGATTGAGAAAGCACAGAGAGCCCATTGTGGTATTCTGTTACCTTGAGTGTACCCTGATGTCGATTTTCCCTCTGATCCATTGTCCTGACACCCAAGAGCATAATGAAAGGTTATATGAGCACATTGTCTTTCACAATGTGCCGTGCGCCTGCAAGCACCAAACCAGCGTTGTTTTTGCTCTGCTTCCTATACAATGCGCACCTGGGGGGCGTTGGGGCTTGGTGGGTTTCTTGCTGCGAGCATCTTGCTGCCGGACCTACCAAAAAAAGGCTTCCGAGGCTGAATGAATGAGGGACAGTGGTGTCTTTAGGATATATGATTTGCACATATGTACAACACGGGTGGCACTGTGGGTTAAACCACAGAGCCTAGGGCTTGCCGATCAGAAGGTCGCCGGTTTGAATCCCTGCGACGGGGTGAGCTCCTGTTGCTTGGTCCCTGCTCCTGCCAACCTAGCAGTTCAAAAGCACGTCAAAGTGCAAGTAGATAAATAGGTACTGCTCTGGCGGGAAGGTAAACGGCATTTCCATGCGCTGCTCTGGTTCGCCAGAAGCAGCTTAGTCATGCTGGCCACATGACCTGGAAGCTGTACGCCGGCTCCCTCGGCCAGTAAAGCGAGGTGAGCACCGCAACCCCAGAGTCATCTACAACTGGACCTAATGGTCAGGGGTCCCTTTACCTTTACCTTTACAACCTGAGCCTACCACAGAGGGCTCACAGCATTAACATCCCAAGAGGGACTTGCTTCTCCAATAGCCACAGCCTTGGATTCCAGCAAAAATCAGGCATGGTTCTGCAGCCTTGCTTCCAATCCACAAAACTCAGACTCCTTACTCTGGCCTTTGTCTTTCTAACTACCAGAGACTTGAGGGAGGGCCCCCCACCCATTTTCTGTCTGGCGCAGAGCCACTTCCTTTGTTACCTGACTGGCCCATACTTAGAGAGCCATTGCCTCACCAGGAAGCTAGCCCGGCTTTTCCAGGAATTGAATCAGTGCTGAATCCAGGAATTAGAAGGGGGCTCAGGCATACAGCCTACTGCCTCCAAACTCATAACACTAACACGCCCAACTGTGCATTTCAAAGTATCTTTCTTACGGACCAACATGGCTGCCTTTGTTGTTTCGTTAGCCAAAATGTTTATCTGCATTTTAATTCATCTCTTCAGCAATAGTAACGACTGCAGTGTTCACATAAATAGAAGGAGAGCACTTGGCTTAAAGGCAAATGTTCCCATTCTAACTTCCTCCAATGGGCAGTCATTTGCTGGGAGTATACCTGAGACCTACGTTGTTTGCTTGCCACCTCCTCTGCAAATCTGACGCAAGATTCAAGTCGCACGTTGAGATCCTTGCGTGATGCAACAACAACTTTATTTCAGCTTTAAGCTCATATCAAAACAAGACAGAAAACACAGACAGAAAAATTTCACTCACATCAGATTTAGAAAATTAAAACAATAAGAGTGGGAATAAAACTTAATATCTACCCAAAAAATATAGTTATTTCCAAGTAATTTCAAATTCCCACTAATGATCCATTACGTCTCTTGTGTGTCAGAACGGAGGTTAGAAATTTTGCCATTTGTGAAGTTACAAATTTGTCAGTACCGTCTTTCCCCTATTTAAGACACCGTCTTATATATTTTTCCCCTCAAGAAAACACACTATGGCTTATTTTGAGGGGATGTCTTATTTTTATTATGTAAGCCCAGCCCCGCCTTTTCCTTGGCGCCCTCCAGAACTGCGCCTATCACTATGGCTTATTTTCGGGGTACGGCTTATATTTCGCAAATGCGAAAAAATCCTGCTATGGCTTATTTTATGACTACGTCTTAAAATAGGGGAAACAGGGTATCTTGCAATAGGAAGGTAAGAAGAAAATCAGCCGGGTGCCCAGTTAGTTTTTGAATTAGTGGTAGCACTAGGTTCTTCCGGCTATCATCATATAGGGGGCAATTGAACACTATATGATGAAGTGATTCTGTCGTTCTGTTATTACAAGAACATAGGACCGAGATTTGACCTCTGCAAAATCTATGAAGAAGAAGGTTTGAAGGGAAAACATTAAAACGTGCTTTGATAAAAGCAAAACGATGATTGGCAATGGAGAGAGGTGAGAAATAGGTTGGTACATGGAATGGAGGAGCAATTCCCAACTGTCTCAGGGAGCAAGTCCCCCCACCGAGCATAACGTTACGTTGCCACTCTATATCATCCAATCTTTGGTTAATATACCTCTTGGCTGTGATAAGGTCATATTTCAAGGCTTCCATGGGCGAGATTCCGATAGATAGGAGCTTAGAGTGAATCCTGCTAGCCCATGGACTGATGAACTCGTCACGCCATAGGCATTGGGCTAGGTAGTACTTAGGAAGTCTCAGCCCAAGTGTTAGCCAATAGCTGAAGACATGTTTCCACAGTACAGTCTCCAATGAAGGCATCCTTAGTTCGAGACGGATAGCCGCATTACTCACACAGTTGGGGACTTTCAGAAGGCATCGTAGAAATTGATTTTGAGTGATCTCCAGGGGAGAAGGGTTTACCAGAGCAGCCCAAAGCGGGGCCGCGTAAGCGAGTGTGGCTATTACTTTAGTTTTAAACACCTTCAACCCCGAGGGCTTGCGTGATGCAATTAAGGTGGGAGCAGCCAAGCTTAACTTTTTTTTTTTTTTTTTAAATAGCTTGTCCATGGTGTGTGTTCCTTCCCACCTCCTTAAAACCATGCCTTGTGTTTGGAAAATGCAATAAATGTCATTCGCCAGCAAGTCTGCAGTTAAAGAGTAAGAATTAATCAATAAGGCTGCCCTGCTGGCTAATTGATTGTTGGGATAGCTCAGTTGGTAGAGCATGAGACGCGATCTCAGGGTTGTGGGTCCGGCCCCACGTTGGGCAAAAGATTTCTGCATTGCAGGGGGTTGGTGACCCCCTCCCATCTCTACAATACTATGATTCTATGAATGCAGACATCTGACCCAAACCAGCCCAAACCCCAGCCTTATTCCTTCATCCCCATAGTCTCTCCTCACACCTGACAGCTCATCGTCCTTCATGGCCTGGGTTACCGCGAGAGGCCCTGCTCCGTGAATGATTTTGCTTGTCAGATGTGGATGGATGATGCAGCCTTGTGCCGCTTGTGGACTCCTGCAGGGGTTCTGTAGCAGAAATGAAGGAAAAACAGATCTCAAAGCAGAGGCGTAGCAAGCCCAGGTGGTACCCGGGGCGGGATTTTTTTTGTCACCCCCCCCCCACACTTTAATTTAAAAAAAAAATTTAAAAAAATTAAAAAGTGTCACCCCCCCCTCTGAGGGTGCCACTTTGCGAGGTGTGTGTGTTTTGTGTGTGTGTGTGTCTATTATCTCTTTCCCCCCAATAAAGTTAAAATAAAATAAAAATAAAAATAAAAATAAAAATAAAAATGTAAAATAATAATAATAATAAAAAAGTGTCACCCCTCTCTGATGGTGCTCCTTTGTGAGGTGTGGGGGGTTTAGTGTGTGTGTGTCTATTATCTCTTTTTTTCAATAAAGTTAAAATAAAAAAATAATAAAAATTTAAAAAAAATTAAAAAATTAAAAAAATTAAAAAGTGTCACCCCCCCTCTGATGGTGCCACTTTGTGAGGTGTGGGGGGTTGTTTGTGTGTGTCTATTATCTCTTTTTTTCAATGAAGTTAAAATTAAAAAAAATAATAAAATAATTTTAAAAAAAAGTGTCACCCCCCTCTGGGGTGGAACCCGGGGCGGCCCGCCCCCCCCGTTGCTACGCCCCTGTCTCAAAGAATAACTTGACGTGGGAGACCAAAGCCAGCTTCAAATGCCTCCGGAGTATTGTGTACGTGTTTCCTTCGTGCTTCTCTGGATTCATAGGTTTGCTGTCCAGCTACAAATGACCCACCACAGACTCAAATAAAGAACCGGGACCTGCTGTTCCGCTGCATTCTTTAGTTTATTCTGTAGGAATAAGAGAATAGCACGTCAATGATTTTCTTGGTTGTCTTCCCCGTGCAACAAAATGTTCACTTGCTCAGCTATAAAATATGACGAACAACACTGCATGTTTTCCTTCTGATAAGCAACAACAGTGAGTTGGTGCTGCTACGACTGCTTAGAGGCACATCTACACCCTTAGAAACTGCAGTTTGAGAGGGAGAGGAAGAGAGATTAAATGCTGACATATGCACACATCCTTTCGAGTTAGGGAGTCCCTGGTTCAAGTCACCAAAAACAGGAGATCTCCAGGAGGGCTGTGTCACTGCAACATATTTATTGGAGCTTCGCACACTACCCCAATTTCTGAGCAGTGTGAGAATTCAGGGTTTCCTGGCACTTACCATGTTTCCTTTTGGAAATGAGACACATCAGAGACTGTGGTGTCTTTATGATATATGGTTTATTTACACATATATACAACCTGAGCCTACGATGGATGGGTTCACAGCATGAACACCTCAAAAGGGTCCTGTTTTTCCCATAGCTGCAGCTTTGGTTCCAGCAAACATCAACCATTGCTTTCAATTCTCTGTAACATTACTCCCTACTCTAAGCTTCTAGCTCACATTGCTTGCAACTCTCTAGAGCAGGGGTCAGCAACCTTTTTCAGCCGTGGGCAGGTCCACCGTCCCTCAGACCATGTGGTGGGCCGGACTATTTTTTTTGGGGGGGGGGGGGAGGATGAACGAATTCCTATGCCCCACAAATAACCCAGAGATGCATTTTAAATAAAAGCACACATTCTACTCATGTAAAAACACGCCGATTCCTGTGCCGTCCATGGGCCGGATTGAGAAGGTGATTGGGCCACATCCGGCCCACGGGCCTTAGGTTGCCTACCCCTGCTCTAGAGTAGATAGGCTTTAGATAAACTCCAGCTTTATCTGTTGAAGGAGGGGTCCCACCCATTTGCCCTCTCCAACAGAGTCCTCTGATCCTCTGGTCTCTTAATGACACAAGAAACTAGCCTGGGCATTAAACACTTGCTAGACCCAGGGATTAGAAGTGTCTTGGACACAGTTCAGCACCCCAAGCCTTAATTAAATTCTAACACCCGCTGGATCTCGGGATTATTGTGGTCTGGCACCCACAAACTCATAACTATATTAATAGTTCCCTTTTCATAATCTTTGATCATATGGCAAGCAAAGGGAAAGGGTAAGACATTGCAGTGGTGATATTTTAATTGGGGTATGCTTCCCCTACTACCCATAATTTACCATCTAGTGCAGTGTTTCTCAAACTTGGATCACCAGCTGTTTTTGGACTACAACTCCCATCATCCCTAGCTAGCAAGACCAGTAGTCAGTGATGATGGGATCTGTAGTCCAAAAGCAGCTGGAGACTCAAGTTTGGGAAACACTGATCCTGTGGGTAATCCTGCAATCACATACACACACCCTGCCAAAGTAGCCTGGTGAAAGGCTTAATTTTGGGAAAGGGTTCAGACCGATAGCATATTTTGAAATCCTGCACCAAGTCCTCCTGGCACATGCAGACTGATAACAGAGAAGACTGTACCCTTCGATTCCAAGGCTTAGAACCCTTCTGCTGCACACTTGAGGGACCACGGCCAATTCTCATGCGTTTGGGGTTAGAATCTGACAACTCCTGATAATCTCAAATGATGCGCTTGGATGAACGACATGGATAAATGCCAAGGGCACTTTCCAGCTGAAGGAATGCCCACGGCAGAGAGTTGAGTCTTTATTGTCAAAGATAATACTTACTATTTCCCGGTCCACACTCTATGGAGCAGTTACAGCCAGGGCTGTCTTAAGCATATGCAGCGCCCAGCACCCCCCCCCCGGTTGCCCAGTCCCAGGTGCGCAGGAGGGCAGAGCCGGCCAGCTGCCTCACCGTCTCGCTGGCTCGGTCGCCCCCAAACTCGCGGTGCAGAGCCGCCCGCAGCAGAAGAACCTGCCGCAGCGCTCCAACTGATGGGTGGTCTCTTCCCCGGACTCCACTCTCGGGCCCCGGACTCTCGGCCTGGCACCCCTGAAAGCCTGGCGCCCGGGTGCCCCACACCCCTAGCGCCTATGGGTAAGACGGCCCTGGTTACAGCACCTGGGGACCACTCCGCCTCCACCAGCTTATGTATCTTCTCCGACAGGCTGCGCATAAGCTTGTCTTGGCAACAATCCAAATCAACTTTTGTTTCTCTGCGACATGCTTCCTGTTGGTGCTGATGCCGTCGCCAGAAAAGCGTCTGCAGTTGCTTTGGGGGTCCAGAGAGATCTCGCAAGAGCCCCGCAAGCTCTTGTGAGATTTTGTGGGAACCTGGAAGCTGCAACCATGTGACTCCGACAAGCTAGGCTTCAGCAGGGATGTTTGCGCAGAGCAGGGCAGGTGGCGAAATGAGACAGGCTGCCCCTGCTGCACTCCTAAGGACACAACTGAAATAAACAGTAATCTGCTCTTATTCCCTTATGGGGTACACAAGAGCCTTTTGAGGTTCTCCATCGGAAGGAGTAAATTACAGAGGCCAACCAGAGAAAAATTGAGAAGCAAAATCTTTATTATATCCGTTGCAACAGGGCCCTCGCTCCCAAAATGGAGGAGGGAGGAGGAACCCAGAACAATGGTGTGCAAGATCCTATACAGACTTTGAAATTCCCCCCTTTCCGCTCAAGACCACCCCCCCCCTATACATCATACATACATCACAAAAAAGGGATGTAACCCAGGACCACCTCCCAGATACATCACAGCTACATCATGAAAGGGGAGGTCTGATAGCAGTAATCTGAGCATCCTTGACCCTCCCCATGCCTCCTCTTGCCCTCCACCAAAAACCCATCAAGTGAAACAAAGAGATATTTACATTTCCCTGAAAAACCCATCAAGTGAAACAAAGAGATATTTACATTTCCCTGTTTACCAGCCAAATTAATCACACCCTTTTGTCTGGCACTCGATATGTATCAGGAAGCTAGGATTATCCCTTTATTTTCCGGGAAACAACCCCCCCCCCCTTGCAGAGAAACAGTTTGTGAGTGAAAAATGGTGAGGCCTGTCTTCCTGTGCTGCTTCAGACATGTGGCCTTGTTTGCTTGGCACACTTATGAACATTTAATATATATATAAAAGGCCCTGATTCTCTTATTACACAACCTTGGATTTGTAGCCGGGGCATGAATTGGGTTATAAAGCTCTGCTTTAGCCTGGCTTGGACCTACATTTCTGGGTTATACGGTACATGAATGAAATGTCGAGCTCACCCTTACCCATCTTGCAGTCCAGCTAGGCTGATTACTGGTCAAACTATGTTCAAACAAGTGTCCAGGCCAGCAGATTCTTCCCTACAGATGCCAACACCCATTTCAGTGACAATCCACAAGAGGGCACTGCTCTATGGTTGCAGCTATAACGGTTTAAGCGTTTTTAAGTGCATTATACAAATGTGACACTAGATGGCGCTGATGAGCTAATGGCAAATTCCATATATATTTTACAGCATTTATAACAAAAGCATTTTCGCAGCATTTTCTTAAATATCTGTGTAGATCCATTCCCAGTCTTCCAGAACGACACAGCAAACAGAGTAGCCAGGAATGTAACTCATCCCTCTGGTCATTGCCAGTTCCTGGAGGGGAATGGGTAGCAGGCAAGAAAATTATTCACACTTGTGCTATGCCAAAACCTTCTCCTGCACTTGAAACGAAAACGAAAACTATTCTCAGTCAATTAGTGAGAAAAGAAATATTGTTTGAAAATTATCAAAAGGGAGAGAGAAGATGTTTTGGAGTACAATTCACATCATCCTTGACTACTGGTCCTGTTAGCTAGGGATCATGGGAGTTGTAGGCCAAAACATCTGGAAGGCTGCAGGTTGGGGATGCCTGAGTTAAGATGTCTGTCCCTCCTAATCAGGGCCGGATTTAGGTTTGATGAGGCCCTAAGCTACTGAAGGTAATGGGGCCCTTTATATGTCCAGCTGTCCTTTGTCAACAACAAATAGTCGCTGTTTTTTTGTGTTGAATATATGCTGTATGGTAATTTATGGACCTATTTTATGGAACTAAAGCCATTTGCACATAACAAAATAGGCATTTTTTCAAAGTAACTGTTGAACTGAAATACAATTAAGAAGTATATTAATAGTGAAATAATTAGTAAGCTGTAACTTAAAATGATTTTTTATTCATAACAAACTTAATAATGCAAACACATTGGCATTTGGCAATAACAAAAGTTCCTTTAGAAACACAATTTACAAAGACTCATAATTTTTTGGGGGCCCCCCAAGAGAGTGGGGACCTAACCTATAGCTTGTTTAGCTTATACCTAAATCCGGCACAGCTCCTAATCCATTACACTTGATTGGGAGATCATCTTATTGGCATCAAGAAGGCATCGGAATGGCTAAGAATTGTTTAATTCACTGTTTAATTCATTGTTTAATACACTGACAATAGAAAAAGGATCTGAGAATGACTGGCCATCTACCAAGGATATTGGAGACCCTGCATCCAGCAGTTGGACCAAATTATGATCTCCGGAGTCCCTTCAGACTATAAATTCTGGCTCCAGCCCAGGACACTGCCAATCGGCTTGGCACTTAGTAAGGCTGCCATAGAACTTTACTGCCATCAAGTGGTAGCAGCCCATTCAAAAACGCCTTGCCTATACCTTCTAGAACTGGATATGGAATAACTGATTGGTTCAAAATTGGGAAAGGAGTACGACAAGGCTGTATATTGTCTCCCTGCTTATTTAACTTATATGCAGAATTAATCATGCGAAAGGCTGGACTGGATGAATCTCAAGCCGGAATTAAGATTGCCGGAAGAAATATCAACAACCTCAGTCCCGTTGCACCAGAAGCGGTTTAGTGTTGCTGGCCACATGACCCAGAAGGCTGTCTGTGGACAAATGCCGGCTCCCTTGGCCTGAAAGCAAGATGAGCGCCACAATCCCATAGTCACCTTTGACTGGTCCTTTACCTACAACCTTTAGAAGGCATCTGAAGGCAGCCCTGTATAGGAATGGTTTTTATTTTAAATGTTTAATGTTTTATTATGTTTTTATATATGTTGGAAGCCCCCCAGGGTGGCTGGGGCAGCCCAGTAGTCAGATGGGCGGGGTACAAATAATAAAATTAATAATAAAATTATTTAAATTATTGTGATTAAAGAATAATGGAATAAACATGGAATTAATTATGAGCTCCACAACTGTGATGCCCCGATGGAGAGGTACCTTCCTGTTGAAAAGGCCAGCCCCAAGAGCCTGATCTGGAGAATAGCAGACCATCTCTAACCTAAAAATACCTGTGTAAGAAGCTGATACCTTTAAATAGTGCATAGAAATTCTTCCCCAGCTTGCTAACACTGTTTGCCATTTTAGGAAGAAACTTAGAGAGAAATAGAGAAAGGAAGTGTTGTCTAAAGAGAAGTGACCCCTAATGGTTTGACTGATGCATAGCTGTCAACCCTCCCTTTTTTTGGTGGGAAACTCCCTTATTCCAATGCCGTTTCCCGCTGCTATCCCAGATTGTTGATATCCCTTAAATTTCCCGGATTTCAAAGGAAGCAGCTCCTCTCCCTCCCTGCCGGCCAGGGAGGCTCCTCAGCTGCGTTGCTCGGCTGCCAATAAGGAGTCTGAGACCGACTGGGGGCGGAGCTTGCATGCCTTGTGCCGCCAGACCCTCACGCCCAACCAGACAGACAGCCTGCCTGCCTGCCGTCTACGCGCTCGCTCTTTCGCTCGCCCGTTCGAGCGCAGTCTCCGGAGCGCAGGGTGGTGAGGCTACTTGGTGCCATTGCACGGCCCTTTTGGCATCCCTTATTTTCAAATCCGAAAGTTTGGGAAAATCCCTTATTTTCAAATCCGATAGTTGACAGCTACTTGATGGGGGGGGGGAATAAAGAAGGGGTATTTCTTTTTTGCAAAAATATTTTACATTCCTCCCTCTGGAATCACAGAGACTTGCTGGCTGAACCTTTTCGATCATATACCTGTTGTTTTTGTAACCCACAGAACCTCCAATCTATTCTCAATGCCACACGACTGATTGTGTTCTATAGTTTGAAGTTTCCTGGGACGTGCAGTTTGTTTAGGGTGCCGGAAGTGGTAGCTTGGTGACGGGGTAGCGACAGTTCCCAGGATTCTTTGAGGGAAGTCATGCACCTTAAATAGGCGTTGAATATGTTTTACATGTATCGTGTAGATCTGCCCTTAGTGTGAAATCTCCATACCTCACTCACAACTTTAAAAGCAGCAGAGCCGTAGCAAGGTGATCTTGCGCCCCTGGCAGAACCGTCCAGATTGTGCCCCCTAGCCACGGATAAATTTGTCTTCTTTCCGCCTCTCCTCCAACCTTGCCACCCCCTAGCTACAGCCCCGATAAGAAGAAGAAGAAGAAGAGTTTGGGTTTGATATCCCGCTTTATCACTCCCCGAAGGAGTCTCAAAGCGGCTAACATTCTCCTTTCCCTTCCTCCCCCACAACAAACACTCTGTGAGGTGAGTGGGGCTGAGAGACTTCAGAGAAGTGTGACTAGCCCAAGGTCACCTAGCAGCTGCATGTGGAGGAGCGGGGAAGCGAACCCGGTTCACCAGATTACGAGTCTACCGTTCTTAACCACTACACCACACTGGCTCTCAGAAGTCTGTGTGTATCTTGATTGGGTTCTATATGAGGTGCTGCCCTTGAAAAACCACTCAAACATCAGTTGGTGCAAAATTTGGCAATCCAAAATTTCGACATTGGCTACAGTTCGTTTCTAGGTTCGGAACAAGGTGTTTGCTATTATTTTAAAGTCCTTAACAGCTTCCATGCAAGCTATGTAAGAGATTGTCTCCTCCTATGTGAATCTGCCTTTAGGCCTCCTGCATGTGGTTGGTAGCAATGCGCGAGAAGCCTTTTCATGGCAGCACACATACTCCCTGTCGCAAGAACATAGTAATAGTAATTATTATTATATTTATTTATTTATTTATTTATTTATTTATTTATTTATTTATTTATTTATTTATTTATTTATTTATTTGTACCCCGCCCATCTGGCTGGGTCCCCCCAGCCACTCTGGGCGGCCTCCAACAGATATTAAAATACATTAAAGTATCACAGGTTAAAAACTTCCCTAAACAGGGCTGCCTTGAGGTATTTTCTGAATGTCAGATAGTTGTTTATCTCTTTGACCTCTGCTGGGAGGGCGTTCCACAGGGCGGGCGCCACTACCGAAAAGGCCCTCTGCCTGGTTCCCTGTAGCTTTGCTTCTCGCAGTGAGGGAACCGCCAGAAGGCCCTCGGCGCTGGATCTCAGTATCCGGGCTGAATGGTGGGGGTGGAGACGCTCCTTCAGGTATACAGGACCGAGGCCGTTTAGGGCTTTAAAGGTCAGCACCAACACTTTGAATTGTGCTCGGAAACATACTGGGAGCCAGTGTAGATCTCTCAGGACTGGTGTTATGTGGTCCTGGTGGCCACTCCCAGTCACCAGTCTAGCTGCTGCATTCTGGATTGATTGCAGTTTCCGGGTCACCTTCAAAGGTAGCCCCACGTAGAGCGCATTGCAGTAGTCCACTTGAATGTTTTTCTCTTCCAGCAAGCTTTTAACTTTGCTGCAGTTACGGGTTATTTTAAATATCATTATGGGCTGGCGTTCTAAGTCCCCACGCCACGTGCTGCTTGTAAGCTATTATTGTGCTGCTTATTTTATTGCTATAATGATGCAGATTAGTGTTACTGTTATTCTGACTGTTGCTGGATTTTGTAAGCAACTTTGAGCGCCATTAAGGATCACTAATGCAGATGGTGTTACAAATTTTGGGGGAGAAATCTCAGTCAACTAGGAGCGTACACAGAAATGCTCACTGAACAGGTCTTGGATATGTTCCAGGTTAAATTCCATAAAAGCTATGCAGTTTGTGGACATCTGGTTCGTTAGTTTTTGGTTTTTTTAAATTGCCATAATAATTATAGAAAGATTATCAACACACATCAACCACCCTTTCTTGAAAAGCAAGGGGATTTGTGCTGACATGCACACCGCAGGCATCATTAAACAGTAAAAGGAACATGGGAGTGCCACTCAAAATAGTAAATAGGTAATAGGTACCCAAGACATCACCTTGCCAACAAAGGTCTGTATAGTTAAAGCTATGGTTTTCCCAGTAGTAATGTACGGAAGTGAGAGCTGGACCATAAAGAAGGCTGATCGCCGAAGAATTGATGCTTTTGAATTATGGTGCTGGAGGAGACTCTGGAGAGTCCCATGGACTGCAAGAAGATCAAACCTATCCATTCTTAAAGAAATCTGCCCTGAGTGCTCACTAGAAGGAGAGATTTCACTTTCTTGGGTTCCATGATCACTGCAGATGGTTACAGCAGTCATGAAATTAAAAGACACCTGCTTCTTGGGAGAAAAGCAATGACAAACCTAGACAGCATCTTAAAAAGCAGAGACATCACCTTGCCGACAAAGGTCTGTATAGTTAAAGCTCTGGTTTTCCCAGTAGTGATGTATGGAAGTGAGAGCTGGAACATAAAGAAGGCTAATCGCCGAAGAATTGATGCTTTTGAATTATGGTGCTGGAGGAGACTCTTGAGAGTCCCATGGACTGCAAGAAGATCAAACCATAGCTGTCAACCTTTCCCTTTTCTTGCGAGGAATCCTATTTGGAATAAGGGAATTTCCCGCAAAAAAAGGGAAAAGTTGACAACTATGGATCAAACATATCCATTCTGAAGGAAATCAGCCCTGAGTGCTCACTGGAAGGACAGATCCTGAAGTTGTGGCTCTAGTACTTTGGCCACCTCATGAGAAGAGAAGACTCCCTAGAAAAGACCCTGATGTTGGGAAAGATGGAGGGCACAAGGAGAAGGGGACGGCAGAGGATGAGATGGTTGGACAGTGTTCTCGAAGCTACTAACATGAGTTTGGCCAAACTGCGAGAGGCAGTGAAGGATAGGCGTGCCTGGCGTGCTCTGGTCCATGGGGTCACGAAGAGTCGGACACGACTGAACGACTGAACAACAAACAAATAGGTACCCTGCAATGGGCCCTCCTTTGCACTAACATCATTACGCTGTATGCTTCCCCACCCTTTCTCTCCATCATTGTCACTGGTGCAAAAATACATGGCACCGTGATGTATTAAAAGACACAGAGATAACTACATTCCAATCCATGCACTAGGTCAGGAGGTATGAATCAGGTCAGGTCACGTTAGAATTCACAAAGATCAAATTCTGTAAGCATCCCTAGATGCACCTGTAATGGAAGAGGAAGATAAACGAAACCCTTCTTTGCACCCTTCCTCCCATTGATTGCCCAGGAGGGCTGCAAGGCGCACTGGTCCTCTGCCAAGCAAGGTGCAAAGCCCTTCTTTTGCACCCTGTGAAACATAGATGCGCAGAGTTTTCTAAAAACTGGGCAACGGCCGGCTGGCTGCAACTCCCAAGCCTCCCCCAACCAGTCAAAACAAAGGTGCTGGCCCAAGGGTATCCAGGTCCGGTCCGGGGTTCGAAGAGTTGGCGAGGAGTCAGTCCAGAAGAGTCAAGGCAGGGAACGGAGCAGGGAACCAGGCAAGATCAGGTACAGGAACACAGGCAGGATCAGGCAAACAGCAATGTTGCTCCCACAACCTGGGGCGGGGTCCGATAGCCTTTTATCTCTGGCAAGGTAATGGCTGGTCCCGATCCCCTGACGACTCACCACCCTGTCTCGCCCGAAGGCAAGCACTCCTCCTGTGAGTACTCAGGTCTCTCCTTCTTTCAGACCTGAGTCTCTGCAGCTCGGGAGACGCCGGTGGGTTACTAGACCCAGGGGCCGCCTCGGCCTCTCCTGACCCAGCCGGTAGTGGAGCAGCTGACAGTGATGGCAATGAGGTATTCTCCGCACCTGGAGCCAGGACAGGCTCAGGCCCCTCACTCGGCTCAGCTGGTGCTTGTTGCAGGGGAACCTGTGCAGGCTGGGGCTCCTCAGGATCAGGCCCCAGACTTGGCTCAGACGATGTCTGGGGCACAGGATCCTGTACAGACTGAGACTCCTCTGTTTCCGAGTCCGAGCCCGAATTCCAGGCCATCACACAAAGGGGGAAGGGGGCAGGAGATTGGACGAGGCACGGGAGTCCTATGCTATCTTCCATCAAGGAACTACCCAGTCGCGAGCCAATTTGTCTTTACTTGTTGTTGTTTAGTCATGTCCGACTCTTCGTGACCCCATGGACCAGAGCACGCCAGGCACTCCTGTCTTCCACTGCCTCCCGCAGTTTGGTCAGACTCATGTTGGTAGCTTCGAGAACACTGTCCAACCATCTCGTCCTCTGTCGTCCCCTTCTCCTTGTGCCCTCCATCTTTCCCAACATCAGGGTCTTTCTGTCTTTAGTAGATTGCTGCATTGTGTACCTCCAGAGACATCCTGGGAACACACCCTCCCTTTTCTACTACAGTCCTAGAATGAAATGCATATTCCCTAAGGAGCAGGGGTTACAAAAATGGAGACAGAGATGCTTACTTCCTGCTGAGGGTCGCTAACAAAAGTTTTCTTCCTGCAGATTGCTAGCTTCTGGATAATTCATATTTTGGGAACTCTTTCCATACTAAGAAGAAATGGATGGATGGAATGTGTCCATGTTGTTGTGAAGGCAGAATTGTGAAAAGCGTGTTCTCCCTTTATGGAGAGCACGTGTTGCGGTGGGGGCCAGCAAGTCACCCCTCTGTTGCTGGGCGGGATCATATGGATGGCCACTGTGGTGATTGGGCTCTGGGTGTCGTTGGGGAGATTTACAAGTTGCAATTTGTTGATGGACAGCCCAGAGCCTATATATTGCAAAGCACGTGGTTTAGGAGCCCTCTTGGCTGCGTGCATCGGATCTCCCTCCCTCCCTCCCTCCCTGTTTTAGGCCTCTGCGTTGACCTTGCTATGCCTGTCATGGGGTCGTCTGCTGTTGGGGCAGGGGCCTGGTAGGAATTTTTCCATTTGGCTGATTGGCTGGTGCCATCTGGTTTTCGCCTACTGCGTAGCAACTAGTCACAACTTGTAAGGTTGGCGGTTAGGCATTGGTTTTAAATTGGTTGTTGGAGGGGCAGTGTTGGCTGTGGTTGCCCCTCCAAGGCTAGAAGGGGCGGAGTTGGCTGTGGCTGCCCCTTCTATGCTGCTGCTGCGCGGGGAATTCCGTTAAAGGAATCCAGGGGCTCGCCATGCTTGTCCGTTACCCCCGGTAGGGGGCCAGGGCCCACGCAAGAGCCCCTGGGAGCATTAGGGGAGAACGGGCGCACATTCTCTCCCCAAAGTGTTTTCCCCTTTACTGACTCCATAGGTGGATGGATGTCAGTTCTGTCCCCAGCGGGACAGATAGTCTTAACCAATGCCTAAGCAACCACTCACATATTTTGTATTTTAATAAAGTTGTGGCCAAAATCATGCCAAAAACCTTAAACAAAATTCTTGTGTGAAGTGTGTTTCATTTGAGGGGTGGTCTGGGGACCTCGACACACAACCAAACAATCTTCAATGTCAAGATAGAGGAGAAAACTAGGGGTTTGTGGGATAGTCACTAAGCTATCAATGGGGACTTTCTGTCTCCCTCTAGATCTGACGTGAGGCAGTGGATTAAGCAGTCTCTCGGAGGGTTGCATCCTCCTCTGTGCTCAGACTGTATCTAGGCTCAACCTGTAAACAACTCAAATATTACAAAACAGTATACACCTTCAGTGACCTCCTCCCAAGGGAAACTAAACTTGGGTAAGCTGTGTAGCTCTGGAACTTCTCTCTGCTCAGAGAAGAGGGGCGAACGTAAAAATATCTCCCTATGTCAATCTGCTGTTATGGGCTGGGTGTGAACCAGGAAGTCCTGGGTTCGAATCACCACGCTGCCATGAAGTTCACCTGGTTGTTATGAGAATAAAATGGGGTAACAGCACCTCACCCACACGGCTGACAGAGTTCCTTGAAGGAAAGGCAGGGTACAAAAGTAGCAGTAAATGAGATGTCGGGAAATGGAGATACCGGAAGCACACCTGAGTCTAGAATTTGTTCTCACGTGTCACAGGTTATTTACACTAGATAGTTACTAATCTATCCCTTTTCTTGCTCAGATGACTTATCTTTATATTAAAGTCATTTAAAAAAAAATTAAAAAAGCAAATGGAATAAAGCTGATAATGACACTTTTCCTGCTAAATCTCTTCAACTTCCAGTTAAGCATATCACGGCTGATAAATACTTCTCTCCTCATATTCCTCTTTCTGTCCTCCCCCATTTGCTCTGAGCTCTTTTTGTAGGCAAATACACACCCAGGTGGCGCTGTGGGTTAAACCACAGAGCCTAGGGCTTGCTGATCAGAAGGTCGGCGGTTCGAATCCCCGCGACGGGGTGAGCTCCCGTTGCTCGGTCCCTGCTCCTGCCAACCTAGCAGTTCGAATGCACGTCAAAGTGCAAGTAGATAAATAGGTACCGCTCCGGCGGGAAGGTAAACGGCATTTCCGTGCGCTGCTCTGGTTTGCCGGAAGCGGCTTAGTCATGCTGGCCACATGACCTGGAAGCTGTACGCCGGCTCCCTCGGCCAATAATGCGGGATGAGCGCCGCAACTCCAGAGTCAGACATGACTGGACCTAAATAAAGGCTTTACCTTTATGCACAAAAAGGACTCCCAGGGTTGTCTAAATAGCTTTTGCTGCCTGAAATGGAGGCATAGCTGTCAACTTTCCCCATTTTTAAAGGGAAATTCCCTTATTCCCGAGCCACAAGGATGCTAGGCTGGCCTCAACTAGGGCCAGTTCCTTCTCCGTACTGGCCCCGACTTGGTGGAACGGTCTGTCACAAGAGACCATGGCCGCCCTGCGGGATTTGGCATCTTTCCGCAGGGCCTGCAAGACAGAGCTGTTCCGCCTGGCCTTTGGGTTGGTTTCAGTTTAACCCTGATGTTTCATTCCTTTATGGTTTGATTGGTGGGCTACTTAACAATGAGGCTGCATTTTAAACTTTAAATCGTATTTTAACCTGCATTTTAATTGATTGTTTTGTATGTTTTGTTGTGATTTTATGGGTGTTAGCCCCTCTGAGCCCGGTCTTGGCTGGGAAGGGCGGGGTATAAATAAAAATTTATTATTTATTATTATTATTATTATTCCGAATAGGATTCCTCACAAGAAAAGGGAAAGGTTGACAGCTATGAATGGAGGGCAAGATGCTGCCCTCATTCCATGGACAGAAGATGATTGGATCTGCAGGTGAATCTTATTTCCAACACTGAAAAATGGGGCAGTAACTTCTGAGGGCGCACCTGAGGGCCGTAGCTCTCTTAGAGGGGAGGCCACGTGGCTCACGGTTCTGGGATTGAACACCTCCCACCTAAAATGAATGGGAAGGTGGCCCTATGGAATAGGAAGCACCTCCCATAGGAGGCTCCCAGTCCAGAGAGCCTAACACATAATTAGGAGATCAGATACATAGAGCTGTAATAGGAACGACATACGACTATCTGTGGAGGAGTGAGCAGCTGGAGACAACTGGACTGTATTCACATTGCCTGCTTATTTTATCCCGTATCCCTGAAAGAAGGAAAAGGAAGGAGCAATGGTGACAGAAAGTCTCATCAGAGAGCGCTAGCTTATAAAACGCAGAGCTGGTGGCACATTTCTACCTTGGGAAATTTGGAAGCTGTGGCCGCCTTGACTGATCTCCCATATAGCTACATGAGATTTTCCATGGTGCTTCTCCGAAGGACAGAGTCTAATCCTTCATGCTGACATCTCCCTGGTGGTTTGATTTACTCTTCGGCTCACCCACAGTTTGCATTTCCACACACGGCTGGGTGTTGCACCACAGACATCTCCATGAAGGACCTTCCATTCACAATCTACCCTGCCTGTCACACCAGTCGGTGCAAGAGCTCCATATTTCATCAACGTTCTCGGAGCGTGGATGGTTTATTCCAAACTGGGTCTGGGACCCACCTTGGCTATGAGGACTATGGTCTTTGGGGCCTGCAGGGGTGAGTAACATGAGTTGTTAATTGCTATGAGGAATGCTGTTTACATGAACTTTGGGCTTGCAAATTCAGATTGGATCCTATGTGGAGAGGGGCTCTTGATCATCTGCTTTCCTCTGATCCCAACTTTTAAATTTCTGGCATAAAAAGAGGTTTTTCTACCTCCACCAGCAGTTGAGATGGGGTTGTTGCTTTTAACCAAATAACTGCCCCAGTGTGATGGAAGAATCTACAACTACGCGCCACATTTCTGCTTATTTTCTAAACAGGACAGGATCCCCTGTTGGGGTTACAATTTTAGAATACTCTGTACCCATATTCTCTGATTATAATCCAAACAACTCTTAGGGCTCCCCCCCCCCCCCGCTTCTTGCCCTGGAGCTTTCCTCGCAAAAACCCACTCTTTGCAGCTGAATTGGAGCAAATGGCAATCCGCAGAAAACTCAAATTGCTGTTTGTAGTGTTTCAACTTTAAAGAGCAGGTTTTCATGCGGAAGGCTCCGGGGCAAAAAAAGAATGTCATTTGGACACGGAGCTTTAAAGCGCTTACCCGTGCCTGGAAAGCGTGGGGTGAAAGGTAAGAGTGGATAAGACCTTATTTGAGCTATTCTTTGGTAATGCGAATTTAACAGAAAACATGGTTTGCAGAGTACAGATAAGAAAGAGTAGATGTATCTTCATCAGAGTAAGAAGTAGGAGATAAGACTTATTGGAGTAGGAGGACAACTCTCAACAGGTGAAGGAGAGGGGAATAGCAAGGTCTGATTTCATCAGGTCTGTTTCAGACTCAGTACTTTAAAGATCAATCCCCAAGGAGCAAAGATGTTAACTTGACAGTGTTTTAGATGCACTGTGAGCACTTCTAATTGGCAAAAGTGACAGAGCTCAGTTTATGCTCAATCCCCATTTATTTATCCACTGGTTGTATGGAAATGTTACACAAACCACTCTGCTGTATGCCCTCCGACATAAGAAGTCTCTGGATTAGAGAATTAAGACTTACCTAATGTGGTTTGGTGTGTGCGCGCACACAAACACACACATACACACACAAACTTTTAAAGGCACCAAGTCTGGGACAGGGTGGGGGAAGAGAAGGGAGCAACCCAGAGTGGCTCAATTGGTTGTGGCTCAATCCCCCTTCCTAGGGGACTCTGGGAGCTGTAGCTCTCTCAGGACTTCTGACAACCCCCATCACTGCTAACAAATGACAGCTCTCAGGAATCTTTGGGGAAAAGCCATGCGGTGCTAGATTTACATATAAGCTAAACAAGCTATAGTTTAGGTCCCCAGTCTCTTGGGGCCCCCCAAAATATACTTCTTCTTAATTGTATTTCACTATTAATATACTTCTTCTTAATTGTATTTCAGTTCAACAATTACTTTGATAAAATACATATTTTGTTACGCGCAAATGGCTTTAGATACCTATTAGGTCCATAAATTACCATATAGCATATGGTGGCGCTGTGCGTTAAACCACAGAGCCTAGGGCTTGCCGATCAGAAGGTCGGTGGTTCGAATCCCCACGATGGGGTGAGCTCCCGTTGCTCGGTCCCTGCTCCTGCCAACCTAGCAGTTCGAAAGCACATCAAAGTGCAAGTAGATAAATAGGTACCGCTCTGGCGGTAAGGTAAACGGCGTTTCCGTGCGCTGCTCTGGTTCGCCAGAAGCGGCTTAGTCATGCTGGCCACATGACCCGGAAGCTGTACGCCGGCTCCCTCGGCCAGTAAAGCGAGATGAGCGCCGCAACCCCAGAGTCGTCCGTGACTGGACCTAATGGTCAGGGGTCCCTTTACCTAGGTCCATAAATTACCATGTAGCATATATTCAAAAAACAGCGACAATTTGTTGTTGACAAATAGCCTGGAGGACAGCTGGACATATAAAGGGCCCCATTACCTTCAGTAGCTCAGGGCCTCATCAAACCTAAATCCGGCCCAGAAGCCATGACTGTTTAAAGTGGCATGATACTGCTTTAAATGCATACTGCGGGTGGATAAAGAGGATTTGGCACATGAGGGCGCAATGCCACTCCCCCTCCCTCTTGTGCGGGACTCTGCCTCATCACCCTCCCAGAAGACCTGGAAATGCCGGGTAATTCTAGACATCGAAAAAACAAAACTCCTGAGATTCACTAGAGCTGCTCCCCGCACCACACCCCAATGACACATTTTGTGTGCAAAGCCCACCCAGGTACCAGAATGTTTGGTTTCAGGACTTGGCAACTCCAGTTTGCTTACACACTTGGAGAGAACGAAACGTTTTGCCACAATCCTACGATGTCTTGCTCAAGAGCAATCTCTGGAACTTGCACCGCCTGCCAGCCTTCTGCCTGAAAGCGTTTTCGGTGCCTTTAACAGCTGCGTGACAGGAGGACAGACAGCTGATTAAAGTCTTTCCTGATCAGGTTGCAGAGAGAGCCTTTGCCTGCTGAAAATTCTGTCACTTACCTCTTAAAGGCACCGATCCCCAGATGAGGTTAAAAGTCGACCTCACCTCACAGGAAGGACCATTAAACGACAGGAATAGCCTGGAGGATTTGTTTTCTGGGAACAGAAGCTGGACTTACTGGGGGGGGGGAGAAGAAGAGGGTTTTAATTTGGAAGAGAGCATTTCCGTGGGAAGACATCCACAGGGCACCATTGCAATGAAAACGGTGGCGTTCGCCTAGTGTCTGGGTGTAACTGGTAAAGCAGCACAACTTGTGCCAATTTTCCATTTAGTGGGTGGGTGAAAAAAATATATGACTGTAAATTGCAGCAGCAGCAGCAGCTCAAGGTTGTACAGCAGGAAAAGTAGCAAGCTGAAGGATGCGACAGAGAGCTGCCCCCCCACAACATGGGCGTACCCAAGGGGGGGCAGGTGGGGGCAGCTGCCCCCCCTAGAAGGCAGCTGCCCCCTCCCCCTAGAAGCAAAAATGATCAGTGTCCGTTCAAAGCAAACCTGAACGACCATGGCTTGCCCCCCCCTAGTTTTGATCCTGGGTACGCCCCTGCCCCACAACCTTTGGCTTGCTTCATGCAGTTCCAGGATGCTTGCTTAAAGTTGGAAGAGTTAGGAAGAAATGTTTTTTGTTTTTTTGATTTTTAAATTATATTTATTGGGTTTTAAACAGAAAACAGAAAAAGAAACTTAACATAATTGTCAGGCTGCAAGGGTTCCTTTCCCCAGCTGGCCGTTCAAAGAAAGACTTTGAGCCATTGAGCTATTAAGCTTTAATCTAGGCTAATTACTTTACAATGCGGAGTACATCGTAAACACATCCGTTAATCACTATCAGATTCCTGGAATGGCCCCTGGCGATTCTCCCGCCAGGAAGCCCACCTTGGAAAACGAAAGCATCCGGTCCATCTCTTCTTCCCTTCCCCTCCTATGTTGCGATGGCTCTGCTTGGCTGGTCGAAGCCCTCCCACCGCCTTCCTTTCTCCCGAACTTCCCCCAGAGGAGGAGGAGGAAGAGGAGGAGGGGTCTGACTCCAAGATCGCAGGCTGTTCCCAGTACTCACTCAAAGCCGGGCTGGAAGGGGGGGCAGCCCCCTGACAATAATACTAAGTACAAAATACAAAATACAAAAACACAAACATCATAATTTCCCATTCATCTTGTCTAGTCATGTTGGGGTGACTTCCTCCCCTGCTGCGTTTCAATGTCAATCATCTGTGGTAATTTCCTCTCATCTTTCATTATTTTTTCTTATATTACTTATATTCTCATCTTATAATCGTCTTAACCAAAAATCATACATTTACATTACTTAATCCTATTATTCTAATCTGTAAGCCGTCATTTCTTCCAGCTTTTTTCTATCTTTAAATCTTACAATAGTTCTTTAAATATACTTTAAATTTCTTCCAGTCTTTTCCCACCGTCTCCTCCCTCTGGTCGCGTAGTTTCCCGGTCAGTTCGGCGAGTTCCATATAGTCCATCATTTTCATCTGCCATTCTTCTATCGTAGGTAAATCCTGTGTCTAGGAAGAAATGTTAAGCATGTGCCCTGAACTTTTCGAACTTACGTGCTTGAATTTTTCAAAAAGAAGATTCCAGTTTCAGAGGAGAAGTGAGGCTATAGTGTCCATTATAAGGACTCTGAAATCTGAGGGTGGGAAGCTTAGAGAAGCTAAGGAACCGTTGTCATCTCCTGCTTTCATTGACTGATGGAGAGACACTGGAAAATGCAGCTCGCCGCTCAAACCTTTCCCCTACCCCTGCCGTTATTCGGTGGTGGGGATGTTGCATTGTGTTAAGCTGGCTGTTCTGAAAACCCCTACGGTCAAATTTGGATCCTGGGTCAGGGGAAATTGCAGTCACTTCGCACGTTGTTGTTCAGTCATTCAGTTGTGTCCGACTCTTCGTGACCCCATGGACCAAAGCATGCCAGGCACGCCTATCCTTCACTGCCTCTCGCAGTTTGGCCAAACTCATGTTAGTAGCTTCGAGAACACTGCCTAACCATCTCATCCTCTGCCGTCCCCTTCTCCTTGTGCCCTCAACCTTTCCCAACATCAGGGTCTTTTCTAGGGTGTCTTCTCTTCTCATGAGGTGGCCAAAGTACTGGAGCCTCAACTTCAGGATCTGTCCTTCTAGTGAGCACGCAGGGCTGATTTCTTTGAGGATGGATAGGTTTGATCTTCTTGTAGTCCATGGGACTCTCAAGAGTCTCCTCCAGCACCATACCAGAGGCTAATTCAGGGGGTAGGCAACCTAAGGCCTGTGGGCTGTGTGCGGCCCAATCGCCTTCTCAATCTGACCCGTGGACAGTCTGGGAATCAGCGTGTTTTTACATGAGTGGAATGTGTCCTTTTATTTAAAATGCATCTCTGGGTTATTTGTGGGGCCTGCCTGGTGTTTTTACCTGAGTAGAATGTGCGCTTTTATTTAAAATGCATCTCTGGGTTATTTGTGGGGCCTGCCTGGTGTTTTTACCTGAGTAGAATGTGTGCTTTTATTTAAAATGCATCTCTGGGTTATTTGTGGGGCATAGGAATTTGTTCATTCCCCTATAGTCTGGCCCACCACATGGTCTGAGGGACGGTGGACCGGCCCACGGCTGAAAAAGGTTGCTGACCCCTGGACTAATTTCTAGCCTGCTGAAATAAAAGATAAAACTCATGTTGATTTTTGTCACAGCCAATACCATCCAGCGTAGAACTCATACTGTTATGAGTTGGGGGAGGACAAAACCCATAGCCCGGGGGGGGCACATCCTCCCACTTTAAGGACCCTGAGTCAGGCACAGCAAGGCGTGCCCGGGCCAGCTAGTAAAAGATAAAACTCATGTTGATTTTTGTCACAGCCAGTACCATCCAGCGTAGATTCAATATACTGTTATGTCATGAGTTCTTGGGTGCTAAGTTTCTCGGGCATGTGGATGTTAGAATTTAATTAAGGCTTGGGATGTCAAAAGCTAATTAAGATAGGCTAGTTGACCCATGTGTGTATTTGAACTGTGTACTAGATGCTCCTAATCCTCTGGAATCAACGTGTGTCAAAAGCTAATTAAGCCAGGACTAAGCCAGTGAGGCGATAGACTGGAGATAAGGAGCGATTAGGACAGGTAAGGATCAAGGACAAATCTCATTTGCAAATGAGTGGCCCTCCCTCCCTCCCTCAGCTGAGAGTTAGTTTTAAAAAGCAAGGCTGGTGTTTTAGATGAGATTTTTAGGATTGCAGTTGGCAGTTATACAATTGAGATAGTAAAGCACTGGGCTAGAGAGCAATGGCTGAGTTCTCCAAGGCTGCCGTAGCACTGGGTGAAGCAAGGGTATTTTGGAGTGTGGTGCTGGGAAGCCCTCCATCATAGGCTCAGGTTGGATATAGTGGAACCTCGATTTACGAATTTAATGCGTTCCGAAAGCACACTCGTAAGTCGAAAATTTCGTAAGTCGAAAAACGGCATTCCCATAGGAATGCATTGGAAATGTAAGTCGAAAAATTCGTAAGAAAACCCTATGTAAACCTTTGTAAGTCGAATAAACCCCATCTAAAACTTTGTAAGTCGAGTAAAACGCATCTAAAATCCAAGCGGATTTCCTTTCAGAAGTCGAAAAATTCGTAGGCGCGTGGCCGCTTTCGTAAGTCGAAAAATACGTAAGTAGAGTACTTCGTAAGTCGAGGTTCCACTGTATATGGTAAAGGTAAAAGGTAAAGGACCCCTGGACAGTAGAGTCCAGTCAAAGGCGACTATGGGGTTGTTCATCTTGTTTTCAGGCCGAGGGAGCCGGCGTTTGTCCACAGTCAGCTTTCCGGGTCATGTGGCCAGCATTGCTAAACCGCTTCTGGTGCAACAGGACACCATGACGGAAACCAGAGCCATTTACCTTCCCGCCACAGTGGTACCTATTTATCTACTTGCACTGGTGTGCTTTCAAACTGCTTGGTTAGCAGAGGCTGGGACAGAGCGACGGGAGGTCACCCCGTTGCAGGGATTCGAACCGCCGACCTTCTGATCAGCAAGCCCAAGAGGCTCAGTGGTTTAGATCACCACACCACCCGCGTCCCTGCATGTGTAAATAGGTGATATATCATAAAGACAACATAGTCTCCCCTGTGCCTCATTTTCCAAAAGGAACCACGGACCCTGGGGAAATGCCTGGAACCCCAGAGATCTTGCACCGCTCAGAGATTGGGGTGGCATGTAAGAGTACCTTCTATTTGCTTTCCAGTTCTCTCCCAGTTCTTAGAGAGATGGAGGCCCACAGACAAGAGGCTGAATTGCCGGATATGATTCTGCACTCTAGTGCCAAGCGCTGTCATTTGGACATGGCAGAATATTTCAGTTATCCTCTGCAGGGTGGATTTGATTTAAATCAAATTGATTTAAATCACGATTTAAATCACTAGTCAGTAAGGCTTGATTTAAATCACTAGTCAGTAAGGCTTGATTTAAATATTTTTTTTTTACAGAAAGACTCATTCTTGCTGGTATAATCTTAATATTTACAACCATATGAAGGTTTCATTTTTGGAATAATAAATTTTCAGAGTAGTTTTTACAGTTATATCAAAAATTACTGATTTGGTTATACTACTAGAAATACATAGACAGATAATTATGAAATTATGGTGAGGTTTAATAAGTTAACTGTTTATATTTGGAAAACTTTTCTGCTGTACTTTATTGGAAGGAGAAAAATAATCATTTCCTTAATAACCATTTAAACAATTTATTTAACTAAAACAATAACATGATAGCATATGCATCCATGTTTGTTAACTGATGTGGTTAAACATTTTTTTAAAAAAACTTAGACTGAGTTTTAGCACACTTGATAAAACAAATCCTTATTTCCTGATGAATAGCCTTTGGACTACAATGTAATTTAAATAGAAGACTATATTTAGAAAGATTTTTCTTCCAAAAGCATTTTATTTTAAAAATCCGATTTAAATTTTAAAAAACTGATTTTTTATTTTTTTTTAAACGGTTGATTTTTATCCACCCTGATCCTCTGGGCCTTGCACAGTACTCTCTCCATCTCTGCCTGCCAGCTCAAAAGCAAAAAAAGACACACGTGGGGGGGGGGCAATATCTATGGTAATGAGACTTCTGTAGCCCAAGGGAGCAGCATAACCCTGTTGCTACATGTAAGCAGTACGTGTCTGCAGTTTTCCTTACAGAAATTAACAAGTAAGAAGCAATGCAGTTCATAGCAGGACAGCGCTAGCCGTAGTTTAGCTGGTGAGTAAATCCAACCAAAAAGACACCTGATAGGTTGAGGACTGTGTTGGTGTATGCAATAAAGGAAAACCAGAAAATATGTTCTCTTGTGCTGTATGTCACCTCGAGCCGACCTGCAGCTCTGGGTTAGCTTCTATGCCAATGCTGCGTTCCTAATAATAATAATAATAATTTATTAGTTGTACCCCGCCCATCTGGTCGGGTCCCCCCAGTCACTCTGGGCGGCCTCCAACAGATATTAAAATACATTAAAATATCACAGGTTAAAAACTTCCCTAAACAGCAGTGGCGTAGCGTGGGTTGTCAGCACCCGGGGCAAGGCAAGTAATTTGCGCCCCCTAACCCGTGGATTTTAGCACTCGAGTCTCTTCCACTAGATTAGTTAAAGAAGGTCCCAGTTCCAATCCTACCCCTCACCCACCGCTGCAACATAGACTCATAGGATTGTAGGGTTGGAAGGGTTCCCCAAAGGTCCTCTAGTCCAACCCCCTGCAATGCAGAGGAATCACAGCTAAGGAACTCCTGCCATATAGGCATCCAAACTGTGTTTAATAACCTTCAGTGAAGGAGAGTCCACTACCTTCCAAGGCAAAATAATGTAATTGTGGAGTTGAAAGGGCCCTCAAGGGCCATCTAGTCCAACCCCCTGCAATGCAGAAATCACAGTTACAAGAATTCCTGACAGATGGCCACCCACTTTCTGTTTGAAAACCTCCAGGGAAGGAGAGTCCACACCCTAGCTTCTTTGCAATATGTTTTGTATTTTATCTGTCTTGTTTAACTTTTTGTAAGCCACCCTGAGTCCTGTTTTTTTGGGGGGGGGGAGGTGGAATAAAATAAATAAATAAATAAAAATACTCCAATTCAGAAAGATCGCCTCCCTAAGGTTGGTTTGAATCCATTGGCCCTCTCCAATGGATTCAATTCTCCAAATTAAAAAGGCCTGGGCACTAGCTGGGGATGCCTCCTCGCGCGAGACATCGGAGAGCCGCCAGGCAGAAACTGCGGGGCGCAGAGGTTTGGCCTGTGGGAAGTGGCTTCCTGCGGCCGCGCTTCCTTAGCCGGGCGATGCGAGCACTTTGGATGAGCGTGTGCGTAATGGCATTTGCTGGCACGGCTCCCATCCCTCCTCTCTCGGGCCGAATGCAGGCGGCAGGCTCCTCGGGGCAGGGACTCGCTCGCCCGGGTGCACAGCGCCATATTTACCGTGGTAGCTGGGCAAACCAATAACAAAACGCCGACGGGCAGAGTTGCACGCGCGCTTTCTCCTCCTCCACTGCGCAAAGTAGCTTTCGTTCTCCTTCCCCCGGGCGCCCTTGTGCTTTCGGAGCCAGAAGTTGGCAACTGTCCCCAGACTCCCTGGCCCATCCGAGGCGCGCCTCCCCCCCCAAACTTCCCCGGGGCGCTTGTCCCCCCAAGACGGACCCCGGGGCTGCTTTTCCCCGGCACGGCCACTAGAGGGAGCTTCGCTCTCTCTCCCCCCTCCCCTTTCCCTCCCCCCTCCTCCTTGGCTTCCAGCTGTTCCCGCCAGAGACGGGGGGGAGGACTTGCGGGGGGGAGGAAAAGTGCCGGGAGGGGGGCGCTGGCCGCTTGGCAAAGCCGCCTCTCTCCTGCTCCTCCTCCTGCCCTGCTGCTTTGCTGCCGGGACCCCGGAGCGTCGGCGGAGAAGGAGCCGAGCACAGGCAGGGAAGCACGCCCGGCGTTGCAGCTGAGCGCCGAGGCCAGCGCGCCCCCCCCAGATGTTGCGCCCGGTGCAGCTGGCACCCCCTGCACCCCCCACGCTACGCCACTGCTAAACAGGGCTGCCTTGAGGTATTTTCTGAATGTCAGATAGTTGTTTATCTCTTTGACCTCTGCTGGGAGGGCGTTCCACAGGGCGGGTGCCACTACCGAGAAGGCCCTCTGCCTGGTTCCCTGTAGCTTTGCTTCTCGCAGTGAGGGAACTGCCAGAAGGCCCTCGGCGCTGGATCTCAGTGTCCAGGCTGAACGGTGGGGGTGGAGACGCTCCTTCAGGTATACAGGACCGAGGCCGTTTAGGGCTTTCAAGGTCAGCACCAACACTTTGAATTGAATTCTGTCATTCCGGCCAGTGCCGGATTTATGTATAAGCTAAACAAGCTATAGCTTAGGTTCCCACACTCTTGTGGGTCCCCCAAAAAATTAAAGGGAGAAAAAACCCCAGAAGTACATTTCCAAAATATAAGATAAAAAACAAATAAAATAAAACCTACACACAGCAACAGTGTTTTGTGTTGTGTAGGTTACTACGATGTGTAAGTAAGCCTGCTAGCCTCCTAAAATATCACTGGTTTGCTCATTTCTATATACAGTATAGGCTATAGGGTGCCTACATTCTGCATGGACTGGTTGTTTTGTTAAGTGAAAATGGCTTTAGATACTTATTAGGTCCATAAATTACCATATAGCATATATTCAACACAAAAAACAGCGGCAATTTGTTGTTGACAAAGGACAGCTGGACATATAAAGGGCCCCATTACCTTCAGGAGCTTAGGGCCTCATCAAACCTAAATCCGGCCCTGATTCCGACTTTGCACAGAGAAGCTCACCTCGGATTTTTGGAAGTGGGGAGTCGCCATGCAAGTTGCTGCAAAGAACTACATCCCTTCCAAGTGTCCCGATTTCCCAGACAGTCCCGGAATTACAGTCCCAGTTTCTGATGTGATCCCTGAATGTCCCACGCATATTGTGGAGAAAGTGACTTGGAAGACGTTTTTCTCCCTCTCTCAATACTAGAACTCAGTGGCATCCAGCGAAGATGAGATTTTGGACAGACAAAACAAAGAATTCCTTCACACAATGCATAAGTAAAATAATGGAATTCAAACCCCATAAAAGGTAGCGTTGGCAATTGCTTAAAAATAATTAAAAATCTCATTTGCAGTTAGTTTGGAAATTAAGGACTTTATTTATTTCCTGGTGCCAACTCTTTCCTGCCTGAGGAAACTGAAGGTGTCACAATTAAGTAGGAACTTTTGGTGCAGATAAACAATGCCTGCCATAGGATTAAGAAAATTAATTTTGTTTGATGCAGGACAAAGATAACTCAGGACTATAACCAGCCAGCTTCTTATACTGGCATTCAGGCTGCATTCCCATGGCTGTTTATTCGATTTTCATGAAACTTCCCTGTCAGGTTCTGCATTATATTTGAGCTTCCACACTACAGAAGGGCCACTTCCTGGAATGATAATGGAATATAGCCACCAGTTTGGCGCTCATTTCCATGTTTTCAGCTTCCATAAAAACAACCCCATTTGCAAATGAGTGCTAAACTTGCGTTATATTCCACTATAGTTTCACTATTTTGGCCTCCCCCACCTGCCTAATGGTAGGGCCGGTGGCCCTTCCCTATCAGTCAGCATTCTGTGATCACTGAGCATGCTCAGTCCTCACAGGGCTGATTTTGGCACACGCCTCTCAGATGTCTCTCTCCCTTAGAGAATGAGGTTTTGTTTTATTTTATTGGACTTCTGCAAACCTCAGGGTCATCTGAAGCTTACAGATACCTCCGTCTTGTGTCTCTGGATGGTGCTGTTTTGGCCACATGAGGACCCACACTTGGAGAATGAGTTCGCTATTAGCAAATACAATTCTGTGCGTGTTTATCCTACTCTTACCTTCAAGGAGCTCAGGGTGCCTCTCCAATTTCTTTTTCACCCCTTCTGTCCTTGTAACGATTCTGTGAGGTAGGTTAGGCTGAGAGACAGTAACCATAGCTGTCAACCCTCCCTTTTTTGCGGAAACTCCCTTATTCCAAAGCCGTTTCCCGCTGCTATCCCGGATTGTTGATATCCCTTAAATTTCCCGGATTTCAAAGGAAGCAGCTCCTCTCCCTCCCTGCCGGCCAGGGAGGCTCCTCAGCTGCGTTGCTCGGCTGCCAATAAGGAGTCTGAGACCGACTGGGGGCGGAGCTTGCATGGCTTGTGCAGCCAGACCCTCACGCCCAACCAGACAGACAGCCTGCCTGCCGTCTATGCGCTCGCTCTTTCGCTCTTCCGTTCGCAGCGCAGCCTCTGGAGCGCAGGGTGGCGAGACTACTTGGTGCCATTGCACCGCCCTCGCGGCATCCCTTATTTTCAAATCCGAGTTTGAAAAAATCCCTTATTGTCAAATCCGAAAGTTGATAGCTATGAGTAACTGGCCAAGGTCACCTGGTTCTCATTTTGCAATCAAACCTAGGACTGCTTGCCATGTGTTTTATTGCCGTAGCGGCAGTTTTTCATCGGACCAAGAGACAGTGCAATATAATAAATAATAATAATAATAATAATAATAATTAATAATAATAATAATAAATAATTTATTACTTACACCCCGTCCATCTGTCTGGGTCTCCCCAGCCACACTCTGGGCAGCTCCAACAGAATATTAAAACCACGATAAAACTTCAAACATTAAGAACTTCCCTAAACAGGGCTGCCTTCAGATGTCTTCTAAAAGTCAGATAGTTGTTTATTTCCTTGACATCTGACAGGAGGGCGTTTCACAGGGCGGGCGCCACTACCGAGAAGGCCCTCTGCCTGGTTCCCTGTAACTCCACTTCTCGCAGTGAGGGAACCTCCAGAAGGCCCTTGGAGCTGGACCTCAGTGTCCGGGCTGGACGATGGGGATGGAGACACTCCTTCAGGTATACTGGGCCAAGACCGTTTAGGATTTCAAAGATCAGCATCAACACTTTGAATTGTGCTCGGAAACATACTGGGAGCCAATGGAGGTCTTTCAGGACCGGTGTTATGTGGTCTCAGTGGCCGCTCTCAGTCACCAGTCTAGCTGCCGCATTCTGAATTAGTTGTAGTTTCTGGGTCACCTTCAAAGGTAGCCTCACATAGAGCGCATTGCAGTAGTCCAAGCGGGAGATAACTAGAGCATGCACCACTCTTGCGAGACAGTCTGCGGGCAGGTAGGGTCTCAGCCTGCATACCAGATGGAGCTGGTAGACAGCTGCCCTGGACACAGAATTGACCTGTGCCTCCATGGACAGCTGTGAGTCCAAAATGATTCCCAGGCTACACACCTGGTCCTTCAGGGGCACAGCCAATGCAGATCTCTCAGGACCAGTGTTATGTGGTCTCGGCGGCCACTCCCAGTCACCAGTCTAGCTGCCGCATTCTGGATTAGTTGGAGTTTCCGGGTCACCTTCAAAGGTAGCCCCACGTAGAGCGCATTGGAGTAGTATGCTGTATAGTTGAACTAGAACTGGAGAGATTAGTTGACTGGGTGACTTTGGATCTTGCAACGTAATGTTATGCTGGGCGGGGGGACATGCTCACCGAGATCCCTGGGCATTGTACCCCCACTTCAAGTACCAGCCTATCTATCAACTCTTTCTATTGCTAGTCATCGTTTCGCTTTTATTAAAGCACGGTTTAATGTCTTCCCCTCAAACGTCCTTTTTCATAGATTTTATAGGGCCAAGTTCCGGTCTTATGTGCCTGTGATAACCGTTCGATTGAATCTCTTCATCACATAGTGTTTGTCTGCTCCTTGTATTCTGCTGCCCGAAAGACTCTATTACTTCCATTAACTCAAAAATTACCAGGGTATTTGGAAGAGTCTTACCTTGCTCTTCTGTTGCAAGATTCAGACTCGATTATAACCCTACATATGGCAAAATTTCTGACATCAGTTCTGACACTTAAGAAACGCAATGGATTGTTATATACAGCTTGAAATGTTAATATTAATTTTTATCATATTTTATTCAATTGAGTATCCCTTTTAATCTATTTTACTGTTAGAAATTGTAAACCAGACTGTGCTGTTTCTGTTTTTGGTTGTTTTGTCTATGGGCTTAAAGCCGAAATAAAATGAGTTGAGTTGAGTCGAGGTGACTTTGGATCATCTGGTGACTTCTTGCAACCTAACCTACATTGCAGGGTTGTGTGTATAAATGAGGATTCAAAGAGAAGAACTATGGACACATCCCTGACCTTCGGAAAAGTCTGGGACAGAAAATACAATTCACAACGATCGTGTTGATTTCTTAAAAGTTCAATTTGAGATTTCAAGTGTGCATTTATTGCTTGGAAGACTGCTAACATACCAAAAGTTTTTGTTCACAAATTTGATGAGCTTTATTTGGACTGGATGTTGCATTTTAAATTAAGTAGATCGATTATATTGTATTTGTGGTTATCGTAAGACTGGTCCTTTGTAATTATTGGTACTTCAGTTGTACCCCTCATTCCCAGAGTGCTTGTTAGGTTCTCTCTACTTGACATCCACTGTTTAAATCACTACATGACACAGGTAACAGTTCGAAGTCTTATTGAGGTCAGTTTCATGGTTAAAGGAAGTAATTTATCCAAAATGTGAGACTAGGGTCACATTCACACCATGCATCTATAATAATAATAATAATAATAATAATAATAATAATATTTTTTTATTTGTACCCCGCCCATCTGGCCGGGTCTCCCCAGCCACTCTGGGCAGCTTCCAACAAATATCAAAATACATTAAAATATCACAGATTTAAAAACTTCCCTAAACAGGGCTGCCTTCAGGTATTTTCTAAATGTCAGATAGTTGTTTATCGCTTTGACCTCTGATGGGAGGGTGCTCCACAGGGCGGGCGCCACTACCGAGAAGGCCCTCTGCCTGGTTCCCTGTAGCTTCGCTTCTCGCAGTGAGGGAACCGCCAGAAGGCCCTCAGCGCTGGACCTCAGTGTCCGGGCTGAACGGTGGGGGTGGAGACGCTCCTTCAGGTATACAGGACCGAGGCCGTTTAGGGCTTTAAAGGTCAGCACCAACACTTTGAATTGTGCTCGGAAACGTACTGGGAGCCAATGTAGATCTCTCAGGACCGGTGTTATGTGGTCCCGGCGGCCACTCCCAGTCACCAGTCTAGCTGCCGCATTCTGGATTAATTGCAGTTTCCGGGTCACCTTCAAAGGTAGCCTCACATAGAGCGCATTGCAGTAGTCCAAGCGGGAGATAACTAGAGCATGCACCACTCTGGCGAGACAGTCCGCGGGCAGGTAGGGTCTCAGCCTGCGTACCAGATGGAGCTGGTAGACAGCGCCCTGGACACAGAATTAACCTGTGCCTCCATGGACAGCTGTGAGTCCAAAATGACTCCCAGGCTGCGCACCTGGTTCTTCAGGGGCACAGTTACCCCGTTCAGGACCAGGGAGTCCCCCACACCCGCCCGCCCCCTGTCCCCCAAAAACAGTACTTCTGTCTTGTCAGTCAGTGCCCATTTAAAGCATATGATTTCTCCGAAAGACTTCAGAGGGCTGTAGTTTACTCCTCACAGAGCTACAGTTGCCAGCACTCTTAATAAACTATAGTTCCCACGATTCTTTGCAGTGTGTCTGTGTGCCATGTGCTTTAAATGAGACAGGCTTAATTTAATTTCGGGTGCCTACCAAAGAAGGAAGAAGAGATTGGGGACAATGGTTCTGTTTATTAAATGATAGTATGATTTTGCTGACTTTTTCAGAGCACAGCAGTCAGCCAGAAGACACAGAGACTTTGAACCATGGAAGATCCTTCTCATCATTTTGGGCGCTTCGATTGCAGCAGCCATCGCCATCGGTCTCTTCGTTTACTTCATACACTTTCCGCAAGACAGGAAATATGGTAAATATCGTGTTCGATTTGTAGAGCTGCTTTCTGAATGGAAGTATTGTACCTGTCACTTTTCCATGGGGTCTGGGTAAAAGCCAAATCCAGTAGAATCAAAATGGTTTCCTGCAATCAAATTCAATATTATACAGCAAATACCACAGGTCAAGTATTCGCCAACACCACAAAAACATGGCTCCAAGGCCCAGATCAGTAACAAAAAAAGGGGACGTGGGTGGTGCTGTGGGTTAAACCACAGAGCCTAGGGCTTGCTGATCAGAAGGACGGCGGTTCGAATCCCCCCGACGGGGTGAGCTCCCGTTGCTTGGTCCCTGCTCCTGCCCACCTAGCAATTCGAAAGCACGTCAAACTGCAAGTAGATAAATAGGTACCGCTCTGGCGGGAAGGTAAACGGCATTTCTGTGCGCTGCTCTGGTTTGCCAGAAGCGGCTTAGTCATGCTGGCCACATGACCCGGAAGCTGTACGCCGGCTCCCTCGGCCAACACCGTTGTGATCCATGATTTTATTGTGGTCTTGTGAGTATCGCTTGTAAAAACGATGAGGATCCATAACTATCTGTGCCCTGGATTCATGTTTTTGCACCTTTGCAGTGCAAGAAGGCATCAGATCCATGATTTTTATGATTCAGAGAATGGAGGCAAATTTGACAGTGGTTATGGGGAGGGAACAATGAAAAAAATATCATTCAGTTCCACTAGGATCTGTTTTACTGCATCCACTGTTTCTCTGAGCACACATAGATGTCTTTTCTTGCTTTCTCTCGATTCCACCCCCAGTCACTCTGCCTGCCCCCTCTACTGAGCTCCCAGATCAGTCCCCTTTCCCTTCTTTTCTCTCAGTTGCTCCACTTTCTGTTCAGCCGCTCAAGGGCTGCTCTGAACCTTAAAAATCACAGAGGGTTAGAAGAGGAAGTCGGAAAGAGCATCACTCTTCGCGCTTCCTCCTTCAGGTCCATGGACTTTCTGAAAGTGGGGAAAGGTAACTGTGCTGGTCCCGTGGGTTACCCAAAAGGCAAGGTCCAAGTCCGGTCCGTGGTAAGAGGTGCAACGTAAAGGCAGTCCGTGGTAACTGAAGCTGGGTGCAGGGCAGGGAGTCAGGCAGAGTCAGGAACAGGTAAGCAAGCAGGGAACCAGGGCAGGGCAGGAGCTCAGGCAGGGAAGCAGGACAGGTTTCAAGCAGAAACACTGGCAGGAACTGGTAACCAACAATGTTGCTCCTGCAACTTGGGGCTGGGGCTGGCTGGCTTTTATCTGCCCCGAGGCAGAGGGCGGCCCCGATCCTCTGGGGACTCGCCTCTCCTGGCTTGGAGGCGAGCACTCCTCCTGTGGGAACTCAGTTCCCTTCGCCTTTCTGCCCTGAGCCTCTGCAGCTCAGGAGAGGCTGGAGGGTTACCGGACCCAGAGGCAACTTCAGCTTCCCCTGACGGGACTGGGAGTGGAGCACCTGCAGGCAATGGGTCCTCCATCCCATCAGGAGCCAGAGCAGACTCAGCAGATGCTTGCACCTGAGGATCCAGCACAGGTGAGGACCCTTCCAACTCAGGCCCTAGCCCCGGATCTGCTGGTTCTGGAGGCGGGGAATCCTGTGCAGGCTGGGATCCCTCAGGTTCAGCATCTGAGTCTGAATCCCAGACCATCACAGTAACAGCCCATGCCACCTCATGACAGAGGAGCATTGAGTCTGGAGGAGGAGGAGACACAGGTCTTTGTGTCTGTGTAATTTTTATAGTAAAATGAACTCGCAGGTGGAACTTGACCCATCCATACCATATTTCACCATATTTCAGTTCAATAAGGTTATTGTGCTAGCCAAAGACCGTGACAAAACCATACGAATGCAGTCATTAAAAATATAGAGCAAATACTCTTCAAAAGCCAACAGAACCAAGCAAGGCAAGCGAGACTGTAAATGGGGAGCCACCACAACTATACGCAGTGTGCTTCAAATTATACCTCCGAATCTGCCTTACAATTTACTGCAATTTTGCCCAGTTCCTTCTTCCTAATCTTTCTTGCCGCCAGTGAAAACGTGCCAATCTGTGAGTCACTGAGGGGTTCAAGTCATTCAGCAGCCACAGAACACTCTTCGACTGCAGGAGATTTAGAAAACCATGCTTTATAGCAGTGGTTCCCAATTGCCGTATTTTTCGCTCTATAAGGCGCACCTGACCATAGGACGCACCTAGTTTTTAGAGGGAAAAGCCCATTTTTTTTTTAGGATCAGCTCAAATTTCTGCAGCTTCTTTTGCAAAGGAGAAAAGCCCCATTTTTTAAGGATCAGCTCAAATTTCTGCAGCTTCTTTTGCAAAGGAGAAAAGCCCCATTTTTTGAGGATCAGCTCAAAGTTGTTGAGCTTACTTTGCAAAGGGAAAAAACCCTGTTTTATGGGGTTTAACTCACAGTTCTGCAGCTTCAGGAAGCCATTTCTACAGTTTCCAGACAGATAATCTAATCAGCCAGTCACATGTCGCTGGGGAAACAGCCTCCCTCTGCAAGGACGCGGGGCTGGAATCTCTCCCTTATCTCTCTCCCCGATCATTTGCTGAGCTTCCTTTCAACACCCCCTTCTCTCTCTTTTTTTAAAAAAAGCACAATCTGCTTTTGCCCCTGGGCAGTTCAGCTCCACACATTCGCTGCATAAGACGCACAGACATTTCTCCTTTTTTAGGAGGAAAAAGTGCGTCTTATGGAGCGAAAAATACGGTAGTGGTTTCACCACAGCCCCATCCCTTGCCAACTAATTTTTGCATGGTAATGTCACAAATTTTATGGTCTGCTTTAGCGCTGTGCGGCTTTTCAATATATTGGCCAAAATCGGTTTTGAAATCACACTGTGTTAACAATTTTGACCCTGCAATACACAGCAATATATTGCTCCTCACTCAAGGGAGCGCAGGGCAGCCAATTTCAAGGCACCACTGATATCGCACCATGATCTCAGCCAGGGCCGGATTTAGGTCTGATGAGGCCCTGAGTTACTGAAGGTAATGGTGCCCTTTATATGTCCAGCTGTCCTTTGTCAACAACAAATTGCCGCTGTTTTTGTGTGTTGAATATATGCTATATGGTAATTTATGGACCTCATAGGTATCGAAAGCCATTTGCACATAACAAATAGGAGCTTACACAACACAAAACACTGTTGCTGTATGTAGGCTTTATTTTATTTGTTTTTTATCTTATATTTTAGAAATGTACATCCAGTTTATTTTTCCTTTAATTTTTTTGGGGCCCCCAAGAGAGTCTCAAAGACTTCCTCATTTTTTAGGATCTATAAGGTTGACCAAAACCTTATCTTAACTGCGCAACATGTTCAAAGCACATAACATTAGTCCATGAAGCAGTAAGCCGCCTGCTTCCACTGTCATTCAGGCCAGACCATCTTAAGCCTCCAATGAAGTGATCAGCTCTTCCGATACACTTAGAAGATCTAGTCACACATGTGATCTTGTTAATTGTAGCTATTATTATTATTATTAACTAGTTGAATTTAGCCCGTTGATAACGGGCGCTAGAACATAGGGGCTGCGCGGGAGGAGAAGAAGCAGCGGCCGGAGGAGCCGAGCGGCGGGATGGGCGAGCGGGGAACGGCGGGCCGGCGAGCGGCGCCGCCCGCGGGAGGGGGCGACTCGCGGAGGGGCGCCAGAACAGCAGCCCGAGCCGGAGCCCGAGCAGTGGGCCTCGGCAGCTTCGGAGGCGGCGGCAGCGGGTGAGCGCAGGCGGACAGGGGCACCCCGGCAGGAAGCCATCCTCCCCATGTCCGTGCGAGGCAGCGGCGCTGGCGCAACTGACAACGCGCGTGCGCCGCCGCTGCCTTCCGGACACGCCCCCTCTCCAATCCCTGCTCCAATCCCTGCATCTGTGTCGGACATGCGCAGTAGCGCACTTCCGTGACACACGGAAAGTTGGACGCAGGGACACAGCCACTTTATTATATAGGATTGAATTTGTATATGTATTTATACAAAGACATTTATACGTTTGAAAGACAACGGGAAATTAAACACCACTGTTCAAGTGTCATAGTACCTGAACAAGCCTCAAACACAATTACAGTGGTCCCTTGACTTACGAATTTAACCCGTTCCGAATGGACACTCGTAGGTCGAAAAGTTTGTAAGTCGAAAAAAGCGATTTCCCATAGGAATGCATTGGAGAAAAAATATTCAGAAAAATTCGTAAGTCGAAAAAACTGCACCTAAATTCGTAAGCCGAAAAAAACGCATCTATTTTTTTTTTCCAAATAATTTTTATTGGTTTTACAGATTTTGTCTGACCCCGATTCAGGCCAGATCACCACATTTTTAACAACTTCAAGTGACTTCCTCACACCCCCCCTCATTGTTTTCATTTACATACATCTATCTTTTTTAACAGGTTCCTAATTCATAATCAAATATTTAATTCTTAAACTTAATTCCCTTAAAAATTCTCTCACATTTTCTGCACACTTAAAATTACTTCAATCATATCCCTATTGCCTCCCCCAATCCCTAGGGCAAACAGCTTGAAAATTTAACCTTGCTTATCATTTGTAATATATATCAATCATAAAACAGTTATATTTCAAAATACATAATGTAACCTTCATATTGTCCTTTAATCAGTCCTTGACGATTCTATATTTCAAAACCAGGAGACCACCAAAGAGTTACTTAATATAATATTCTCATCCTATTCCTGCCGGCTCCGACACCCAGAACCATTGTCTCTGCTGCACAGGGACATCCAAAACGGCATCCTCCCAAGTCATTGGCCGATCTTTCTTTTGTTTATCCATGACGTCTCGGCTCCTGTTCCGCTGGTTGTCTTGGAAATGTGGCTTGCTGACTTTTCTTCTGATGATTTTCTTACGTCTTAGAGTAGCAGCTCCTTTGGTCTTATATTTGAAAAGTCTCTTCTTGCAGCTGGTTGATGCTACTGTAAACTTTCGCTGGTCAGCCTTGACGCATGCACTCTCCACCAAATTTGTTTGTATATCCTGTCCAATTGTGCCGTTGTTTTGAATTTGCCTTATCTCGTTCTCAGAGACTCTCCGAGCATTACGCATTTCAGCTGTGCTCTCCCTCAGCTCTGCACAGAATTCTTTCATCTTTTCCAACAATGTTCTCAAAACAACATCCGGTTCCATCGCCATTTTTAACACACAGTTCAAAAGGAAAAAAAAAATTACAAAACTTTTCAATACTTTTCAAAAATTCCAAACTTCTAGCTCTTAAAAAAAATCCACTCATCTGTCAGAATTAACTTTCCTTCTGCTGCCCCCAGGACCAGGGGAGGCCCAGGGGTTAAATCTCAGCCACAAAGTATCAAATTCGCTTCCAAACTTCTCAATGCCTTTATAACAGTTTCCTGTTTCAGTTACACAATGGCAGGGGATGGACCTCCGTGATTACATCCACAAGCCAGGTCGGATAAATCCAAATTCAACCTTATTTTTGCTACTCACGAGTCCAAATTTGCCGGTCTTGGGGGAATCGACGTGCTCAGCGGCGGCAGGCTCGCAGCTTCACCAGACGGGGTGTTCAGAGGACCCTGGAGCTCCGCCGCCCGCTCGCGCACGGAAGCCCTTACTCGGGGCTCCGTGGGAGCAGGACCGGCGTACGAGCTCATGCAGGTCCTGTAGACCCCGGGACGCCCTTCCCGGGGGTTTTGGGGGTCGCGGCGCTGGCGCGAACTCCCCTTTGCCCGGTCTGGCTGGGGAATGTCAAGAGAGACATGTCCCCCCGACCGCCATCACCGGCACGCCGACCGGAAGTCGAAAAAAACGCATCTAAAACCGGCAACGATTTCCATTCAGATGTCGAAAAATTCGTAGGTGTGCGGCCACTTTTTCCATTTATAAATTGAAAATTCGGATGTCGAGTACTTCATAAGTCGAGGGACCACTGTATGTTTTAATGTCACACAGTGGTAACAAGCCAAAGAATGTTTGCGTGTGTAGACCCTTTAACCTTCCCCTTAAATAAATTCAGACAAGACTCAAATTTTGGTTTGGTTTTTGGCAGAATTTAGGCCACAACTTTATTGATTACATCAAGTGAGTGGTTGCATAGACTCTGGTTCGACTAGCTCCCTGCACCGTGGCAGGTAGTGCTGACCCAGGGCACCAGCATAGGTCAGCCTAGGGTAAACACCTGGAACAGCGGAAAGCCGAGGTCAGGCTAGTCCACCACCCAGATGTCCCCCTGGACTCGGGCATGGGCACAACCCCCTCACAGGGTTGACCAAACCATTGAGTCCCTAGATTCCTTTAATGGAATACCCTTCGCATAGGGATGGCGTGAGCGCTCCCCCATCCCTGTCACCTGAACCAGAGCCTATCCACAACTCGAGGTACCACTGTATGTCCTAATGATCAAGCCGATCACCCTCACAATACACCGTGGCACTACCTTCCCCTGGCACTGAGGCAGAGCCGCTTTTCTCAGTCAGCAGGAAAGCAACCGCCGCCACAGTGGATGTGCATCTTTGCTGGCTGCCCCACTGATGAAGGCTTGATGCACCCCCCATCCCCTCGCACTTAAACCACGAGGTGGAGGTGACTCCGCTTCCTCCCCTCCCCCCACCCATTCAATCTCCACGGCTGTTCCTTCCCTCATCCCCACGCCTGATCTCCAATTTCAGACATCGTGCTATATCGGAATCTCGCGCTGTTTAGCTGCTGACATATCACGATGTTGAAAACCAGATATCGCTCAGCTCTCATCTGTTTTTTAGTATAGTATACCTACAATCCTTTGCTTACAGTGGTACCTCGGGTTAAGAACTTAATTTGTTCCGGAGGGCCGTTCTTAACCTGAAAATGTTCTTAACCTGAAGCGCCACTTTAGCTAATGGGGCCTCCCTCTGCCGCCGCCACGCAATTTCTGTTCTCATCCTGAAGCAAAGTTCTTAACCCGAGGTACTATTTCTGGGTTAGCGGAGTCTGTAACCTGAAGCATCTGTAACCCAAGGTACCACTGTATTAGGGGCTACCCCACATTTTGTTCCAAAGAGTACTTTGCAGAGGTAACTACTGTAGAGTTATCAAATCAAATCAAATATTATTTATTGCATTAGCCATATGGCCATAGCACACAATGAGAAACCAGGCACACAAATGTACACAAAATGCAACAGATACACCCTACACACTTTGCACAAATACATCTAAAAACTTTAAGTATAAAATCATGCTGAATGAAAGAGATAAAATAAGAAGCAATAACAGGGCATGTCGACAGTGACTATGTTAGGAAGTTACATAGGTCTAGGTCTAGGGCAAGTTAGCTGAAGAAGTGGCCCTGAGTTTCAGTGCCTGTAAAATGTAGATAGCCACACCACGTGTGACCAGGGGGTTGGCGTCTACCAATAAGTATTTCATGCGGTCATCGCCCCGGGCGATGGTCGGCGGGATTAAGAGGAAAAGCCTGGGTCTAACTGTAACATATAGAGGGCAGTAAAAGAAAAAGTGGATAAAGTCCTCTATCTTTCCCTTGTTGCATGGGCAGAGTCGAAGCTCCAGCGGAGTATTGGAAAATACGCCCTGTAGGAATGCTGTAGGGATGGCGTGGAATCGTGCTAGTGTGAAGAGTTATCAAAAGTAAAGGGTCCGTGGCTTGGCTTTTGAAAAATAGGGGGGTCCTCAGTAATTAGCTAATTGGGAACCACTGCTTTATAGGAGCATAGGAAATTGCCTTACACCAAGTCAGGCCATTGGTCTATCCAGCTCAGTTTTACCTACACTGACTGGCAACAGCTCTCTGGGGTTTCAGGGAGGGCTATCTCCTGGTCCGACCTGGAGATGCTGGGAATCGGATCTGCAACCTTTCCCATGCAAATTTCACCTTCCTTCAAAGTTCTAGGCCATTTTCAAACAGCTGGGGTTACGTACACCTTCCCAGGCCCAATTCCAGAAGTCAACTGAGCCTGAGCAGGGGGAGAGAGTGGCTTGAGGTAGCCAAGTGTGGCAAGAGGGGGAGAAAATTGTTCTCCCCTTCCCCGCATGCTCACTCTGAGATATTTCGTGGTATGTATTTATTGGCGATTCTGGAGGGGTGTGGACTTTCTAACCAGGGGCGGAGGAAGCCTCCTCGCTACCCGGGGCGGCAAACGGTGGCATCCCCCTGGGGACGGGGCATCGTGACGTTACGACGCAATGTCACAACGGAGTGCGCATGCGCGAAATGTGCACGTGCACACTCCGTCGCTGGGCCGCTGCTGCCGGGAGCAACGACGGCCTGGCGACGGAGTGCGCACGCACGCATTTCGTGCATGCGCACTCTGTTGTGACCGGCGTCGCTGCTTCCACAGCGGCCTTGTGAGCTGCCGTGCGAAAAGCGGCGGCGGCGGGGCACCCCTACGAGCCGCCGAGCAGAGTGGCCTCGCTCCGTGGCTTGCTCGGGGCCTGCGGGCAGGGTGGGGTCGGCCCAAGTGTCACCCCCCTCCCCTGGAATCTGGGGCATACCGTCCCCCCGCCCCTTGCAACGCCACTGTTTCTAACAGGCCTTATCATTCCCCTGCTTTTTCTTTTACAGATCAGAGACTAACCTATTTCAGCAGCAACTTCAAAATCATGGGCGTCCAGTACACTCCTGCTTTGTCTCGACAGTCCTCAGATAGATTTAGAGATGCAGGAAATTGGATTGAGAAACTGGTATGTGCAATTTATTTGTTCATCGCAGTTGTTTGTTTTCACTGTTTGAGATGCAAATCCTTCCAAGGCGGCTTACAAGTCACGACATCTAAAAGAATATGCAATAAGCAATAGCAAGAGATTGGGAAGGCCTTGGGAACCTTCCCACTGGGCAGTTGCGAGGAGATGTCCCTGTGGAGGGTGGGGACAGGCTCTGAGGACATTTTTCCTTCCTGCTTGCCTACTGCCACCTTGCTCTCCTGGATCTTTGTCACAGGGCAGTTGGTGGTATATGATCTCCCTATTCCAGAGGTTTCCAACCTTTCTGAGTCCACGGCTCCCTGGACCAGCTACATTCTTTCTGCGGCACCCCTGTGGGCTTCAGGAGCCCAGTTATGTCACCCCTTGCCTGCAGAGCTGGCAGCCTCACCTTTTTTCGTACACCCTTCCTTATGGAGTGTTCCCTCAGCCTCTTCTCCTCTCCCTTCTCATTGGGAATCCTCTGGGCAGCTGCTGCTGCTGCTGCCCCTGATCTCTAAGCTGCCCCCACCCCCAAGAGAGGTGCCTCCTCACACTGCCCCACAGTGGCCTGGGAAGAGGATGGTCCAGCCTTAGTGACCCATCCGAGACTGGCCAAAGGTGAACATGAGGCCAGCATCCAACAACAGCAAACCCTGGTTACATACAGCTATGCATGAATCATACAACAAATGTAACCGGCTGATAAATGATAATTGTAATAGCACGTAAATTATAAATAACAATCTCCAAAAACATGCACATGGACCAAATCCAATGTGTGATATAGCATAAACCCAAATCAATCAATATACATACAATATGTCCATACTAACACTCCAAATTATGTAAGAAAATTCATATATGGAGGTACAATGTGAGGATGCAACAGTTCGGTGCCATCCATACAAGTCAATTGATAGTTCCAAAAGATGATAATGCTTAATCCGGCGATAAAGCAGTGTCGCACCAGTCCAAAACATAAACTTGATATTTCAACATAGAACATAGAATCAGAGCACTCAGAAGAACAAGGATATCCGGATTATTGTCCCTGTTTCGCCTTTATGGCTTCATCAGCAGAGTGAATACTAAACATTATAAAGAAACATGAAATCAATAATTTAACATATATGTCCAATTTACAGAGGGATATTAATGTATATACATACCAGTAGAGATCATGCAGGTACTCTGAAGACTTCTTTGTAAACTGAGAGTATTTTTATACAGGTGATACCACTAAAAATCACAGGTGTAACAAATTATCAAGCTCCTGTAGATGTTCTTAAAGGAACCAACAGGCAAATTTTTGTTACCAATGGTACTCAGAAATAGGACCAATTTATATACATACATATACATACATACATACATACATACATACATACATACATACATATATATATAAAATCAGACTCAAAAAAGAAGAACACAACACTGTATTATAGACATACTTATAACGCTAACAATTCACAAGAAACAGTTGTAGTCTATGTCAGTATTAAGCCCAGCAGGATGTAACATATTTAATAAAAAGATAAACCTGGATTCTTTTTGCATAAGCCTTTTCTTAGCCAATTCCATGGGGCCTGAATAAGTCCAAATTATAAAAAATGTTAAATCTTGATCAGTGTGCGATGCTTCGATGAAATGTGTGACCAAAGGTGCATCGGTCACACAATTCCTGATTTTGGACCTATGTTCTGAGATCCTGACTTTTATGGGTCTAAGCGTGTAGCCTACATACAAGAAACCACATGGGCATCTGATAACATACCGTATTTTTCGGTCCATAAGACGCACCAGACCATAAGACGCACATATTTTTAAAAGGGGGAAAAACAAGAAAAAAAATATTCTGCCTCAAACCTGGTGGCAAAGGAGGAGAGAGCAGCTTTTGGGCTGCACGTTCCTTCTCTGTAGCCGCCACCGCCAGCAGCAAAAGGGCAGTGGGGGGACGTTTCTCCTTCCTCCCCCGCCCCTTTGCCGCTGGCTTTAAAGCCAGCTGGGGAGAAGGGGAGGATGCTATGGTCCATCCCTTCTCCCCAGCTGGTTTTAAAGTAAGGGTGGGGGAACCGCTAGTGCCGCGCACAGCGTCAGGGCAGCTCTCCCCTTCCGGGCTGCTAGGTCCCACCCCCTGCTGCCCCCCACCTCCCGCCGCGTTCAGCGAGAGGCAGGGGGCAGCGAACAGGCAGCAAAGCAGATGCTGCTGGCTCCTCCCTGCCACCTCCATTCGCAAAAACAAGCCTGTTTTTGCAAACGGAGGCGGCAGGAAGGAACGAGCAGCATCTCCTCCACTGCCCACCGCCACCCACTGCCTCTCACCGCTTGCTTGACAGGGAGCCTTCACTCCATAAGACGCATCAACATTTCCACTTACTTTTTAGGAGGGAAAAATTGTGTCTTATGGAGCGAAAAATACGGTACACTACTCGTGATGTGGCACACATGGCAAAGGATTGTACAGTGAATTTATAGCCTACATGAGGCCAGCACCTTACCTTAGGAGGCAGCAGTGGGTGCTGCCAGGCCTGCATGGCAGAAAGCACTGGGCGCTCAGCTCCCAGGCAGGGCTTGCACACAGCAAGCACAAGAAAGGCCAGCGCAGGGCCTGCCGGCCTCCCACTTGTCTGTCCATTCCAAACAGCAAGGGCTGGCGGACTGGCTGGCTGGGCTCCCTCGCCCACTTGCTTGCTTACTCCAAGGCCGCCTCTCAGCTCCTGGCAACCAGCACCCCTTGACCAGCCCAACCACCATTTGCCTGCGGAGTTTGTAGCCAGGGCTGCTGCAACAAACAGCTGTGCAAACCTTTGGGAGGTAGAGACACAAAAAGGCATCAGAGGAAGGGAATGAAAGTGGGACACAGGCCAGTGTTGCCCACAGCACCCCTGACCACCATTCAAGGCCCCCGGGGTGCCATGGCACACTGGTTGAAAACCACTGCCCTGTCCTATTTTCCCTCTTGTCCTCATTGCTCAGCAGTACCAATTCTAGGAAATAAGAATGATGGGTGGTTGTTTTCCACAACACCTGCTTCTCACATTGTGTCAGATCCCAGCAAAAAGGCTCATCTCACAGATAAGGTCTGTTTAATGTGATTGAGTCGCTATCTGAACAGGGGTAAAAGCTAGACTTGTGTCTCTGTCCTTGGTCTGTGGCATTCATATGACGGAAAGGATTATTGATGTATTTGGACTATTTGTGGAAGGCATGGGGAACCTGGGGGTCTCCAGATGTGGTTGGAAGTCTTCACATCACTAAATTCACAGGTAGATTGAGGGGAGAACAATAGGCTTAGGTAAAGGTAAAGGTACCCCTGACCGTTAGGTCCAGTCGCGGACAACTCTGGGGTTGCGGCGCTCATCTCGCTTTACTGGCCGAGGGAGCCGGCGTACAGCTTCCAGGTCATGTGGCCAGCATGACTAAGCCGCTTCTTGCGAACCAGAGCAGTGCACAGAAACGCCGTTTACCTTCCCGCCGGAGCGGTACCTATTTATCTACTTGCACTTTGATGTGCTTCCGAACTGCTAGGTTGGCAGGAGCAGGCACCGAGCAACGGGAGCTCACCCCGTCGCGGTGATTCGAACCGCCGACCTTCTGATCAGCAAGCCCTAGGCTCTGTGGTTTAACCCTCAGTGCCACCTGCGTCCCTGTGGATGGCTTGTTTCCTCCTAAAGTGAGGGGAAATGACTAGGCTAAGCATGCCAGGACAGCTTACTCTGTGAGCATTGGCAGGTAAACAGCTGACTTCAACTAACAAGTGTAGGCAAACATTTTTAAACTGCTGAAGTTGTTCCTGAAAGATATGTGTAGCTTTTGGCTCAGCCCTGAGTTTCATACACTCCAAGCAGGCATCAGTAAATTTACTATGTGAGAACAGTGTTGCTTTTTCCATGTGCAATTGATTAGTGTTCCAATACTGGGGGGAAATAATGTATCCAAAATAGTCTAAAGGAAAGAGTAGAAAGGCATTTGGATATCCCATAAGTGAATTCTCGTTTATTGTACTCAAAAGTGAGTGTGCATTTTGAGCGTTAAAGAGCTGCTGGCAGTTCTGTTGCAACTGGATTATCCTCTGGAAATTGGTTTTTAATCCGTGCGAATCCTTCCTTGATGTATTCATTTGCTGCCTTACTGAAGATGATGAAGGTGATAATGTTTAATTGGTTACAGGTTTATGACTCTGGCTTTGAGAGTGCAGATGTCTTACCCTAGCATCTTTGTTTAGACACCTATATACTTGTTTGGTCAGTGCAACAAGCAAATATTCAGTTTCCTGTTCTTCTTTAAATAGTCACGTGTTCACTGAGAACCTAAATATATCGAACAAATGATATATATTGTTGTTTGGTCTGCTTGTTGTACAGACCAAACAAATGCAACACAGGAGTTCTGCCCTAGCCTTTTCCTCAGAGACTAGTTTTGTATATGCAGGGATTCATTCACAAACCCACACTTGGTGGAAGCATTCATTTTTCCCCCAAATTTTTTTTATTGGTTTTAACAAAATAATGCCATTAAAGAAAAACAGACAATATTAAACAAACAAAAAGAAAACAACAACAATAATACACATAAAAACATACATAATTCCTTTCCTAATAATCCTTCTTATCATTGTGGGTTGACTTCCTCCTATCCTCTCTTCCTGCGTTCATTGTATATCATCTTTAGTAATTTCTTGACATCATTAAAAACATTTTTAATTAATTAACCTCAAATATCTCTTCTATCCTAATATCATTATCATTTACTCCAACAATTATAAACCTTAAATCTATCCTCTAAGTCAGTGTTTCCCAACCTTGGGCCTCCAGCTGTTTTTGGACTATGGTTCCCATCATCCTTGACCGCTGGTCTCGCTAGCTAGGGATGATGGGAGTTGTAGTCCAAAATCAGCTGGAGGCCCAAGGTTGGGAAACACTGCTCTAAGTCTACAGCCTCCTTTATCTTCCAGCTTACTTCTACTCTTTAATCTTACAATACTTTTTAAAATATACTTTAAATTTCTTCCAATCTTCTTCCACCGCTTCCTCCCTCTGGTCACGAAGTTTTCCGGTCAGCTCAGCAAGTTCTATATAGTCCATCATTTTCATCTGCCATTGGTGGAAGCATTCAAATGTGTGTGTTTTTTGTTTGTTTTTCTACCCCTACTACAACAGCCCATAAAGTAGGCCAGGATTATTAATTCCATAGTGCAGATTGTGGTGAAAGATTGAGAGTGAGAGAAGCTTGACTCCTCAGGCTGTTTAGTGAATCAATGGCTGAAGTGAAAACAATAGGACCGGCAGCACAATTTGGGTAGGCTTGTGGCGGCATACGGGGAACGAAGATGAAAAACAACAACCCTGCTATTGGATATATTCAAGATTGTAAAAAGGCGGTGTATTTTAAGGACATGCATTGTGGTTATATTGGTGTATGTATCAACATTATCCACATTTTGCAGGGGGGTCGGACTCGATGAGCCTCGTGGTTCCTGCCAACTCTACAATTCTATGACTAAGTAGACACCCCCAAACTTTAAAAATAAATAAATAAATGAAGAGATTTGTGCCTTTGGTGTGCATAACATAGGCTACAGTAGGTCCATGGCACCGCTATATAGCAATAATCTGTGATAGTGAATAGTCTGGAGCAGAGGTCGGCAAAGTATTTGTGGCTTGGGCCGGTTCACGGTCCCGCAGATGTGCCAGTGCATGCGCGCACGCACACACGCATGTGCAAACGCTATTTTATGCGCAGAGGAGGCATGTGCAGGTTCCCATTGGCTGCAGGAAGCCAGCCAGCGTCACGGAAGGTGGTCCCCGCTCTGCTCTGCACCGGTTTAACACGGCACACGGGAGCCGACCGAGCGGGCGGTGGGGGTCCATGGGGCCCATGGGCCTTAGGTCGCTGACCCCTGGTCTGGAGTGATCAGGGCCAGATTGAGGTTTGATGAGGCCCTAAGCTACTGAAGGTAATGGGGCCCTTTATATGTCCAGCTGTCCTTTGTCAACAACAAATGGTCGCTGTTTTTTGTGTTGAACATATGCTATATGGCAATTTATGGACCTAATAGGTATCTAAAACCATTTGCACACGCAGAATGTAGAACACTGTTGCTGTATGTAGGTTTTATTTTATTTGTTTTTTATCTTATCTTTTGGAAATGTACATCCAGTTTTTTTCCCCTTTAAATTTGGGGTCCCCAAGCTAAATATTTACGTATTTAGCTTATACGTAAATCCAGCACTGAGGGCAATAATGACATATGACCTGAAATGCGACCCACCTAAATTTGAATGCCTTCTTTGGGAGCGGCAGGCCATATATCTAAGTGCCAGACTTTCCCACTGAGCACCTAAACATAGAGAGTGGATGGTGCTTTCCCTGCGATGACAAAGGCGCAGGAATGTCAGGATTCCTGCCGGAAGGATGATTAGCTATGTGTACCAATCAGCTGCCGGTAACATCTGGAATATCTGGAAAACGTGCTCCTTAGGTGTGGAGCTGAGACAAGGGAAGGAGTCAGTGACAAACAAAAAACTTTCTCATTTCCTAATCATTCGAATTCTCTGAGGTTAACAATGGCCATCTCCTCTTATTCCTGCTCAAGTGGCGGCATGTTGTGTATGCAAGGACCAAACAAGACATAATAATAATAATAATAATAATAATAATAATAATAATAATTTATTATTTGTACCCCGCCCATCTGGCTGGGTCTCCCCAGCCACCCTGGGCGGCTTCCAGCAAATATTAAAAAACAATACATTAACATGTTACAGATTAAAAACTTCCCTAAACATTTGACATGCTATCAAATGTGTCTTTTCATTTGATGGGCAGGGTTGCTGCTTTTAAAAAATGGAAACATAGCTGGGAGGGTCGTAGCTGATACTTATTGGAGCATGAAAAGCATTTCTTTCACTGCTGCGGGAGTCCTGAGGGAGGAAAAAACCGTCTCTGAAACTGGCATTTTCTCATGGAGAAATGCAGCGGATTTCCCAAAAAGAAAATCCCAGCTTCACAGAACAGATATATCCCTCAGGGCTGCAGCAGGGGATGTAAGGTTTAAATCACCACCACCATGCCTTCGGTGCTCCAATAATTATATTCCTCCTCCCAACGCTGATTTTATTTGCATTTTTTAAGGCAGCAAAAATATGTCTAATGCCACAGGTACTCTTGCCATAAATCTTCTTGACCTGGAAAATTATTTCCTTATCACCTGAGATCCTTCTCTCAAGGAGTAGAGAGAATGTTGTGAAACTAGACCTCGGAAGCTCAGTCCTGTGCATGTGTACTCGGAATTATTATTGTCACTGTCTCCAGTTGGGCTCACTCCCATTTAAGCATGCATATAGCCTTCATCTCTCCCAGATCTTGCATTAGATGAAACTCCCAAGTCTTGTTTCTCTAAGGGCTGGTTTGCAAATGGCAGTAGGGCGTGCTGGGTTTTTCAACTTCCCATAATGTGAGGGGTGCTAAAAAGTTGGAACGACTTAGGAATTCAAAAAGAGATTTTGGTTAAATATAATATAATTTAGTTTTGCTTGTTAAGTAAAATGCGTGTAAAATTGCACAGAAAGAATTACAAATGATTGTCAAATATATCATCACCACCACCATTATCCTATATAATAAAGTGCCTGTGTCCGTGCGTACGTTCCGTGTGTCAGTGGAAATGCGCTACTGCGCATGCGCCCCACTGACGCAGGGATTGGAGCGGGCGGAGGGGGGGCGTGTCTGAGAGGGCGGCCGTGCGCAGGCGCGTCGTCAGTTGGGTCAGTGCCACCGCCTCGCACGGTCGCCCTCCCGGGCCGCTGAGGGGGCAACCAACTGCCGCCGGGCTCGCCCTGCCCAGGCACCTCCGCGGACCTGCCGGCTTCACCAGGGGCGCTTCGGCCCTAGCAGAGCCTCCCTCCTCAACTGGGCAAGGGGGAGACCTGGACACCGCCCTGGAGGCGGCTGAGGCGAGCGGCTCGGGTTTCACCTCGGCTCTCGCGGCCTCTGCAGCCACAGACCCGCCTGCCTCGCCTCGCCTCACCTCACCTCACCTGCCCGGTCTGATGCGGCTGCAGCCTCGGATGGGGGAAGCGGCCCGAGGAGGACGCCGTGGCTCCTCGCCTCCTCCTCCTGGGGCTCTGCCTCCTCCTGCCTCCTCCTCCTCTAGTGCCCGTTATTTAACAGGCTAACTTCAACTAGTTTTATTATATTTAGCATTACCTGACATTTTCAGAAGGTAAAATTAAAATTCTTTGGTTTTCCAAAAGCAGTTTGTGTGCTTCTTCATCACCAAACTAAATGTTGCCCAATCACAAATGTTTTGAATTGTTCCCTCACAAAAACATATTTTTAAGGCCTGCCACTGAAGAAATTTGCAAAATTTAAGTTTTACCCCCTAAAATGGCACCCCCTAGTATGGCAGCTCATCAGTTGATTTCAGTAGTCTTAGACAAGTTTGGACAATACTTTAGAGACTTAAGCCAGCAGTCTCTCTGTGTGTTGGTGTTCTGGCCATGATTCGGCACCCCCACAAGATAGCCGACTGCATGGTGCCTACATGCATACAGTCTTTCTTGCACAGGTACAATTCACATGGTTGATTTCCCCGATAAAATCCTGGTAATGTCCTGCAAGGAGGAGCTGGCCAGTTGCATGCACGTATGTCGATCTCGTTTGTCGACCAATGTCATCCGTGCCCTGTGTACGGAATTGAGTTAGTGGAATAATATTGAGCAGAGTAAATAATATAATTAAACGTTAAAGAAGGATGCTTCGTCTTGTTGGACTTTACCAGGATTTAAAGGGTGGCCAGGTGACAAAGAGGACAGGACACCTGGACTTTTAATAGTTCTGCTTCATTGACTACGCAAAAGCTTTTGACTGTGTCGACCACAGCAAACTATGGCAAGTTCTTAAAGAAATGGGAGTTCCTGATCACCTCATCCGTCTCCTGAGAACAGCAAATGCAAAATACAACCCTATTTAGGTATGTGAGGAAAACCCTCTCCCCCACCTGCCATGATGTATCAGGTCTGCTGCTGACTTCCCATAAAGCAGGCATGTCCAACAGGTAGATTGTGATCTACCGGTAGATCACTGGATGTCTGCAGTAGATCACTGGTAGATCATTGGCTCCCCCCAAAGAAGCTGAACAACTGTGGCTCCCCTAAAAAAAGCTCAACATTTTACCTCCCCCCTGAAAAAACACTCAACAACTTTGACCTGAACCCCCAAAAAGGGTAGATCACTGCCAGTTTTTAACTCTGTGAGTAGACCGCAGTCTCTTGGGAGTTGGCCACCCCTGCTATAAAGCCATGGTGGTGGTTTAAAGTGCAATAGGGGTAAGAAGAGGATGCTGAATCACACTCCCACCAACTTGCACCTTTTAGTTCATTCATTCTCTCTCTCTCTCCCTTCCCACACCTGCTCCTGATGGGACTGCAATAATTCTTGCCAAGAAAACAACCGAGTTTTAAAACAGTGCATTTGGGGCAGAAAACCAGAGGTGGAAATTAGTTCTCCTTCTCAGCTGTGCAAACTGACCTTGAAGCTCCTCCACCCTCAACTTTATAGGGAATTGACAGCAGGCCCCTAGCCTCTCCTGGTATGCCCCGTGTAGGACCTTAAGGTCCTCAAATAATAACATTCTGGAGGTCCCGAGCCACAAGGATGCTAGGCTGGCCTCAACTAGGGCCAGGGCCTTCTCAGTACTGGCCCCGACTTGTTGGAATGGTCTGTCACAAGAGACCAGGGCCCTGCGGGATTTGGCATCTTTCCGCAGGGCCTGCAAGACGGAGCTGTTCCGTGTGGCCTTTGGGTTGGTTTTAGTTTAACCCTGATGTTTCATTCCTTTATGGTTTGATTGGTGGGCTACTTAAAGATGAGGCTGCATTTTAAATTTTAAATCGTATTTTAACCTGCATTTTAATTGATTGTTTTGTATGTTCTGTTGTGATTTTATTGGTGTTAGCCGCTCTGAGCCCGGTCTTGGCTGGGAAGGGCGGGGTATAAATAAAAATTTATTATTATTATTATCATTGTAAGTCAATACGGAGCCACGAAAACCTATTCTAATGCAACGAGTGTCTGATATCATGAGTGCAATTGGTGCTGTTCATTTATTAATTTAAATTTAATTGGATTTTAAGTGCTGGTTACCCAAGTACTCATCTAGGTCACAGACTTAATTGGCTTCTGATGGGTCCCATTCCAAATAGATAGGTTGCATCTGTACAGTGTAGCATTATCTGACTAAACAAAGTCTAACTTCACAAACACAACACCACAACCTCATTAGTGGCAGTAATAATGTTTCTTCCAAATAACTGGGGAATGTTAATAACGTAGACGGGGAAATGAGTCATTCTGAATTCCTTCTCAAAAGTAGCATCTGAGAAGACTACTGTAATGGGATGGTAGAGATAATATCACCCAGTTGTTTCTTATTCATTAAAATGCTGTTCTGTTCTCTTTGGGAAATGGATCACAGAGTTTCCTAGTGATTTTTTTTATTTTTTTAATTAAAAAAGTTAATAGATGTACTGTGCTCTTTTGAAGTGACAACTCAAAGAGTTTAAACGTAATGCATTTTAAATATGAAAGCTTGCTTTTGAGGTTTGTGAAGCTAAGAGATATATAAATCTGCCTTGGCATAGTATCAGCAAACCAGGGAGAAAATATTTTCTTATATCCTTACTATGAGCTCTCTGTTTCTTTAACGAGATCTTTTGATCTCATAAGGTGGTGCATAGGTTAGGATTCAAAACTGCGTTGGGAAAACTGGAGGAGTAGGAAGAGATAGCCTTTAATATCAACCTATGGTTGAATTACTAAAATGAGGTTTGTCAGAGCTCCACCTATTTGTAAGTTCAGGGTCAGAGCAAGTAGGTGTAGCTCCAAGCTGGATGAATGGGCAGTAAAGTACTTTGAGGGTCCCCCCCCCACACACAATCAGGCGGTGTATAAATTTGATGAAATAACTAAACAATAAATAAAACGGCAAATGCAATTCAATGTAAGCAAGTGCAAAGTGGGGCAAAACATTCTAATTTCACATATCTTTTCATGGGGTCTGAACAGAGGCTGGCTGGCCTTGGGATCAGAGGGATAGCGCGATAACTTGATAGCCACTGTTTTGCTGCGGCAAAACAGTCAGATGGGCAGGGCACAAATAATAACTGATTGTGAAGATGTTGACCCAATGTGCTTAACTGTGAAATATGTGAATGCCGTGCCTAGGGATCATGAGGGGGAAAGACTGAAAATAAAACTGCGAATATAATAAAGCAGTTATATATATGTGGTGCAGCTTATGGGACTTTGGGAAACTGATCCTTCAGGGGGAAATGTTTAAAGTGGCTCATGGAGCTGAAGATTTGGGACCACCCCCAAAAAACATTGAATAAGCAAACAGTCATGGTGGGCATGCTGGCTCCATGTTAGACCCAAAGAAGAGTTTGGATTAAGAGTCTGGATTTGATATCCCGCTTTATCACTACCCGAAGGAGTCTCACAAGAAACACTCTGTGAGGTGAGTGGGGCTGAGAGACTTCAGAGAAGTGTGACTAGCCCAAGGTCACCCAGCAGCTGCATGTGGAGAAGCGGAGATGCAAACCCGATTCCCCAGATTACGAGTCTACCGCTCTTAACCACTACACCACATTGGACCTCTGAAGCCTTGTCTGAATTGGTCTGTAATGACTACAAGCTGTTGTTGTTGTTTAGTCGTTTAGTCATGTACGACTCTTCGTGACCCCATGGACCAGAGCACGCCAGGCACTCCTGTCTTCCACTGCCTCCCGCAGTTTGGTCAGACTCATGTTAGTAGCTTCAAGAACACTGTCCAACCATCTTGTCCTCTGTCGTCGCCTTCTCCTTGTGCCCTCCATCTTTCCTAACATCAGGGTCTTTTCCAGGGAGTCTTCTCTTCTCATGAGGTGGCCAAAGTATTGGAGCCTCAGCTTCAGGATCTGTCCTTCCAGTGAGCACTCAGGGCTGATTTCCTTCAGAATGGATAGGTTTGATCTTCTTGCAGTCCATGGGACTCTCAAGAGTCTTCTCCAGCACCATAATTCAAAAGCATCAATTCTTTGGCGATCAGCCTTCTTTATGGTCCAGCTCTCACTTCCGTACATTACTACTGGGAAAACCATAGCTTTAACTATACGGACCTTTGTCGGCAAGGTGATGTCTCTGCTTTTTAAGATGCTCTCTAGGTTTGTCATTGCTTTTCTCCCAAGAAGCAGGCGTCTTCTAATTTCGTGACTGCTGTCACCATCTGCAGTGATCATGGAACCCAAGAAAGTGAAATCTCTCACTGCCTCCATTTTCCCCCCTTCTATTTGCCAGGAGGTGATGGGACCAGTGGCCATGATCTTAGTTTTTTTTTATGTTGAGCTTCAAACCATATTTTGCGCTCTCCTCTTTCACCCTATTAAAAGTTGTTTAATTCCTCCTCACTTTCTGCCATCAAGGTTGTGTCATCAGCCTATCTGAGGTTGTTGATATTTCTTCCGGCAATCTTAATTCTGGTTTGGGAATAATCCAGTCCAGTCTTTCACATGATGAATTCTGCATATAAATTAAATAAGCAGGGAGACAATATACAGCCTTGTCGTACTCCTTTCCCAATTTTGAACCAATCAGTTATTCCATATCCAGTTCTAACTGTAGCTTCTTGTCCCACACAGAGATTTGCCACACAGGGAAAAATTGAGTTGCAGTAGATGGTTCCCCTGAGAAAACACTAATCACCTACTGAAAAACAAAGCACCACCTTGGGACTTTTATTTGACTAGGAAATACTTTTAATAGAACAAAAATACTTGCATTGCCGTGTAGCAAACTTAATTGACTTATACAAGAGTGACAGTACTGGCACAATAGTCTATGTAAGTTAATTGTATTTGCCACACCTCGAATAAAGCTGCAGTTCTTGTTGCGCTGCTTTGAAAAGGATATGTTAAGATTAGAAGAACAAACAAAGGCAATTAAAATTACGAGGGCATGAAAAGTCTTCTTCATCTTGGATAGAAAGAAGAAAGACATGAAAGATACTGATAAAGTAATTGCATGTGTCAGAGAATGTGAACAGGAAACTAGTTTTGGAGCAGCAAGTGTAAAACAACTGATTAATACTTTCATAAAATGATCAAAATAATGCACTTTGCAGACTTGGGGAAGTCTTGGGCAAACAGAGGTGGTGTTGGGCAACATGACTGGTGATTTTTTTAACACAACACTACACAAATTCTTAAGAGTCTTGGTTGGTCTTTTAATGTGTAAAGGAGGTTATTTTATTCTGTTTCTGTATTTTAACTTTCATCATCAACTTTATTTCAGCTTTAAGCTCATAGCAAGACAAGACAGAAAACGCCGGAACAGCAGTTACACTCACACAATTGAATTTAAAAAATTGGTGACAATAAAATTAGTGGCAATAAAAGACTTTACACACACACACACACACACACACACACACACACACACACACAAATAATGTGAATGTTGCTTCCAAGCAATTTAAATTTCCTACTAACAGTCCATTACGTCTCTTGTATGTCAGAACAGAAGTTAAAATTTTTGCCATTTGTAGGGTTACAAACTGGTCAGTATCTTGCAATAAAAAAGCAAGAAGGAAGTCAACTGGGTGCCCAGACAATTTTTGGATTAATGGTAGCACTAAATTCTTCCGGCCAACATATAGAGGGCAGTTGAGCACTATATGGTGAATATTTTAACTTTTGTGTGTTTTGATTTTACTGTTTTACATTGTGTAAACCACTTTGATGTTTGTTTGTTTGTTTGTTTGTTTTTACAGTCAAGCGGTTTATAAATTTTATGAAATGAAATGAAATGAATGAATGAATGGTCACTAAATTGTCAACTATTGTAACCCCAGGAATGACAGGGGATAAGGTTCTCTTTTTGTATCATGTGCCATTCTGAATTTCCTCAAACGCCCACAATAACTGATCAGGTACTGTGATGCTGTTGCTCTCTTTGGGTGTCCAGCCTGGACATGCAAGAGCAAATAGTGTGCAGGGCTTGTGTATGTGTATGCTGCTTCCCTCCCCCAGCATACACCAACCCCTGAGACCCTGAGACCCTACCTGCCCGCAGACTGTCTCGCCAGAGTGGTGCATGCTCTGGTTATCTCCCGCTTGGACTACTGCAATGCGCTCTACGTGGGGCTACCTTTGAAGGTGACCCGGAAACTGCAATTAATCCAGAATGCGGCAGCTAGACTGGTGACTGGGAGCGGCCGCTGAGACCACATAACACTGGTCTTGAAAGACCTACATTGGCTCCCAGTACGTTTCCAAGCACAATTCAAAGTGTTGGTGCTGACCTTTAAAGCCCTAAACGGCCTCGGTCCAGTATACCTGAAGGAGCGTCTCCACCCCCATCATTCTGCCCGGACACTGAGATCCAGTGCCGAGGGCCTTCTGGCGGTTCCCTCACTATGAGAAGCCAAGTTACAGGGAACCAGGCAGAGGGCCTTCTCGGTAGTGGCGCCCGCCCTGTGGAACGCCCTCCCTTCAGATGTCAAAGAGAACCAGGGGCGTAGCAAAGGGGGGCGGGGGGCGGGCCGCCCCGGGTTCCACCCCAGAGGGGGTGACACTTTTTTAAATTTTTTTTTAATTTTTTAATTTTTAATTTTTTAATTTTAACTTCATTGAAAAAAAGAGATAATAGACACACACACACAACCCCCACACCTCACAAAGTGGCACCATCAGAGGGGGGGTGACACTTTTTATTTATTTTTTTTAAATTTAAATTAAAGTTGTGGTGGGGGGGGTGACAAAAAAAATTCCGCCCCGGGTACCACCTGGGCTTGCTACGCCACTGAAGAGAACAACAACTACCAGACCTTTAGAAGACATCTGAAGGCAGCCCCGTTTAGGGAGGCTTTTAATGTTTAATAGATTATTGTATTTTAATGTTCTTTTGGAAGCCGCCCAGAGTGGCTGGGGAGACCCAGCCAGATGGGCGGGGTATAAATAATAAATTATTATTATTATTATTATTATTATTATTATTATTATTATTATAACCCAATTCACTCCATTCCTGACTTCTCTGTGTTTAGCTTGTAGTACAACCAGTTTGGTGTATTATAGCGTCCCCCCAACTCAGTGACCTCCACGGATTGTTGGATTCCTACGAGCTCCAGCCAACATGACCAGTGGTCAGGGTTGGTGAGAGCTATTGTCCAAAACGTCTAGTCTAGAGGGCACCAGGTTGGGAAAGTCTGTTGTAATAGGTAAGGTGTCAAACTAAGAGTTGATAGACCTTGGACAAATCCCCACTCTAGCTGCTCAGTGAGTGGTCTTGGGACAGTCACTGTTGGGATGCTGCCAGTGGATCTCGGCTGGTTGCCCAGGAAAGTATAAAGACAAGGAAAAGTTTCTTACCGTCCTTTTTTATTTCAGTCTTTACAGAGAGAGTCTATAGAACCCAGCCTCAAATTCTGTATCAAATCCCTATAGGCACCAGTGATGGAAGGGAAGATAAATGAAAACCTTCTTTGCAAAATATAGAGAAAGCCTGCATGTGTGTGACGGTTCATTTTCGAATCAACGGGGACTGACAGAAACCAAAAATAATTTTTGTCCGCCCCCCCCCCCCCAAGTTCTTCTTGAGACACTGTTTTCATTCTGAAAATGAAAGCTCATTGAAGACTGATTCTGCATTGCCCCACAGTGTGTGCATTTGAAAACAGAGGTAGATGATGGTGGCAATTGGGGGTTGTCACCAATACTGCGGGGACCCAGGTGGCGCTGTGGGTTAAACCACAGAGCCTAGGACTTGCTGATCAGAAGGTCGGCGGTTCGAATCCCTGCGACGGGGTGAGCTCCCGTTGCTCGGTCCCAGCTCCTGCCCACGTAGCAGTTCGAAAGCACGTCAAAGTGAAAGTAGATAAATAGGAACCGCTCTGGCGGGAAGGTAAACGGTGTTTCCATGTGCTGCTCTGGTTCGCCTAGAAGCGGCTTTGTCATGCTGGCCACATGACCGGAAGCTGTACGCCGGCTCTCGGCCAATAAAGCGAGATGAGCGCTGCAACCCCAGAGTCGGACACAACTGGACCTAATGGTCAGGGGTCCCTTTACCTTTTGCCAATACTGCAATAATGGTTTTTTCTTCATTCACCCGGGGTATGTGCAAGGAGGAAAAGGCATGGATAGCTTTGGTATTCAGGGCAGATTGAGGATTCTGCTAGTGTACTGCCCCCTCTCCTGCTCATCTGCCTTCCTGCTTGAACTGTCAGAGGTGGTCGTGGATTTGGTGCTCCCAGAAGGATTGTCCTGTGGGAATCTGAACATAAATCCTGAGCCTTAGCATTTCATGGTTTCCATGACAACCATGGGGCTGACCCAACATGTCATCAACCCAGGGCATGCAGGACAGACTCTTGATTTGGATTTCTCTTGTCATGGCCAGAAAACTTCCTGTTTAACTTTAGACTTTCCACAGCTCTACTCCCCTGCACGGGTGGGGGAACTATTAAAATGGTCCACCCTTGGAGTGTAATGAGTCCTCTGGTGAACTTCCTGCTGTGGTGCTCCTGTCAAATCCCTAGTTGCTCTGGGGATATGGAGATGACCCAGGTGATTGATATCCTTCAGTGCAATGGTTAGAAAGGAGATGGAGGAAGACTGGTGACGAGTTCAATTAAGTGTGTTAAGAGGTGAGCTCATTATCGAGCCTACTCAATGGAAATGCTGGTATCAAAGAAGGAATTATTTTCACCGTTGCATCTTCTCATTGCCAGCTGTTCTGACAACAGTCCATGGCCTCATGCAGTTTGGCCTGGGGAGAAATGCTGTGGAATGTTTGGTAAATTTGCTCCCATTTGCCATGATCTTCTGGACTCTATGCAGTTTAATCAGTGGAGGTGCTCAGGTGCCTATCAGGTCCAGTTTTTATGGATATTTTAAAGGTATTCTGAGGGTGTGGACAAGAACTTTGGTTACATCCAGCCGACCATCAATATGTTTGAGCCAGTGTGGTGTAGTGGTTAAGAGCAGTAGACTCGTAATCTGGTGAACCGGGTTCGTGTCTCCGCTCCTCCACATGCAGCTGCTGGGTGACCTTGGGCTAGTCACACTTCTCTGAAGTCTCTCAGCCCCACTCACCTCACAGAGTGTTTGTTGTGGGGGAGGAAGGGAAAGGAGAATGTTAGCCGCTTTGAGACTCCTTCGGGTAGTGATAAAGCGGGATATCAAACTCTTCTTCTCTTCTTCTTCTACCTTGTCCACTGCGGCTTGGATTACTCTAATAAAGAGGTGATGTCTGCCTGAGTCTAGGATCCATTTCAGTATGATTTCAAGATCAATTTTGGGCCTGATATTGCCTTGATCATTCTGTGGCATTGGATCTGTTGACAGGAAGACAGAACGGGTGAACCCTTATTTATTATTTTCAACTTCTTGGAAGCTTTTGATGCCATTGGTCATAGTATCTTTCTGAACAGGCTATCTGAGTCGTTTTCCCCACCTCTTGCAAAGAGTGGCTGGGGAAACCCAACCAGATGGGCAGGGTATAAATAATAGTAATAAAAGTTTCCAATATTCTCCCTATTGACTTCTAGAGAGATGGTCCTGCAATTGTGTCAGGGAGAATGGCGCTGAGCCCTAAAGAAAAACAAATGTCACAATTATTGGGGAAATATATAAAAAAAGAGGGGGGGGGGGATGCAGCCCTGTCTGGAAAGCAGCGAAGTGGCTCAGTAAGAGAAAAAAATGCCTTTGCATGAGATTATGTGACAGGACGTGTATATATATATATATAGAGAGAGAGAGAGAGAGAGAGAGAGAGAGAGAGAGAGAGAGGTGGCATCCTGGTTCATCTATGGGCTCATCCATACACCGTGCTTTCTAGGCACAAGTCTGCACTTTCCTGGTCTGTGTCTGAGCACTTTCCCCACCTCCTTCACTTTCCCCAGGAAATCCCACTCTTTGATGCTGAATCAGAACAAACAGCAATTTGGGTTTTCTGCTGATTGCGGAAAGCATTAAAGAATTGAGAATGGAACTGCGGATGGGAGCGAGAAAGCTGCCTCAGCAGCATCCTTGCGCGGTGTCGCCCGGCCGAGGAGAGGGGCAGAGAACTGACTCTCCTCTCCAGGCCAGGCTTGACCCAGGGGTGGAGCTGTGCGGTTCCACCCTCCAAAAAAAGTGTCACCCGGTGTGGTCAGCCCCCCTCCCCCTAGCTATCAATCAATCAATCAGGTTTATTGCAGCTTTAAGCTCATATGCACATACAAAATAGACACAGCCAGTATTGGGTAGATACAACCAGTAATATATACATATAAAACATATACATAAAAAACTCTCAAAATTCCTGTAGCATTCCATTTCGCCTCTTATAAGACAACACAGAGGTTAAAAATCTTGCCACTTGCAAGGATACGGTCGAATCAGTATCTTGCAGTAATAGGGTGAGGCGGGTCTCCACTGGAAGACCAGAGCATTTTTGGACTAATGGTCTCAGAAGGTTTGTCCGGGCAGCACTATACAAGGGGCAACTAAAAACTACAGTATATGCTGAAGGGATTCTATCGCCTTGTTGTCGCAAGAACATAACTCAGAGACTCGGCCCTTGGAGAATCTATGGAAAAGGACCCTAGAGGGAAAAACGTTGAACCTCGCTTTGATAAACGCAAAGCGATGGCTAGCATTTGAGAGGGATGTTAAATACCGGTAAGTTGGTACTTGCTGAGTAGTAGAAACTCCCATGTACCGGGGTGAGCATACCCCCCCCCCAACATAAGATCACATTGCAGTCCAATATCATCTAGTCTCTGGTTGATGAATTTTTTAGCTGTGGTAAGGTCAGACTTACAGGGACCCAGGTGGCGCTGTGGGTTAAACCACAGATCCTAGGACTTGCTGATCAGAAGGTCGGCGGTTCGAATCCCTGCGACGGGGTGAGCTCCCGTTGCTTGGTCCCAGCTCCTGTCACCCTAGCAGTTTGAAAGCACGTCAAAGTGCAAGTAGATAAATAGGAACCGCTCTGGCGGGAAGGTAAACGGCGTTTCCATGCGCTGCTCTGGTTCGCCAGAAGCGGCTTAGTCATGCTGGCCACATGACCCAGAAGCTGTACGCCGGCTCTTGGACTATAGAGCGAGATGAGCGCCGCAACCCCAGAGTGAGACACGACTGGACCTAATGGTCAGGGGTCCCTTTACCTTTACCTTTAAGGTCAGACTTTAAAAGATCTAGTGGGGAGATTCCAAAAAGCAAGAGTTTCTGCCCCCTAGCTATGCTAGTGGGGTTTTCACAGGGAAAGTGGAGGGGGGGGGGAGTACTTGGGCAAAGAATGGAAAAGTGCAAACCTGTGCCTAGAAAGTGCGGAGGAAAATGTCTGTGGATGATCCCTATGTTGATAGGGATGCTGTGCAATTTGAGATGAAACCGAGATGATTGAACTGCTGTGGTATGTGATAAGAATACATTCAGAAGACACCTGGAATTACTCACCAGCAATTTATCTCAGCTACCAAGCAAGTTGTGTCTCCATCTAGCATTCCAAAGCCTTGAGCCGCTGCTCAGGTGGCCATTAAACCATAGTAACAGCAATAACATTTCTGTACCAGAAACTGTGTTGCCTCACTGTTAGGAGTCTTGCAGCACACGGTTAAGTAGGGAAGTGCTATTATCTCCTTTCTGCAGACCAGGACATCCTGGGAATTTGCAGTGGGAGGAGGGAACTGAACCTTAGTCAAAAGCAGGGGCGTAGCCATGGGGGGCAGCTGCCCCCATCAAGTAAATCAATAAAAATAATTAACTAACTGAGGTTCTGTACCCCCCCCCCAAAAAATAAATCCTGGCTACTCTCTCTAGAATCATAGGGACCAGGTGGTGCTGTGGGTTAAACCACAGGCTTGCTGATCAGAAGGTCGGCGGTTCGAATCCCTGTGACGGGGTGAGCTCCCGTTGCTTGGTCCCTGCTCCTGCCCACCTAGCAGTTCGAAAGCACGTTAAAGTGCAAGTAGATAAATAGGGACTGCTCCAGCGGGAAGGTAAACGGTGTTTCCGTGCGCTGCTCTGGTTCGCCAGAAGCAGCTTTGTCATGCTGGCCACATGACCCGGAAGCTGTCTTCGGACAAACGACTGGACCTGATGGTCAGGGGTCCCTTTACCTTTACCTTTACTCTCTCTAGAACGTACCGGTAAGTTCCACTGAACTTATGGTAGAACTTGCTTCCAAGTAAACATGCGTAGTATTGTGCTCTTAAGTCTTCCTTTGATATGAAATTTTGCTTTAACCATCTCATAAGTAATACCAGAAACACAAACTTTGCACAACAAAACGGAGTAAGCCTACATGGACACCACCTTGAGCTCCTATAAAGCAGGATGCTTTATAAAATTTAACAAGTCGCTGAAAAGTAATAAAACTGCGCAGGAAATATGGGACATAAGGCCACCTTTCAGTTATAAAGTGTTTGAAGAGTTTTGTAATTCAAGTCTACTAAATTTATGGATAATATGAATTGGTTGTTGTGATTTGCATTTGTTAAATCACTTTATACAGAAGTCGCAAGGCAAGTTAACAGCATAAAAGACGAATAAAACTGGACATGTCTAAAATACGGGCAGGCTTCTTATTTATTGTTTGTGGTTAGAAAACAAATGGCAAGATGCTACGAATGAAAATGCATTCTTAGGAAGTGGTAGAACATTTTCAAAAGAGTTTTTGGACACAGATTACACAAGAAGACATTCCAGTCTAGCAAAGAGAATTTCAGTTCTGGAGAACTGGGCTCAAACGCTGTCTGAGAGGGAAAGCTTTGAACAGGGGTCAGCAAACGTTTTCAGCAGGGGGCCGGTCCACTGCCCCTCAGACCTTGCGAGACTATATTTTTTTTGAGGGGATGAACAAATTCCTATGCCCCACAAATAACCCAGAGATGCATTTTAAATAAAAGCACACATTCTACTCATGTAAAAACACCAGGCAGGCCCCACAAATAACCCAGAGATGCATTTGAAATAAAAGCACACGTTGTACTCATGTAAAAACACCAGGCAGGCCCCACAAATAACCCAGAGATGCATTTTAAAGAAAAGGACACATTCTACTCATGTAAAAACATGCAGATTCCCGGACCGTCCGCAGGCTGGATTTAGAAGGCGATTGGGCTGGATCCGGCCCCCGGGGCCTTTGTTTGCCTACCCATGGCTTTGAGGCTAGTGGGTGACTTACAGAGCAATTTTAACCCTCAGATTTGCTGGCTGGAAAGGGCTAGGATGAGATGCCTTTCTGCAGGAAGAGACGTTCTTCATCAGCATGGGGTGCATATGCCAGAGAGGCCCTTGCTATACCTGTGAAAAGTTCTATGGGCACCAATTTAGCATTAATAGTATTTTTGTTGACAGCAACCAGCCAGCCCTGAAACGGGACATTCTGCGGATGGAGCAGAGGCAATCTAAAATCCCTTCATTCTTCTGTAAATCCCCAGGATCGGGCTCATCAGCTATACTAGCATCAACTACACCTCACCCAAATTGATTTTACAAAATGGAAATCGACTTGGGCGGGGGGGGGGGAGAAATACGTTTTATTCCCCTACCTCCCACCTGGGCCACTGTGAGAATATTTCGCATGTTGTGCTAATCATGCCTGTGGAATATTTCGCATGTTGTGCTAATCATGCCTGTGGAATATTTCGCATGTTGTGCTAATCATGCCTGTGGAATATTTCGCATGTTGTGCTAATCAGAATGCTTAACCTGAACTGATGAAGCTATATAGCGAAACCTGTGAGTAATCCGGAGGACAGGTCTTCTTCATCCTTCTCATGTGCCACTTGTGTTGATTTCGGCTGGATGGTGATGTTGCGAGACTCATATAAATATGCTTCATCTACTATTACATCCATGAGATTTTTGCTTTGAACTGTTGAAGAATTCTACTATCTACTCACCATCAACCAATTGTGAACGTTTTGTTGGCACCAAGATTTTGTTGCTATACCCAACCTGTTGCTGAATGGTTCAGTCACGTGAACATTATACATTCTGTTATATCACGCATATATGGCTTGTTAATCATGTGGCTTTATTGAAAGACTGTTAGTTTTTCAGAAGATGATTCCAGTAAATCTTTTATTACAGTTTCAGCCATTGTGTGGTGGTTTTGGTTGTTTATGGTCCATATTATCACCACAGTGATACTTTATGTTGTTTGTGTTTACCACTGTAAGATGGCACCACTCTGGAAGCAATGGACAATCCATCCATCCACTCCTTTTCAACCCATCCAATTTAGGAATGCTCAGCCCAGTTGCAAGCCTACACACTCACAATGGGAGGAAGCTCCGTCCAATTCACGACTTCTGAGTAGGCATGCATAGGTTTGCACGGTTTAAATAAGAAACTTAAGTCATGTGAGAAATGTAGCCTTCCTAAAATTACTTCTTGGGTTCTGAGAAACAAATGAAGACAAGCTAAGCGGCTGTTCTTGACGCAAGCTCTTGCTTTGTGCCACTGCAGCTGAATTGGAGCCAGGGGCAGGTATGATTCAGCTGAGCGAAAATGGTTCTTTCTGCATTCCGGAGGATAGATCTGCAATGTGGCGTTGCAGATCTAGTAGGAGCAGGTGTTCCTCAGACGGTCCTAAGCTCCCTTTGCTAAAAGAACACTTTTGCTTTCTCCCAACAGATGTACGAGACATTTCACAATTCCATTTTAAGGCATAAATATAGAGGCTCGCGGCTTGTCAAAGTGAGGTATGTAAAACCACGGTCCAAAGAAATGGCAAAAATCTTCCCTCCTCTGCATTGGATCCTCGGGGTCCCTTCTGTGATTCTCCTGGGACTCAGCCAGCAGGTGGATTTGCCATGGGGTGTGTGTGTGTGTGTGTGTGTGTGTGTGTGTGTGTGTGTGTGTGTAACTACCGGTAACTAAATGTTAAGTTGGTTGCCTGGATTCCACCAAGCTGCTCCTGATGTGTGATACAGTTCTCTACACCAGTGTTCCCCAACCTTGGGCCTCCAGCTGTTTTTGGACTACAACTCCCATCATCCCTCGCTAGCAAGACCAGTGGTCAGGGATGATGGGAATTGTAGTCTGAAAACAGCTGGAGGCCCAAGGTTGGGGAACACTGCTCTACACCACTTAGCAGAATGGCAGAGGTGACCACAGTATGTTGGGCCAAGGTAGCTCGTCCCAGAGTCCTTTTCATCCGTATTGGCTCTCTTGCCACTTGTATGGGTACAGATGCATGGTAGAAAGGTTATAAACTGCTCGTCTGGATCCACCTTGAATGGCATCTTTCTGTATGATCCCACACCAGCAGAGCCTTCGGAGGACGCAGATGTCTCTGCACTGTAACAACTGCCAGCTTTAGGTACCTTTGGAAATGATATGACTTAACTTGCGTTAGTGTACCAAATTGGAAAGCTTACGCTCCTTTCTGCAATAATTTGTAAAAGACCGCTTCACAAGTCTTTGGGGTTCAACAGTAAAACAAAGCAGGATGGCTAAATCCAATAATAATAATAATAATAATAATAATAATAATAATAATAATAATAAAATTTATTATTTATACCCCGCCCATCTGGCTGGGTTTCCCCAGCCACTCTGGGCGGCTTCCAACAGAATATTAAAATACAATAATCTAAAGGTAAAGGGACCCCTGACCATTAGGTCCAGTCGTGTCCGACTCTGGGGTTGTGGCGCTCATCTCACTTTATTGGCCGAGAGCCGGCGTACAGCTTCCGGGTCATGTGGCCAGCATGACAAAGCTGCTTCTGGCGAACCAGAGCAGCACACGGAAACGCCGTTTACCTTCCCGCCAGAGCGGTTCCTATTTATCTACTTGCACTTTGAGGTGCTTTCGAACTGCTAGGTGGGCAGGAGCAGGGACCGAGCAATGGGAGCTCACCCCGTCGCAGGGATTCGAACCACCGACCTTCTGATCAGCAAGCCCTAGGCTCTGTGGTTTAACCCACAGCGCCACCTGGGTCCCTTCAATAATCTATTAAACATTAAAATCTATTGAACATTAAAAGCTTCCCTAAACAGGGCTGCCTTCAGATGTCTTCTAAAGGTCTGGTAGTTGTTATTCTCTTTGACATCTGAAGGGAGGGCATTCCACAGGGCGGGCGCCACTACCGAGAAGGCCCTCTGCCTGGTTCCTTGTAACTTGGCTTCTCGTAGTGAGGGAACTGCCAGAAGGCCCTCGGTACTGGACTTCAGTGTCCGGGCAGAGCGATGGGGGTGGAGACGCTCCTTCAGGTATACTGGACCGAGGCCGTTTAGGGCTTTAAAGGTCAGCACCAACACTTTGAATTGTGCTCGGAAACAAACCATCTGTAATGCTGGTGAGTGCGATAACATGGAGCTTCACCGTCACACCTAGTTTGACACTGAAGCCGCCTAGCAAGTTGATAACAGGTGATATTTCTGCTGGGGAATTTACCCTATGCCTCCTCCCTGTTCAACCCATATGAACCTAATCATTGCAACCTCTCCTCTTGACATATTATTCCTGAGAGGTACCTAGTTTTTCCAGTTTGTTCTGTAACACAGATGAACATTTTTAAATTCCAAGACCGGAGTATTTCCACATTTCCCCAAAGCTGCCCGTTGGGCAGTGGACAGTTCCTTTTGACTAGTTTGAAATGTGTTCAAAACCTTTCAGTTACCGTATTTGTTCGGTGTAAACATGTCCTTGTGACCCTTGACAGCCTCACTCCTGTCCCTTTTAAATTTATCCCAGTGATTTGAAATGTCTTAACTTGTAATGCCAATGAAGGCATTTGAATTGTATTGTATTGTCCTATCCGAAGGTAGCAAATATGTGCTATATAGACTTGGTGACCAGGAAACTAAGACTAGCCCAAACTTCTAAGACAGGCTATCTGTGGCAACACGGCTTTTCCTCTGTGTAATATGCAAAGCAGCACTTATTGTATGCTGGCATATTCTTAAGGAATAGAGGATGTGGTTAAATGTGCATTGCATTCCAGATCATGAATCTGGGCACTGTATTTTGATTGGCAGCTCTTTGATTAAAATCAGTTTTATTTCCAGGTGTTTATGAACTCCCAAGTTCCTTACACTGGCAGCATGACCCTCCATGACCCTCCCCGCACCTCCAATCCACTGAACATATACCAGGAAGGCACGGCTGTGTTGCTTTCCTAGTTCCTTCTTTTCAAAGCAGCAGCCTAGCGGGCATTGGCAGAGCACTTTCCATAAGCCCTTAATAGCTATATTTGACAGGCCATTTCTATGTTACCTGCGGGTGACACAGTCCTGGCTGGAAATGAGTATATTTCATTTGCATTAACACAGTCAGCCGTGGACATTAAGGGCTTTGACTGTGGCAGGTGGAGAAAGCAATGGCTGAACGCTCCCTCCCCATGGACTGCACAGCATTAACTTAAGTATGGTTGCCAGCTTTGAGAAGGGGAGGGTGTCTGGCTGTACTTCTTCAGCAGGCTGTGCCCCTCCCCACATTTATTTGTCTTCCTGTGAGTTTATGGCACTGTTACTTAATTAGTATTTTTTTTTTTAAATAGGGCTTCCCTTGGAAATCAATTCCACCTTCTGTGAGCCAGTGTGGTGTAGTGGTTAAGAGTGGTAGACTCATAATCTGGTGAACCGGGTTCGCGTCTCCGCTCCTCCACATGCAGCTGCTGGGTGACCTTGGGCTAGTCACACTTCTCTGAAGTCTCTCAGCCTCACTCACCTCACAGAGTATTTCTTGTGTGGGAGGAAGGGAAAGGAGAATGTGAGCCGCTTTGAGACTCCTTCGGGTTGTGATAAAGGGGGATATCAAATCCAAACTCTTCTTCTTCTTCTTCTTCTTCTTCTTCTTCTTCTTCTTCTCTGCAACAATGAACGTTCACCCTGTACTTATATTGATTTGCTTGTGGGGTGTTTATAATTTCCTGCTAATCATTCAGCGCTCTCGGGTGAATTTCCCTGCTGCTTCTACAACTGCCAAAAGTCTTTTTAAAGGATGTTTTAAAAAGGTGTCATTGCAACACCTTAGGGCAACAGAGCACTTTAATCCACTTTAATCGTATAAACCAAAATTTACCAGCTGTTGCTCAAGTCTGCAGCAAAATGCTGACAATCTGGAGGCACCTTGCAGCGTGCAGCTGTGTGAGGTCATCTGTAGACTGACAAATGAATAGTGGGGATTGTTTTAGCTTTCTCTTCATAGCTGTCAACCCTCCCTTTTTTTGCGGGAAACTCCCTTATTCCACTGCCGTTTCCCGCTGCTATCCCGGATTGTTGATATCCCTTAAATTTCCCGGATTTCAAAGGAAGCAGCTCCTCTCCCTCCCTGCCGGCCAGGGAGGCTCCTCATCTGCGTTGCTCGGCTGCCAATAAGGAGTCTGAGACCGACTGGGGGCGGAGCTTGCATGCCTTGTGCAGCCAGACCCTCACGCCCAACCAGCCAGCCAGCCTGCCTGCCGTCTACGCGCTCGCTCTTTCGCTCACCCGTTCGCACACAGCCTCTGGAGCGCAGGGTGGCGAGGCTACTTGGTGCCATTGCACGGCCCTTTTGGCATCCCTTATTTTCAAATCCAAAAGTTTTGGAAAATCCCTTATTTTCAAATCCGAAAGATGACAGCTATGTTTCTCTTTCACTTGATGACAGTAACCTTCTAGCAGCACTGGCCATTGACCTAAAGCAGGGGTGGGCAATTTCTGGTTTTTAACCCAATCTTTTCTGCCAGGGGGTCCAAACTGACCCATGAGGCCATTTTCCTCAAACCACGCCCACCTGTCCACCAGGGGGACATCAGCTGATGCGCGGGAGGGAGGGGTCCAAACTGGTGGAATCTTCTTCACCTGTGCAAAGCGGTCAGCAGAATTGCACTCTTTGCTCACCATATGGAGGCTTAAAGAACAGCACAGGGCTGTTTGGAAAAAGGCATTCAAACAGCCAAGCACTGCACTTTGAAGTCCCAACTGCTGGGGCGTCAAAGTGCAGCATCACTTGATGCCACCATTACATCAAGGGATTTCACAGGTTGGTGGGCCCACCCACCTGTCAAGTTTGGCCCTCCTGGGGTGGGGAAATAAGGATCTGGTCCACCAGCCATAAATGTTTCCTCGCCCTTGATCTGAAGAAAAGGAAGGAATGACGAAGCACTTTCCATCGGCTGATGCTTGCAAAGCTTGGGGTGAAGGAAAGGAGGGGCGAGGTGGAGAGAGAGAAAGAGAACTTTTAGGTTTTGCTTGCCTGCTCGCTGATCAGTCCTTGTGTCCCTGCATTTGCAGCCTCCAACACACACTTTGGGAAGCAAAATTACAATTACAACTTTTGCTTGTGCACACTGGTTCTGTCTGTTTGAAAGATCAGGAAGGAAAGGAAAAGGAGCAGCTTTACTCTAAACCAGGCATCCCCAAACTGCGGCCCCCCAGATGTTTTGGCCTACAACTCCCATGATCCCTAGCTAACAGGACCAGTGGTCAGGCATGATGGGAATTGTAGTCCAAAACATCTGGAGGGCCGAAGTTTGGGGATGCCTGCAGTCTAAACCTTGCTGCCTTTTGAATTTGTAAGAAATTGAATGCAATTTAGAAGGTATCTTCAAGAGGTTGTTGACCCTGCTCTTCCCAGCTGTTTGCCTAAAATCCAGCTGCTCTTCTTTCTGAGATGTAAAGGATACCTTATTCTGACTTGAGCGCATCAAATGTATCTGGAGTGATACATTGGTGCAGATTTCTGATGGTGTATGAGTGGTTGCTTCACATCGACTCATATAGCTATTATTAAGGTGAAACTGCAGTTAATTTTACTCTCAGAATCACTGTCATGTGAAAGAGTTTCCCCGGGACAAAATACCCAAGCACTGCATCCTGAAATCATACTAAAAAACCAGTTCTTCAGAATGCAGAAACTCGCAGTGTTATCTTCTCGGAGGAACTTTCACAAGATCATTTTACATCATTTGTCTAGGAAGATCACTGTATAGTGACTCACCTCAATAATGGTTGGATTGGGACAGAACTAGAATTTATAAACAACACTAAACACCTGCACTAAACACCTTAGTTTGTAACATTTAGCACAACACACCTTGTGTCCTGGTGTCATCACACTGAGTGGTTCATCAAGTCTCACAGTGACCAGCCAGATGGTTATGGCCAGTGCTTCCCCCCCCCTAAAAAAAAATGTTTAGGGGTACTTTCGACTCAAGAAAATCACAATTTTATAGTTCAAATCAGGAAAAAATAAACAGTAAATGGACAAAAGTACAAAGATTCACACCCCCCCCCAAAAAAGCACTGGTTATGGGAAACCAGAAAGCAGAGCATGAGCTCAAGAGCACTCTCCCCTCCTGTGGCCTCCAGAAAGTGGTATTTAGGAGCATTGCTGTGGAAGCAATGACCTCTGCTGTGGAAGCAATGACCTCTTTGACCTCTGCTGGGAGGGCATTCCACAGGGCGGGCGCCACTACCGAGAAGGCCCTCTGCCTGGCTCCCTGTAGCTTTGCTTCTCGCAGTGAGGGAACCGCCAGAAGGCCCTCGGCGCTGGACCTCAGTGTCCGGGCTGAATGATGGGGGTGGAGACGCTCCTTCAGGTATACAGGACCGAGGCCATTTAGGGCTTTAAAGGTCAGCACCAACACTTTGAATTGTGCTTGGAAACGTACTGGGAGCCAATGTAGCTCTCTCAGGACCGGTGTTATGTGGTACCGGCGGCTACTCCCAGTCACCAGTCTTGCTGCCGCATTCTGGATTAATTGCAGTTTCCGGGTCACCTTCAAAGGTAGCCCCACGTAGAGCGCATTGCAGTAGTCCAAGCAGGAGATAACTAGAGCATGCACCACTCTGGCGAGACAGTCCGCGGGCAGGTAGGGTCTCAGCCTGTGTACCAGATGGAGCTGGTAGACAGCCGCCCTGGACACAGAATTAACCTGTGCCTCCATGGACAGCTGTGAGTCCAAAATGACTCCCAGGCTGCGCACCTGGTCCTTCAGGGGCACAGTTACCCCATTCAGGACCAGGGAGTCCCCCACGCCCACTCGCACCCTGTCCCCCCCCCAAAAAAACAGTACTTCTGTCTTGAGCTAGCCTCAAAACATTACAGGAAGAAAAAAATACAGCCTTCTTTCCATACAGCTGATATTTCCTTTCCCCTTCTCTCTTGAATTGTTTTTACCCAATACAAGTCGCTTTCTGCAGTGGCATATAGAGCAGAAATGGAATTTTAGTTCGGTGATTAACTGTATCATGTGAGTAAGCGGTTGGTAACATTATATGGCCAAGAAAGGGTGATTGCATCCATGGTTGCATCCATCTTTACGATACATTATTTAGAGTGAGTTATTAAAGGGTGAGACGGTGTATTGCAGTGTTTGAAAAGGTGTGTCTCCAGACTAATTTAATTTGTGTGTGTGGTGCAGCACAGGAAGAAAGGGCGGGTTTGGGGTGAGTGGAGGATAGGGAACATGCAGCATGATACCTATTAAACAGCCAATAAGATAATGACTCGTGTGTAGATTTAGTCATAATATTTAGTATAATAGTATGATGGCTAATGGTACAGAAATCAGCCTTTGGGAGTACATATTTGGAGCCATATTTTACACTCCATAAAATCAGAACTCTGCTTTACAACGGGTTGGTTCCCATGACTTCCAGCAGAACAGGTGAACTGTCTCCATGGGAATGTATTCTGCTTGAGTTAACCTTAAATGCCAGAGAATAATAATAATAATAATAATAATTTATTTATACCCTGCCCTTCCCAGCCAAGTCTGGGCTCAGAGCGGCTAACACCCATAAAATCACAACAAAACAATCAATTAAAATGCAGGTTAAAATAAGATTTAAAGTTTAAAATGCAGCCTCATTTTTAAGTAGCCCACCAATCAAACCATAAAGGATGTTTCATACATCAGGGTTAAACTAAAACCAACCCAAAGGCCAGGCGGAACAGCTCCGTCTTGCAGGCCCTGCGGAAAGATGCCAAATCCCGCAGGGCCCTGGTCTCTTGTGACAGACCTTTCCACCAAGTCGGGGCCAGTACTGAGAAGGCCCTGGCCCTAGTTGAGGCCAGCCTAGCATCCTTGTGGCTCAGGACCTCCAAAATGTTATTATTTGAGGACCTTAAGGTCCTACACGGGGCATACCAGGAGAGGTGGTCCCTTAGGTATGAGGGTCCTAGGCCGCATAGGGCTTTAAAGGTCAAAACCAGCACCTTAAACCTGACCCTGTACTCCACCGGGAGCCAGTGCAGCTGGTAGAGCACTGGATGAATGTGGTCCCGCGGCAAAGACCCCGTAAGGAGCCTCGCCGCGGCATTCTGCACCCAGAATGCATTTCTGAGAAGATTTTGAGAGCTTATTCGCACATAGACAAGGGGCAGGTGGGGCTTGTCAACCCAGGAAGGCAGCTCATCCAGGAGAAGGAAAACTGATCCTAAACCTCCGCTGCCTTGCGGGAAAAAGCTAAGGAGTAAACCCTACACACATCCGGAGTGGAATCCCTAAGACGGTTGGATGGCACCTTGTATGCCTCCTTCAGGCAACTCCTGCAGCCAAGCTGGTGCCAAACGTCTTGCTCTGTTTTCCTTTGGACTACACCAGAAAGGATGTCAACTGGGCAGCCCAGGACCTTCTGTGCCCAGGCTTGTGCCCTGGGGAGGTCACTTTGGTGCTGCTAATGCAGTGGTTTGAATTCTCCCCTGGAGGCACACTCCATTGTCTCTTGAGACAGATGGATGACAACAATTCACACATGCGATTCATTATTTGGCATACAGCTAATGTGCGGGGAACCGTCAACTGGTGTCACGTTGATAGCTCATTTTTTATGCTAAGATGCTAAAGCTGATTCCCAAGCACAAACTTTGCTCTCATAAGAAACCTATTTATTCTATAAGGGGGGGGGAGCCCTGTTCATGGTTATTGATGAACGAAACTTGCCCATTCGGATTCCGAATGGAGTGGGTCTTTCTGAGGCTTTATGGTCATTTCTTTGGGGAAAGCTCAGGCTTTTTCTGCTACTTCTACAAAGCTCAAGAAGATTCAAGCTGGGGAGCCAGCCCTCTTGTCTACCAGTTATGTCATAGCTGTCAACCCTCCCTTTTTTGGCGGGAAACTCCCTTATTCCAATGCCGTTTCCCGCTGCTATCCCGGATTGTTGATATCCCTTAAATTTCCCGGATTTCAAAGGAAGCAGCTCCTCTCCCTCCCTGCCAGCCAGGGAGGCTCCTCAGCTGCGTTGCTCGGCTGCCAATAAGGAGTCTGAGACCGACTGGGGGCGGAGCTTGCATGCCTTGTGCAGCCAGACCCTCACGCCCAACCAGACAGACAGCCTGCCTGCCGTCTACGTGCTCGCTCTTTCGCTCACCCGTTCACGCGCAGCCTCTGGAGCGCAGGGTGGCGAGGCTACTTGGTGCCATTGCACCGCCTTCGCGGCATCCCTTATTTTCAAATCTGAAAGTTTGGGGGGAAATCCCTTATTTTCAAATCTGAAAGTTGACAGCTATGAGTTATGTCCTGCCTCCTTTTCCTGTACTTAAAAAGTTGTGATGAGTTGTGAGTTTCTGAGCTCTGAAACATTTGCAAGCTCTCTCAACTGCTAGTTTGCCTTCTTACCCTTGATCACTTTGGAGATGTGTGGGAATGGCGAAGAAGAAGAAATTACGCGAGAAGGCCAATACTGTGCCATGACAGGCTCACCTGGAATTTGGAAGGTGGGCTGGGCTCAATTCGTAATGGCTCAATGATTTCCGAACTGGAGGAATTTGTTTCTGAACACCCCCGTTCTGAGGTTATACTCAATCAATATTCTTGATGGGAAGGTTTGCCTTGGTCCAATAAAAGCTTGTTGTTTCCTGGTGTTTTTCTCTTTCCATTTTGCTTCATTGAAAATTGCCTCTGTGAGGGTGTGTAAATAGAAGCAGTTGCATCTCTCTTCCTCCTCCTACCTGAATCATCCTGCGCTGGCACAAATACAGTTTGTGGTTTCACAAATTTGCATGCTGCAACCACCTTTGGGTGGGGTGAATAAGCCAAAACAGAGGAGGAGACACAAGGAGACAGTCTTTAAGCAGAGTACTGTGCAAGCTTCTTTAATTTCATTTGGGATTAGTCATCGTCCTCACAAGTGTATTGATACTGTCCAGTAGCAATTAGTGGGTTCCAGCTATTCTTTTCTATAACATTTAACCATGATGGGCATGAGCAGGAATAAAAAGTGGGAAGTCATTCAAAAGGCTGCTGTACCAAATCTGATAGTGATATGCAGAGATAGCTACCCGCCCCCGCCCCCAGCAACTTGCTGATACATACTGTATTTTTCGCTCTATAAGGCGCACCTGACCATAGGATGCACCTAGTTTTTAGAGGGGGAAAGCTCCAATTTCTGCAGCTTCTTTTGCAAAGGAGAAAAGGCCCATTTTTGTGGATCAGCTCAAATCTCTGCAGCTTCTTTTGCAAAGGAGAAAAGCCCCATTTTTGAGGATCAGCTCAAATTTCTGCAGTTTCTTTTGCAAAGGAGAAAAGCCCCATTTTTTGTGGATCAGCTCAAAGTTGTTGAGCTTACTTTGCAAAGGGAAAAATCCTGTTTTATGGGGTTTAACTCACAGTTCTGCAGCTTCAGGAAAGGGAGCTATTTCTACAGTTTCCAGACAGACAATCTAATCAGCCAGTCACATGTCGCTGGGGAAACAGCCTCCCTCTGCAAGGGGGCGGGGCTGGAATCTCTCTCCCTTATCTCTCTCTCCGATTGTTTGCTGAGCAGCTGCTCAGCGGGCTTCCTTTCAACACCCCCTTCTCTCTCTTTTTTTTAAAAAAAGCACAATCTGCTTTTGCCCCTGGGCAGTTTAGCTCCAGGGACCACACATTCGCTCCATAAGACGCACAGACATTTCCCCTTACTTTTTAGGAGGGAAAAAGTGTGTCTTATGGAGCAAAACCGACTTATGGAGCGAAAAATACGGTATTTGAGAAAGTTCAATGCTCTAATGATGATAGATAAATGCTGCCCCAATGTGCTTATATATGGGAAGGAAAAATTGCTTGGTGGCTTAAGTGTAAGATGATCTCCCGGGGAATATAAATTCAGGTCCTTACTCTTACATTTGCTTTAGGAAATAATGTCATACGGTTTAGCTCTCCATCTGTCAAATGAATATAGCAACTGCTTTATAGAATTTGTTGCCATCCCCTTAGAACAGTGTTTCCCAACCAGTGTGCCTCCAGATGTTTTGGGACTACAACTCCCATCATCCCTCGCTAGCAATACCAGTGGTCAGGGATGATGGGAATTGTAGTCCCAAAACATCTGGAGGCACACTGGTTGGGAAACACTGCCTTAGAAAGCATTCCAGTTTCAAGGCTTGAGGCAAATGATTTGTGGCTGGAATTTACTGCTCATCAGTAGGTGTATCGCCTTGTGTGCAATCCGTATGTTCTCTAAAATATGGTTACATGCTGTATAATGCATCCAGATGTACATAATTTGAGCAGTGAGCGAGCTGTGGAGTTACACTGTTTTAGTCAGATATACCACCCTCTCTTCATCAGGTAAAACCCATTCCTCTTGGCCAAATGTGAAGGAGATCTACACAGCAATGAGTTCATGCGACAGTCATGAAGCAACCTCACACCTTCCTTGAGCTGTTATCAGTTTAAAGGAACTTACAGGGAGGTTTTAATTTAAAAACAAATGATTTGTAAGGTCAACTTACAAGGTGCTTGGTGTGTATGTGTGCAAAGCAAAAAGGTGAACAGCCTGGGGAAGGGGTTAGAACTAAGAGGAAATCAGAATTGGATTTAGAAGCAAGTATATCCATCCATTGAGGGAAATGGGGACAGGGAGATGTTTTTCTGTCTCTCTCACAATACAAGAACCAGGTGCCATCTAATGATGCTGAACGCTCAGGACAGACAAAAGAAAGCACTTCTTCACACAGTATATGAAGTTAAACTATGGCGTTCTCTCTCACAAGATGCAGTGAGATGTCTAGGGATTGTGAACGTGCTGGTCTGAGTGGTTTTGCCTTTGCCCTGCCACTTTCCCATGGAAAGCCTGCTTTTTAGCGCTAATCAGAACAAACAGCAGTCCATGGGAAATCCGATTGCCATTTGTTCCGATTCAGCGCTAAAGGGTGATTTTTTTTCCTGGGGGGCAGTGGCCAGGCAAATGGAGGTGTGGGTGAGGCCTGAGGGGTAAATTACAGTGTCCAGAATGTACTGCAATTGAAAGAGAGAGAGAGAGAGAGAAATGCTTTGAATGTGCTTTAGAGGTATAGTGTGGACACAGCCATAAACCAATCAGTTAGTTTTTGTGTGTGGTTTGGTTCTCTTTCAGCCCAGACACAGGTGGAGTGACTGCACAAGTTGTGCTGATGTTTCTCTTCTCTTCTACTGATAACACGGCACTACGGATGACAGTCGACAAGATTTTGCAGGAGAGGCTGAAGATGTATCCTGGGTCTGCTCGCATCAACCTCCCCTCTTCCACCCTCACAGGCAAGTGCCTTGAGTTTTTTTTACCATTGATTGGGCTTTCTCTCCCAGGGCTTGTTATATTTATCACTAGCTGACCGGGCCACGTCTTGCTGTGGCTGATTTGGTGAAATGCAAAAGTAAGATACGTTTTGTGCTGTGCTGTTTAACGTCCACTGGAAGGCGCTTTTTTGCAGAAAATCACATTTTTACCTGGGAAAGGTGTGGTATTTGTGCAATGTAAGTACATATGATCACTCCCATATGGCCATGGAACGTTGTGTCCAAATTTGAATGAAATCGATCAAGGGGTTACGGAGAAAGGCGATCGTTAACAAACATCCAACTTGAACGATTTTATAGATGTTGTATTCCTACTCAACCTTGCCAGCTTCGTTCTTGTTTTTAAGAACAAGTTTTGTGAGCTAAATGTACTGGGAACTGTAAGTCTTAATTTCAATCAAGCAACGTCTTTTCTATTTTAGGCATATCATATTGTGAATCATAGTTCTGGTTGATTTTTAAATAAGTAATGCCACAGTGCTGATATATCTGATGGTAGACTGTCACTTAAAATACCTGTTTTCTCTCACTCACTTTCAATATTTTGGTTGGTCCTAATAGATTCTGGATTTTTTTGGTCAAACTTTGCGAAAGTGATTTTGCATAGTTAAGAACATACCCCTAATATTCCACTCAGGCCTTCCCCAGGGTCTGGCTCTTCGCCCCCTTAAACTGATGGCTCCCTCTCTGGGATCGGACGCCTCTTGTGGTTCTGACTCGATGGTCTGCAACCCACGGAGACCCTCCCCTTGGTCTTCCAGTGCTAACTCTCCAAGCTCCTCCCACTCTCCCCCCAGATCTAACCACCCCCTTCATGACACCTCCATGGGACTCATGACAGTTCTAGTGCATAGTTCACCGAGGGCACCTGCTGGACCTTGCTATTGCCCCATATATTTTAAAAATAAATTACATTTCTTACCTTTTTCCTCCATCATGGAACCCAAGGCAGGGTACATATGGTTCCCATCCCTATAGGGATGGAGGGAGCAAGCAGCTAATTTCAGCCTGCTTCAGTCTCACTGGTGCCCAGTCATAGGTCTGATCTGTCCTATGTTTTTGCATATATATATATATTTTAAAAAAGGGACCCAGGTGGCGCTGTGGGTTAAACCACAGAGCATAGGGTTTGCTGATCAGAAGGTCGGCGGTTTGAATCCCTGCAACGGGGTGAGCTCCAGTTGCTCGGTCCCAGCTCCTGCCCACCTAGCAGTTCGAAAGCACCTCAAAGTGCAAGTAGATAAATAGGTACCGCTCCGGTGGGAAGGTAAACGGCATTTCCGTCCACTGCTCTGGTTCACCAGAAGCAGCTTTGTCATGCTGGCCACATGACCCGGAAGCTGTACGCCGGCTCTCGGCCAATAAAGCGAGATGAGCGCCGCAACCCCAGAGTCGGACACGACTGGACCTAATGGTCAGGGGTCCCTTTACCTATATATTTTAAAAAGGATACATGAAAAATCCACAGTTAAATTTTATGCATTTTTATGCGCTTCTTAGTGTTTTCAGTGCATTCATCTAGGGAATACATGTGTTGTACACATATTTTATGCACAACACATATGCTTGCGTGCACGTTTTCTGCATGAAATCTGTACTGCAATATTCAGAGTGTCTGATCCCACCTGTGAGCACCTTGGGATCCACAGGAGCAGCTTCCAAGGAATGTACCACCCCCTGCTGCCTCCTTGGCAGCTCCCCCCATGCTGCCTCTACAGCAGACTCTTGGCAAATAGGAGGTACTGGTGGTCTCCTCCCATCCCTAGGAGGAAGAGCCAGGGGCTGCCCTTTGGGGTCTCATGTAACAGTAAATGCAATATGCGGTTTAATGTGGAACTATTAAATGTATAAATAGCTGCTGCAGGCCCTCCTGCACATTATTTTTTTTTAACCCATGGTGGGCTGCAAGGGGGAGACTAATCCCCCCCCCAACATTATTTGCAGTGGGAACAAATGGTGCTAATAGGGATTTTCCTCTCAATGTAAATAGCAGTGCTGGGGAGGAGAGGCGATTTTTGTCAGGATTCCAGCAGGAGGGGATGGTTTAAAGCAGGGGTAGGCAACCTAAGGCCCATGGGCCACAAGCGGCCCATGGGGGTCGTTTAACCGGCCCCCGAGCCGACCCCGAACCGAGCCGGCCACTCGGCGAGTCCCTGCGTGCTGCGCTAAACCAGCGTGGCGCGGGGACTCGCTTTCGCAGCACCGGAAATCGCGTCTGCGCACACGCCGGAAATCGCAGGTGTGCGATCTGACCTACGGAGGGATCTCCACTGGAGTGAACCGGCCCAGGCAAGGTAAACCTTGCTGACCCCTGGTTTAAAATCTCCCTTCCTGTTTGCCACATTCCAGGTCTTGCTCTTGTTCTGGGATGCCTTATGCCATTTAGCTGCACTAAAACCCCATGCACATTAAATAGGGCCAGCCCACCCATGAGACAAGGTGAGGCAACCGCCTCAGGTGGCAATATCCACAGGGGCAGCAGATCCTGATGTCAATTTCTCTCTCTCTCTCTCTCTCTCTCTCTCTCTCTCTCTCTCTCTCTCTCTCCCTCCCCATTCCTGCTGTAGTGCTTCACTCACCTCTTCTCCCCTGGTGGGGAGGGAAGCACCATCTTGTGGTTCGCCTCCGGTGGCAAAATGTCTTACGTCGGCCCTGACTTAAATGCATTAAAGCATTTAACATTAGCCTACTTTGATTCTAACCAATAATGGACTTAATGGCTCTAAGCACATAATAAACAAGCAACGAAGGATGGTCTTAAGTCTTTGTGTTTACTGTCTAAATGGGTGAAAGAAGCATAGCCAGTGCTGGCGTTTTCCAAAGCTGGACACTTGCTAGGGCCAGGTGATCTGTAAAGGATCCTCCCGGCCAAGATATCCACACTTTCACGTAACAGAAAACCAAGGGGAAGGTGGGGCCTGAATCATGTCGCTTCTCTATCCATCGGCTCTTCCTGCTAGCCCTCTTCATAAATTCTGACGCTAGTGCTGATGATGCATAGCGCGTTAACAAAACGCTCTTCCAGGCAAAGCACAAATCAACAAAAACGAATCAAGAAATAAGTTCCTTCTTTGACGAAAGCTATGGAATAATATTTTGAAAGAATGCACGTGTTCAAAAATGTTGCATGCACTCCCAATTAATCAGAATGAGATTGGGCTGCTGTAGCCTTCCTGTCTGAACCTCCCGACAGTGTTTCAAAACATCCTGCCTCTTCTCTGCTGCCTTTATCTTCTTCCCAGTAGACTAGCTGTAAATAGGTTTTGGGGTTCAGTGATAGATTCAGTGCCTTGTAGCGCTCTCTCTGCTCACAATGAAGGGAGAGAAAATAAGACCCCAGCCAACTTCTGAACAGCTCAAAATATTGCTCACTTTTTTTAAAAAGAAGAAGAAAAGAAACAAAAACTTTTAAATAACAAGCGAAAGAGCTTCTCTTCTCTCCCACCCCCTTTATAAGATCTTCCTTGGGTGCCATGCTGATCGCTATCTGACCTGAATTGCTACCAACTGTGTCATCACATTTTTTCTCAAGGCATGTGCTTGTTATCTCACACATCTCTGCTGGCACAGAAGTGGGAGCAACCTGGAGGGGGATAGTGAAATTCACATTGGAATGCTGACATCCAGTCTCATAACTCTTATGACTACTGCTTTGCCAGGCACAGTGGAAGCTGTTAATCTGGGATTGCTGGTGTGCACCGATCCCATGGCCTTCCACAGCTGATGAAGGTTGGGGAACTCAAGAGACAGGATGGCTAGCAATGCCCTTAGATTGTTGTTGTGCAAACATGGCACCACTGCAAAGGTGGAGCCTCAGCGATATTAATATTAATATTAATATTGGACTACTGCAATGCGCTCTATGTGGGGCTACCTTTGAAGGTGACCCGGAAACTGCAATTAATCCAGAATGCGGCAGCTAGACTGGTGACTGGGAGTGGCCGCCATGACCACATAACACCAGTCCTGAGAGAGCTACATTGGCTCCCAGTACGTTTCCGAGCACAATTCAAAGTGTTGGTGCTGACCTTGAAAGCCCTAAACGGCCTCGGTCCTGTATACCTGAAGGAGCGTCTCCACCCCCACCGTTCAGCCCGGACACTGAGGTCCAGCGCCGAGGGCCTTCTGGTGGTTCCCTTACTGCGAGAAGCAAAGCTACAGGGAACCAGGCAGAGGGCCTTCTCGGTAGTGGCGCCCGCCCTGTGGAACACCCTCCCATCCCATGTCAAAGAGATAAATAACTACCTGACATTTAGAAAACACCTGAAGGCAGCCCTGTTTAGGGAAGTTTTTAATGTGTGATATTTTAATGTATTTTAGTGTTTGTTGGAAGCTGCCCAGAGTGGCTGGGGGGACCCGACCAGATGGGCGGGGTACAAATAATAAATTATTATTATTATTATTATTATTATTATTATTATTAATCCATAGCTCTGATTGATACCAACTTCCTCTGTTAGGGCTTCTTTCCTGTGCTTCAAAGCTGCGTGTCCAAACGCCCTTTCCTTTGCTCTGGAGCCCTCACCACGAAAACCCGCTCTTTAAGCTGAATCAGAGCAAGTGGTTATTTGGGTTTTTGGCTATTTGCAGAAAGCGGTTTTCTCTTGAGGTGTCTCGGGGCTTGATTCTGGATGATGCTGAGCTAAGAAGCCCAGAATTGATACGCCAAACAACTTTCGAGCTATCTCTATGCTTCTAAAGATGAAATTTACACCCAGGTTTATATTTCCATCTGCTGTTGCTTTGATGCATCAGGCAGTAAGAGAGACTGGAAGGTGCTGTGTGAGAGAAATCTGCATAAACACCATTGTTGTTTACTCTTCCGAAGGGACTGTAGCTTTGCAATTGTGCTAAGATTTGTTTGAAAGTCCACGGCCTTTCCTAGCAGCACAGTTCCCAGGGGTTTTGAGACAAATACTTAAAAGTTAAATCAATTTAAGTTTGTAGTGCAGACCTGTCCTCTCTTCTGTTTGGTGAGATTTTGGATGCGAGCTCCCAATCCATCCTGGCATTAATGGGCCTTGAAGAAATCTGACAATTAGCTCAGGGCGTGGCTACAACAGTCCTATAGAAAGCAGGACTTCTATTCTCTTACTTCTAATACAGTGGACCCTCGACTTACGAATGTAATCCGTTCCGACGGGAGCGTCGGAACTCGAAAAAATCGTAAGTCGAGTCCCCATAGGAATGCGTAGGAGAACGCATTCGTACCTCGAAAAAATCTACGCAAGTCGAAAAAACCCTATCTAAAGTGGCCGCGGCTTCCGATCGGAAGTCGAAAAAATTCGGAAACGGCGGCCGCTTTGATCCCTCGTAACTCGAAAAATACGGAAGTCGAGGCATTTGTAAGTCGAGGGATCACTGTATCTCAAAATGAAATTCAGTATAGTTTTGTTAGTGTGACAAAACTATAGAAGTTGCCCCCTTTCACACTCTCCCAAATGCCATGTGCATTTGGAAGTCTGGGGTGGCCTGCAGCAATATTTATAACCAATCTCTGACCGATGTGAGATTCCAGGGGTTTCAGACGCTTACCCAGGGTTTGTGTTATCTTTTGGAAATGAGACACACCGGAGACTGTGGTGTCTTTATGACTATATGGTTTATTTACACATCTTAAGCATCTTCTGGTCCATTTCTGCACACACTTTAAAGTGATGGCCATATCCTTTGAAGCCCTATCCTATATAATAAAGTCCAAGTGTCTCTGCATCCAGTCCCTGTGTCCTACTGCGCATGTGTCCCACGGACATAGGGATTGGAGCGCAGAGACTTCGTGTCGACTCACAGAACTTGGCGATGTAGTGGGAGACGACGTAGTTCTCCTCGCACCAGTCCAGGGTGGAGGTGGGCTTCACCCAGTAGCCCTTGCGGTCGCCGGCGGGAGCCATGGCACTGCGTGACGCCGGCCTGTTTGGCGGGCGAGGCGGGATGAGGGAGAGAGAGAGAGGCGGCCGGCGGGCTCGAGGGGAAGGAGGGCGGCGGGGTTAAAAAGGAAAAGGAGGGTGGCCGCCGCTCCCCGGATGGGCCGTCCGCCGAGATGGCCCCGCCCTCCGGCGCCGAGAGAGGCCCGCCTCACAAGGAGGAGAAGGAGGCCCGCTCCTCCTCCTCCTCCACCTCTCAGTGGGGCCCGGCCTCCGCGTCGCCATGGAGACGGGCTGAGGCCTACGCACTCCGCCGCGCCTTCCGCGCCTACGCCGCCACCGCCAATGGCCGCGGAGGCCTCACTACGCCCACCTCCTGACTGGGGAGGAGGAGGAGAATAGGCCGAGCAGGGGGAAGAGGGGCTGGGCGAGGGCCTGCTTAGTGGCAGGGGGCTCGGGAGGCCCAGAAAAATAATAAGCGCCCGTTCTAGCGCCCGTTAATTTAACGGGCATAAGTTACTAGTATTATATATTATTGATGGATTGTACTTATTGGTCACTTTTTTTGGAAGTAAACTTAAAGAGACTTAGAATATGTTTTGTGTGCTGAGTCTCTTCAGGACTGACTGCACCCACATGAGCCTGTTCAAATGCTGAGATTATCTTCAGAGGGCCTACTCAGGGTCTCCCTGCTTTCGGAGGTTGGGTGGGTGGCATCCAGAGAAGGTGGACAACCTATTATAGAATGTTGTCTGCAGGAAGGCTGGTTTGTCAATGAACTGTTTGTCTTTTGTTGACACCAGGTCAAAACTGACATTTTTTTGCTCAGGCCTTTGACCATATAAAGAGCTGATTTTTCTGTTAATGGCAACCGTATTAAGCTGTTGAGGGATATGTCTTTCTTGCCTTGCTGTTTCAAACCTTACTGTATAGTAAGCTGCTCTGAATATTGCAAAACTGAAGGGCGCAGGGAATAAATGCTATGAAATAAAAAAAAAAATTAAGTTACTGTAGAATTTTATTTGATACAGAGCTCCACCTTGTGGATATTTGGTGCCAGTACATATAAGCAACTGCCTTGTGCTGAGTTGGTTTATCTACCCCAATCCTATATAATAAAGAGCCTGTGTCCCTCCGTAGCTTTCCGTGTGTCACTGGAATTCGCAAGTGCGTGTGCGTTCCAGTGACACAGGGATTGGAGGACGCAGACCAATAGGAGCGGGGGCAGCGGCGCAACGCGCCACTGCCCGCAGCCTCCTGCTGTTGGCCATCTTCAGCGGACCTTTCCGCTGCCTATGCCGATGGCTCCGGCTTCGGACGCAGACCAATAGGAGCGGGGACGGCGGCGCAATGCGCCGCTGCCCCCAGCCTCCTCCTGCCGACGCTCCCTCCGCCTGGGACAGGGGTTGCTCCGCCGCCGCCGCCCGCCCGCCCGCCCCGCGATGCCGAAGCTGACTCAGCTGCAGCCGCCTCTCAGGCTGAGGCGGCAGCTGCTGCTGCACGCAGACTGAGGCGACGCGCTGGAAGGTGTGGTTGGCCAGCGCGGCTGCTGCCACCGCCGCCGATTGCCCTCCTCCTCCCCGCAGCAGCGCCAGCGGCCGCCTCCGCGCCTCGGATCGGGGCGTCTGCCAAAGTGAGGAAGGGGGGCGGTTTGCGTGGCGCAGCCCTCGCGTCGGAATCTAGCGCCCGTTTTTAACGGGCTAAATTCACTAGTTACCAATAAATTCTGTATTAAGATCATCAAACGTTAATCAATTCCTAACTTTGCAAGCTTATTCCACAATATCACATGATCGACTGAATCAAAGGCACCAAAAATGCTGCATAAATCTTGGATTGATTTTGAAATCTGTATATTTTAACCAAAAGAAGATAAGTATGAGACAATGGTCTAACATGGAGCAGCCTTTGGAAAAACATATTTGCTCTTTCCCTGGTAAGTTTAGATTTTTCATCCAGGTAAGCAGTTTAAGTAAAAGGTGCTTAGCATAGATTTTCCTTATCACTGACAGTAGACTTAATCGGGCTGTAGTTCTTTGGTTCACCCGGATCACCTTTTTTAAAGATTGGAATAATTATTGATCTGAGCCATATTTTGGGGAGTGATTCTATATTTACCAATAAGAGTAAATAACTGAGCTAGGGGTTTTGCCCACCAAGATATGAAAGTCTTAAATAATTCTATTGATAGACCATCTGGCCCTGGTGACTTGCCCAGTTTAAAACTATTAGCTTTCTCTCTAATTTCCTCCTCTTTCATCCTTGGCCGTCCTTTAGTCTGTCCAGTTTGTTATCATCAGTCTCCTTTCCATTCAATTCACTGTGCAGGCCATTAAATATGGATATGAAATACTGGGTCCATTTGGATTCTGCAATTGATGGAACAACTAAATGGTTGCCAGCTTTCAGGCCTCCACACACTAACAACCAAAACACTTTGTTGGTTTCGTTTTGGATGGAGTCGAGTAATTGGGACCATTTTGGGGAGGCATATTTTTGTTTCTTTTTGGTCAAAATACAATATTTTCTTTTTTCCATCGAGGTAGACGGGTTCTAGTTTAGTATGGTTATCTTTGAAAAATCTTTGAAGATTTGGTGCAATTTTCTTTTAAGCTGAAAACATTCATCGTTGATGCAGGGACTAGTTCTGTATTTAAATGCCCTGACATTCGGTGGAGTGTTGAGCTCTTCAAATGTTTTGAGAATTTCACTATATACTTTCAGATTGTCACTTCGAGAATTGATATTCTTTAGGTTAGACAGCACCTGGTTTCTAAAACCAACTGTAAGTTTTTGCCCCACTACTACACACTATGGGCAAACTACCCTGAACATGCTTGATCTTGGAAGCTAGGCCTGGTTAGTACTTGGATTACTTGGATACATGGACTGTCTGGGAATACCGGGTGCCGTAGGCATGAATTTATCCAATCTCCTGTTGTTGTTTAGTCGTGTCCGACTCTTCGTGACCCCATGGACCAATCCCGTTAAAGCCATCCAATTTGGTGCCCATCACTGCCTCTTGTGGGAATGAACTCCATAGTTCAACTATGTGTTGTGTGAAGAAGTACTTCCTTTTGCGTGTCCTGAATTTTCCAACATTCAGCTTCATTGGATGTTTCCTAGTTCTATTTTTATGAGAGAGAGAGAAAAGCCCCTCCCTATAAACCAAAAAGCTCCAATCACGGTAGCCTTTCCTCATAGGGCAAGTTCTTTGAGTTCCTACGGTAGATCATTCTTCAGACCAGGCAACCTAAAGGCGAACACTGCTCACCTTCAAGAGTAGAAAGACAAGAATGTATAAGGGTTAAAAGTAGTAATAATAGAATGTGCAATAAATTTAACCAAAAAAAAGACAATACAAATGCAACGTGAAAAAATGGGAGTTGTTTTTATTTATGATTGTATAACATTGAAAGATGGATTTTTGTGAAATAGTGTTCTTGATGTTCTTTCGTTGTCATCTAGAATTCTTTGTTCTTTACTTCTTCTGTTCTGATTTTTCTTTATTCTTATTTTCTTTTTTTTCTTCCCCCCCCCTTATCTTTGATTTGATGTATGTATGTATGTATGTATGTATGTATGTAAATATATGTATTTTTGTTTTAAAACTAATAAAGATTTAATAATAATAATAATAAAAAGTAGAAATGCTTGTGGAGGGGCTTTTCAAACCATTCCCTTTTGGCATGCTCTGTGGAAACAGCACGTGCCTTTTCCAGTGTGCATCTGGCACTCCTAGTTATCTTATACAAAAAAAAAATGTGTTAAGCAGGCAACAAAAAGAGCACCTAGGAAATGCCTGCCTGGTGTCAAGATCTGATTAATTAATTTATTATGTTTATATCCCAACTTTCCTCCAAAGCTCAAAGTGTCATGCATGCTTCTCCCTCTCCTCATTTTATTCCCACAACATCACTGGGAGTTTGTGTAGGCTGAGAGACAGTGACGAGGCCAAGGTCACCCAGTGAGCTTCATGGTTAAGCGAGGACTAGAATGGATACCAATAAATGAATCTGAATTAATCCACTGCCTTAGGCCACAGTAACAGTTCTTTTATGCTAATGTTTTAATTGTTTTATGACTTGCAGTGATATTATTTTGACTGTTATATGTAAATCACTTCGATAATAAATCCATCAATCCCTTTTGTGTCTTAACAAAAGCACAGGCATTCTTGTAATGAATCACCTATCTAATTTGAAGTAGCTCTTTCCAAAATTAATTCTAACTTGGAGTGAGATGTCAGATGACTGCCGTGCAATCTAATCATGATTATGTCTTTCTTCCAGATATGAGGAAAGAAATGGCTGAAAAACTCTTCAGTGACTGTAAGTTTATATCCCGCCTATTCGTTATAAGAAATGCAGTAATTCTTTTGAAGACATTTCTAAGCTACCCATGGTGACCAGGTCTTTGACCAATCCAGCAAAGTATAAATTAGGAGCCCATAAGATTGATTCTCTGAAAGAGGTGGAGAAATATTCTCTGTCCCCCTTGGGGATTGGCCTTCTAATACAGTAAGATGCAGGGCCAGGCTGCTGATTGGCTCCTCCATCAAAGGTGAGTGGATGAGAGTCATAAACTTGCTGACTGGCTCTGCCCTCTCTTTTGTCCTCTTCTTCTGCTTGTAATTGAAATGATTTTACTCAGAAAATGAATTTTCCTTAGTTCATCTTCCCTGCTAAAGATGCATAGCACAAAAGCCCCTGAACTATTTGTCTACAGTTTGGCAGGGCTATTAAGGCAACTTTCTCAGGTCTGCAATGGTCAAATTGTCCACAAAACACTACAAGAGATTAAACTATTCCTTTTTTAATCCATCTCATATTGTAATGGCTGCTCTTGAAGTAAAATGATTGAAGCTAACCTTCTGAAAATTGATGGGAATTATGGCTTTGGAAGGGGCAGCCTTGCCTGCAAATTTCTTCCAATTCTGCCCCAAAATAATAAAAAAGTTGTAAATTTCGTGTGTGTGTGTGTGTGTGAAAACCCATTTTAGAAGTGTGCTGCACAAAAGCCTCTGGATCTATTTGCCTGTAATTTGGTATGCTTTATTCACAGTGGGGTGGGGCTACCATGCCTGCAAATTTCATACACTTATGTCAAAAGGGGGAAAAGTTATAACCAGTTTTTGATTCCCCAATAATCAATATGAGGAGGTTAAATAAAATGCACTAAAACTCCCAAGCCAAGTTGAGCAGCCTCTGGATTGGTCTGAGCCAAACCAGGCTATTTTACAAAGTCCCAAACTGAGGTTTGAACACAATATTCAGGTTGATGTACATTCCTACCAGAAACCAACCCTGACGGACATGGCTTGCCAGTGTGGTGTAGTGGTTAAGAGCAGTAGACTTGTAATCTGGGGAACCGGGTTCGCGTCTCCACTCCTCCACATGCAGCTGCTGGGTGACCTTGGGCTAGTCACACTTCTCTGAAGTCTCTCAGCCCCACTCACCTCACAGAGTGTTTGTTGTGGGGGAGGAAGGGAAAGGAGAATGTTAGCCGCTTTGAGACTCCTTCGGGTAGTGATAAAGCGGGATATCAAATCCAAACTCTTCTTCTTCTTATCTATTTATGTCCAGAAACGGCCTCTGTTTTCTACATAATACCGGTAGCAAATTGAAGTTGTATGGTTTGATTCATCAATGATGAAATTCTAGGCTGAATAGGCAAAATAAAAATGGACACATAGCTGGCTCTGGATGATGTCCATCCAGGTTCAAAGAACTCAAATGTGAAATTGCTGATCTTCTAACAAAAAAAAAAGTGTAAATTGATTCTCCATACCTGAGAACTGGAAAGTAGCCAACGCAACACCAATTTTAAAAAAGGGATCAGGGGGCATCCCGAAAATTACAAGCCAGTTAGCTTAATGTCTGCATGGGAAAACTGGTGGAAAGTACCCTTAAAGATAAAATAAGTAAGCATGTAGAACAGGCTTCCTCAAACTCAGCCCTCCAGGTGTTTTTGGCCTACAACTCCCATGATCCCTCGCTAGCAGGACCAGTGGTCAGGGATGATGGGAATTGTAGTCTCAAAACATCTGGAGGGCTGAGTTTGAGGAAGCCTGATATAGAAGAACAAGCATTGCTGAAGCAGAACCTGCATGACTTCTATAATATAAACCTATTAAGAGTTATTTGAGAGTGTAAACAAGCAAGGCTGGCGCGTCCATTTAGGCGAACTAGGCAATTGCCTAGGGCGCCAAAATGGAGGGGGCGCTGGCCAGCCTGCCCCCCGCCCCCCGCCTGGTTCCGCCCCAACCAGCGGCGGAGCAAGCTGGTTGGGGCGAAAACTGCGGCGGCGAGGGCGCCAAAATGGAGGGGGCGCTGGCCAGCCTGCCCCCCGCCGCCACCCCAACCAGCGGCGGAGCAAGCGGCGGGGGGCGCCCGGCCGGGCAGGGGGCGGGGCACCGCTCCGCAACGTGCGTCATACGCAATGACGTCACGTGGCCCGCCCCCTCGCCTAGGGCACCAAAATTGCCAGCACCGGTCCTGTAAACAAGCATACAGAAAGAGGGGATTCAGATGGCATAGCGCACTTGGACTTTCAGAAAGCTTCTGGCAAGGTACCACACCAAAGATTTCTGCGTAAGCTTAGCAGTCATGGAATAACACAGTTCCTCTTGTGGATCCGGAACTGGCTAAGTAGCAGGAAGCAAGGAGTAGTACCGGTAATAAACGGACAGTTTTCAAAATGGAGGGCTGTAGAAAGTGGAGTCTGCTGCTGATTTTATCTTATTTTTGCAGCCATTTTTAAAGTTATTGTAAGCCACTCCGAGCATTGTGGCTCAGAGGAAGAATCTAAACACTTCAAATAAGTAAAATGCATTTCTATTAAAAACAAAACAAAACTTTATTACTACATGAGAGCCAACCTGCCATATGCATATATCATTTCTGCATGGGATAAGCACCATGATCTGTTTGGTTTAATTAGGTATTGAATACGTATTTTGACTATGGTAAATTTGCAGAGCCTAACAAGAAAGAGGGAGTGTACAGAAGAGTGTGTGAAGAGTACTGAAGTATATAGAATTTTGTGGACTCACGGTGCCATACAGAGTCTGAATTAGGAGCATGTGGCAAAACTGACCCAGGTTTTGAAAGAAGGCCCCAGTGAAGATGGATGTCTTTTCCCCCAAATGATTTTATGATCAGTAGACACCTAGACAGATCGGCAGGCGTATTTCATAAACCTTAACATCTAACTTTTTCTTGACGTTAACAGTCTGTGGGCTTCGATATAACAGATCAACAGTCTCTCCAAGAATAACTGGAGGAATTGAAAACCCGGGGTCTGGACAGTGGCCATGGCAGGCCAGTCTCATGCGGAATAACATCCATCGTTGTGGTGCAACACTGATCAGTAACACATGGCTTGTGTCTGCAGCTCATTGCTTCAAAGAGTAAGTTTTCAACTGGAATAAGAAACGTACGTACTGGTTGAATTATAAAGTTAAGCTCTCTGATGACATGAGAGATCTCTTGCTGACTTGTTGAGAACACATGAAGCTGCCCAGCTTGCAGAATGATCTCCCAGGGGAGAGAACAGGTGGGCTCTGGCTGTTGCTTTACCAGTTTCTTTACCAGTTGCTGCTGTTCCCCATTAAAACATTAAAACCTGTGACATTTTAGTGTTTTATTGTGATTGATATTTTAACTTGAGGAAAATATCTGCCATCAGTGCACAGGACATTATGTTAAATTAAGTGAGTGGCACTGTGGTCTAAACTATTGAGCCTCTTGGGCTTGCCAATCAGAAGGTCGGGGGTTCAAATCCCTGCGACCGGGTGAGCTCCCGTTGCTCTGTCCCAGCTTCTGCCAACCTAGCAGTTCGAAAGCACACCAGTGCAAGTAGATAAATAGCTACCGCTGTGGCGGGAAGTTAAAAAGTGTTTCTGTGCGCTCTGGTTTCCGTCACGGTGTTTCATTGCACCAGAAGTGGTTTAGTCACGCTGGCCACATGACCCAGAAAGCTGTCTGTGGACAAACACTGGCTCCCTCGGCCTGAAAGCGAGAGGAGCGCCGCAACTCTATAGTCGTCTTTGACTGGACTTAACCATCCAGGGATCCTTTATCTTTTACCTTTCCTTATGTTAAACTACCAACTGCCACCTTTAAGCTGGTCTTTGGGCTATGCTGAAAATGCATATACTTGTGCACTTTTCTTATCTGTCCCCTATTGTGATCCTCAGATGAAGGGTGGTATAGAAATTTAATAAATAAGTATTTTTCCGTGTATAAGACTAGGGTTTTTTCCTAAAAAATAATGTCAAAAATTGGGGGGGGGGGCGTCTTATACACAGATAGTAAAATGCACAATTTTTTTTATTGAATCAGAGTCCCCCAAAATAGGGGGCGTCTTATACATGGGGGCGTCTTATAGACAAAAAATACGGTAACTTTGTTTTATTGAGTTAACTTGATCGTTTTGTTTGTGAACCACCTTGACATTCTTGAAATGAAAGGTGGTATACAAATGATTTTATTAAATAAAATTAATAGCTCAGCATTGTCTACTTTGACCCAGTAGACAACACTGGGCTATTCATTTTATCTCCAGGAACTCAGGCAGTGGTCTTTTCCAGCACATGATCCTTTTTAGCTGGAGATGCCAGGCACTGAAATTGGGACCTTCTGCATGCTGAGCATGTTTCCTCCCATGAGCTATAGCCCATCCACAGAATAAAAGTTATTGTCGAACAGGCCTTTGTATAAAAATCAGAAGGAACAAAAGGGATGTGAAAAGAGCAGTACATGTGAAAAGGATCTAGGAGTCTTGGTAGACCACAAACTTGACATGAGTCAACAGTGTGATGCAGCAGCTTAAAAAGCCAATGCAATTCTGGGCTGCATCAATAGGAGTATAGCATCTAGATCAAGGGAAGTAATAGTACCACTGTATTCCGCTCTGGTCAGACCTCACCTGGAATACTGTGTCCAGTTCTGGGCACCACAGTTCAAGAAGGATACTGACAAGCTGGAACGTGTCCAGAGGAGGGCAACCCAAATGGTCAAAGGCCTGGAAACGATGCCTTATGAGGAATGGCTTAGGGAGCTGGGTATGTTTAGCCTGGAGAAGAGAAGGTTAAGGGGTGATATGATAGCCATGTTCAAATATATAAAAGGATGTCCTATAGAGGAGGGAGAAAGGTTGTTTTCTGCTGCTCCAGAGAAGCGGACATGGAGCAATGGATTCAAACTACAAGAAAGAAGATTCCACCTAAACATTAGAAAGAACTTCCTGACAGTAAGAGCTGTTTGACAGTGGACTTTGCTGCCAAGGAGTGTGGTGGAGTCTCCTTCTTTGGAGGTCTTTAAGCAGAGGCTTGACAGCCACCTGTCAGGAATGCTTTGATGGTGTTTCCTGCTTGGCAGGGGGTTGGACTGGATGGCCCTTGTGGTCTCTTCCAACTCTATGATTCTATGATTCTATGGATGTATTATTGCAGTGAACCCATAGGCCCAACCTACAAGTGAAGGTTATTTGCATGAATCCCAGCTCCCACTTTGTTTTTACCAAAAGCAGCTGCTGCAGGGTTGTAATTTTGATCTAAGCCTACCTTGTTACTGAAACCTACCTGTGATAGCTGAGGAACAAGAATGAATGGAAGTAGGAGGTGCCATTCCCCCCCCCCCTTACTGGTTTTTCACTCAACATTGCAGTCTCTGCAACTGCTTTTGATTTAAAAGCACTGCTGCCACATTAGGGGGAAATTCAGTAATTGGGGATCAGCTGTTATCTGAAACATGACTCTTACCCAGAGCAGTGATTACTCCATGCCAAGTTAACTCAAATTCAAAATATAGGATATAAATTAAGCACATACTCACATTTCTACTTTGTACAGCTTCATCTGCTTTCAGTTTTGGGGTGCGGGGAGAGGGACTGGAGTAGTGGTAGCTGTCAAGAAAGGGGAACTATGGGGACAGCCTAGAGCAGGCACGTCCAACAGGTAGATCGTGATCTACCGGTAGATCACTGGACGTCTATGGTAGATCACTGGCTCCCCCCAAAGAAGCTCAACAACTTTGGCTCCCCTAAAAAAAGCTCAATCTTTTTGCCCTGCACCCCCCAAAACCGGGACTTTCCTTCTCCCTAAAAAAAGCTCAACAACAACTTTGATCTGAATGCCTAAAAAACGGGACTTCCTCCTCCCCCAAAAAGCTCAACAACTTTGACCTGAATCCCCAAAAAGGGGGTAGATCACTGCCAGTTTTTAACTCTGTAAGTAGATCGCAGTCTCTTGGGAGTTGGCCACCCCTGGCCTAGAGTATGGCCTTAGCTAGAAATACATGTTGCAGAGATCAAACAGTGGACTCACAATATTGTGTTTTCTTTGTAACACTAATGTGAGTGTAAGTATTGGAAGGGAAGAATCAGTGGGAGAGGGATGCATAACCTTCACCCCCTCTTGAGAATTATCATCTGTAAATAACATCTCCTCTCTCTGCCACATTTATACTGCTCTTCTCTAATTGGGCTCTCAGCTGGGAGATCTGATTTGCCAAGAAGAACCTAGCAGGCATGGGAAGGGTTAAGCAACCTCTCCTCCTGCCCACTGATGCTCTTTTAAAAAAACCCTCTCCCAGTTTTTGTATTAGCTCATCACATATTGATTGGGGGACATGTGTACTGACAAAAAGTACTCAGAATCAGGGAGGCAGATATGAATAGCAATGGGAGAAGGAGAAATAGCAGCTTGTGCAGGGAAATAACATTCCACCAACCAAAGTGGAGGTCCTTCTCAAATCCTTTCACAGATGGGTCTTCACTAGACGGCGCTCACATACTTCCAAGGCCTTGTGTGACTGTGAGGATTGTAGCTTGTTGCTTTGCTTTTTCTTTAGAAAAGATGAAGACAACAAAGAATCTCAAAATGCCAATTGATAACATCATAATCAGTTCAACAGGAGCAGAGGCGTAGCAAGCCCAGGTGGTACCCGGGGGCGAAATTTTTTTTGTCACCCCCCACTTTAATTTTTTTAAAAATTAAAAAAATTAAAAAGTGTCACCCCCCCTCTGATGGTGCCACTTTGCGAGGTGTGGGGATTTTGTGTGTGTGTGTGTGTGTCTATTATCTCTTTTTTTCAATAAAGTTAAAATAATAAAAAATGATAAAAATGATAAAAATGATAAAAATGATAAAAATAAAAAAAAATAAAAAGTGTCACCCCCCCTCTGATGGTGCCACTTTGTGAGGTGTGTGGGGTTGTGTGTGTGTCTATTATCTCTTTTTTTCAATGAAGTTAAAATTTAAAAAAAAAAAATTATTTTTATTTTTTTTTTAAAAAGTGTCACCCCCCTCTGGTGTGGAACTCGGGGCGGCGCTACGCCCCTGAACAGGAGCTAGAATGCATGTAGCCCTTCTCTGCTTTCTCTTTCTGTTGTGGATCTGCCTATGAACAAGTTCAGCAATGTTGGGATTCACTCTAATCTGTTGCTTCTTTTCAGGTCCAGTAACCCACGTCTATGGACTGTTAGCTTTGGAACCTATTTGACACCTTCACTACTTGTACGGCCTGTCAAGACCATTATAGTTCATGAAAAGTACCGTTACCCAGCCCATGAATACGACATTGCTGTTCTGCAGCTGGCTAAACGTGTGGACTTCACAAGCGCTGTTCACCGGGTTTGCCTTCCAGATGCAAGTGAGAGGATTCCATACAACATAGATGCTGTTATTACAGGATGGGGAGCAATGAGTGATGATGGTAAGCACATCTACTTAGAAGAAGGCAGTATTTCATATGATAAGATTAAGGGTAGAGGTGGGGGCGTATCTTTCGCCAGTGTTAAGATTTAAGGAGAGGAAGACAGGGATGGATTCTTTTTTGCACAGGAGATTTTGTTAAATTACCAATGCCATCTTTAACCTGGCCTTTGGGCTATGCTGAAAATGCATGTTCACACTTCCGTATTCCCATCTAATTGTACACAGGGCCGGCGCGTCCATTTAGGCGAACTAGGCAATTGCCTAGGGCGCCAAAATAGAGGGGGCGCTGGCCAGCCTGCCCCCCTCCGCCCCCGGTGCCGCCCCAACCAGCGGCGGAGCAAGCAGGTTGGGGCGAAAACCGCGGTGGCGAGGGCGCCAAAATGGAGGGGGCGCTGGCCAGCCTGCCCCCCCCGCCGCCGCCCCAACCAGCGGCGGAGCAAGCAGGTTGGGGCGAAAACTGCGGTGGCGAGGGCGCCAAAATGGAGGGGGCGCTGGCCAGCCTGCCCCCCCGCCGCCGCCCCAACCAGCGGCAGAGCAAGCAAACCGCGGTGGCGGGGGGCACCCGGCCGGCCAGGGGGCGGGGCACCGCTCTGCAACGTGCGTCATATGCAATGACGTCACGTGGCCCGCCCCCTCGCCTAGGGCGCCAAAATTGCCAGCACCGGTCCTGATTGTACATAGAGTTTTTTTAACCTTGTACAGGGAGTGGTCAGGCGGGGAGCAGAGGAGTGACAGCAGACTGCTGAGGGCTGCTGGTTTCTGTGGAGATGAGAAAATGCTGAGTTAGGGAATGAAATGATAATTGCGGAGGGGCAAAAACCCCTTCCCCCAAGCTGTCAAAGTGAGAGGAAAGGAAGATGAAGAGAAGAAGAAATCTTCGCCTGAGTGGAAGAAGAAATCATGGAGCCTATAAGGGAATGGCTCAACTGCAGAGACACAAATATCTCCCCCTTAAATCTCTTATATTCATGCAAATTTAAGCAGCTATGGCTAATCTTATATGACACACCATAAACGTTTTATGCTATGCCTTGCCTTACCTAGAGCAAAAGTATTTGATGCACTGATGAATATTTTCCATTTAGGTGAAACTCCTAATGTTCTTCAAGAAGCAACAGTAAAGCTCATAGACTCCAACACTTGTAATAGAAAAGAAGTGTACAATGGGGTCATAACACCTGGGATGATATGTGCTGGGTACCTGGAAGGAGGAGTAGATTCCTGTCAGGTATGTCCACTCTCATCTGATAAAATTAATCCCCTGTAAACAAAGGTGACATTCCTGTGGGAAGAATATATTTAAAGGAACATCACTTCCTGGTTTTGAGTATTAGGAACCTTTCCTCAATGCCCCGTACTTGCTCTTATTTACCGTCTTTCCCCCTTTTTAAGACACCGTCTTATAAATGTTTTTCCTCAAAAAAACACAGGGGGGCTTATTTTCAGGGGGATGTCTTATTTTTATTACGTCAGCATGGCACACAGCCTCCCCCTGTGCGCTGAGCAGGCGGGGCAGAACTCCGCAAGAGGCGCGTTTCCCCCGCGCGCCTCTCGCTGGCTCCCTGCGCACGGGGAACAGGCGGGGCAGGAAGAGGCGTCTTCACCCCCCCCTGTGCCTCTCCCTGCGCGCTAAGCAGGCGGGGCAGAACTCCGCAAGAGGCGCGTTTCCCCCCGCCTCTCGCTGGTTCGCTAGCTCCCTGCGCACGCAGGAGGGGCTGAGGAGGCGACGGGAACAATGGCGGGACCATGGCTTACTTTTGGGGTACGTCTTACTTCTCACAAAGGTAAAAAAACCCTGCCATGGCTTACTTTATGACTATGTATTAAAAAAGGGGAAACAGGGTATTAAAAAAATATTTATAACCTGCCCTTCATTAATACAGATACCAGGGTGGGGTATAGAACACAAAATAAAAGCAATCAATGAAATAAGCAGCAGTAGATGTAAAAATACACCATCAAACAAATAAATCAGCTAAAAACAAAAGAACGGAGGAGAGGCAGAAGTCCTTGCCACAGTGAGCCCTGAACTGAGTCTGTGCTTCCATCTCAAGGCTGGAAGGCTGGATCCGCCATCTGTACTGGGATGGCTTCTCTAGAGAAGCTCTTGCTGGAGGGAATGCATGTGAAACACAGCAGCACTACATTGGCTCTAGTCGCTCCATCTGTACACGCTCAAACCAAGCATTCTTCTTTGTGGTCTCTGCAGTTCCCCATATGGGTTCCTTGTCTGCATACAGCACAGCACACAACTAGAGCTAAAGACTCAACTGTTTTTGGTGCAAAGATCAAATTCAAGAGCAGAGTGGTATACCCAGGAGGGTAAGGCCAGCACTTCCCCACTCATTTCTTTTCTGTCTGCCTTAGCAGCAGCCATGTCTGAGACTAAAGTCTGTGGACTGAGTCTGATCTCTCCCCCTCATTCTTCCTTTCGTCTTTTTTTTGCTCCTCCTCTCTTTCTTTCCTGCCTTTTCCATTTGTGTTTTAACTATTGGAACTCGCGGAATACCAGTTATCTTTCAAATCCAGACTTATTTTCTTGTTCTTACAAACACATCCATGTGGGATGAAGCAGGGGCCCTCTCTTTGAATGAACAACCACTATGTGTCGACTTGTTGTTGTTTAGTCATTTAGTCGTGTCCGACTCTTCGTGACCCCATGGACCAGAGCACGCCAGGCACTCCTGTCTTCCACTGCCTCCCGCAGTTTGGTCAGACTCATGTTAACAGCTTCGAGAACACTGTCCATCCATCTCGTCCTCTGTCGTCCCCTTCTCCTTGTGCCCTCCATCTTTCCCAACATCAGGGTCTTTTCCGGGGAGTCTTCTCTTCTCATGAGGTGGCCAAAGTATTGGAGCCTCAGCTTCAGGATCTGTCCTTCCAGTGAGCACTCCGGGCTGATTTCCTTAAGAATTGATAGGTTTGATCTTTTTGCAGTCCATGGGACTCTCAAGAGTCTCCTCCAGCACCATGATTCAAAAGCATCAATTCTTCGGCGATCAGCCTTCTTTATGGTCCAGCTCTCACTTTCATACATCACTACTGGGAAAACCATAGCTTTAACTATACGGACCTTTGTCGGCAAGGTGATGTGTTTGCTTTTTAAGATGCTGTCTAGGTTTGTCATTGCTTTTCTCCCAAGAAGCAGGCGTCTTCTGATTTCGTGACTGCTGTCATCATCTTCAGTGATCATGGTACCCAAGAAAGTGAAATCTCTCACTGCCTCCATTTCTTCCCCTTCTATTTGCCAGGAGGTGATGGGACCAATGGCCATGATCTTAGTTTTGATGTTGAGCTTAAGACCATATTTTGCGCTCTCCTCTTTCACCCTCATTAAAAGGTTCTTTAATTCCTCCTCACTTTCTGCCATCAAGGTTGTATCATCAGCATATGGATCACTGCCTTGTCACCCCTTCATGGATCACTGCCTTGTCATGGCGAAGGGGCTTGAATTACTCAGGGAAGCTATGGACAGGTTGACTAAGAACATACAAATATATCCTACTACTACTCAGTCTAGAGCAGGCACACCCAACCTGTGGACCTCCAGATGTTGTGGCCTACAACTCCCATGATCCCTAGCTAACAGGACCAGTGGTCAGGGATGATGGGAATTGTAGTCCAAAACATCTGGAGGACTGAAGGTTGGGGGATGCCTGGTCTAGAGTTTCTCTCTCTCACTAGCTCTGATCCAGAGATACACACACGAAACCCTGAAAGGCCTGCATCTAGCACCCAACACAAAGAATTGCTCCTGTTAACACCATGTATTTCCTGGCACCGCAGAAATGCATGGCTCTTTGATTAAACTGTTACAAAATTCAAAAATAGCTATCCTGTTGCCTCTGGTTTTGGGGGGGGGGATATCATTTGCAAAATGCATAAACATGGGTAGGGAGGGACACCAACCTGAATGTACTTTTAACATTACCTTGAAATATTTTCGCTTGATGCTGCCTCTTTAATCTTCTGCTTCTACTGAAAATCAATGTTTTATTAAAAACCCCTTTCCTCCCCCTCTAGGGCGACTCTGGTGGCCCACTGGTTACACCTGACACAAGAAACATGTGGTATCTTGTCGGCATAGTGAGCTGGGGAGATGAGTGTGCTAAGCCAAATAAGCCTGGAGTCTACACACGAGTGACTTACTTTCGGGACTGGATTACCAAATATACTGGGCTCTGATGCAAACTTTGTACGTTTTGCACATCATAGGTGGTATGCAGGTCATACTTGTTTGTAACTTGTGCAAAAGTCCTCTACGTGAGATTATTCTGCCTTTTTTCCAAAGTTGTTGGCATTGCTCTGGTATGTTAAGAAGTAATGGAGGCAGACGGTTAAACAGTATTTATTTACAGTATTCACACAGGCTTTCCTCACAAAATAAGGCTAAACCTCCCTTGCATAGCTTGAATGATCCCCCCCCACCCCAACTTTCCTCTGTTTTCTATTCCCCTCTCCCTGTCATGGAAGCTGCATGTTAGCAGAAAATATTGTGAGTTCAGAACATGGAAGGATTTACCCATTGCCTTCTGCCACCAAACAGCTACAACAGCAGTCAGGGCTGGCACCAGAGGTGAACACAAAATGGCACTCCCCACTAGGGAAGAAGGTTGTGAGTGAAGATCTGCATCAGAAACAAGTTTACCCAATGGTTGAAGTGAGAATCAAAGGCCGTTTCAGGGTGGGGAGGGAGGGGAAGGGAAGGTGCCCGCTCTGAATAATGCCAGGAAGGTCAACAGTGTGACCAGCAGCTAAAAAAGTCAATGCAACTCTGGGCTGCATCAATAGGAGTATAGCATCTAGATCAAGGGAAGGAATAGTACCACTGTATTCCGCTCTGGTCAGACCTCAACTGGAATACTGTGTCCAGTTCTGGGCACCACAGTTCAAGAAGGATAATGACAAGCTGGAACGTGTCCAGAAGAGGGCAACCAAAATGGTCAAAGGCCTGGAAACAGTGCCTTATGAGGAACGGCTTAGGGAGCTGGGTATGTTTAGCCTGGAGAATAGAAGGTTAAGGGGTGATATGATAGCCACGTTCAAATATATAAAAGGATGTCATATAGAGGAAGGAGAAAAGTTGTTTTCTGCTGCTCCTGAGAAGAGGACACGGAGCAATGGATTCAAACTACAAGAAAGAAGATTCCACCTAAACATTAGGAAGAACTTCCTGACAGTAAGAGCTGTTCGACAGTGGAATTTGCTGCCAAGGAGTGTGGTGGAGTCTCCTTCTTTGGAGGTCTTTAAGCAGAGGCTTGACAGCCACCTGTCAGGAATGCTTTGATGGTGTTTCCTGCTTGGCAGGGGGTTGGACTGGATGGCCCTTGTGGTCTCTTCCAACTTTATGATTCTATGATTCAATGATTCAATGATAGGTGCAGAGCTCAGGAGACTCCAGAGTTCACTCCTGCCATTTCCTCGCTAGGAGTGGGAGGAGACCAGCAGCACCTCCTGTTTGACAATAGGCCGCTGTCAAGGTGGCACAGGGGGACGCTGCCAAGGAGGTATCAGATCTCGCCTCCAATGAGTGTGCTGCTGCAGTCATCTTTGCCAGTGCAGTAGTGGGTGATGTATTCCTTGAGAGGGGACGCGGGTGGCGCTGTGGGTTAAACCACAGAGCCTAGGGCTTGCCGATCAGAAGGTCGGCGGTTCGAATCCCCGCCACGGGGTGAGCTCCCGTTGCTCGGTCCCTGCTCCTGCCAACCTAGCAGTTCGAAAGCACGTCAAAAGTGCAAGTAGTTAACAGGTACCGCTGCAGTGGGAAAGTAAATGGCGTTTCTGTGCGCTGCTCTGGTTCGCCAGAAGCGGCTTAGTCATGTTGGCCACATGACCTGGAAGCTGTTTTTTGGCCAATAAAGCGAGATGAGCGCCGCAACCCCAGAGTCGGTCACGACTGGACCTAATGGTCAGGGGTCCCTTTACCTTTTATTCCTTGAGGCCAAATCTGCCGCCCCTGTGAATCCTGCCACCAGAAGAGGTTACCTCAACTTGCCTCATGCAAGTCATAGATAAGGTGGACAGCTTGAAGTGAACTGCATAGGACAAACTCTCTAGAGATGGAACATACCGAGTTCCAGAGAATGGGAAGCACCAGTCTCACTGCAAGGCATTCAGATGAGGCCATTGCCCTTAATTTTATCATGTAGAATCATTGCTATATTCCTCTTTGCCTTGCATCCTGAAACATGCTATGGTAGTAGTACCTTTTCCTGCATTACTGTATCAGGAACATTATGGTAGGCCTGCTAGACACTTCCAGCAGCAGCAAAAGTAAACCACACATTTTTCCCCAGAATTCCTATATTGCCTTGCTTGCACTCTACCACAGTGATGTATGTAGGTGCCATGCATTTTGGAACTTTGTAAAATTACGCATGTGCTCTGTTTTGGTCAGCATACTTCATCACATACACACAATCTGATGATTGGGGGGGGGGGGAGCGAGTTAAATTGCACAAATCTTTTCATTGCACAACCTGAATTTGCCAAAATAGTGATAGTCTGAAAGCACCCTTAGAGTGATGATAGATGTAATATATCATCAAGCTTCCTTTTGGCTTCACAGCTGAAATTAAAGTTATGCATGCTAGCGAATCAAATGCCACCTAAGGCATCAGTATTATCCACCTTAAAAAACAAGCAAACTGCTGCATGTATGCTAATTTGTTATTCTTGATTAAAAAAAGCCCAGAAATCTTTTTAGTGAAAAAGCTGTCCAAGGGATATTAAGGGGTGGCGTGGGGTGGGGGTGGGGGAGTTTCTTGGCAATAGCATGGATTCTAGCCTATAAACTTTCAGGACTGGGCTGAGCAAATTTCCAAAACTACCCTCCTACCGTAGTCTAAAAACATTTATGTTTGTCTTCACTCAAAAAACATCTAAGTATCAAGTTTATGCAAAACTAGAAAAAGTCACTTACTTGAGTGATGCAAAGGACAATGCCTGGAGCTATGGATATTGTTACTTTCTCCTAAATTGAGGTGTGGATAAATAAATCATTTTCAGTTAAGATCTAAGAGTAGTCAACTACCGGTATGTTGTATGCAGAGCAGGCCCACTGAAAATAATGAACACAACTAAGCTAAGTCCTTTAATTTCAATGGGTCTACTTTGAGTAAAACTAAAATCGCTATTACCCTGAATGCTTTAAGGGCAACTGGTTTTAATATTTCCAAAGATGGAGAATTGGTCATTGTATGCTCCTGCCTTTCCAACAGACCTTGGTGTAACCTGAAATGTGCGTAACACCAAACAGAGTCTCATGGAACAGACTCCCTCCGAAGGTGGTGGACTCTCGTTCATTGGAGGTATTTAAGCAGGGGATGGGTGGCCCCCTGACAGGGGTGCTTTAGTTGAGATTCTTGCATTGGAATGGGTTGGACTAGATGACCCTTGGGGTTCCTTCCAACTCTACAATTCAATGATTATACAGTGGTACCTCGGGTTAAGTACGTAATTCGTTCCGGAGGTCCTTTCTTAACCTGAAGCGTAGTTAACCTGAAGCACCACTTTAGCTAATGGGACCTCCTGCTGCCACCGCGCCGCCAGAGCACAATTTCTGTTCTTAGCAGAGTTCTTAACCTGAAGCGCACTTAACCCGAGGTACCACTGTATATGTATGTCTGCTATCTCCTCCAACACTTCAGCTTTTAGATTCTTACCAGATGCAGACACTGATGTTTCCAGCCAGTTTTTTCTCCTCCACACCTGCTCTGTTTTCCAACTACCTTTCAAACTATTTTGTAGCATTTTGGTTGGCATAATAAAAGTATTGTCCCAATATGATTTTTGGAATTTAATTTAATTTATCCCTGAATTTCATTTTAGCAGCTCACTGGTAACTTTTTTCTCAGTATCTGAAGAAGTGTGCATGCACACGAAAGCTCATACCAAGAACAAACTTAGTTGGTCTCTAAGGTGCTACTGGAAGGATTTTTTTTTATCCCCCCCCCCCAGTGTCATGGGTGTTAGTGTGGTGAGTCCAGGGGGGGGCACCTGCCCCCCATCAAGTAAATAAATAAAAATACTTAACTAATGACGAATTGCATTGCAGATAACTTTGTTCTACCCCCCCCCAATAAATCCAGGCTATGCCCATGCTCAGTGTCCTATATTTGAAAAGCAGGAGAACTGCATATTGGTGCTAATGATTCAATACAAGAACATTGAGGAAAGAAATAAAGGAACTCTGAAGAAGGATCTTCTTTACCTTTTAAGATTAAATAATGGAAGAAACGTATCACAACATACTTTTGTTGGGTCGTCTTTCTACATTTCTATTTCTGAATCACTCATTAAACCATTTTCTTATACATACTGAAGTATATCAGTAGCTTTTTTACTTGTCTGCAGATGCCAATCAAGTACAAAACAACAAAAATGACAAAGACAGACTTCCATTTCAGGTGGTTTTGTGGCTGCAAGGAGGCAAGCACAGAGAACTCTTTCACTGAGTTCACATGGGGGGGGGGGAATTCTCTTGAGGGTTATATAGTGTCCATCTTTACACAAGTCCACCTTTGCTACTGCAGGTGAACAGATTCCTACTTGCATCTTTAGAAGGTCACAGGAAAAAGGTGTGGTTACAGAGGATTTAAATGGAGATTCTAACAAACCCTACAGCTGCAACACTAATTCCTGAAGGCCTCTATTGTCAAATCCATGACTTCCTTTCACTCAGTTCTACTTCGTCTGGTAACACTTGATGGGTTGCAGAAGCCAAAACTTTCACCATATAATTATAATATAATTTCAGACACATTTCATATTGTTTGTGGTGAGGTTTTCTTTTTCAAAAAATTAGACTTTTGTGGATTATAGGCACAGCTAAATATTACATGTTCTAATGCAGTTTTTTAGTTTTTAAACTTTGATATTTCTATTTTGATTTTTCAATTTGTTATATATACGTGTGTGTGTGTGTGTGTGTGTGTGTGTGTATACACGTGCGTACACACACACACACACACACACACACACACACACACGTATCCTAGCCAATTAAGAATGTAACCAGATTTTTAAGATTGGAGAAAGGGTTATTCGTTGTTTCACTTGGTGTAAGGTATTTGCCTTTACCCATCTTAGATTGACATTCTTCACCTACAGAATATTCTAAGGCAGGCTTCTTATCAATAGGACAATCTCCCAATACCTTCACTGAGTTTTAGATCCAAATATGCTAGAGGAACTTTGTAACATTTATAGCCCACATCTCTTATTAGGACTACAAGTAGGGAGCAACTAACTTGTCTCCAGAAGAATCATTGGTACATGCTAAGGAATAATAAGAAACTTAGAGGAAGCATGTTGTTCCTGAAATACCGTATGTTTCAGTACTGTAGCTGTAATGAAACAGAAGGTGAAAACCAAGCACTTGGTGATAACAATTTTTCGTTTGTTTCATACCTGTTGTGAAGTTTAGAGTGTTTCCCACCCCCCTTTTAAGACCTACAAAATATTTTACCTCTGGACTCACATGGTAGCTTCAGCCTTCGGAATAAAAAGTTTAGATTTCAAACACTGCACATTGCAGATGCAGGAAGTAGTAGTGGATCATGTGATCAAATGTGCTCTCCTGCCCAATTTAAAAATACGAGTTTCCAAGTGAGTTTTGGAGACTGTATAGGTTCATTTCAATCCAGGTTGTACATATCACCAAACAAGTATAAGTATGTGTGTATGAGAGAATTTATATATGACTAGTATATTAAGCCCGTAAAATTACGGGCTCTAGAAGATTTTTGCTACCTGTCCGTGCTGCTTTCAAGCAGCACGGAGGGGCAGCCTCAGGAGCCGGCGCTCCCTCGGCGGATCACTCAGTCACCGCTGAGCGATCCGCCGAGGGAGCGCCGCTCCCGAGGGAGTGGGGGCTCCTGGAGCTGCCTGTCCGTGCTGCTTGAAAGCAGCACGGACGGGCAGCCTAAGGAGCCGACGCTCCCTCGGCCGGTCGCTCAGTGACCGCGGGAGCAGGAGCGCCGGGCGGGATGCATCCCGCTCGGCGCTGCAGCTCCCGGCGAGGGAGTGGCGGCTCCTGGAGCTGCCTGTCCGTGCTGCTTGAAAGCAGCACGGACGGGCAGCCTAAGGAGCCGACGCTCCCTCGGCCGGTCGCTCAGTGACCGCGGGAGCAGGAGCGCCGGGCGGGATGCATCCCGCTCGGCACTGCAGCTCCCGGCGAGGGAGTGGCGGCTCCTGGAGCTGCCTGTCCGTGCTGCTTGAAAGCAGCACGGACGGGCAGCCTAAGGAGCCGACGCTCCCTCGGCCGGTCGCTCAGTGACCGCGGGAGCAGGAGCGCCGGGCGGGATGCATCCCGCTCGGCGCTGCAGCTCCCGGCGAGGGAGTGGCAGCGCCCGGGCGGGGGGAGCGCCCGGGCGGCAGCGCCCAGGCGGGGGGAGCGTCGGTCTGCTTGGGCCGGGATCCACCCGGGCGCTCCTCCGCCATCCCTCCGGCCGGGCGAGATTCGGCTCCGGGGGGCTGGCGGCGGCGGCGCTTGCTCGCCTGCCTCCTCAGCCACAGCCGCGGATCCCGCTCGTCCTCCCTGCTCCTGCATCTTGCGGGCCGCGGAAGTGACCCGAGCCGAGCAGGAAGGGAGGCTGGATCGCAGCGGCGGCGGCGCCCGGGCGGGGGAGCGTCGGCCTGCTTGGCCCGGGATCCACCCGGGCGCTCCTCCGCAGCCCGTTGAAGAAAACGGGCGCTAGCTCGGGGGACCGGGAGGCTTCGGCAGGGGCGACCGGCTGGCCCGTCAGCGGAGGCCGCCTCGCCTCGGACCCCCGCCGGCTGGGCAGCGCGCAGGGAAGGGCGCGTGCCGGACGGGGGGCCTCCTTCAGGCGGCGGCAGGAGCCTCCATGGGCGGGCGGCAATGGCGGCGGCGCAGTTTCGCCCGGCCGGAAGTGTCTCTGCATCGTCCCGCCCCCCTCTCCGCCCCCTCCAATCCCTGCGTCCCCGTGTGACATGCGCACAACGCACTTCCGTGACACACGGAAAGGCAGGGACACAGGCTCTTTATTATATAGGATAGAGCAATGATGAGAAGACATGTGCAATGCTACAACTGTTCTTGATATTCTGAATCTCTTAAATTGGGATTGACTCAGTTAAAATGACAAGTGCTATAATAAAAAAATTCCTTCCAGTAGCACCTTAGAGACCAACTAAGTTTGTTCTTGGTATGAGCTTTCGTGTGCATGCACACTTCTTCAGAATCTTCTTCAGTATCTGAAGAAGTGTGCATGCACACGAAAGCTCATACCAAGAACAAACTTAGTTGGTCTCTAAGGTGCTACTGGAAGGAATTTTTTTATTTTGTTTTGACTATGACAGACCAACACGGCTATCTACCTGTAACAAGTGCTATAATATTCACCTGAACTACATACATCTGAGTCTGCATTTTGTCTTTCCAAATTTACTAATAAAAAGTACATAATGTCGCCTGATTTGTTTTGCTTTCAATCTATATTTCAAGATCTTCTTTCCTGATAGGCTGTCAGACAGCCCAGGGGGACTCCTTTATCAATTGCTAGTGTGTTTGTCAGTCTGCTTTTGTCTCTGCTTGGTTTCTGTGTTAATTTATACACAGCTAATATCATCAGTAAAACTATACCTGATGAATAAACAATGTAAACATTAGAACCTGTTTCAAGTGTTATTAAAAATGGATTTTAAAACATCCCCGTTTCCTTTGGTGTGAACAATAATTTTCACTGATGTTCGCAAGTTTGTTTTCATATTGTTTATGTAGCAAATACTGCGAGCTAGTCAGTCTATGGGTTCTTACATGCAGCCTGACTTCACACTTTCCTAGAAGCTCAACCCATAAAGCTACAGCCCTGCATTGCCCCTGGCAACCGAGTAGTAGCTGTTGTTATTATTATTAGTTACTGGGCCAAGTTCAAGGTGTTTCTATTAGTTCAGAAAGACCTTAATAACTTGATTTACCCATGATGTCTCCTTACCGCACATGCACCCACTTAACCGCTTCAATCGTTAACCTTTGGAACTCCCAGCCTATTGAGATAAAGCAGGCACCTTCACTGTACTCTTTTTGACACCTGCTAAAAACATTCTTGTTTAGGCAAGCCTACCCAGATGCTTAGAAATGTGAGGTAGTTTTAATCTGTTTTAGCATTTTTAAGTTTAGGTGGCAAGTGCGGCAGGAAGATTCCAGGACGATCAAAGAAACATTTAAACATTTCAGGGTAGTATCGTATCAAATTATTATTTTTCACATATGTGGATTAATATGAAGGGTGGTATACAAATTTAATAAATAATAACAATAACAAATCTCTTTTCAAAACGGGAGCAAGACCACATTATAGACAATTCTTCCACAGAACGTATTGTTGAGAACAGGGATTTTCAACTCTGACAAATACAAAAGATCAGAAAAGAGCAAGGCTTGTGTCGGTGAGATGAGTTTGTCTCAAATTAGACCTTATAATGAGTTTAGCCGGCAAAAACAAACTCACACCCCTCCTTGAGTTTGTATAAATACATAGGGTACACATGTAAGAGTCTCGTTCATCATTTTTTATATATTTTTATATATTGTGGGGCATACTGTGTGTATATGCCCCACAATATATAAAAAATGATGAACGAGACTCTTACATGTGTACCCTATGTATATTGTGGGGCATAGGTGTATTCACAATATATAAATATATATTGTGGGGCATAGATGTATTCATATTATATATATAAATATATATATGAATATATATATCCCTAGGCCCCACAATATATATTTTGCCCCCCCCCATTAAAAAGCAATATATATTGCTTTATACGTTCTGGATGCCCCATGATCCTATTACAAAGTATTCTTGCACTATGTTACACATCAAGCACTGCTGGCTGTTTCTCTTTTTGTCTTCCAATGCATTTCTTATCAATAAAAAAAAAAAGCAGCATGGCAAATTTTCATTCTGAAAGTGTAGCCCGGGTGAAGGGGGGGGAGGTCTGAGACCCTACTGCTTCAGAGAATTTCATCGGGCCTTGTCCACATATGTGCAATCATGAGGACTAGAAACAAATCAAAACCAGTCGTAGCAAAAAGCCGGGAGAAAGTTGAGAGCCGCTGCTGCTGCCGCCCAACCAACCCGACAGGGCGCTTCTCCTCCCTCGCGCCCGCCTTTCTTTCACACGTTCGCGTCAGCCACGCGTCGTTCGCGGCGCCTCCTGCTCCTCACGGTGCATTTGAAAACACGCGACGCCTGGCCAAGCGCCGGCCTACCTGCCTGAGGAGAACCGCGCGCGGCGGTTGGCGGCGAGAAGGGAGGCCTCCTCCGTCCTGTCAGGAGGGGCGGAGTGTGGCCTCGGCTCCCGGATTGGCCTGCGAGGCGCCTCCCTGCCGCCCGGGAAGGGCACCGCGGGGCGGGGCGAGGCCGCTGCTTCCCTCGCCGGCTCCGGAGCTGCGGTGACGCCGCCGACGCCGCTTCCTCCTTTCCCTCATCGCCCTGCTCGCTTCCTCTTCTTCCCTCAGGGCCTGAGGTTCGGGGCCGCCGGGGCGCCGCGTGACGACGGAGCCGGGAGGCAACCGGGTGAGGAACCCGCCGAGGCGCGGGGCCTCTGCGGCGAGGGAGGCCGGCGGGCCGGGCCTTCGCTTGGCCGAGGCTGGGCGGGCTTGAGGGGGAAGCCGGTGCACCGCGCGAGGGGACCTGTCCCACCGACCGGGGAGGGGATGATATGGGGGGGGGTCTTCACAGGCCTTAGCCCCCCCCCCCAGTCCCGCAGCCTAAACCTGGGACGCCGTGGCGTGACAGGGGGATATGTCGCACATGGCAATTTTTATTTTTTATTTTTTGGTTCGACGTGAATTCGGGTGGGGGGGGAGGGGGTGCCTGTTACTCGGTTTTGCCCCCCCCATTAAAATACACCGCCAGGTTTTAGTTACTATGATTGCAGCCTCTGTCCCCCCCACCCCCAATCCAAAGCTCAGGGCCAGGCTTCAGCTTTTATAGTTGCATCCCAGCTTCAAATCCAAAATTCAGGGCCAGGTTTCAGCTTCTAGAATTATTAAACTCCCCCCCCCCGCCGCCAAAAATATCCAAAATTCAATGCCAGGGTTCAGCTTCCATAACTACACCCCCCAATCCAAAATTCAATGCCAGGTTTCAGCTTCTAGAATTACATGCCCCCTCTCAAAAAAGATCCAAAATTCAATGCCAGGTTCCAGCTTCTAGAATTACGTGCCCCTTCTCCAAAAAGATCCAAAATTCAATGCCAGGTTTTCAGCTTCAAGAATTACATTCCCCTTCTCCAAAAAGTATCCAAAATTCAATGCCAGGTTTCAGATTCTAGAATTACGTGCCCCCTCTCAAAAAGTATCCAAAATTCAATGCCAGATTTCAGCTTCTAGAATTACACCCCCTTCCAAATTAAGTTTCAGCTTCCATAATTACATTACCCCCAGAATTCAAAATTCTATGCCACATTTCAACTTTCATAATTACCCTCCCTAATAATAATTCAGTGCCATGTTTCATGGGCGTAGCCAGGATTTAAGTTGCGGGGCAGTCTTCATGTTGGGGGGGGGGCAAACCTCAGTTAAATATTTTTATTGATTTACTTGATTGTGGGGGGGCAGCTGCTTCCCTGCCCCCCCCGGCTACGCCCATGCCATGTTTCAACTTCCATTAATCCACATGTTAGTCCTTAAGGAGCTAAAAAAAACCCACCCCAAACTCTTCATTGTTTCTGGAAGACAAGAAGAATAATCGTGAATGTGCAGTGTGTACCACTCTGTTGTTGTTGAGCTCTCTCTCTCTCTCTCTCTCTCTCTCTCTCTCTCTCTCTGCATCAAATACTGTGTTCGCCTTGCAACAGAACTGTGAAAGGCTGCTGTATCTGTGCCTGAGTTGTTGCTCCAGGTTTGCTTTTCTGTTACTATTTCCATGGGCATATATGTGCGAGGCAGTGACCTAAAGGGAGGGGCTAGGCCAGGGGTCAGTAACTTTTTCAGCAGGGGGCCGGTCCACTGTCCCTCAGACCTTGTGGGGTAGGCAACCTAAGGCCCAATTGCCTTCTCAATCCGGCCTGCGGACGATCCGGGAATCAGCATGTTTTTACATGAGTAGAATGTGTGCTTTTATTTAAAATGCATCTCTGGGTTATTTGTGGGGCATACCGGTAGGAATTCATTCATTCCTCCCCTCCCCCCCAAATAGAGTCCAGCCCACCACATGGTCTAACGGATGGTGGACCAGCCCACAGCTGAAAAAGGTTGCTGACCCCTGGCTAGGCTATGGCACGCAGCTTTGTGTGCTCATACACACAGTGCCTTAGCTGTCAGCAGCTTGGGGGAGGATTTCCAGGTCAGGGTGGGGGATCATTTTGAAACATACTTTTGAGGGCTTGCATCTCCCCCCGCCCCTTACTGGTGTCATTTCTCTCTCCTTTGGCCCCCAGGCCAAGGGAGGAGAGACATAAACTCATTGACAGAGTGGTACCAGAAGGTACCAGGTTCAATCCCTGGCTTGTACAGGTAGGGATGGAAGAGACTCCCTGCCTGAAATCCTAGAGAGCCACACTGCCAGTCAGTGTAGAGACAGTGGACCAATGCTCTGCCTTGGTGTAAGGGAGATTCCTATGCTCCTAAAAGCAGTGCCTATATGGTATATTCTGTTGCATCCATAGAATCCTAGAATGGTACAATTAGAAGGGACCTCAAGGGTAATCTATTCCAACCCCCTGCAACACAGGAATCTGAACTCACGGTACCCCATTTAATTTGAAACCATACCTGACGCTGCTTAGGCTTTGCAAATGTGGTAGTATTTTTTTTTGCTGCGCCACTACTGAATGTGCCTAGAAGAGTGTTGGGTCTTTGCCTGGTCTGTTCAAGTATTTTTTTTAAGTATTAATTAGAACAGCTAACATTTTATCTTTAGGTTTGATTTTTATACTACTTTAAAAAACAAAGTTCCTTTTGTTGTTTCACAGTAATACTTTGCTAAAAATATTATAATGCTTAGCAGTGTTAGGTAACTGTTTCTAGGTAAAGGTAAATGGACCCCTGACCATTAGGTCCAGTCGTGACCGACTCTGGGGTTGCGGTGCTCATCTCGCATTATTGGCCGAGGGAGCCGACGTACAGCTTCCAGGTCATGTGGCCAGCATGACTGAGCCGCTTCTGGCGAACCAGAGCAGCGCACGGAAACGCCGTTTACCTTCCCTCTGGAGCTGTACCTATTTATCTACTTGCACTTTGACGTGCTTTTGAACTGCTAGGTTGGCAGGAGCAGGGACCAAACAACGGGAGCTCACCCTGTCGCGGGGATTCGAACCGCCGACCTTCTGATCGGCAAGCCCTAGGCTCTGTGGTTTAACCCACAGTGCCATATGAAAAATGTTTTTTTTTTTTGGCTTAGGGTGGCCTACAGTTACCGGTGTATACTACTACAGCAGCTATTATTTATATTGCCCCTTTCAAGGTAAAAATCGTACTAGGGCTCCTTTCTGTTGTGCTAAGTAAGCATCAGGCTACTATTTCAGGAATCATCAGCATCATGGCCTCCTGGAATATTGGGTCATATCTGACTATCAATTCACTAGTATGCCAGACCCAAAACTGAACAGGATGTGTTTCATAGTGATGGCCAGGTGCTTAGGTAGCTTCTAAGGCACTGGACAAGTTCATGGAGAATAAGTCTCAACAGTGACTATGCAGAATCTTTAGGACCAAAGAATGCCAATGTGGGCTGCTGGGGAGCAACAGTAGGGGATGACTAATGTCTTCATACCCTGCTTGTTGACTTCTGTAAGGTGTAGGGTTGGTTACTGTGGAAAACTGAATGCTGGACTCCATGGACCTCCGGCTTGAACTAGCAAGGCTCATCTTGTTTAACTATAATTGTATAATGGGAAGTGTCTAGGAATATTTGCATATATTCTAGAATTAAAAAAAATTAGTAGCAACAACAGCATCAATAACTTGAAACATAACCACAAGTCAAATGAAATCAATATTATTTATGAAATCTATATTATATATATATGTTGTTGTTGTTTAGTCGTGTCCGACTCTTCTTTACCCCAGGGACCAGAGCACGCCAGGCACTCCTGTCTTCCACTGCCTCCCGCAATTTGGTCAGACTCATGTTGGTAGCTATATTATATATAGGTAACACTTAACTTTGAACAGGGAACCAGCCATTCAAAAGATCCCCAAAGACAGCTTTGGGTCAAAGGAATAAGATCTGATGCTGGCTTGTGGTACTTCAAATAAAATAAATAAAAATAATATCATAGGGTTTCTCTGAATTTCTGCAGGACTGGGCCACGATCAAATACTCTACAAAGAAACAGTAAGAAATGGAAATAGTAGGGAACCTGTCCCCAGTTCTGCTAAATTCATGAGGTAGAATGATAACAAAACAATAATCATAATTACCTACCAAGATACATGTCCAAGATTAAATTATTCATAGGATTGAGAGTACTCACTTCCTTCAAAAGAAGATTCACCCCACCCCCAATTCATTCAAAACATAGTACAGAGTATTGACCAGGCCATGCAACAGCCCTTGGATGCCGTTAGCCTTGCGACTTACTATTTCATTTTCGGTTAAACAAATACTGTGTTGTTTCAATGCAGACTTGAATGGGTCACAGAAATAAATTCTCTCCTGTTCGGAATGGAGTGAAAAGGTCCGTCTCATCTAAAGAGCCATTCGGTGTTTTATTAGAGCTCCAACCCTGCAACACTCCATTGTCCAAAAATATAAGGCTTATGTCTCTATTTCTATGCATTATGGCAGGAAGAATGACTCTTGTGCTTCTTGAAACCAGCCTTTGGTTCAAACAGGAAGCAGAGCTGTTCCTTCTGCGCAGCCCCTCAGAACCCAAAAACTGCCTGAGAAAGGACATAAGTAGCAGTTGATATGCACTGAAGGCCTTCAAAGTATATGCTAGCAAGACCTGCAAGGTTTTCACTCTTCCCAGTATGTGTTTACAGAGAAATGCACACTGACTTGGGTCAGTCTCAGTTCTCTCTCTCTCTCTCTCTCCCCCCCCCCCCCGCCCCCGGTATGTTTTAACAGCATATACAAGGTTGAAATGCATCCACATTTCTTAAAACACTAATTTTAGCAGGCATACAATATTGGATTCTAATAAGTACTTATTAAAGGGATTATCTAATAAGTACTTATTAAAGGGATTATCTTTTGAAGCAAACCTAGGAGACTTGCAGATGCTTAAGGATTTAAAATCTGTTTCTTTTTTAGTCCCTTACAATATAACTTTCTATAAGCTTACTGATTTTTTTCTGTCTTGCTAGAAATGATCAACAAGGAAAGGGTGCTCTTGCTAGTTCCTTACATTTGGCAGATCCTGCATGGTAGCCATTGTCTCACTGTGCTCCATTCCCATTTCAAAATTTCTAACATTTAAGCCTCTTGTTTGTCTAATATGGGTTATATCTTTTCATGTATTAACTCAGTTGAGAAAACAAAAGTGAATGAACTGTGTTGCTTTTTTACTTCTAGTCCAAGCAAGTATATCATAATGGCAGCAGATTCTATGGAAATTGATGATGCTTTGTACAGGTAAGTAATTTAGCAACATAGTGAAGCATAGTAGATTCATAATAGTACTGATGGATTTGGCTTGTTTTCGCCAAAGTTCAAATACCAGTGGTTCCTGATGTATGGAACACATCATAGCTGCCATGATTATTGATATTTAATGGTGTTTAGCTATTGTCAGCTTGCTATTACATACAGTTGAATAGTCTATATTGGCACGACTGAAAAGCCTTTGTTGCAATGACTGAACAGCAAATTCAAATAGCATTTGGGAAATAGGTGCTGATTATGTGATAACCGTCAAATCTTGGGCAAATCTTTTGTACTGTGTTTAAAGAACAATGCATAATTTCATCTAAAACTATGTTTAAGGAAACCCCTGAATTATTTTCTGTACTTGACTTAAGTGGCATTTTCTTTAGATAGAGTGTCTTTATCGTCATGGGCAGATACAATGGCCTAGCTTGGAAATTAAAAATGGCAATGCTCATGGCTCAGCACCATAGATTACTTTTGCTGTAGTCCTCCACACAAACTGCTTGAATCCCATTTCATCTGCATGCAGGATTACCGCCTTTGTGCTTAGTACTCTCATGAGTAAGAATACAAAAGAAAGGCAAATGTTCTGAAAATCATGCTACTGCAATATACATTTGTTGTATACTGTATGTTGAAAGTACCAGTGGTAATGCTTATTTTGTGTTGAAACTGTACCCTGCAGATAACAGGCAATATCCAAATTTTGCTATTTCATAGTGATTTCCTGATGTCAAATTATCTTTTCCCACTTGGATCCTCCTTGTTAAGTAGTCCCATTTGTAGAAGGGATCATGCCACTGAATAGTTATTTTATGGCTATTTACTCTTTTTTTCTTTCCTTAATTGAACATAGTCGGCAGAGGTATGTTCTTGGAGACACAGCAATGCAGAAGATGGCTCAGTCCCATGTGTTCCTGAGTGGAATGGGTGGGCTTGGAGTGGAGATAGGTAATTTAAGAAGCACCATTTTTCTCCCTGTTGTACGTTTTATAAGGATAAAAGTTGAATATTAAAATGTTCATAAATTTACATTGTATTAAGTTTTAAGTCTTTAATGAATGTTGTGTTGACTTCTGGATTTGTTTATATGGCTGATATCTTTGTTACAGATTACAATGAAAGCGGAATTGCATAGAATTTCTGTGGCTACTCTTTTAACAGTTGTGTAATTCATAGGGATGGGATTGAGAAGGAATTATTGTTTTTCCAAGATCATGGAACAGTAAAAAAATTGAATTATTGCCAAAGAGGCTTGATGAAAATTATCTAATAAATAAACTTTATAATATTCATCTTTTTCAGCTAAGAACATAGTTCTTGCAGGAATAAAGGTAAGGAGAACGATTTTTTTTCCAAGTAAATTTTGTTTTAAAATTAGAATGTTTCATCAAATAACTGATGATACTTTCATAGATTTCAGTCATTAACATTTCCCTAGTAAAATGTTATTAACACAAGTTTCCTAAATGTGGCATGCCAACAGATTTGACTGCAGTGCTGGAGTGTCCAAGATGAAATAATGTTTTCTGTGGGAAGAGTAGCTGTGGATGTCCCACTATCTAAGCACTGGCATGCAAGAGGATAGGGCTGTTCTCTGCTCTCCAAGAGGCATTATGGGTTTTTGTTTTCCATTGACTTCAAGAATTCCATCTTGATAGTTCTGCTTTAAAAACAACTGAAATACATTGACTATTTTTAGGCATTTTGGTTCTATTAGATGGCAACTAAAACTCTAGTAAGGTAAAGGTACCCCTGACCATTAGGTCCAGTCGCGGACGACTCGGGTTGCAGCGCTCATCTCGCTCTATAGGCCGAGAGAGCCGGTGTTTGTCCACAGACAGCTTCCGGGTCATGTGGCCAGCATGACTAAGCCGCTTCTGGCGAACCAGAGCAGCACACGGAAACGCTGTTTACCTTCCCGCTGGAGTGGTACCTATTTATCTACTTGCACTTTGATGTGCTTTTGAACTGCTAGGTTGGGATTCGAACTGCCGACCTTCTGATCGGCAAGCCCTAGGCTCAGTGGTTTAGACCACAGCGCCACCCACTTTAAAAACTACTGAAATGCATTGACTATTTTTAGGCATTTTGGTTCTATTAGATGGCAACTAAAACTCTAGTAAAGGACCTCAAATATTATTTTTTTTAAAAACCAATACTTGCAGCATATGGGATCTTTTTAAGCATTTAGAACTTGTCCATAAGCTACTTTTTGTGGCGTTGTATATGTGCTGGCATGGATAAAAAACACAATTGTAGAGGTGAAGAGCAAGGACAGTCCAGAATAGAAGAAAATGGTCCTGTCTGGGGATAGTGTGAAGTGTTTGCTCTTCCAAAACTTCTGTGGGATTCAGTAATATCTTCTCAATATTCCTCAGCACCAGATGTCTTCATTTAGGATTTCTGCATTTTAAATTTGGTCACTGCATTCCAGTGTCCTTTGCAGTGCTGAATGAATCCTCCCTCCGATGGTGTTTCACTACGTACTTTTGCAAATTAATTTTTCCTGCTGGATAACATTGTCCCTTCACTGTAAAACAAATGAAATGTCTAGGTTGGCCCTAAGCTATAAACTTGATAAATTCACATGACTCGTAATCACATTGTACAAAACATTCTATAATTGCCACTTTGAATATATTTTAATCTTGTATCCCTTATCCTTTCCGAAGGCTCTTACCATCCATGATACCAAGCAATGCAAGACGTGGGATTTAGGGACAAACTTTTTTGTTCGTGAAGATGATGTTCTAAATTTAAGAAACAGGTGTGTGTACAATTCTTCACAAATACTGTAAGCTTTTAAAGGTTTTTGTCTGACTCTACCAGTTTTAAGTATATTATTATTATTATTATTATTAGTCACTTTCAGAGTCCGTGTTTTCAGAAAAATTGGATTGATTCCTGTTAGCTTTTTGCAACAGAAAAGCTGGAATTGCATTTATCTTTCATGGGGTTTTTTTTTAAAAGAATGAGTACAATTATTCTGCAGAATTGTTGTATTCTTTTGCATGAAGGAGTAAACCCACATGTTTATCTGTGCTGAATAGATGATATGTGGGAGCCAAGGATATACAGTAGCTGCTTATTTTTTAGTTCTACTGTTTTACATTTGTAGTTTGTAACTAATATGGATGTATCCCTTTTTCAGTTGAAAGCAGTATCAAAGGAAAGCAGTATGATACAAAATGCTTTAATCAATTTACTTTTACATATAATCTAGTACTTTAAAAAAACAACAACAATACTGTGGTAAAATTATTTGTATTATAAACATTGCTTGACAGAATGATATGCCTAAAAATGAGTTCACACAGTTTTATAAATACCTGGTTGTCTGGTAGGTAATCTCTCAACCAGGTAGCGATGTTTTCCTAATTTGGATGATTGGTACTTTTCAGCCTTCCAGAAAGTTGGTGTACTAATCATGGCTGACTTGAACATTTATGTTAGCAGATGCTCTAGTAATGTTTAGTGCCATATTTGAAAGGCTGAACTTAAAAGTTTAACCTATTGATAATGCAACTGGAAAATGTATTTCAGAGGTGAGGCATCACTTCATCACATTGCAGAGCTGAACCCATATGTCCAGGTGATGTCATCAACTGCCCCTTTAAATGAAGTTACAGACATCTCTTTCCTCAGACAGTACCAGGTATGTGGCATGTATTTGAAACATTGTCCTCTTTTCAGGGGTCTGCAAATTTTGGCTGCTTTTCGTAGCCAATCATTAAAATTTTAATCAGTGTGTATGGTTTTAATCAGTGTTTTTGTAGTTGTTTTGTTTTTGCGTGGAGTGCCCTATCTGGGTGGATGGGGCAGCCAAGTAATTTCGTTGTCCCCAAAGGGGACAATGACAATAAAATATATTCTATTCTATTCTAAAAGGTAAAGGGATCCCTGACCACTAGGTCCAGTCATGACTGACTCTGGGGTTGCGGCGCTCATCTTGCTTTATTGGCCGAAGGAACCGGCGTACAGCTTCCGGGTCATGTGGCCAGCATGACTAAGCCGCATCTGGCGAACCAGAGCAGCGCACGGAAACGCCGTTTAAGATTAAGATTTCTTTATTGTCATTGTACAAATACAATACAGTGGTACCTCGGGTTAAGTACGCTTCAGGTTAAGTACGCTTCAGGTTAAGAACTCCGCTAAGAACAGAAAATGTGCTCTGGCGGCGCAGCGGCAGCAGGAGGTCCCATTAAGAACGGACCTCCAGAACGAATTAAGTACTTAACCCGAGGTACCACTGTACAATGAAATTGGATGCTTTCCCCAAAACAACACAAAACATTACTTGTGCAGCAATTGATATAGTATAGAATTGAATGCTCGAAAATATTTCAATTGGTTCTCTTGAAACAGTCCTTCAGCTGGTGAGTAGCACATTCATGCCAGATTTTAACAGTCCTTGTTATGGTGAGAGCCCGTTTCCTGAGGGGATGTATGCTGGTACAAGGAACAGAGAGACCTATAGTCGGTTTAGTTCAAATGTGGGAGCTGTAAAACCCTGTAACCATATTTTATATTCAGATAGACCTTTCCAGTGAGCACAGTTTTAAGTTCAGCATGGTTGAAATCTCCAGCAATGATGTTCACAGTAGTCTTGCTGGCTGCAGCGGTACCTATTTATCTACATCCACTTTGACATGCTTTCGAACTGCTAGGTTGGCAGGAGCAGGGACCGAGCAACGGGAGCTCACCCCATGGCGGGGATTCGAACCGCCGACCTTCTGATCGGCAAGCCCTAGGCTCTGTGGTTTAACCCGTGGCCTTTTCTGACTTTCCTTACCCTTCCCAGAATCCCTTTGCAAATACAAAATACTTGAGAAAGGGGTGGGTTCACTATCTCACTGTATTGGGAGGGATTTGAAGGTACTTAGAGGTAGAAGCAAGAGAACCTACCCCATCTCCATCTTACAGATGACTTGCAGGTGGTGGTGGATGAGTGGAATAATTATTTCACTTTGTGGGGTACTCTGAAGGCATTTAGGGGAAGAGCAATTTTTGTAGCTTTTGCATGGCCACAATCCTTTAGCTGCACCTTGGCTGAGCAGAACAAGTGAAGCACCTGTCCCGGTGCAAGAGAGAGACCAAGGCTAAGAGAAGCTGGAATGCTTGTTCTGATGGCTCATAGTTCAGTGTCAGAAAGGTGCAAATCCTTGTGGCTGTGGCTATATAACTTACAATTTGAAGAAACTTGAATATTTGGCTACTAAATTCATAGCCTTTGATAACTTAGAATTTATCTCTGGGATTTTTCTTTCAAAAGTGTGTCATAGTAACTGAGATGAAGCTGTCACTACAGAAGAAGATAAATGACTTTTGCCGTGCGCAACACCCACCTATTAAGGTAATGCAAAACAGTGAGAATATAATATATTAACCAAAAATGGCCGTGTCCATTACTTCTGAGAACTTCCCCATAACAGCAGCATTCCATACCATTCCATTCCCTCTGAAAGATCAGGCTTGTCTTTGGAGACCCAAGTGGCTTTGGTGGCACAAGCTTCCTTTCAACACACCTAAGCCTGATCTGCCAGCTCCAACCCCTCCTGGACAGAGAGTTTCTGTCCACAGTTAATCCGTGCTCTGGGAGCATCTTGTTTGAATTGTTGCAGTTTGCTGTATGTGTGGCTGCTTTTGTTGGAAGCTACAGTTAGTGCAAAATAAATAAGCTAGAATGCGCACATGCCCAATCAGCAGATCTCATCAGTTTTAAAATAACTACACTAACTCCCAGTCAGTTTCTGGGCACAGTTCAAAGTGCTGATTTTAACTTTTATAGAGCTCTAAGTGGCTGAGGACCTTGGTACCTAAAGGATAATCTCCTTCAACATGAACCAGCCACCTTTTATCAAGTGGCTGGAATGCTGTATTAAAATTCTTATACAAAAAGAAACCCCATGGTTTTGGGGGACCACACCAGGTAAATATGCTGGACAGAGCAGAATAATGGGCTGGTAGAGAATAAGCCCACAAGGAACATCATTAACTAAAAAATAAATTTATTTAAGGAAATTGGAATTTATATGGCATTTAAAATTAAGGGAAGAAAACATAAAATGGCAAAATACATAATGTGGAAAAGACAAGCTTGTTTAGGCATGTTATCCTTTGTTTGACTGTGTAGCAGATGTAATGGCTACCAGGCTTCTTCAAATCTTATATAATCTTTTTGTTAAAATAGAGAGAGCTCTATGTTATTCTGAGGTAAAGAGGCAAGGAGAAGCAGAAAGTTATACGCCATGGTAAATTCACACCAACTGGAAGTTTTCCAGACAAAGGCAACCTTTTCTTTTGAATCGTCCATTTTTTTCTCTTTGTAATCAAAAACTGATCCAATCAGGATAAGCAAAAAATTGCTTTTTAGTCAATGAAAGAAACGGTTGGTAATATTTGGACTCTGGGAAGAGGAAGCAGATAAAATTTTCAGACCTCATGCAAATGCAGGGAAGAGATAATTACACCCTGATTGTATGTCCTCAAATACATTCTTTAGTACCTGTATGAGGTGGAGTTTTCCCTATAGGAAATTGTACACTTAATGCAGTCAAACCAATGTTTGGGAAGGAAGAATCATTTGGGGGCTATCCTTTTACATTTTATCTCTTTGCTTTGAATCAAGATTGTGAAATTTATTTAACTTATTTGCCTTTCATATAGTTCATAAGTGCAGATGTATATGGGATATGGGCACGCCTGTTTTGTGACTTTGGTGATGAATTTGAAGTCCTGGACACCACAGGTGAAGAGCCAAAAGAAATCTTCATTTCAAACATATCTCAGGTGAGGACGATAGCAAGGTTTACTACAGGTATATCAATTCAGTTTGAGAGTCCAGTGTATTCTGAGGAAGCTAGTGTGGTGGCGTCTAATGAGCCCCACAGTTTTTAAACTTAAAAAAGTATGCCATCAATTTGCCATTAACTTACGTATAACATAATTATAGGAACTACCTAAGTGTAGCTGCAATAATTCATGGGTTGTGAATTACGTGTTACAGAACTTGAAACTGTAGCACATGCTACTCTGGCAGCATAGGCACAATTACCGCTTTTCTGAAGTGCATGTATTGGGCAAGTGAAAAGGGTATATGAGTCAAATCATTACTGTGATTTTATTTTGTTGTCTCTGCCACAGAGAAAACACATACCCTTTTCTTGGTGCCAGCAGTGACCAGCCCTACCAGTTCTGTGATTCTGAACCTACCAGTTCTGTGATTTCTTGATATCCCAGAGCTATGTATGCTATGACTCAAACCCGGGGCTTAATCTACTCTGCTAGGAATATACTTTTTGGGTGGGTTCAGCTGAAAAACTATACAGGCATTTAAATAGGTACTGTCTATTGTATTTGAAAAGTAACAGTACACCATTGGCTTCTGATCATTTATTTAGAAATATAGGTAGAGAGCATCTGGTCATAGATGTCCTCACCACCTTTAGTTTTATGTATAATAAAGAACTGTCTCAGGTTTGGGTGTGTTGTCTGAGGTTGTGGCATCTTTAGGGATTGAAGAAAGGAGAATATTTGTCCTTTTAAATATATAACTTAAAAGAGTGAAACATTTTGAAAATGAAAAAGAATGCTATTGCCAGTTTAGATTCTGCCAGACAAGTGGATGTTTTGGCAGTATCTATGCTGCAGTTGCAATGATTTTCAATCTGTGTTTGTATGAGCCAAGAGAATGTTTGTGTGGCAATGTCTTGCAATCGGTTCTTTCCCCTACTGATTTTTGGTGTTTTACAATTTCAGTCCAATCCTGGTATTGTCACTTGCCTTGATAATAACCCTCATAAGCTTGAAACGGGACAGTTTGTAACTTTCCGGGAAGTTAATGGAATGCAGTGCTTAAATGGATCTACGCATCAAATAACTGGTAAGCCATGTTTTGTATAGCTTTCCTGCTTGTGCGAAGCCACTGCTTTCCAAATTGATAGAAATGCATTTTCCTTTCATGTTGTTCTGCTGTGTGCGCTGCCTTAACTCTGTTGCTGCCAGTTCACAATGTTGTTGTTCAGCATTGCTCCATAGTTGGGAGACATGCTGCACAGATTGGCTTGAAACTCTGTAGAAATGCCTGCATCAAATCTTGAACTCAGGCTTTTAAATACAGGTGATACTCAAAAAAATTGGGAACATCCAACTTCTTCCGCAATTACCTTTTGAGGCTTTCCCTCCTTATGGAGGGTCTCAATGATGGTTTTCTGCACAGTTGTCAGGTCAGCAGCCTTCCCCATGATTGTGATTGCTACTGAACCAGACTGGGAGACCATTTAAAGGCTCAGGAACCCTTTGCAGGTGTTATGGATTGAGTAGCTACTGCACCTTTTCACAATATTCTAATTTTCTGAGATTGTGAATTTGGGGTTTTCATCAGCTGTACGCCACAGTCATCACAATTATGACAAATAAAGGCTTGACATCTCTCGCTTTGCATGTCATGAGTCTATCTCATATGTTAGTTTCACCTTTTAAATTGAATTCCTGAAATAAACGAACTTTTCCACGGTATTCTAATTTTTTGAGTATCACCTGTAGTTAGAGGGCAACTTGCTTAAGTTTCTCTCCATGACTAGCAGGAGTTAAATACATTGTGGAAATGTGCTTGCTTTGCATAATCATAGATTTGGAAGGGAACGTGAGGGTCATCTAGTGCAACCCCCCTCTAATGCAGAAATCTCAATTCAAGCATCCATGACAGATGGCTATCCAACCTCTCCTTAAAAGCCTCCAATGAAGGAGAGTCCACCGCCAAATGTTTAGTGTTAACTCTTTGAAAGTCAATTAGGTTTGCAGATACTGTATAAAATCAAAAGTGTTTTCTGCTCTTTCTGTAGTTCTGCTTAATTTAACCACCTTGTTAACAGTGATTTACACTTTCTCCTCTCTTACAGTGGTATCACCTTATTCTTTTAGCATTGGGAGTACGGTGAAAATGGAACCTTACTTACATGGTGGCATAGCTATCCAAATAAAGACACCTAAGATATTCCATTTTGTAAGTATCCTGCATAAAGACAACAGTCAGCAGTGATCACATCTATTTTCACTTCTAGAAATCATTGAAGCTTGGTGCTCGGGCCAGAGATCTGACTTTTTGAATAAAAATACTATTTAGCCCTTCTCCATATGAGGCACCTGCATTACTTTATCTCAAAGGGGCAAGGTTACGTTGAAATGTCAGAACATAAAATCAGGGATACATAAATTCACTTATCATCCACACTGTCTTGCTATGGTGAACGTCTCTCGTTTCTTCTGGTGGTTGTGCTGTACTTCAAAGGGGTTTGCAGTACATTGGAGGTATAACTACAGGGACAGTTCTTCTCCTTTAATTCTGATTTTCTCTTGAGCTTTGGATGTGTTTGACGCCCCTTGATTCAAGGAAGTAGTCTACACATCTTTTGCTTAGCCTTTGCCTCTGAGTACCTGTAGGGACGTGGGTAGCGCTGTGGTCTAAACCACAGAGCCTAGGGCTTGCCGATCGGAAGGTCGGTGGTTCGAATCCCCACCACGGGGTGAGCTCCCGTTGCTCGGTCCCAGCTCCTGCCAACCTAGCAGTTCGAAAGCACGTCAAAGTGCAAGTAGATAAATAGGCACCACTCCGGCGGGAAGGTAAACGGCGTTTCTGTGCGCTGCTCTGGTTTGCCAGAAGCGGCTTAGTCATGCTGGCCACATGACCCGGCTCCCTCGGCCAATAAAGTGAGATGAGCGCTGCAGCCCCAGAGTCGTCCGCGACTTGACCTAACGGTCAGGGGTCCCTTTACCTTTTTTTACCTGTAGGGCACAACACAAGGTTAGGTACAGTTCCTGGTCTTCTCACTTGTGTTGCAAAGGGTCTGTACATCAGATCACACATTTTTAAGTTCCACATTTAAGCCTTGTAACTTGGAACATGATGTGTTCCAAACTCCTTTTGTCCCCACTGCAATGTTTTCTACAAGTTTTGCCCTTTACATTTTCCTGTACCATGGCACCTATTCACTTACATAGCAGAGAGTAAAAGGGTGCATTCATTGTGATGGAGAATAAACCCATCCCTTGCTCCTAGTGAGATTTGTATCTGTGGCAGAGGTAGGCTTTCCTCTCCCCAACTGTCTTTCCCATTTAATGTGTTCCTAGCGAGCTATGATGTCTCCCATTTCTGGTTTTCTTTTGAATTGTATCTACAGTTACACCCTGCTAAAGTTTGCAAGCTAATCCTGGGAAGGTTTGGGAAATTTTAAAGATGCTTGCATGTAATTTGCTTTCTTCTGTTCTAAACTGTGTACAAATTATTATTTTTTTACCTTTTAGCAACAGCTGGAGAAGCAGTTGATTAACCCAACATTCCTTGTTGCAGATTTCAGCAGGCCTGAGGTTGGTTTTTTTTGTTTTGTTATTAATATGACACTTTGATTTTTAAAAAATATTGTCTGCTGCATTTGTTTTTCCCTTAAGGCCTTAGTGGCTCTTGTTCTTGCTGTAACAAGCTAACGTAGCTAGTCCTTAGAGCAGAGCTTTCCAAACTTTTCATGCTGGTAACATGCTTTTTAGACATGTATCATTTCATGAGTTTTACTAGCAAACTGGAGGTTAAGCTAACCCCTTTCCATCCCTGGGAGGAGCGTGGGGAGCATTCATGCGACACACCTACACACTGTAGCCGACACGTGACTAATGTGTCATGACACAGTTTGGAAAGCTCTGTCTTGGAGTATACAGACTTCTTCTTATGTGATTGCTCTGCATGTTATTGATCATCCACTATTTTCTCCTCCTTGCAGGCCCCTCTGCAAATTCACATTGCCATGCTTGCCTTGAATCAGTTTCAAGAGAGTTTTGCTCGTATGCCGACAATTGGGTAAGGTACCACAGCTGCACAAAGTTTGGGTTGGTGGGTACACTGTTAATATTGTTAGAGGTGGAGAGATTGTTATCGATAGCAGTTGGAACTGTAACTCATCAGGGTATTTAATTAACTGAGTTGCAATCCCTTGCACAGTTCAGCTGTTTGCAAATCACTTGGGCTGCTGTGGGATTTAATCTGCCTAAATGTGTGCAGAATTGAGGCCATGATTTTCTTATCCCTGCTACTTGGGAGAGTCATGGGCAGAGAATTGATTTGTTATGTCGGTTGTACAAGAAACTTCAACTGTTGTCTAGTTGAGGATAGACTGATGTATTTATATAACATTTAAGACTCTCCACTGCTTCACGGCCATGAATTGGAACTATTGTCCACAATATGGTATGTGTTTGGGGGGGTGGGATTAAAGAGATGTTAAAGTGGGGTGGGGGCATGGCTAAAACCACCTTGTGAGTTCTTCTATTTTATGTATTTATTTAGGAGTATGTATACCCCGCCTACTAACTGATGTTCTCAAGGCACCTTGCAATATATTTAAAACAATAAAATAGACAGTGATACAGCAGTCAATAGAGCAAGGGAAAAGTGTGTGCAAGTCCTTTGTTTGTTTCCCAGTGTTCCAACAAATGCAGCTGAATCTCCTGGCTGTTGAAGCAGCTAAATGTCAGTCTTACGTAGGCCAGGGCAATCTCATTAGATAGCCCCAGTTCTGGTAGCAGATATCAGAGGTGCTGCATGGAGCAGAGATGCTATGCTTTTTGTTTGGGTTGCAGATGCCTTCAGGATGCCGAGGAGATGCTGAAGATAGCAGTGTCCATAAGTAAAACATTGGAAGGCAAAGTGAGTAATTTTGTGCTATCTAGCACAGCGTTTCCCAACCGGTGTGCCGCGGCACAGGAGTGTGCCGCAAGCCACCGGCTCCTGTGCCGCGGGAAGACACCAGCTGCTGTGCCGCCCTGGGCCGCTTCCACTTCCGGGTCGGTCCGGGCTGGCGTCGCCTCGGCTCCGCTTCCCGCTCGCTGACCGCCGCCTTCGCGGGGCTGCCGGGCGCTTCGCTGAGCCAACCCCAGCCTGAGCGGGTGCGGGGGGACAGAAAGGGACGGAGCGACCTGCGCGCTTCAACCCACCTCGCTCGGCTCCTGCTTCTGCCGCTGCTGCTGTCACCGCTTCTCCGCCTGAGGTGCAGTTCCTGCTCCTCTTGTCAGGCGCAGCGCCAGCAGCAGCAGCAGGAGCCGAGCGAGGTGGGTTGAAGCGCGCAGGCAGCCGTGGCCTCCTCCTTCAGGCCGCCGGACCGGCCGCGACTCCTCGCCGCCGCCACCTCCGCCTTCTCCTCACGGGAGCCCCTGAGCGGAGCGCATAGACGGGCGGGAGGTGCCGGTGCCACCGGGCTCGCTCGGGGCCGGGTGGAGGTGCTGCCGGGGGGCTGGGCGCGGGAGGGGGGGCGGGCGCCTGGCCCGCCGATCTCCCGCTCCGTTTTCGCCCGCCTGGGTCCTTCTCCTCCCTCCCGCCAGGGCGCGCGGACACCCCGCCCCCCGGGGCGGGGGGGGGCGGGGTGCATGTGGTGGTGGTGTGCCGCGAGATTTTTTTCGCGGGACAGGTGTGCCGTTGCCCCGAGGAGGTTGAAAAACACTGATCTAGCATACTCACCTTACAGGTAGATAGCCGTGTTGGTCTGTCATAGTCAAAACAAAATAAAAAAATTCCTTCCAGTAGCACCTTAGAGACCAACTAAGTTTGTATCTGAAGAAGTGTGCATGCACACGAAAGCTCATACCAAGAACAAACTTAGTTGGTCTCTAAGGTGCTACTGGAAGGAATTTTTTTATTTTGTTTTAGCATACTCACCTGTGATTGTAGTAATGTATGTTATTATATAGTATGGTGCATTTAAATGTTGAACTGAACTTTGTGAGATCCCCCATCATCTTCAGTTTTCTGCTGTAGTTGGTCTCTGCTGGCTCTCTTGTATGTTTTACATTTATATCTTTATCACGTGAGCATCTTTGTGATGCATTACAGTACCTTCTTTTGCATCAGTCAAAAGCTGTCATGCATGGAAACTGCAGAAATGTAATTAAGATGATTGCTCAGCTCCCCCAAAAGTATTACACAGGTTTCCATGGTTGCTTCAGCTTAGCTATCTTAGTGAGCATTCTGTTGAGAATTTGTATTTCAAAAGAGGGACATGCCATCTAAATCTGTCTTTTACTGTACTTTTTTTACTTTTATTTCCACCCCCCAACAATATAAGAAACTTTAATAATTGACCAATGAAACTTATGCATCACTCATATTCTTAATCTCTTACACACTCATTTTACTACTAACACACATACATATTGTGAATGAATGAACAAGTATTCTCCTTATTTGATCCTCAGAACAGCCCTGTGAGGTAGGTTAGGGTAATTTGAACCCTGCTCTCCTGGGGTTCTGGTCCAACACTAACCACTACACCACACTGGCTCTCAGTTATGTGGCTTCTCGTTTAAAAATGGGCACAATGATTGGGATTGTGTTGCTGTTATCGTCACTGTGTGACACTATAATGTGAAACAGCTCTATTTTCAGATTTTAGTGTATAGTCTACATAAAGGTTTACTCATTTCTTTTTCATTTTCAAAAACAGGAACAGAGAGCATATTTAACCCCTCCCCCTGTCGCACTTACAACTTCATACCAAATACAGCATGTTGTCGCGACCCGACTAGACAGTGTGGTCGCGCCATGCAGGCGCCAGGAAGGGGAACCATGCAGCGGGCCAGGAAAGGGGGCAACAGCGGAGCCCAGGCATGCCCCACGGGGTAAACAACCCCAGGATGGGCGATAACGACCGCTAACGAGCCATCAGCAGCGGAACCGGCAGTATCACAATAACAATGTAAAAAGCACCCATGAATAGTGCAGGTAGACCAGAGCAGTTAACTCTTTTGTCCAAACCATCCCGGGTGAGGAAGTGGATCGCCCCCGGACCTTTAGGGCAGAAGGGAGGGGGGAATTGGGAGTCACCCAGCAAGGTGTATTAAAGGGGGATTCTGAGGTGGCCTCTTCAGAATCCTCACGGACTTTCCACGTTTCTCTGTGTGCTGTACAATAAACTTCAAGACTTCTTCCGCTGACTTCTCGGAGTGGCGTGCGTTCTTGACAGCTAGCTACAGTTACCATTGGGGACACGACATAGTGAGGATTCTCACGAAAAAACTTCAACGTCCGTATCGTGTTGGGATCGCTTACCGGCAGCTACCGAGATGGCGACCCCATGGCGCGGAGCGGCACGTTTTCAGACCCCCGTTACCTCGAGCGCCCTACTCGAGCGGCTGGCAGATCTGTTTACCTCAGACCAACGGAGCCTTCCCTCGGCCAGGCCAGACAGCGGGAGCCTGGACGAGCTACGGCGACTCCAGGAGCAGCTGAACCACCTCATCTGGGAGCGGCTGCGGGTCGGCGAGGAGTCAGGCCGGTTGTTGGACCAGGCCTGTGGGGGCGCGGTGCCCCGGACAAGTCGTAGCGGCGGCGGGAGCCAAGGCCACGCGGGATCGGGGGTCTGCAGTCGGCAGACCCCAAGGAAGGGCTCAGGTCAGGAGCCCGGAGTGACTCAACGACTGACGTGGTCGGACGGGACGGTCCTGAGGGGGCAGGTGTTTCCCCCGCCAAGACGTCGCAGCAGCCGGCTGGAGGACGACGTAGCGGCGGGGAGTTCCACGGGCGACAGCAGCGAGGACGAGCGCGCTGCAGCGACCCCGGAGACCCGCGGGAGGCACGTCCGCGGGAGGGCGACGGCGCGGCGCAGGCCGCCCCCGGAGCTGAAGGCCATTTTCGAGGGGGACCCGGCGGAACTCTCCACCTTCATCTTCCACGCAAGGAACCACGCCAGAAGGTACGGGGGAGACGACTGCGACCCAGAGGACTTGGTAGCGGCGGTCATCTCCTCCCTGCAGGGGAAGGCCGGCCAGTGGGCCATGCTCCTGGTCGACCGCAGGGATCCGGCCCTGGCCAACCTGGAGGACTTCTTGGCGGCCCTTCGAGAGCGCTTCCAAGACCCGCAGGCGGAGGAGAAGGCGAAGCGACGGGTCCAGAAGGCCAGGCAAGGGGGTCTCCCGGTTCAGGACTATGTAGACATGTTCAGGGGGGAGGCCGCCCAAATCTCCTCCTGGAACGAGGAGGTCCTAGTCCACTACTTCAAGGAGGGCCTCCATCCTGAGCTCCGCAAGTGGGCCGTAGTGAAAGGGACCCCTCGGGAGCTGTCGACGCTGGACGGCTGGTGCCGCATGGTGGCTCAGTTGGAAGCAGACCTGGGGATGCTGGAGCTAGGACCCAGGGCGGGCAAGGACCGAAGGCCTGCGGAGAACTCGGGGACCCCCCGTCCCGCCAATGGCGCGGGGGTCCCCCGGCACAAGCGCACCCCCGACCCGGAACGGGAGAGGAGACGCCGGGATGGACTCTGCATCAGGTGCGGGGGGGCAGGACACTATGCGGTGGCGTGCCCCGAGCGACCCCCAGGAGAGGTTCGGACCCCGGCAGGGTCCCAAGCGACGTCGGGAATCAACCGGACACCCAAGACCGGGAGCCGGGCGGCTGTCGCGTCGGAGCCGAGGGAAAAGCGCCAGTCCGACTCCGAAGGCGCGGAGTCGGGAAACGACCAGGACCTGCAGTGAAGGACGCCCGGCTGCAGGTCCCGCCAGGGTCAACGGACCCCAAGAAACGGGCGGGAAGACCACCCAACCTGGTCCGGGTGAGGCTGGAAAACCCGGACGGCGGCAAACAATGGACGGGAGATGCGCTGCTGGACTCGGGCTGCGACCACAGTATGCTGCACCCCGAAGTGGCCAAGGAACTGGACTTGCCCACCCAAGTTCGGAGCACCCCCTTAGTTTTCGTCCAGATGGACGGCAGTCCCATAAAGGGGGGTCCGTTTGGGGTGGAAGTGGGGCCAGTCTCCTTGTGGGTGGGGGACCACCGGGAGTCCAGGATGCTAGTTAGGGTCCCCACGGATGGGTACCAGGTAGTGCTGGGGTTGGATTGGCTGATGGAACATAACCCCATAGTAGACTGGCGCTCAGGGCGCCTGACGTTCGACCTGGATAGGTGTGGGCAGCACAGGGTTGAATCGGACCCCCAGTGCCCCGGAAAGGGGGAGGCCAAAGGGGTCCACGGGGACGAGGGCAAGCTGGATGTGGTGGCGCCGGAGATACCCCCGGAGTACCGGGATCTGGCGGCGGTGTTCGGGGAAACCGAGGCAGACGAGCTGCCCCCCCACCGCCGCACAGATTGCGCCATCGACATCCCAGAAGATGCGGTCCTCCCCAAGGGACGCATCTACAAGATGTCCGGGGAGGAACTCCAGGACCTCAGGGAGTTCCTGGACAAGAATCTGGCCAGAGGGTTCATCCGCCCCGCCAAGAGCCCCATGGGGGCTCCGGTCATCTTCGTGGGCAAGAAGGATGGCACCCGGAGGTTGTGCCAGGACTATAGAGGGTTGAACGCCATAGCGGCAGGGAACGCGTACCCGCTCCCCCTCATCCCGGATCTGCTGGACCAGTTGGGTACCGGCACGATCTTCACGAAGCTAGACTTAAGGGAGGCATACTACCGGGTGCGGGTCCGGGAGGGGGACGAATGGAAGACGGCGTTTAACTGCCAGTTTGGACAGTTCGAGTTCCTGGTAATGCCGTTCGGATTGAGCGGGGCCCCGGGGGTGTTCATGAGTCTCATCAACGAGGTACTCCACGACCTCCTGTACAAAGGGGTGGTGGTCTACCTGGACGATGTGCTGGTGTACAGTCGGGACCCCCGGGAACACGTCCGGTTGGTCCGGGAGGTCTTGCAGAGACTCTTGGACAACCACCTATACGTCAAGTTGCCCAAATGCGAGTTCCACCGTCCCTCCTTAGATTACCTGGGGTATAGGATCTCGGCGGCGGGGGTGGCCATGGATCCCCAGAAGGTGGAGGCAGTCCTGGGGTGGGAGCGGCCGCGGACACGGCGCCAACTCCAGAGCCTGCTAGGGTTCGCAAATTTCTGCAGGGGCTTTTTGCCCAACTATTCGGCCTTGGTGACCCCCCTCACCGATCTCCTAGGTACCAAGGGGAAAGGAAAGGGGGCCAAGCGTCCTGGGGCGGCTCTGGATTGGGGGTCCCGGGCGGAGGAGGCTTTCCAGGGGCTCAAAGAGGCGTTCGCCGCCGAGCCTACGCTGATCCATGTGGATCCAGCCCGGCCCATGGTGGTACAGGTAGACGCTAGTGATGTGGCCATGGGAGCGGTACTCCTGCAGAGGGACGGGGAGGGCCGTCTGAGGCCCGGGGCGTACCTGTCCCGGAAGTTTGGGAAGGCGGAAAGGAACTGGTCTACCTGGGAGAAGGAGGCAGCGGCCATCCGCATGGCGCTTGAGGAGTGGAGGCACTGGCTGGAGGGGGCAAGGGAACCGTTCGAGGTCTGGACAGACCACCGCAACCTTGAGGCCCTCCGACAGCCGCGGAAGCTGACCGCCAAGCACATGCGGTGGGCAGAGTTCTTCTCCCGGTACGATTTCCAGCTAAGCCACATCCCCGGGAAGGACAACTTCCTCGCGGACGCCCTGTCTCGCCTGCCCCAGTACGAGGCGGACGCCCGCACAGAGATGCGTCCGCTATTTGAGGACAAACACTTAGCCCGAGCCGTCACCACCCGTAACCAGGCTAGGAGGGAAGAGGGACAGACAGGGGGTCAAGTTGGGACACCCCCCCGGGAGCGCAGCCAGCCTTCTGCAGCGCTCCGTGACAGACTAGTGGCAGCGTATCCGACAGACACGGAACTACAGAACCTGCAGGACTCCTTGACACTGGAAGGGGACATCTGGCAAAGAGGGAGCGCCGCGTACGTCCCGGAACCCCTCCGGAGGGCCGCCCTGGAAGCATGCCACGACGCCAAAGCGGCTGGGCACTTCGGCTTCGTCAAGACGTGGAAGCTGGTTCGGCGGAGCTTCTGGTGGCCCACGCTCCGTAAAGATGTCAAGGACTACGTTGCGGGCTGCCCCATCTGCCTCACCTGCAAGCCGGCAGTGGGCAAGCCGCAGGGCCTCCTACAGCCCCTGGAGGTCCCACCTCGACCCTGGTCGGTGATCTCCATGGACTTTATTACGGATCTGCCACCCAGCCGAGGCAAAACAGCAATATGGGTCGTGGTGGACCTGTTCTCCAAGCAAGCCCATTTCGTGCCCTGCGCCTCACTGCCTACCGCCACCCAGGTGGCAAAGCTGTTCATGGAGCACATCTTCCGGCTCCATGGGGTTCCAGACAAGGTCATTTCCGACCGCGGCTCCCAGTTTGTGTCCCGATTTTGGAAGGCGTTCCTGGGATTGCTGGGGATCGAGCAGGGACTCAGCTCGGCCTACCACCCCCAGACTGACGGACAGACGGAACGTGTCAACCAGGTGCTGGAGCAGTACCTGCGATGTTTTGGCTGCTACCAGCAGGACGACTGGTCACAGCTGCTTCCGTTGGCGGAGTTCGCTTATAATAACTCCGTACACAGCAGCACGGAGATGTCCCCCTTCGCCGTGGTCTACGGGACCGACCTGAGGCACCTGCCGGACTTGGGGGAGCCCACCGCCCGGGAGCCGGAGGAGCTCGGAAAGTGGAGAGAGAGGACGGCCAGGTGCTGGGAGTCCCTTCGGGAACAACTGCTGGAGGTCAAGGCGGCGCAGAAGAGGACGGCGGACCAGCGAAGGAGACCGGCGGGGGACATCAAAGCGGGGTGCCGGGTCTACCTGTCCACGCGGCATCTGAAGCTGGGCCTCCCCAGCAAGAAACTCGGGCCCCGGTACTTGGGCCCGTTTAAAGTGTTAGAGGTAATCAACGGAGTTTCTGCGAAGCTGGAACTCCCAAAGAACTTGCGACAGATACACCCGGTGTTCCACTTCAGTTTGCTGAAGAAGTCCCCGGAGGACGACGGTTGGCACCCCGTGGCGGCGCCACCCACCCCGCTGATCCTGGCGGGAGGGGAGCACCATGAGGTCAAGGACATTTTGGACTCCAGATTCCACAGAGGGCGTCTGCAGTACCTGGTGGAGTGGAAGGACTTCGCAACGGGGGACCGAGAATGGGTGTGGGCGTCGGACGTTTTGGCCCCACAGCTGGTCAAGAGATTCCACCAGCAGTGGCCGAACCGGCTGGGGGGCCCCGGGACCCAGGACGCTCCCCAGGGGAGGGGGGTGTCAGTTTCGGGGGGGCAGGATGTCGCGACCCGACTAGACAGTGTGGTCGCGCCATGCAGGCGCCAGGAAGGGGAACCATGCAGCGGGCCAGGAAAGGGGGCAACAGCGGAGCCCAGGCATGCCCCACGGGGTAAACAACCCCAGGATGGGCGATAACGACCGCTAACGAGCCATCAGCAGCGGAACCGGCAGTATCACAATAACAATGTAAAAAGCACCCATGAATAGTGCAGGTAGACCAGAGCAGTTAACTCTTTTGTCCAAACCATCCCGGGTGAGGAAGTGGATCGCCCCCGGACCTTTAGGGCAGAAGGGAGGGGGGAATTGGGAGTCACCCAGCAAGGTGTATTAAAGGGGGATTCTGAGGTGGCCTCTTCAGAATCCTCACGGACTTTCCACGTTTCTCTGTGTGCTGTACAATAAACTTCAAGACTTCTTCCGCTGACTTCTCGGAGTGGCGTGCGTTCTTGACAGCTAGCTACAGTTACCATTGGGGACACGACACATGTATACATATACCATATGACTTCCCTTCCACACTTTTCCTGGTTCCTTTTGCTTTTCTACTACTCCGTGTAATGCACATGTTTTTAATCATCCAATTTGTTAATCTATTACTCTTATCTATTTAAACTCTGCTGGATTTACACAAGACCTGCTAAGCTATGTATTTGTCCATACTGGTTCTTGAAATAGTCAATAAACATTGTCCATTCCTCCTTATATTCCTTATCTTCGTTTTCTCTTATCCTGTTCGTCAGACCAGCCAGCATATTCGAACATTTCTTTGCTGGTCCTTGACCGTATTAAAGATTTATGATGAACATTTCACACTGCCATTCTTCCTAAGTGGGTACTAGACTTGTTCTCCACCTTTGTGCCAATAAGGTTCTAGCTGCGGCAGTGGCGTATAATAGTAAACTCTTTTTGGGGGGAGGACCTCCTCCCCCAAAAAGGTTTACTCTAAATGGATTCTGTAAGCACTGTTTTTACATCAGCAGTAAGTTGAAATTGCCCAAGCTCATCAAGACAAATTTTGAGCAACAATTTGGGAGAATAGAAGGATTGTAATCCAGTGAGGGTTATGTAAACAAAAATGTAGTTCTGCTTATGTTTTCCTATTAGCTGTTTCTTGCTTTCAAGCAGCTCTTGTTCCAACATTTTCCATGCAAAAATGTATTCCAGGCTAACAGGCCATGTTGGAGGATAATTTTTGTTTTCTAGGGCAGTGAGAAGCTCAGTTACCAGTTTGTGATTGCCATAGTCAAAGGGACAGAAGCTGAGAACTGAATTTTAATTGAGAAACAGCTCTTACCTCTAATGTGTTTTACTTCCCATGTTTACTGCGCACCAATTCACCAAATCAGCAACCTACTAATTTTAAAGACTCGAACCCTATTTGTATACAAACATTGTTCTTATTTTGTTTTTAAATTGTAGCCTCAAGTTAACGAAGACATGGTGAAATGGCTATCAAGGATGGCTCAGGGATCTTTGGCACCTCTTACAGCAGCACTCGGTGGTGTTGCCAGCCAAGAAGTCTTGAAAGCAGTGACAGGAAAATTTTCTCCCCTGCAACAATGGGTCAGTTTTCTACTTGTGCATGAGAGTTACTCTCCCTTTCTTGCATCCAGAGTGGCTGGGGGGTCGCCCAGAGTGGCTGGGGGGGACCCAGCCAGATGGGCGGGGTACAAATATTAAATTATTATTACATTATTATTATTATTCAGGCCTTAATTCTGTATTTCATATTTAAGCAAGCCATAGTTAACTATTATGTCTAAACTGGCAAACTTTTTGTTTGAGTGAGTCTTCAAGATTGTCCGAATAGTTTGCCAGGAAGTAATGAATTAAACCCCATTGGGGGGAGGGGGGAGGAGTTGACACCTGAGTACAGTGTTCATTCATAATACTCCACCATGGTCTAGAGCAGGGGTCAGCAACCTAAGGCCCACAAGCGGCCCACGGGGGTCATTTAAGCGGCCCATGAGCTGCCCCCGAACCTAGCTGCCCGCCCGACGAGTCTGCGGCACCGGAAATCGTGTCGACGCAGACACCGGAAATGGCGGGCCCACGGAGGGGTCTCTGCTGGAGTGAACCGGCCCAGGCGAGGTAAACCTTGCCGACCCCTGGTCTAGAGCAGGCACCCCCAAACTCGGCCCTCTAGATGTTTTGGGACTACAATTCCCATCATCCCTGACCACTGATCCTGTTAGCTAGGGATGATGAGAGTTGTCGTCGCAAAACAACTGGAAGGCCAAGTTTGGGGATGCCTGGTCTAGAGGAACTTCTGAACTCAGCCACGGAACGTAGCCAATCCAGTGCTCCTGCTGATGCACGGACATAGTGCCAATCTCCCTATCTCCTCGCCCGTTGCCTTCCTGGTAAGAAGGAGCAGCTCGGCTGCCAAGAGGCCAGGGTCATGGCAGCAGCCCTTCTCACCAATCATTCCTGCTGTGTTGCCTTATCGGAGTGTTCCCACCATAAGATAGGATGCATTACTATAAGGAATTACTACAGATGAGAGTATTAAGGGTGTTTTCTGGACGTTTAAATTCACAGTATCAAAGGCTAGTAATAAAACAATAGTAAATTATGAGACACAGTACTAGTCTGCAGTTCGAAAGCACGTCAAAGTGCAAGTAGATACCCTGTTTCCCCTTTTTTAATACGTAGTCAGAAAGTAAGCCATGGTAGGTTTTTTTAACCTTTGTGAGAAGTAAGACGTACCCCAAAAGTAAGCCATGGTGCCGCTATTGTTCCCGTCACCTCCTCAGCCCCTCCTGCGTGCGCAGGGAGCCAGCGAACCAGTGAGAGGCACGGGGGAAAAACGCGCCTCTTGCGGAGTTCTGCCCCGCCTGCTTAGCGCGCAGGGAGAGGCGGGGGGGGAGACGCCTCTTCCTGCCCCACCTGTTCCCCATGCGCAGGGAGCCAGCGAACCAGTGAGAGGCACGGGGGGAAACGTGCCTCTTGCGGAGTTCTGCCCCGCCTGCTCAGCGCGCAGGGGGAGGCTGTACCATACCATAAGACATCCCCTGAAAATAAGCCACCCTGTGTTTTTTTGAGGAAAAAAAATTATAAGACAGTGTCTTAAAAAGGGGGAAAGACGGTAAATAGGAACCGCTCTGGCGGGAAGGTAAACGGCGTTTCCGTGTGCTGCTCTGGTTCGCCAGAAGCGGCTTTGTCATGCTGGCCACATGACCCGGAAGCTGTACGCTGGCTCTCAGCCAATAAAGCGAGATGAGCGCCGCAACCCCAGAGTCGGACACGACTGGACCTAATGGTCAGGGGTCCCTTTACCTTTACCTTACTAGTCTGCTGGCAAAGCATCCCATAGATATATATTGCTCGTTGCACACATATCAGTTTTGTTTTGAAGTAAGCAAGAACCGATTTATGTGTGAAATATAAAGAGTTGGTAGAGGGAGGTAAGAAAGCATTGCAGTATATCATTTCAGACTCTCTTAAGTAAGAAATTGTTTTCTGTAGGCTTTCCCTTCTTAAAAAACCAAACCACTCCCTGCTTATACTAAACATTGTGGAGAAAGATCTAGCATAGTTTCTTGTTGTGTTAGTGTGCCACACGAAGGGAACTTTTTATGTTGGGGGAGCAGTAATTAATGCAATACACCACCTGCAGTCTGAAGTGATGCAGTCTAGAACTCTACCACACCAGTCTAATACCTTGTTCAGATTCCCCCCCCCCCCCAGGTTGTATGCTGTAATAAAATATATATTTTTGTTTTTTTTGGTGTAGTTTAAACGTTTTAAGACATGCTGAATCTTGATTTTTTTTCCCTCCCTCCTTCTCCAGTTGTATACTGATGCATTTGAATTAGTCACATTTCTAGAAAAAGTGAGCCATGAAGAATTCCTTCCAAGGTAAAAAATGGCACAGTCAATCTGCTATGCTCTCTTTCTGTTCCTTAATCAATTAATTTGTTTACTTCTTCAACATTTATGTTCCACCCTTCTTCCAAGCAGTTCAGAGTAGCGTAAATAATCTCCCCACCAATTTTACCTTCATAACAAACCTGTTTAGTCGGATAGGCTCAGAAATAGTGGCTGCTCAAGGTCATCCAGCGAGCTTCATGGCCTAGAACTTACCATATTTTTTGCTCCATAAGCCGCACTTTTTCCCTCCTAAAAAGTATGGGGAAATGTCCGTGCGTCTTATGGAGCGAATGCATGGTCCCTGGAGCCAAATTGCCTAGGGGCCAAAAGCAGATTGTGCTCTTTTTTTTACAAAGAGAGAAAAGGGTGTTGAAAGGAAGCCGCTGAACAGCTGTTTAGCAAGCGATCGGGGAGAGAGATAAGGCTCCCTTTCCAGCCCCGCCCCCTTGCCCAGGCCTCCGTTGTTGAATGCAGAGGGAGGCTGTTTGTTTCCCCAGCGACATGTGACTGGCTGATTAGATTATCTGTCTGGAAACTAGAAATGGCTCCCTTTCCTGTAGGACTAGAAGCTGAAAACTGAGTTGAACCCCATAAAAACGGGGCTTTTCCTCTTTGAAAAAGAAGCTGCATCACTTTGAGCTGATCCTCAAAAAAACAGGGCTTTTCCCTTTGCAAAAGAAGCTGCATCACTTTGAGCTGATCCTCAAAAAAACAGGGCTTTTCCCTTTGCAAAAGAAGCTGCATCACTTTGAGCTGATCCTCAAAAAAACAGGGCTTTTCCCTTTGCAAAAAAAGCTGCACCACTTTGAACTGATCCTCAAAAAAACAGGGCTTTCCCCCTTTCCTCCTCTAAAAACTAGGTGCGTCTTATGTTCAGGTGCGTCTTATGGAGCGAAAAATATGGTATTTAAAACATGTATGTATTTGTACTTTTTTCACCCAGTGGTTGGGAACCTCAGAGCTAGGGCCCTCTGTGCAGCCCTCAATATTCTCCTGGGGTCATATCTCTCAAAGATCCTCTCGCCTGCCCTCTCTGAATGCTTTTGCCTGGCTGGAATGTGTCTTTGAATTATGTTAAAGCCTTTGGCTTTACGGGATAGCAAGGGAAGAGTACATCCGTTGCTCAGCCTGCTTATCCCTCTAGCCCTGCCCACCCAGGAGGGAATGTGATGCTCAGAATGAAAAGGTTACTCATCCCTGTCCTAACCCATTGAAGCAGGCCCTGCTCAGAGAAGATGAGGTTATCTGTTTTCAGCGGAGCATAGGGAGCTGCCTTATATCAAGGCAGACTATTGATCTATGTAGCTCAGTACGTTCTGCATTGACTGGCCATGTCCCTTCAGAGTTTCAGGCAGGAGTCTTTCCCTGACCTACCTGGAGATACTAGGGATTGAATGTGGGATCTTATTCGTGCAAATCACGTGCTATGCAGCTGAGCTTTGGCTCTTCCTGGCTATGTTTGTCTGTTTAGAGCAGGCATTGCCAAACTTGGCCCTCCAGATGTTTTGGGACTACAACTCCCATCATCCCTAGCTAACAGGACCAGTGGTCAGGGATGATGAGAATTGTAGTCCCAAAACATTTGGAGGGCCAAGTTTGGCCATGGCTGGTTTAGAGGAAAACAAAACACAAAACAACGAGAATATGGCACTTGAAATACTGATAAGACTTACTGTGGCATCCGTTTTCATGGGCTAGAGCCAACTTCATCAGATGCTTAAAGCGTTGCCTTCAATTGACAGCTGTTTATGTACACAGCTCAGGACCTCGATACCTTAAGGGCAGCCTCTCCCCATGCAAACCGACCTAGACCCTGTACTTGCCATCTGAGGCCCTTCTCTACGTTCCCCCCTCCCAGAGAGGTTTGGAGGGTGGCAACAAGAGAACAGGCCTTTTCTGTGGTGGCTCCCCAATTGTGGAATGCTCTCCCCAGAGAGGCTCGCTGGCACCATCATTACATGTCTTTAGACAACAGGCAAAAACATTCCTCTTTAACCAGACCTACGGCTATTAAATAATCTACAGCCTGTCAGTGTGTGAGGCAGAGGGACTGTTACTATTATTTTCGTATTAGGCTGTCTGTCAGTATGCTTTTTATTATGGTTTTATTATGTTTTATCATTGAAGTTTTGTAATGTGTTTCTAATGTTGTACACTGCCCTGAGATCTTTTGATAAAGATGGTATATAGTGGTATATAAATTTTATTATTATTATTATTATTTATTATTATTATTGTTATTTAATGCTTTTTAGAAAAACATATTTTGTGATATTGCAAGGAGGAGAGTATGCTAGGGAAATATGAGCATCTTTGTTCCCTTGTACTGCAGTACACAAGTGAAGCAATTCTGAAACATTTTCGTCTCTTTCTGTCAATGTTATCTTCACTTCTTTCCCACATCTGTCTGCAACAGAGGGGACAGGTACGACGCCTTGAGAGCCTGCATTGGAGACTCCTTGTGTCAGAAGCTGCACCGTCTTAATGTTTTCTTGGTAAGCATGGCTTGTAGGATAAGTGACATTATATCACAGAATTGTAGAATTGGAAGAGGAACCCCAAGGGCCATCTAGTCTAGCTCCCTGCAATGCAGGAATCCTGCCTGCAGCCGTCCCTGGGTGGGCTTGAACCACCAGCCTGGTCAACAGCACTGACCTATTGCCTTGGTTGGATAGTAGTCTGTAATATATTGCAGCAAGAAAACCCAGTGGACAAGTATTTTAGAAATTACTGTTCTGTGAATTAGTTGGAATTTTGAAACTACATTTTACTGTAAGTTTAGAACATATAAAGAGGTAAAGGTAAAGGGACCCCTGGTGGGTTGAAACATGCAAAATACCCAGATGGCTCATTGTGATGCCTTTTATAGTAGGAGCTAGAATTCTGCATCTTTTGATGCATTTCAGTCCAGTATTTAACTTCAGATGAACTTGAGTTAGTTATTATCTTCTCTTTATGGCATCTTCTATCTTTCATTTCACAACTGAAAGGCTGTCTAAATTTCCAGCCAATAGGTGTGATAGCATATCAATATGTCTTTGGCGCCCCAACAATTTAGGGATCCCCCCCCCAAATTTTGTGTATTCTAGTTCTATCAAACAAGAAGCTCAACTAAAAGTTTAGCTGCCTAAAGGATGGAAATTTATAATATCTGCGTAAGGATTGGAAATTTATACATCTATTACTTTGCAGGTTGGTTGTGGTGCGATAGGCTGTGAAATGTTGAAAAATTTTGCACTCCTTGGTGTTGGCACTGGCCGAGAAAGGGGCATGGTAGGTTTGGTTTTCCATACTAATTTCAGTTCCTTTTACTCTGTTTGTTTAAAAATTCTTCTATGATCTTAGTAAGATCACATCTATTATGCCTTGGGTGTAATAGAACTTGGAGGGGAATCTCTGTCCTGCCAATTTCGCCACGTAATAGAGGATGCTTTGTTACAACTACACATTTGGGTTCTGTAATCTCACATTTCCATGTTTTGGTTTCTGTTTTTGAACTTGCAGAAATCACAATGTATTGGAATATGTGTTTATCAGAATTCTAGGTAGTGCTGAACTACCATGGCAATTTTGATACCTCTGTAGGTTAGTTGGTCAATTGCTATGTGGCATTTTTAGGTGATAATTTACTAGTTGTAAAAGTAAGCCTGAATTCATGCCATTTTGTAGTCCTGTTATTTGGAAAGAGCTATGATTTTGAATCTGTTTCTGGACAGGAATGACTGCTCAATATAAGACGACATGCATTTTTTAGGATGGAAGGGAAATTCTCTTAATAATCACGGGGGTGGGGGTGGGCTAACCAAATTGAAGGCTTTCAGGGCTGATTCAAACTTGTAATTCCACCCATTTGTCCAACCTACTTAGGTCACAATTACAGATCCTGACTTAATAGAAAAATCCAATTTAAATAGGCAATTTCTGTTCCGTCCACATCACATACAGGTAAGTTGGAGCTGTTGGTGAGAAAAAGCAATTTGTGTATATTTTGGAAAAAGGCAAGTGAGATTGTGGAATAAAGTTATTTATTTATTTTTAAAGTTATTGAGCTGAATCTTCATATATTTACCTTAGGACAAAATAAATTGATTTTGTTGGTGAAGATGTGGTTAACATCAGGGCTGTATGCATAGCTCAAAAGGCAGAGCACACATCTTGCATGTAGAAGTTTGACTGATTAACTTTTTTACTTGCTTAAGTTGTGTTTATTTTAATGATGGTTGGATTTGTTTGTTGCGTTTTATTGTATTGGGTCTGGTTTGGATTATATTATTCATTATACAATTAATAATTATTACCATAATTTTATTTTATTATTTATTATTTTATTAATAAACAAAATAAACCAATAAAGTGACTAGATGTATCCGTGTTCTTGCTTGGCTTACACATGCTCTATAAATGGTCTCTGAGCTTTCAAGTTACAAAATACAGTTGTACCTTGGAAGTCAAAAGGAATCCGTTCCGGAAGTCTGTTTGACTTCCAAGGCGTGGCTTCCGATTGGCTGCAGCCAATCGGAAGCCGCACCGGACTTTCATGCTTTCAAAAATCATTTGAAAACTGGAACAATCACTTCCGGTTTTCATTAGTTCGGGAGCCGAAACGTTCGAGTTTACAGGCGTTCGGTTTCCGAGGTTCCACTGTATTTTACTTTAGGAAGTGTTTTGTATCGGCCTCAATACAGAACTTTGATTCATTTTTTGCTGTCAGTCGTTCTTTCCAGAATTAAAGAGTTCAACGTGGTAAAACAGAATGTTTTATTCATTTTCTTTGCTCAAGAGTCAGCATTACGAGTCTATTCAGCTCATTATTTCATACCTCATTTCACTAAAGGGATGATTCTTTTGAGTATATTATCAGTGATTTGGAAGCTTTTGTTTTGCATCGCAATTGCCTGTTTCCAACAAGAATATTAACCAAAGTTGATTAATATTTTAATTTTCGTTAGAAGCCCAAAAGTTGTACAGCAGCAACAGCAACATGTAACATCAACCCTCAGATCAAGATAGACCCATATCTGAACAAAGTTTGCCCAGCTACTGAGAACGTGTACAATGATGATTTCTACACTGCGCAAGATGTAGTTGTTACTGCGCTAGACAATGTGGAAGCAAGGAGATACATTGACAGGTAGGTGCATGATCTGAGAGTTACATTTGTACGCTTCCCTGCCCTTCATAGCATTTCTGTTCTTGCCACCCCCCGCGGTTAATGCTTTCTTGGCATTAACCGCGGGTTCATGTTGCAAGCTGTGGATAATTCAAAACCAGTTGCCTCAAATCCACTTCAAGCCATGTTTTTAATCTCCTGGTTTGTTTAAAATTAGTTTAATATTTAATTTTTTGCATATATCTGCCACCATTGTGAAATGGTGAGCACAGCATGTCTTTTTTTGTGAGAAAATGCCTCAATAGCTCTATTTGAAGCAACTTTTACTACAACTATGGGTTATTGTTCTACTAGTTTTACTGGAATTTCTGATTGGGAATGTTAACTTGATTAATGACCCAACGATGTGTAGTTGCAAATGTATCTAAAGTGTTATGGAATCTCATGGGATGGGCCTGCTTACGAATGCATTGGGTTTGTGACACAATAAAATGTATACATCTGGTAGCAAGCCCTATGTGGTCAGACTGTGTATGGTCTAGCACAGGGGTAGGCAACCTAAGGCCCATGGGCCGGATGCGGCTCAATCGCCTTCTCAATCCAGCCCGCGGATGATCCGGGAATCAGCGTGTTTTTACACGAGTAGAATGTGCTCTTTTATTTCAAATGCATCTCTGGGTTATTTGTGGGGCATAGGAATTTGTTCATTTCCCACCCCAAAATATAGTCCGGCCCACCACACGGTCTGAGGGACGGTGGACCGTCCCACGGCTGAAAAAGGTTGCTGACCCATGGTCTAGCAGTTTATAAATCTGAGGCCCAAACTTGATGCAACACCATTCATATAGCAACTGCATGAATAGATGGGACTTGTTTTTATAGAGAAGATAGCCAGCACAATTTGGGACTACTTCTACAGGTGAAACTCGAAAAATTAGAATATCGTGGAAAAGTCCATTTATGTAAGCAATTGTTTTCATTAGCTACTGGAGTTTAATATATGAGATAGACTCATGACATGCAAAGCGAGATATGTTAAGCCTTTGTTTGTTATAATTGTGATGATTATGGCGTACAGCTGATGAAAACCCCAAAGTTGAAATTGTTAATTTGGGGTTCTCATCAGCTGTACGCCATAATAATCACAATTATAACAAATAAAGGCTTGACATATCTCGCATGGTATGTCATGAGTCTATCTCATATATTAGTTTCACCTTTTAAGTTGAATTTCTGAAAGAAATGACCCTTTCCACGATATTCTAATTTTTCGAGTTTCACCTGTATACTGTAAACAGCCCTGTGGTCCTCGGATGAATGGCAGTATATAAATTTAATAAAATAAATAAATTCCACTAGCGCCCAATCTGGTTTGGATCCCAAGCCTTCTTTGCTCTCCCCTGTGCTCTGATCCAGGTTGGCCCCCTGCCTCTTCCATTGGTGCTAAGAAGCAAGAAAGGGCGGAGGGGCAGATAAACACGGTCTGTGTTACATATGCATTGGGAAACTTTTGCCCCTTTTCTCTAATGTTGCTGTATAGTGGTACTGACACTCAGCAGCTTATGCTCAAGTTACTTAAAGGGCTGCTTCCTCCTATATGAGTGTATGTGCTCAGTAAGACCTACTGAAGAGGTGTTTCTCCATGTTGTTAGAGGAAGTGTGGCAATAGAGAGCCTTCCCTGCGGCTGTTTCTAAGCTGTAGAATTCTTCCTAGGAAGGCTCATCTTCTGCAAACCGCAGAGGCATAAAGATTGAGAAGAAAGGAAGCAAAGCAGATCCTGATCACAGGGCATTTCCGGAACTTTGAAGTTCTTAGTTACTGCTCTCAGTTGCGTTAAAATGTAGGCACTGGGTGTGATATGGCTAGGCCCTGTTCCATAGAGCTGTTTCTCCATCTAGAGTTTTGGTGCTTTAGATCACTATCTGAAATAAGTTTCAAAATCTTGCTCAGGTGCAGGAATCGTGTGCCTTAGGTATTAATATACTTGCCCTTTACGTGGAGATAATGCATTCCATTAATGATATACAGTATATTCCTGCGTATAAGACTACTTTTTAACCCAGGACAATCTTCTCAAAAGTCGGGGGTCGTCTTATATGCCGGTCCGTATTTCTTATACGGCGAGTATATCCCAAACTCTATATTTTAACTGGAAAAGTTGGGGGTCGTCTTATACGCCCAGTCGTCTTATATGCCGGAAAATACGGTACTTCCTCAAACCACATTCTTGCCTTTCTTTGGCCATATGACGACCTTCCTTTTTGGACCCGGGTTGACTTGCCAAATTGAAGATACTTTCCTGATTCACCAAATCTATATTGGGTTTATCAGTAATTCTTAATTTATTCATGATATAAATGGTTTTAAACTGCCAAGCATTATTTTTAATTGGAAAGCCAGCAGATACATGAAAATACTGTTTTTGGTTATAGGGATATGCCACTAGTTAATTCCTGCAACAACTGAAATCCCTTGTTTTAAACCAATTACTCCAAAGGCAGGAGGTCATACCATGGTTTTTGTCGCCTCCCTGCACTCTGGCATCTACCCTGACGTGTTCATTTTCTTCACTTATTTTCTTCTATGTAGTCGCTGTCTGGCAAGCTTGCGCCCTCTTTTAGATTCCGGAACGATGGGGACCAAAGGGCATACAGAAGTAATTGTGCCTCACCTAACAGAATCGTACAACAGTCATGTAAGTGCTCCATCTACAAAAACAATTAACCGTACTTTTCCATGTATTAGACGAGGGCTTTTTACTCCAAAATAAAGAAAAAATAGGGGGGGGGTTTGACATCTTATACATGGGTAGTGCAGAGGGGGGATGGGTGAATGGTTGCATCCGCGAGCAGGATCTAGCGATTGTTAGCGTTTGCCAGTTGGGTGAGTGATATTCGGTTCAGCATTTCCCCCCCCCCAAAAAAATTGCTCAACAACTTGGGTCAATTCTCCCCCCAAAAAGCTCAACAACTCTGTGCCATGGCCCCCCCCATTTTCTTAAAATTGAGCCCCCCAAAATAGGGGGCATCTTATACATGGGGGCGTCTTATAGACAGAAAAGTAAGGCACTTAGCCTGATGAATCCATATCTCTTCCTTACTCTTTGATAAGGTGTGTGATCCTTTGGAATATTCTTGTAGATGCATTGTCAAATCACAGAGCTGGCTCTAAGTGCACTCTGGAGTTTGGCCATGCCCATTGTGATCTCTCTCTCCTCCCCCCCCCCTCCACTTTTTTAAACTTTGAATTCCAAATCCCAGTGCAGCACCACATACTGCTTTTGAAAGGCCCCTCAGTTTCAAAAGTGGTTTGCTATGTGCCAACGAGGAGGGGAGGAACACAAGTCCAAAGTTTCCATGGGCGTGCAAAACTGACTGCATGGCTTTGTGGATGCCAGTCAATAAAGTGTATATGCCTAGAGGTAAAAAGTTCTTTTAAGAGCTCAATTAATTGTATAGAGTGGTATTTTTACTGGGGCTTTTATGGCAGACTGCTTCTGTGAGGTCAATATTTTTGGAAACCTTCTTGGCCTTGTAACACTTCAATTTGGGTTCTGTATGTATGGATATATGTATATCTCAAAATAAATATTCATTTGCAAAGAAAAAAAATAGTAGCCTGTCAGTAATCGATACTAAAATCACAAACCTATACAGTGTACCCTCCAAATAGGAACTTTCGTTCCGGGGGTCCGTACGTACCCAGAAAAGTTCGCATCTAGAGGTGCCACTTCTGCGCACGGTGTGGTAGAGCACTTCTGCGCATGCGTGCGTGGTGAAACCTGGAAGTATACACTTCCGGGTTTGCCGCGTTCGCAACCCAAAAGTTACGTTACCTGAAGTTAATGTAAACCACTGTACACAAGTGCTTGGAAGGAAGTTGAATTCATTGGGACTTGTTCCCAGGCAAGTATGTATAGCAGAGGTGTGGAAATAGAGCCCTTCAAATCTTGATAGACTCCAGCTCCCATCAACACCAGCCAGCAGTGGCAATAGGCAGGGATGTTGGGAGTTGTAGTCCAGCAACATCTGGAAGGCCATAGGTTTCCTACCCCTGGAGTACAGAAATAAATTGATCTGATATTAGAAATAAATAATGCAAGAGGTAAAACAGCTGCATGTGTATATGATATATTTTGATCTTTTCCCCCCCCACATGTAGCGAGATCCACCTGAAGAAGAAATACCATTTTGTACTTTAAAGTCTTTCCCAGCTGCCACTGAGCATACAATACAGTGGGCAAGAGACAAGGCAAGTTTGTCTGTTTGTTATTGTAAGCATGAAATATTGCAGGGGGTTGGACTAGATGACCCTCGTAGTCCCTTCCAACTCTACAATTCTGTGGTTATGGGCACAATTCAGTGGGAAGTTCTCTTGCACTGAAATGAAGAAGAATTACACATTTCAGTAAGGGCACCAACATACCCCACCCCACCCCCAAAAAAACACAGTTGGAGATGGGAAGGAAATCCAATGCTGTTTTCTCATAACTCCTTTTCTTTTAGTTTGAAAGCGCTTTTTCACACAAGCCTTCCCAGTTTAACAAGTTTTGGCAAACGTATCCATCAGCAGAAGAGGTGTTACAGGTAATAGCTAACTTTATGTTGAATATTGTGCGTAAAGCTACTCCGGATGTCATTGTAACTTTGCTGTGCTGAGCCTTGGAGGTAGCTGGTAATACGGACTGATTTTAAGTACAAGTATTCTTTATTACGGTCACCGACCAGCATAGTAAAAAGCATTACATCCTCAATATTTAAAATTTGGTATAAACTAGTATATCTTATCTAAAATAGCTAAAATGTCTTATCTAAGAGGGATCAAGCATCCTTGGATCCTTAGGTTATATTAATTATTTACTATTCACTATAAATTAAAACGAAATCAGTCTGGCTCAGATCAGGAGTTATTTTGAATATCTCCTGTGTAGGCACTCCGGATTCTTATCACGGCGCAAAATCTTGCCACCATAGCGGTGACCTTTGGATTTGAGTCTGACAGGACTGATTTTAATATAGGGGTGAAATCTAACTAAGACCCCTATGCTTTCATGCTGGTCCAAGCTTGGGGTATACAAAGGTTTGGACCAGAGTAGCAACTTAATTCTACCTAGAAAGGAAAGCGAATGTGGCGGCATTTGCGTTTTAAGCTTATTGTGAATAATTTCAAGGACTTTGTGCAGGTGTTCTAAATAGCAGTAGCAGATGAATCTGAGGAACTTCCATTTTACAGCTGCTGATTTTAGTCTCTGCATGTTTCACTGTTAGTCAGAAGCAATTAGTAAAAAGTATATGCATTTCAAATTATATTAGTTGATCGGGGTAGACAAAGTGTTCCCTTCTGGGTGTTTTTGACTATACCTCACATCAGCCCCAGCCAGCATTGCCAGTCATCAGGGATGATGGCAGTTGTAGTCTGAAAAAATCTGGAGGGTGCCGTGTTGGCTGTCCCTGTAGTAAGTTGGTCCAGTTTAGTGGTTTCCGTCTAAATGGAAGCAGGAAATGAATTGTGACGCAGGTGAATAATAATTCATGAATAATAAGGTGTTTGCTGACTTGTGTGTGTTCTCCCATTTTCACTTTTATTTTCACTTTCCTAGAGAATAAAGTCTGGCGAGAGTTTGGAAGGCTCTTTCCAAGTTATTAAATGCCTTAGTAGAAGGCCAAGAAGTTGGCCCCAGTGTGTTGAATTAGCAAGATTAAAGTTTGAGAAATATTTTAATCATAAGGTGAGCATTTGGGATCTGTTTTAATCTGGTAGCTGATGCTATGTTTTCTTTAAATTGTCAATTTGCAATGTGCATTTAATGCTCATTGAGCTGTTGTCTAAACCATTGTAACATGAGGGGAAGACCTCAGTGGTTTCACTAGCATTGGATTATCTTTTATATTGAAATGATGTCAGTTGTATTGGTCATCTTGTTTTGGTAAACATACGTTTCTTTAAAAATCCAAATAATTCTTACTGATTTTCATGTAAATACATCAACATATAACTACAGTAACTTGTCCAGTGGTACATTCTTACTACCGTGTTTCCCCTATTTTAAGACACAGTCTTATTTTTTTTTCTCTCAAGAAAACACACTATGGCTTATTTTGAGGGGATGTCTTATTTTTATTACGTAAGCCCAGCCCCGCGTTTTCCTTGGCGTCCTCCAGAACGGCGCCTATCACTATGGCTTATTTTCAGGGTACGGCTTATATTTCGCAAATGTGAAAAAATCCTGCTATGGCTTATTTTATGACTATGTCTTAAAATAGGGGAAACAGGGTAAGTTTCATATGCAGTAGACAGTACACAAGCAATACGTTTATCCATTGACACACGATTAAAAGATTGTCAATTAAAGTATCCTCTCCACAGAGATTTAATTGTCAATTAAAGTATCCTCTCCACAGAGATTATTGTGTTGTGGGTGGAATAAAAGTATATTCTTTCTCATTTATAAAGGGAAAGAATGGAAGCCAAGCCTTGCCAAAGGTGTCTATATTTGAAGTGCCTTTAATTACCCTTCTTTGGCGAATAAGGCATTCCAATAGAGCCGCATTTGGTAGACATCCTTTAATTTCTTCAGTTCTTAGATACAGAACTCAGAACAATTTTGCATTGGGACAAATTTGCCAGTGTTTTAGAACTTAATATTTTAATAGCTAATGCTTTCTGCCTTTCTGTTAAAAATAAGGTTGACTTTAGAGCAGCAGAATGAATTGCAAGGTTTCGGTAATGTGAACAAATGCTGGTGTATGTTATCTCACTACATTGAGAGTATTTCTTCCCATCTAGGCACTCCAGTTACTTCATTCGTTCCCCATTGACACACGATTAAAAGATGGCAGTAAGTACAGTAAAAGTTTAAATTAATTTTGCTATGATTGATGTATTTTTAACTTCGCTGCTTTTAAGATTCAAAATGCTTTCTTTCAAACCACCAGGTTTATTTTGGCAGTCACCAAAGAGGCCACCTTTTCCGATACAGTTTGATATCAACGATCCTTTGTGAGTAAATCTCTCTCTTTAGACTTTGTTATTGTTAGGGGCAAAGAACTTCACAAATGTTTGTGGGCATATTGGTACTCATATAAAAGGTGTGTTATTAGACAATCTCTTCAAAGAAGATGTCCTGAAAACCTATGTGGCCTTTAGAATAATCTGTCGACTCCTCTAATCTGAAACCCACCCACAACAAATAATGCGTAACTTTGTGACTTGTTTCCTTTTGGCAGCAGTTTTTTCTTTGAGTATTTGCCATACATCAAACTTCGGAGATCTTCGTGAGAGTTGCCTCACGTGAATGTTTGTTTATGGTGCCCCCCCCCCAAAAAACAGTTTTCTTGTTGGCACTTTCCACGCAAAACTCCAGTTCAACTTTAGGCAGCATTTTGGGGATTTGCTGTAGGCATCTACTAAGAATGACAGTTCAAATTTAACATTATCAATTCCTGAGCAAAATATTGACTGCACATTTCTACTTCCAAGTCTTACATTACCCCTTTCCTCTCTGCTTTCCGACATCTCCCTATGAAAACTGGCAAACCTTCGCTGTGCTTCCAGTCTCTGTATGATCCACAGTGAGCTCTGAAGGATCCCTGTAGTGTGGTTCTGCATTCCCTCAGAAGCAATGCCAGGGCCTGCAGCTCATAATCTCTCCTTTTGCTTCATTTAGAACAGGCGGATCGGTCCCACGGAGCTCGTCCGTGGGCCGGACATGCGCAGCACGATACCGGAAATTGCGTCTGCGCATGTCCCCCGGCACCGGAAATCGCTTCTGCGCATGCCCAGTCTTTGTAACAGCTTCGTAACAATAAGATCGTGTGAGCTTCCATAGCCCCTCGTCGACGTGTTTTACAAGCCATGGAGCTTGCTTTTGAACTTTTTTTTTAGGTTTTTAACCTTTTGGATGAAGCAAGATTAGAATTCCTAGTTTGGACAATTACCACTTTCTGTTTGGGAGTGTTCCTCTTCTCTGAAGTTTCTTTAATCCTCCCCCTAGATTTAATAGCGAAAAGCTACTTTGAGTTATATAAATACATTAACTTTTTTCCTTCTGAGGAAACTGATAGATCATAACAGTGAAACGAGAATTTTAGCCAGCAACTCGTTAAGGTTATTTATTAGTTTATCTTGAGTTATTTTTGTTATTTGGAAGGTTTTCTTGAGTCATTTATATTTCTTTGAATTAGTTTATAACGCTTTGAGGATTTTTGCTTTTGAGCAATTCTGCTCCTGAACCATTAAACATATTGTTTTTTTGAGTAACATTATATAAATATACGTACATCTTGTTTCAGGGATCTTTCACGGTGTAGATTCCTTTGTTGTAATTAAATGGGCCGGTTAAACGGACTCCGTGGGCCAGATCTGGCCCATGGGCCAGAGGTTGCCGACCTCTAATTTAGAAGGAGCGAAGAAGTGCAAGCAGTCTACATTTTGGGTCTGGAATATTAGCACTTCCTGGCAATGTCAAGTTCCTAAAGAAGGTTCTCTGCCACTCTTATTTTGGACTATGCAGTTCTGCTCCCTCTGTTTATCACTTTTATATTTTATGTGTGCTGCATATTTAGCAGGCAATTTCCTTTAGTTCTTCCTCCCTCTTGCTCCCAGCTTTGTGACTTCTGCCAGACTCTTCCTTATACCTTGAGTAGCATCCTCCTCAAGTCATACTATTCTGCATCTCCCATCTTTTCCCAGCTCTTTCTCTTCACTTTTTAAAAAGAATTCATCATAATTAGATGGGTGAACTCTGACCTCACACTTCTGCATGCTATACATTACAAACTACAGGTAATTCTTACGTATATAGGGAGGCTTTTAATGTTTAATAGATTACTGTATTTTAATGTTCTGTTGAAAGCCGCCCAGAGTGGCCGGGGAAACCCAGCCAGATGGGCGGGGTATTATTATTATTATTATTATTATTATTATTATATATATGTTAATAGTTGTAGTCTGAAGTGATTTATTATGTGAGATTTCTCTGAAGTAGGTGTATTCTGAATTTCTGCCATTTAAAAGCAAACACGGTAAGCATTTTCTCAAAGGCAACTTTGCCCCCTGTTCTTTCAGCCCCTCTGCTTCACCTGCTCAGTGAATTTCTTCTCCTTCCCACCCCACCCACCGAGGACAGCTGTTAGCTAGGTTTGCAGTATATCTGAATGCAGGAAAATGGAGTAAAAACCCACCCCGATCTCATTTTTCCTGCAGGCACTACAGCTTCATACTGAGTACAGCAAAATTATTTGCAGTTATTTACTGTATCCCTTTTACAGAAAAGGTAAGCCTTTAGTTGGAGGACGTAGAATTTGCACTGTTTGTCTCTTTGTGTTAATTTTTCAGACTCCTTTGATAAGTGAAGCATTTTTGTTACAAAGGAAAAATATACTCCAAAATCCAACTTTTAGACAAAGCATTACTCTTGCTACTGGCAGTGACTGAATTACCTTCAGAAATCTTCAGTATGTCCAAAGATGCTTTGAATAAGTTATGAGACCTATATCCCTCCTCTATGAATTATTCTTCCTGATATTTCACTTTGATAGAATTCTTTCTTGTAGCGTATTTTGACAGATGCATTGAAATCTAATCTTGTTGCCTGGACTATTGAAATTTGTATCCTGGCCCATCTCTACTTTTAATAATGCACTTGCAAACTAACTTTAAAAAAATGCAAAATTAACTTCTCTTTGTGTATATTTATGTGTCTGGTGTGAAAGTGATATCCATTAGTCCATCGGTATTTATTTGTTCACATGCATTTTTTTAGAAAATGAGTTTTATTTGGAATGTGTGCAAGGTATACAAGATTCAGCTTTTGTAGAAAAGTTTGCTAGGAAATGTTCATGAGCCACACGCTTGATAAGTTATAGGTTCCTTTGCTGTTTATTGGGATAAGTGGATTCTTAATTAGTTTTGGCTTGAAGTTGAAGAGTAGAGGATACATGGTTTCATCCATCCATGCTAACTGGTGCTGTTTTAACAAAACACAGGATATGTCAGAAGAAACCATTTTAAAGATCATTTCCGGACTGAGGATTCAAGAGTTTCGGCCTTCTAACAAAGTAAGCTCATTTAAATAATGTTCCTCTTCACTCCTCCCCTTTTCTTGATGATCCGTTATTTATTCATCCTACACATGATGTTCTGTAGGTTGCTTCCTAGTTCTCCAGTATTGTAGCAGTTGCCATGAACTCACTGCTCTCTCTTGGCTTCTGGCTTACCTTTATAGGGTGGCTGTAAACATTATGACCATGTAATTCAGGCATAGGCAACCTCAGCCCTCCAGATGTTTAGGGACTACAGTTCCCATCATCCCTGACCACTGGTCCTGTTAGCTAGGGATCATGGGAGTTGTAGTCTCAAAACATCTGGAGGGCCAAGGTTGCCTATGCCTGATGTAATTTGTGCCAGGGCTTGGAATACTCTAAAGCAGGGGAGAGGAAGCTGTGGCCCTTTAGATGTTGTTGGACTCCAACTCCCATCAGCCCCAGCCAGCATGCCCAATTGTCAGAGATCAGCGGAGTTGTAGTCTGGCAACATCTGGATGACCACAAGCTCCCCGTCTCTCTTTCTGCAAGCATTTCTGTACTAATCTTTAGCATGCAAATATTTTCCGCTTTTCGGTTAAATGCTTACTAAAATTGATGCAAGAATTTGTAAAACTAAATTTAATAATAAAAAGTAATGTATATTTCTTTAGTGTAGACCTGGTTTTCTTAGCGCAAAGCTCCTCCTTTGGTGGTACAGTGGTACCTCGGGTTACATACGCTTCAGGTTACAGACTCTGCTAACCCAGAAATATTACCTCGGGTTAAGAACTTTGCTTCAGGATGAGAACAGAAATCGGGCAGCGGTGGCACAGTGGCAGCGGGAGGCCCCATTAGCTAAAGTGGTGCTTCAGGTTAAGAATGTTTTCAGGTTAAGAACGGACCTCCGGAACGAATTAAATTCTTAACCCGAGGTACCACTGTATATTCTTAGGAAGCATGTGCTGGAGACATGTGCTGGAAAGGTACAGTTTGTGACAATCCCCACATTTATAGAAAGTATTAGAAGAAGAAGAGTTTGGATTTGATATCCCGCTTTATCACTACCCTAAGGAGTCTCAAAGCGGCTAACATTCTCCTTTCCCTTCCTCCCCCACAACAAACACTCTGTGAGGTGAGTGGGGCTGAGAGACTTCAAAGAAGTGTGACTAGCCCAAGGTCACCCAGCAGCTGCATGTGGAGGAGCGGAGACACGAACCCGGTTCCCCAGATTACGAGTCTACCACTCTTAACCACTACACCACACTGGCTCTGTTTAAGTGCACTTGCAGTTCTGCCTTAAGTTTCTAATTGTAGGCTCATAGGTTCCATCTATGTTTGTCCTGTTGATTTTTAGACAGAGTTAATAAGCTGCTTTAGTATCCCTCCAAAATGTGGTGTTTTAGAACAGTTGTGGGTCACTTCTGGCCTGTGGACCTGATTGGGCCCAGTTAGGGTCCCAGTGTGGCCCATAAGGCCATCTTCCTCCAAGCCATGCTCACCTCTTTCCCCCCTCCCTCACGCCGGCACGTGATCTCGGATATATGACTGGAGCCTTTGACATAGCTGCAAAGGAAGAATCATGAGAGCCTTAAAGGCTTGAAGTTGGTGCTTTGCAAATTGTAAAGCATAGCTCTGGGGTGTAGCTGATCCCTAATGAAATTTAGTCGTGCAGTTGGTGCCAGCCAGCTAATTGGCAGTGACTTAAAGCGTTCTTGGATCAGCTACACCTGTGGGATTATTTGACTGGAAACTCTGGAATGTAGCTGATCCACGTAGGGCTTGAAATTATCAGCAATATTGCCAAGCCCCACTTGGATTGGCCGGGGAGATGTTCCTTTGCAGTGCCTCTTGAGTTCAAGCCACATTGCAAAGGAGAAATGGGTCATCTGGTGTCATGGTGTTGACAGGGGAGTGGCCCCGCCTGTCAAAGTGGCTGCCAGGGTGGGGGACCTCAGGATCCAGGCCACCACGCTGAAAATGTTCCCTCATTTTACATAATATTGCAACTAAAAGATACAGGTTTTCTCTATTTGACAAAAATGTTGCTCATTGATGAATAAACAACGCAGGGCAAACATATATCTCAATCTGCTTCAATAAATCAAGGTGTTGTACAAAATAAATTCATACACTAACGTTTATTCTATTTACTTTTGATGTTCTCAGGTTGTACAAACGGATGAAACAGTGAGGAAACCAGATCCCATTCCAATAAGCAGTGAGGATGAAAGGAATGCTGTACTTCAGTTGGAAACTGCCATAGTGGCCAACGAAGCTACAAAAAGTGAGTATTAATTATTAGATATTTATTTATTTTATAATTCAAAAAAACATTTATTCAAAAGTTACAATACATTTTCAATCAATATATTTATATCATATCCTTTTAGCTCAGATAGAACCATTAGCTCAGATAGAATCACTCAAGGCAGAGAATATCAACAGGAGCACATTAAACTCGTAACACACTGAACAGATAAGCAGGTGGGTGGGAATACAGGAGACCAAGGAATATAAGTACAGTGATCCCTTGACTTACGAATGACCCGACTTACGAGTTTGTGTTTTTATGTGTTGGGCCAATGGCCGTAAATAAAATAACGTACTTACGAGTTTTTCGAGTTACGAGGGATCAAAGCGGCCGCCGCTTCCAAATTTTTTCGACTTCCAATCGGAAGTCGCGGCCGTTTTAAATGCAGTTTCCTCGACTTGCGAAGGTTTTTTCGACCTACGAATGCGTTCTCCAACGCATTCCTATGGGGACTCGAGTTCTGATGATTTCGACCTATGAAGATTCTGTCGGAACGGATTATCTTCGTAAGTCGAGGGTCCACTGTAAAGGGAACCCAGCCCGCAAAATTAAATAAACTGTTACTTAGGCCAAACCTATCTAATGGTTGCGCCAGGTGAGCCTCCCTGAACCCAGTACCAAAATGGGCTAATATAATCTACTCACAAGATGGAGAAGGCTTTCATTGAACCGAACTAACAATGTTTTTCATTAAATTGCATAGGGGTGTTGGAGTAGATGACCCTTGGCACCCCTTCCAATTCTATGATTCTGTGAACTAAAAGACCACAGATTCCTAAACAATGAATTACTTTGTTTCTGAACAGATGATTTACAGATGAAGGAACTTGCTTTTGAAAAGGATGACGACAGTAACGGGCACATAGACTTCATAACAGCAGCTTCAAATCTGCGAGCCAAAATGTATAACATTGAACCAGCAGATCGACTCAAAACAAAACGGATTGCTGGAAAGATTATCCCTGCCATTGCAACTTCCACAGCGGCTGTGTCTGGCTTGGTGAGTGAGGGCGCATTTTTCGCGAATGCTAGCTTCTCTGCTGGATTGGACAAACGTTGCAAGGCAGAAGGCTCTTCTCTTCCTATTAGCAATGTTAGTTTCTCATGGGAATAGAAGGTAGACTCGTTTTAATTCTTGGCCTTAATTTTTCCTTTGATGGAGACAGCGTGTCAGCTGTAGGAAAGAGGTGATATAAGCAATTTATGGGGTGGGGAAATGGAAACATTTGCTGCAGTTTTTCCTGGTTATCACATATTCCTTTGTAACTGTTAATGGATTAAAGAACAGCATGGGACACACTGTTGGGTTTAAATTCAGAGATTTTTTCTGATCTTCCAGACTGATTCCAGACTACAGTGCTTTGGTTCATGTTGTACAGATCAAAACAGCTACATCTTTAGTCCTGTGCTTGTTAGCTACTGCAAAGTTTTTCCACTTCTTACATTTCTTCCCTAGGTTGCTTTGGAATTGATCAAAATTGTGGGTGGCTACCCCTTTCAAGCATACAAAAACTGCTTTTTCAACTTGGCCATTCCAATAATTGTCTTCACAGAAACAGCTGAAGTGAGAAAAACTGAAATAAGGTAAATAGCACATATGAAGGATTCAGCAATGGGGTGTATTCAAGTAGCAGAATTTGGCAGGTGGTGCATCTGGGAGAATGATGACTCCTGGCTATACAGGCAGCGTCAATTTGACACCCACGAGTGTGGAAATTTATAGGAAAGTGACCTGTTTCCCTTTTTGCTATGCTTTGTGGTGGGAACCTTGTGTCCAACTTGTCACATTTTTAGTTATTACTGATATTAAATGATTAAAAAATGTGCTGCAGCACAGTGTCTTGGATAAAGTGTTTTACATTCTTCCTCTCTTACAGAAATGGAATATCTTTTACAATCTGGGACCGATGGACTATTTATGGGAAAGATGATTTCACACTCTTGGACTTCATAAATGCTGTCAAAGTAAGCTATTTGTGATAAATAAGCAGTACAAACAGATGGAGGAGATAGTGTTGCTGTTTTTCGTTCTGGTGGATTGCAGTGCGGTGTACAGCCCATAGAATTTACTACTTTACAAAAGTTGTAATCCATTCTGTCTATGGAGGTTCATATTCTGTAGCATATGGAGTGGGGGAACATGAACATACTGTAAAGCCATGGTAGGCAGACTTCAGGCATGTCAGGTCTACTTCATTTTTTTACTGGAACTTTTGGTTCTTCCTAGAGAACTGCCACCTAGCATCCGCAGGCAGAAAATGCAGATTCCCAGTCCCCTGTCTGCCTCCTGTCCAGATGGTTCTGTTTCTCTTCCCTCATTTCTAGCCTTGCTTTTTTACTGTTGTGTGTCTTTCGTTTTGTATTTGCTTATTGTTGTATTGGTGAGTTTTGACTGTGTTTGGAGCATTTTCAGTCTCTTTTCTTTCACACAAGTCATTCTCTCGCTTTCCCCCTTAAGGGTTTTTTTGGGGGATCTTCTGGTCCCCTGATCTTATTTGGGGTAACAGAGTGGTTTCGTTTTTCCCCCTCAAGTGCAGTCTGTTTTTTTAAAAAATAAACTGTCATATCTCCTAAATTTCTAACTAGTTCACTTTCTGCACAGTATAATTCCAAATATTGTTGTGTTTGTGTGTTACAGGAGAAATACGGAATTGAGCCAACTATGGTGGTTCAGGGAGTTAAAATGCTGTATGTTCCTGTAATGCCTGGACACGTCAAAAGATTAAAGCTGACGTAAGTATTAACTAAATAGTAAAGCTGAAGGGGGTATGCAGTATATTAGCTCACAGATAGGATGATTTTTCCGAGATCTTGTTTGGTGCATTCTCTTGTCAGCTTGTTCATTGAGGATCAGATTCTGAATGTCAGAGGTTTTCCAGTTCACCACCCTGGTATTTTGAACAGCATTATTTTAAGATTGAGAGCATCGCTGGCATGGCAGTTATGGGTGCCTCAGATGAGAGAAGGGCTAGAGAGGAGGGTAGCCCAATATTATTTAAGCCACCTTCTGTTCATCTTGCTAGTCACATCCCATTGCCATATCTCCTCCTCTGTGCATACTGAATCACAGTGTCTTGCCCTTCCCAGTTGCATCACTTGCCCAAACACATAACATGTGAAAATGTGTGCAGTTGAGTCATAAAGCCTTTGACCCAAGTTGAGCTGCTGTCCGGAGCAGTAATCAGTCTTCTTAACGATTCCGTTCGACAGTAATGGCACCCAGTACACTCCGGCTGCGAGTGCTTCTTCTTCACCCTTGCCGGACGTTGCAGAGTCACACAGCGACAGGATAGCAATTAGGTCTGCTTCTTCAGTGGTGTCTTAAATAAATCAGCTTGACACCGTTGCTACTAATCTAACATAACTTTATTGTAGCAGTAAAAGCAAAAATCCTAAGGAGTCAAGCTCCATGCTTGGACACTCTCTCTCTCTCTCTCTCTCTCTCTCTCTCTCTCTCTCTCTCTCTCTCTCTCTCTCTCATATGATACAAACTCAAACTGCAGGACACACTGGCATCAAGGGGGAAACGAAACCAAATACTCCCCTTTTCTCCAGACAAAGGAAATGCCCGTATGCAGTGGGCAAAACACCCAGAATCAGAACGCCTCCTGGTGTACAGTTAACGCTGTGTTGACCAGAAACCATAACATAACAAAAGCAGGACAAAGCAAGAAATGAAAACTTAATTAACTCCATTCTCTCTCCACCCCACCCCAGCCCCAGTTCATAGGAAGAGCATATAAAAATGATAAAGATCCCTTAGGAACACAGATCTCATTCCCTGTTATGAAGTATCGAGCCCTTCCTCAAGTCAGCGAGGAAAGTGCCGTCTCTCCTTCCATATGGGAACGGCAGTCCAAAGGGGGTGAAGAACGCCGTGCCATCTCCCTTGGAGAAGTGCTGTGACCTTTTATATATTTATTTTATTAATCAACACTTTTCAGAATCAACTTTAGCTATCTCCCTTCTAGACCTGTGGTGTCTTGGAATGCAGGACTGGCCAGATCCAGATTCGTTGCATCTTTAACAAGTTCTCTCTCTGGGTTGCAATTTGAATTTGTTTGTGGTACTTCAAGGAGAGCTTGGTTCATTCATGATGCGCTGCTGATACTTGATTTTTGTATCCTGTCTTGTAGGATGCAAAAACTTGTGAAACCAGCAGCGAATAAGAGGTATGTGGACCTTACAGTATCGTTTGCTCCAGAAACGGATGGTGAAGAAGACTTGCCGGGACCACCAGTTCGATACTATTTTGCCCACGAAAATAACTGATGCAGGCATACTGTTTACAGCATAGCAGGACCACATGAAAGGAGTGTGGCACCATTTTTAAATGGTACTATATACTTGGTGAAGCCTTAATTCAGAAACAAAACAGTGGAAATTTGTGAGATGTACTAAGGAGCTCCATAGCAAATCGGACTTGCAATTTCCTTGTATGTAGCATTTTCATAGCTATCTATACCTAAGGAGGACTAGAAGCTTGCTGGAAATGATGGTTCTTTTTGAAGAAAACACACTTACTAACCACTGCAGGAAGACCAGAACTGCAATCATAAAATCTGATCACAGACACTGACCATTAAAGGAGGTGGCAGTTGAGATTTGAAGAAGCTGCCGATTTATACCATCCTAAAACTGATTTCTTTTCCTTTTGTTTTGTTTTATCTTGGCCCCCTAAGCCAGTTCATCCTGCTGATGTTCATTACAATAGCACAGCTTCTCCCCCTCCTTTCCCTTCTGATGCTGATAGCACATTTGAAATGTTGCTTTGGAATAGTCATAGTGAGGAGAAGCTGAGCTCTTGCAAAGTTAGGTTTTATGTTTTTCTAAAAAATAATAATTATGTCTTTCCTTGTAAAGCAGAAACAACACCAATTCTGTTCCAGGCATTCCTTTGTCAGAATGGCGATTGTCAGGGCTAGTTTGCTTTTTTTTGGTACTGGTTTTATTTAATAAGCTTGGTATTCTCCATCCTTTGTATGAAGAGTTTAGCCCAATAGATTGATCTGAATTGAAAATACAAGTGGGGGGGGGGGCTTTTAGCTGAAACTTGTCAACTGCCACATCCTTCAACTACCACCTAGAGTCAGAGTGAACACTTGGTGACAGAACCACGTATTTTTATACCTTGATCTGCTTCAACCACATAGGAAGAAAGGGATGGGCCCTATTTTGGCAGCAAAAAGAATATACGATGGAAGGCATCCCTCTCTGGCCACTACTTTTCCCCCTGCAAGACCCTCACCCTCAAGTGTTTTGCTCTGAGCCAAGCTCACTTGCAATACTAGCCACAGACTGATAAATTAAGCCTGCGGTGGCAAGAGGGTGTAGCAGTCTTTGCCCACACCACTTTCGTTGCTCAAAATCCAGCCCATGCACCTGCCGCATTCCTATGCAATAGGGCAGATCCAGGTTTAAACACACTGTTTACATGCCCAGGATACTGAATTGTGCCATCAGTGCTATTGTCTGACCACTGGCGCTACTTGGTTGCGTATTCGACCCCCCCATCAGCTTTTGAAGGTTTCACAAACGCTGGCCATAACTCAACATGGACCTTGGCATGCTTAAGCCCAAATCAGGGGGCTTAAATGTGTTCACTTCTGTGTTGGGTTGTGACCTCTTATTTTAAAACCGCAAAAGCTTCCCTCCCGCCGCCGCCACTTGGAGTGGCAGTTCTGTAAAGCACGTTAATATACCTATTCAATTTCGCCTGAAATGAGTGATTAACAAAACAGTTTAGACAGCCACATTTAAATAGTCCTGTACAAAATATACTAGGAGGCAGACACAGAAACAACTTTGGCCATAGTCTGAAATGTCAGTGTGCTACATATACATAATGGCCCATTTATTGCTTCCTCATCTGTGTAGCACTTGAAGGGTAATGCTGTTGCTTATCATCTTCTCTTCCCCTTATTCCCCTCCATGCTTTACTAGAGAAGTCAAATCCACATTCAACATTGTTAGCATAAAAAATCACCAGGTGTCTACAAAGGCTTCAGACTGTGTCCCTAAAGTACTTCATCATGAGATACTTGGTTATATCGATATTTTCTGACATTATGACATACAGTTTCTCCGGTTTCGTATTCCTATAGGCACATCGAGTGCCAAAGACATTTTCCCATAAATATTTGGAAAATAGTCTTAAAATGTCATTAATGCTACACAAATGTGTTTCCCCAAATATACAGGTGATAGTTTATTATAATTTGCTATAGTTTATAATATTTGATTTGACAACTGGCTGATTAATTTATTTTAACAACAAATATTTCTTATGGCGGGGGGAAGTGGGGAGAGAAGATATACCTTGTGACAGTGGGGCGTGGACGGGTGCTGAAGCTTTTGTTTATGTTGCCATAGTGGCAGTAGAGTTATATATTTCAAATAAAAGCTTTGATCTTGTTGTTTTAAATACTTTTGGAAAAGGCAAACTACCGTGAGCTCAGAAAGCTATAGAAGATGGGTAGAAATAAAACAAAGAATGGCTGTCATGAACTTCCAGTGGAATGGATGTGATCATGTCTTGTACTAGCATTTAAAAAAATATTATTATTATTATTATTATTTGTCTGTGGGGTTACTAATCAGTGTTCAAAAGTAAGAACTAGACTGTCTTTGCATTTGCAAAATTGCATTTGATGTCATACATCAGTAGGCTTGAAACCGAAGAACCTTTTCCAGCAAGTCTTCCTTGCAGACCTTACATTATAGAAAATTACAGAACAGGTAGCAAAAACAACACACAGATCTCCCTACCTGTTGCGCAGCCCCTTAGTCTCTTATCTTGAGGATTATTCTGCTCACATAAGTGATTTCAAAGTGATTTCAGTTTAAGTAATATAGATAGGTGTGTGTACACACAGACAGACACACACACACACACACGGACTCTACACTTCCGCAGTTTGTGTTATCTATGAATTTATTTCAGTACATTTTGAAGTGGGAGTGGGGTTTGTGTACACAGGATATGATGTACAGCCAAAGCAGTTATGAAAACTGCTTTTTGTCTTTTTCATATTAAATGGTTTGAAAACATATCATCAAAATGTGCATGGCTTTGTCAATGGTTTCTCTTTTTTTTGTCAAATCATTTTTATTAAGATTTTCAATACAACAAAATCACATTGAAACATTCCAAACTATTAATCCAATACTAATAATAAAAAGAAAAGTTCCAATTCTGCCAAATTATTTTTAAAATTTATTTGGAGGTTTCCCGCGCTTCAAACTCCGGAGGTATCTAATCAACTATTTGCCCTTGCTTTTTACCCTTCCTATATTTTCACAGCTTCTGATGTATTCCAGCAAGCAAGATAAATCAAAACAATGTCCCTGTGTGGATTTAAGTCCATTTTTCATCACCATACGATCGCCTTGCCCCTTGGCACTCTGATTCCAAAAGCCTAATCACGGCCAGTCGCCATCTTCATTCAGTCCCGATAACATCCAAACCTCTTTTTCCACAGCCATTATTCACCCGTCTGCTTTTCACTTATACCTTTCCAGGAGGGTTTGCCAATTATATTAAAAGTTCGTATGTTGTGAATTTCCTTGAGGCTTGCCGCTCCCTATGGTATCGGATTACACAGCCCAGGTTTCTCTTCCAAGATGGCACGGCTTTTTGAACTACGTCATTTCTAGGAAACCGTCCAGATTCTTCCAATTAAGATCAGTCAGTGTCCAAGAGGTTCTCTCTTTGCCAAAATCAACATGTAGAAACGCTTTTTATCCTCTTCCAAGTATTAACGATGAAGTTCGTTCTCACTTAAGGACAGCGTATTTAAGTATTATTTTCGTTCCACACAGTTTATAGGCTTTGTCAATGGTTTCTAATAGGATACGTTGCCGTATGAAGTGTGGGGATCATTGAAAATGCTTTTATAACTAGCAGTCCATGCAGAAAACGGGGCACGTCATCTTAAGGTGTGTGAACCTGAGATAATGCGTTGCTGTGGGTGGGTGAATCATTCATAAGATCATTCCATAGCCAAAATATCTGGGCAGGAATAAATACTTTAAGCCCCTTGTATTCCAGCTTCATTTGGGCCCTTTTTGCGGGTGCGAGCCAGGGGTGAATTATACATGCACACTTTGGATTTACGGGCCCTCTAGACTAGAGAAACATACATTTCTGGTAGTGTACTTGTACCTGGTTATGTAGGGAGGGCAGTGGAGGCTGGTCTGTTAGGGCAGCGTTTTTCACCCTCTTCTGGGCAATGGAAAACCTGTCTTAGGAAAAAAATCTCGCGGCACAGCACCCACAGTGCGCGGCTTTTTCTCCATGGGGGGGGGGGCGGCACAGTTTTTTTTCGGGCCTCTGAGGCCCAGCGCGGCTTCTTCCCGCGCTGGGGAGGCCCGGCGGGGCTTTTCCCCGCGTCGGAGAGGCCCGGCGGAGCTTCTGCTCACGCCGGGAGGACCCCGGCACAACTTTTTTTTTCGGGCCTCCAAGGCCCAGCGCGGCTTCTTCCCGCGCTGGGGAGGCCCGGCGGGGCTTTTCCCCGCGTCGGAGAGGCCCGGCGGAGCTTCTGCTCACGCCGGGAGGACCCCGGCACAACTTTTTTTTTCGGGCTGCAAGATAGAGGCTCTGCGTTTCATTGACTCTGGCTCTACTGTTGGGTCTCCCTGCCTTCCTGCCCTACCAGTTCCATTGGTCACCCACCACCACGGGGGCACGGGGCACATTTATACCAAGCAGCTGAAAATCATTGTGTAGTTGCTATGTTTTATGTGCTGCTTTAGTAGGGCATTGTCATCCTGTAGAGGAAACTCCTGTTTCCTTGGGTGGATGGTTTGTCCTGGCCCAAAACACGTTTAGGCTTGGGCACTCGCAGTTACTTACATTTTTCTACACAGGTTGGCTATTTTGCCTGTGCCAAGATGCCCTTGGCTGTGCCATGCACCCCCACAGGAAGCTCTGGGCCAGACAGGATGCATTGGCACCTGAAACACAACACTCCTTGTTTACTTATGCGTAAAATTTATCCTCATCCGAAGTATATTTTGGGGCGGACACATCTAGTTACTTATTTTATTACTCTTTGGTGCCATGTCTTTATCATTTCAAAAGAGTGGTCATCCTGATGGATCAACTTTATTATTGTGCTTGAACGTGTCCCCTGATTATTGCTGGCATCCATGACGCGGGTGGCGCTGTGGGTTAAACCACAGAGCCTAGGGCTTGCCGATCAGAAGGTTGGCGGTTCGAATCCCCGCAACTGGGTGAGCTCCCGTTGTTCGGTCCCTGCTCCTGCCCACCTAGCAGTTCAAAAGCATGTCAAAGTGCAAGTAGATAAATAGGTACCACTCCGGCGGGAAGGTAAACGGCGTTTCCGTGTGCTGCTCTGGTTCGCCAGAAGCGGCTTTGTCATGCTGGCCATATGACCCGGAAGCTGTACGCTGGCTCCGGGGATAACCTCTGTTCCTGTCAAATAAATATAACCAACAACTCAAGTCGTCTCACACATATTGAGGTGACAGAACAACACACTTGTAACACCATTCTTACCTGTCACCTGTGAATTAGGTGACACGGTGAGACCCTGCTGTGGCAGGTCTTTTCTTTAATAAAGGTCAGGCATGGTTTTGCCGCTTTGCTTCAATTTTGCCCTGGTTGCGTTGCGTCCTTTCTCCGACCGTCTACCTAGAATCTGCTCCTCTAATTTCCCATAAGGAGTCTTCAGGAAGCGAGATTTCACATCACTATGTATCTAATTCAGGTAGGTAGCTGTGTTTGTCTGACGCAGTAGAAATATATATATAAAATTATCTAGTAGCACCTTAGAGACCAACTAAGTTAGTTCTTGTTATGAGCTTTCGTGTGCATGCATGCACACGAAAGCTCATACCAAGAACTAACTTAGTTGGTCTCTTAAGGTGCTACTAGATAATTTTTTTAAAAAATTTTTATATATGTATCGGAGAGCTCAACATCAAAAAAACTAAGATCATGGCCACTGATCCCATCACCTCCTGGCAAATAGAAGGGGAAGAAATGGAGGCAGTGAGAGATTTCACTTTCTTGGGTTCCATGATCACTGCAGATGGTGACAGCAGTCACGAAATTAGAAGACGCCTGCTTCTTGGGAGAAAAGCAATGACAAACCTAGACAGCATCTTAAAAAGCAAAGACATCACCTTGCCAACAAAGGTCTGTATAGTTAAAGCTATGGTTTTCCCAGTAGTAATGTACGGAAGTGAGAGCTGGACCATAAAGAAGGCTGATCGCCGAAGAATTGATGCTTTTGAATTATGGTGCTGGAGGAGACTCTTGAGAGTGCCATGGACTGCAAGAAGATCAAACCTATCCATTCTTAAAGAAATCAGCCCTGAGTGCTCACTAGAAGGACAGATCCTGAGGTTAAGGCTCCAGTACTTTGGCCACCTCATGAGAAGAGAAGACTCCCTAGAAAAGACCCTGATGTTGGGAAAGATTGAGGGCACAAGGAGAAGGGGACGGCAGAGGATGAGATGGTTGGACAGTGTTCTCGAGGCTGCTAACATGAGTTTGGCCAGACTGCGAGAGGCAGTGAAGGATAGGCGTGCCTGGCGTGCTCTGGTCCATGGGGTCACGAAGAGTCGGACACGACTGAACGACTGAACAACAACAACAATCTCACCTTTCTCAGGAGGAGGAAGCCCGAGCCACCGCAGTTAAGGAAACCTCTGTATTTTTAGTTACAGGTAGGTAGCCGTGTTGGTCTGCCATAGTCAAAACAAAATAAAAAATAAAAAAAATCCTTCCAGTAGCACCTTAGAGACCAACTAAGTTTGTTCTTGGTATGAGCTTTCATGTGCATGCACACTTCTTCAGATACACTGAAACAGAAGTCACCAGACCCTTATATATAGTGAGAGGGGTATTACTCAGAAGGGTGGTGGGAATGGGTGATAGGCTGATAGGTGTGGTGAACCTGTTGACGACTGTTAACGACTGCAATTAGTCTTACAGGAAAAAGCAAGGGGTGAGAAGGTTAAAAATAGCTTTGTCATGTATAATGAGATAAGAGTCCAATGTCTTTGTTCAGACCAGGTCTCTCCATGGTTTTAAGCTTGGTAATGAGTTGCAATTTTTAGTACCTGTATTTTTAGTACCACTTATTATTTCGCTTGGAGACCTTCAACCCCGCCGGCCGCCTCCCCCTCCCCTCCATTCCTCTAGGGATGCCCTTCCCGCGCTTCCACTCGCCCCTTTTCCCCACGGCGGCCACAGCAAACCCGCAATATCGCCTTCCGCGCGCGAGTCTAGCCGCAGTAGATCTTTTCTCGGGGCGGGGTGAGGAAACCGCCTCCGCCTCCGCCTCTCGGTTTACTTCCCTCGTCGCCGGCGCTGACCCCGCCTCCTCCGATGACGTCGCAAACCCGCCCGGCCAATGAGCGGCCTCTTCCTCCCCACGAGGAGAGATTTTTGAAACGGGGTTGAAGGAGAGAAAATCCCGCGCGGCGGAGGCGGAGGCGGAGGCCCGAACTTCGCCATCATGCACTCCCTGGTAAGACAGCGGCGGGGGGCGGGAGGGGGAGGGGGAAAATGGGGGGGCAGGGAGGGGGGACATGGGCGCGGCGGGGGGGGGCAGCTGTCTTTCCCTCCCCTCAAAAAATCAAGGAAATAAATAGAAATAAATAGTTAAATAACTGGCCAATCGAGCGGCCCCCCCACAATATAAATCCTGGCTACGCCTCTCGTGAGGGGATTCCGTCCGTGACAGCCTTCAATTTCCCCTCAGTTTCGCTCCTCATTTCTCCCGTTGTTCGACTAGATTCGAACCATAAAAGTTCGCTTGATGTAACATTGAGCTAACTAACCTATAGCGGTTTCTTTCTTTGGTCTTGACAGTGTTTACTAGGACGTCCTAACTTCACTATGGATATCTATCTCCCCTACCCCCCCTTATTATTATTATTATTATTAAACTGTGGGTCATTCAGCAGAGGTTAAAGTGATAAACAACTATCCTACATTCAGAAAATACCTGAAGGCAGCCCTGTTTAGGGAAGTTTTTAACCTGTGATATTTTGATGTCTTTTAATGTCTGTTGGAGGCCGCCCAGAGTGGCTGGGGAGACCCAGCCAGATGGGCGGGGTACAAATAATATATTATCTTGTTCGTATTTTAGACAGAATGTTTCCAGCTCCAACGTTTTCATTCTGCGACCTGAGCAGATTTAATTGCAGTAAAGTTGGAAGGGAAGCTGGACCAGCTCTTTGAAAAGGGAGCGAACATGAATTTTGGTCGTGTTTACATTTTTTAAAACAACCACCAATATGGACAAGTAGCATAAAATAGCAAGTGCCCCTGAGACGGTTCATACATATACATATACATATACATATACATATGTATGTGTGTGTGTGTGTGTATATATATATATATATATATGCGATGAACATATTGTCAATTGTATAACGAAAATGTTTAGTAGTGGTAGTAACGTCATAGACTTTTAGTATCAGTTTCTTGGGGTGTGTGGAAGTCATTATTTAGTAAATTTGTACTAGATCTAGTACTAAATGCAAGGTGCATCTGGAAAAAGCTCAATGTTCATTTAATATCTCATCTGATTTTTCTCCTCAAATATGTAATAACCCACCTCATCCGCATAGAGGATGATGCCCACTTCTGAGAGTTTGTATTCTTTTGACTACATTGTGTTTTGCCTCATCCTGAAGTTCCAGTTGCATAATATATAATAAAATGGATAGCAGACATCCATACCTGGTTCTGCTTGCCAGATTAAATGTCTTAGAAGATTTACCATCAATTGAAATAGCACCTGCTGATTTAGTATAGATTATAATGTATGCTAAAACATTTTTCTGCCCAAGGCAGAGCAGGAAATAAAAAGCTCATCCCCGAGACAATATATTTAGTACCCTAGGTCAGTCATGTTATTTTGGCACCTGACGTAGAACATCCCACAAGTGCCTCCCTTCTCCCATGAAGTGAAAATACAACAATACTTAAAGAAATAACAACTTGCTGCCTTTTCATGACACTCTAGCTGCTAGAGGCAGCTGCCTTACTCTGCCTAACGGTAAGTCAGGTCCTATCACTCTTCAAATACAGGACAGCTTTTTCAAACTGTTCATTACTGAATGTATAATTTTACTTCTTCTATTGAAGCTGCCTCTTCCTTCACTATGATTATTCAAACTTCTGCTGTTTGTGTGCAGCCTTGAGTTGCCTTGATTATGTTTTGTATAGCTTCGTGGCATATGATTACCGCAATAAATATTGTCACTTTCAAGAAGCATATTCATAAGAATTATTTCTTTTTTGTCATCAGAATCACTTAAAAGATAACTACAGATCAAGATACTGCAACAAACAAGGGTAATTAATTTTTGTTTATTAAACTTCTATTATTCTGAAGCAACCAAAAATGTAGATAGCTTTCCAATAGTGTGTCTCATATTTCAGTATTTCATATCAGCTAGGATCAAAAGAACCGTGCTACTAATTCCACACACCTAAGAACTTTGATGACTGAGCTTGTGTTTCTTGAACATATCCCTGCTTCTAAAGGTAAAGGGTAAAGGGACCCCTGGCCATTAGGTCCAGTCGTGACCGACTCTGGGGTTGCGCGCTCATCTCGCATTATTGGACGAGGGAGCCAGCGTACAGCCTCCAGGTCATGTGGCCAGCATGACTAAGCTGCTTCTGGCGAACCAGAGCAGCACACGGAAACACCGTTTACCTTCCCGCTGCAGCGATACCTATTTATCTACTTGCGCTATGACGTGCTTTCGAACTGCTAGGTTGGCAGGAGCAGGGACTGAGCAACGGGAGCTCACCCCGTCGCGGGGATTTGAACCGCCGACCTTCTGATCGGCAAGTCCTAGGCTCTGTGGTTTAACCCACAGTGCCACCTGTGTCCCTTATCCCTACTCCTAATGAATAGCAAACCACTTTTCAAATAGAGTTCAATCATTGCATATCCCATCATGAAATCAAATCACTGTTGTTTGACTGCTTTGTATAATGCAGCATTATCAATATGCTGAGAAGGCAATATTTACAGGTTGGAATAATATCACTCATATCATTTGTCTTTCCCCCCTGCCAGTCAAAATAAAGTTCCTGATATACAGCAAGGAGAAAATGTATTGACATATATAAAAGACTGCTTTAAATGTAAGTTACCTATTTTGTGAATTGTTTGCAGTATGCAATATGTGAACTTTTCTGAAAAAAATAGTGTGATCATGATTCCACAAATTGTGGATGGGGTTGGTAGTTAACCATTTTTTTCTTTTCACTGCAGTACAGCTTGCCACAGCTTCTGAACCTACCGGTATTAGATTCTGTAGTCAGAACCACGGGCCAAATCCATAAATTCTTCACATCTTGTTTGTACCAGAACGTATACATGCGCTGTGCTTTTAAAGCTGTTTTTAAAGGGCTGTTTTAAAGGGCTACTTTAAATTCCTGCCCATGTGCCACAAAAGTGAAAAAGAATTCCACATTTCCAAAAACAGTAAGATTTATTGTGCCTTAAAGATTGCAGTAGTAGGCAATCTCATAAGCAACTCACTTGGTTCGTTAAAAAAATAAATATTACATGCTAAATTGAATACAGGTAGTGAACGTTTTGAGTGGGGTTTGTGTTCCTGATCCCCACATGTGTCGGCAGAGTGCATGTAAGCCCACTACGCCCCTGTTACACCCCTTTTCTGGCCACTTCCAGCGTCAGCACGATGCACGCATCAGTTGGTTGCGCCTGAAACGGCTGTTGCCTGTATAACCAAAGGCAAAAGAGGATGTGTTTGTAGTGGTGTAGGAAGATATGAATTGGGAGCGTCTCTGAGCTTTCTAGATCAGTTTCTCTCTGATACTTGTTAAGGTTCCACCACTATTGTTCAGATGTCACAGTAAACTATGGTTTAGAGAAGCATGGATAGGTGTGCTCTCCTGGACTCGTATGCTTCCTTCTCCCTCTTTCAGCACGGCCAGAAAAATAAATTTGGAAGCTCCTGCTTTTAATTACCCATGATTTATCATGTCATCAACTAATTCATGGTCTGTAAAAAGCTGCTCCCTGCTGCCGTGCTAAGAGCCCAGTCCTAGGGAGAATGAGATGTACTCAAACCCATTAAATCAGGGGGCTTGCTGAGCTCTGTGTAGAATTGTCCCGCAAGCTTCATGCCACACAGTCATATTCCTCTCGAGGAATCTTACTCGTTATATTTTCCACTGCTGGCAGGTTTGCAAACACAATTTTGAATCCCTTAAAATGGCATTTTAGCTTAGGATATTTGTGTCCTTTCTAGCTAAAAGAACCAATAAGCGTGTACTACTAGATTTTTCTACTCAACCATCCCCCCCCCCTTTAGCTTGTGCAGAGGAAAATACAGTATGCTCCCCAGGCACATCAAGTTTCTCATCTCCTTGCTCAGACTTCAGTCAAACTCTATCTCATATGAGAAAGGTAAGCTGTTTCTCTTTTTAATACGGGTTTTTTTTTGTGATTGTCCATGTATCCATGCATGTTAAGTCATTTAACATATCCAGTCACGTTTGGTCAGCTGAAGTTGATTATATTGAAAAAGTGACACTTCTATTATGCTGCTGGTTTAAAATATCATTTTTCTTTGTTAACCCATGTTACTCAGACATGGTATTATTGGTGGCTTATTTGATAACATTTACCCCTTCAGCCCATATGAGCTAATCTGAGGGAAAAGTGGTCTGCAGACCAGAGCCGCTGCTGCCTTGAAAAGAAAACCCCAGCTGCTGTTCTGCTCTGTTGGATTTGTAACATCTTTAATGGGTACTAATAAACTGAAGCTGAATTCAGACAATACAGGGAAACTGTGGGTGAACTGTTGATCTAGTGTTGGTATCATGATATTGGTTTCACAGTTTTTAACCTGGCAATATATTGCAACTTATGATGTGTGTGTGTGCTATGCCTGACACAAAAAAGATAAGAAATGTGGCAATAGGTGACTCTTTTGGAGTTCCACAATTCAGAAGGTGCTCTTGCTAGTTGTGATCCACGAGAGCAGAGCTGGAGATATTGTGTGTGATCTCTACTACCTCCCTAAGTCAAGAGTGTAACTTACCACGTGTGTTAGACTCATGAAAAATTGGGACAGCTCCATGATTATTGCAGGAGCCATGAGCTCTTTGAGCTGACCACAACAGTGTAGCCTCAGCATGGATGTTTACACTGTGTGTGTTTACTCCTGTATTAAGATTGATATTGTATAAGATAGCCAGCATGATTTAGGCAGTCCAAATCTCAGAAACAACGTTTTATTTGTGAAGCTTGTTTTCATTGTGTTTGTTAACAGTGATATAAGTAAAAAAAACCTGCTCCTATTCCCTTATGAGGCACCCAAGAGCCCATATAGAGTCCTTTTGTAGATTCTCTGTTGGTAGGAGAAAATAACAGACCAACCAGAGAATATTGAGAAGCAAAGCAGCTAGTAAGTCTGATCTTTATTAACTGTTGTAACAGGGTGCTCCCCCACACGCAGGAGAGAGGGGGAGGAACCCCAAGCCATGCATGCATGCCCTTATATAGACATTTTAAATTGCCCGCCCTGGAGTCCCAGACCACTCCCAGAAACATCATACATACATCACAGAAGGGGTGTAGCCCAAGACGACCCCCCCAGATACATCATACCTACATCACAGAATAGGCGGTCTACAACAGAAATCTGAGTGCATTGTTTTTACCCTGTCTGCCAGGTTACCTGTTAATGGTCACATGACTGGATTACCTGGGGAGCCTGGCCATCCTTTTTTAATGATAATACTTATTCCTGAGCCAGGTCACAGGCCCACCCTATTCACACCTTAAAGGTAAAGGTAAAATACCCCTGACCATTAGGTCTGGGGTTGCGGCGCTCATCTCGCTCTATAGGCCGAGAGAGCTGGCGTTTGTCTGCAGACAGCTTCCGGGTCATGTGGCCAGCATGACTAAGCCGCTTCTGGCGAACCAGAGCAGCACACAGGAACACCGTTTACCTTCCCGCTGGAGCAGTACCTATTTATCTACTTGCACTTGGCGTGCTTTCAAACTGCTAGGTGGGCAGGAGCAGGGACCAAACAACAGGAGCTCACCCTGTTGCAGGGATTCGAACCACCAACCCTCTGATCGGCAAGCCCTAGGCTCTGTGGTTTAGACCACAGCGCCACCTGCGTCCCTCAGATTCACACCTTAAATGTGCCTTTAAGGCAGGATTTGTGGGGACAGAGACAATGGGGAGGTTTCTGCATTTCCTTTGACCTTGTAGAGAAATATTTGAGGTGACTGAAAGAGTCAAAATGGCTTAAGAACTTTTCCTGTGGGTTTTAGACATGTGGTTTATATATTTATATACCGTATTTTTCACTCCATAAGACGCACTTTTTTCCTCCTAAAAGTAAGGGGAAATGGCTGTGTGTCTTATGGAGCGAATGTGTGGTCCCTGGAGCTGAATTGCCCAGGGGCAAAAGCAGATTGTGCTTTTTAAAAAAAAAGAGAGAAGGGGGTGTTGAAAGGAAGCCCGCTGAGCAGCTGCTCAGCAAACGATCGGGGAGAGAGATAAGGGAGAGAGATTCCAGCCCCGCCCCTTGCAGAGGGAGGCTGTTTCCCCCGCGACATGTGACTGGTTGATTAGATTATCTGTCTGGAAACTGTAGAAATGGCTTCCTGAAGCTGCAGAACTGTGAGTTAAACCCCATAAAACAGGGTTTTTTCCCTTTGCAAAGTAAGCTCAACAACTTTGAGCTGATCCTGAAAAAATGGGGCTTTTCTCCTTTGCAAAAGAAGCTGCAGAAATTTGAGCTGATCCTGAAAAAATGGGGCTTTTCTCCTTTGCAAAAGAAGCTGCAGAAATTTGAGCTGATCCTGAAAAAAATGGGGCTTTTCTCCTTTGCAAAAGAAGCTGCAGAAATTTGAGCTGATCCTCAAAAAAATGGGGCTTTTCCCCTCTAAAAACTAGGTGCGTCCTATGGTCAGGTGTGCCTTATAGAGCGAAAAATACGGTATGTGTTTGCTTGGTACATTTATGAACATTTTATATATATATATATATCACCTAAAAATTCTTATAACAGTGTATTTCTCTATTATGTTGCCCTTTTGATTGTCAGGAAGAACAGATTGAGCCAGAACCAAATAAGATTAACTATGTGCAGAATGTATTTAATACAAACATCTCCTTACCATCATCAGAAGAAAATGAGAGGATTTCAGGTGGGCAGCATTATTTTTCAACTGGTGGTCATTTGGGTGAGGATATTAAAATGTCAATCTTATGTACGTTAATGCTACCAAAACTTTCTGAAGTACAAAAAAATTGAAATTGAACAGAGATCATTTCCAGATAATTTGAAAAGTGAACGTAGCAGTTCCGATCTCTGCTTATGTTTCCATTCCCCATGTAAGAAGTGAGGGAAGGGGAAGAGAGGTGAGTTTTATTATTTAAAAAAATGTAGGTATTTCAGTCCAAAATTTCTGGGGCCAAGGAGGTGGGGAGGGAGCTAAAGGACAGAACTAAATGGGAATGGAGCACATAGAAACCATGTGAAATTTTGCTTTTCAAAATGGCATGGGGGCGGCAGGTGGAGGACAGATTGACCAGAATAACCCACTTGAGTACAAATGTGCAGGTCTGAAGTTCCATTTCACACTAAATACCTTATTTTGTATGTGTGTGGAATTTTGGAAGTTCTTTAGCTGTTCATTATAGAGCTTACATAGGGGCCATGTGTGAACGGAGTTACTCTATAACTACAAAATAGCCTTTGTTTGGGGTTTCACCTGAAGTCTGAGCATCTATATCAGAAGGTCCATCCTTTCCTGTATAAACCTGGAATCTGTCTGAGGTGATGATCACCTGCCACATTTGACTGCAAGAGACAGGGCTTCTTCACCGCTGCTTCCTTTTCGGTTTCTATCGATGTTGGCCAGGCATCCCCAAACTTCGTCCCTCCAGATGTTTTGGACCACAATTCCCACCATCCCTTACCACTGGTCCTGTTAGCTAGGGATCATGGGAGTTGTAGGCCAAAACATCTGGAGGGCCGCAGTTTGGGGGTGCCTGATGTTGGCGTATCTGTTTTTAGTCTGAGATTTGTTTTGATATTTTATCTTTGCATTATTATCTTAAAAATGAAATATAACATGCCCTCAAGCCCTGTTGATAGAAAATCTTTATTGAAATATTCCAAACTTAATTGGAAAACAAAACAAAAGGCAGCGGTACCTTGGTTCTCGAACCGCTTAGTTGTCAAACAAATTAGCTCCCGAACACCGGAAGTAAGTGTTCCGGTGTGCGAACGTTTTTCGACGCAGCTTCCGCTTGAGTGCAGGAAGCTCCTGCGACAAATCGGAAGCCGCACCTTGGTTTGCAAATGGTTTCGGGAGTTGAAGGGATTAAGTTCGAGAACCAAGATACCACTGTAGCTACTTCTGATTACTTGAGGCATATTTTCCTGGAAAGGAAAAAATAATGTAACCTGTTCTCAGATGTGGCCAGCTAGGTGCAGCCCCTTTCACCCCAGTGTAACTTCACTTGATCTAAACAGTAACCCCCTAGTTGATTCCCCCATTTCCTATTTGGCTATTCAAAGTTTCCGCCAGCTCTGGCATCCTCCTTCCTCTTTCTCATAGTGCAGAGACTGTATACCACCCACCACTCAAATGATGATAAAGCTCATCTGTCAACAGCATCACCGTGTCACTTCAGGGCATGAGAAGCCTCAGTGATGTTTTGAAATAAGATGAGCCTGTCCTTCTGAAGCACACCCCCTCAAAAGGCGGTGGGAAGGTGTGAATAATCAGTGGTATACTTTTGGTTAAGTGAGACAATTTTAATCATCATTGCAGCTTTAGCTTTTAAATATGTTTCAATATACACTGTTCTCTTGGAGGAGAGCAGGAGAATACAAATCCGTTTTTAAAAAATGTAGTCACAATGAACACCCTTTAAAAATCAATAATGAAAAATGTCTGGGCAGGCAATGTTTGGCTAATAATAGTGTGGAATGAGAATAAAATAGTAACAATTATCACTATTCTGTTTATTTGGTTTGTCCCACCATTAAAACAGATGTGTCAACATTAAAAGGTGCTGAAACACCAAGCAGTGAGCATGTGGATTCTACAGATGAGGATGTCCCGGTGATGTTCGGATTACCTGCTTTGCTGAACGAGGACGAAGAGAAATCTGATCGGGAAATGTAAGTGTCAGGGATCTGACCTCACGCAAGGCTCTTGAGACGGGGAAGGAGGGGTGGAGGGAAGTGCAGCCTCTCTTGGGAAGCAGCTTGGAGTCCAGCGGGGATAGCAAGGAAAGCCCCAGTGGTGAGGAGCAGGAACTGCCAGGCAGTGCGGTGGAGCTGAGGGTCAGAGATGCTGACAGAGCCTCAGCACCACCTGAGTGGTCTGAGAAGCAAAGCAGTCAGCTACTTCCGTCGCCCCAAATGCGTAGGGGGGGGGGGAAACGTAAGGAAAGGAGACGATGCTTTGGAATTCCAAAGCTTCTATGTTGGGGGAGGAACCGGCGAAAGCCACTCCATGATTCTGGAACCGGCGAAAGCGGACATGAATCTTAAACGCTCCGATGTACATAGTTTGTAAAAAAAGTATTAGCTTTAGAAGAACGGACGTTTCTGGCTCTTTACTCTCGAGGAGACAACCCCGAGCCCTTACATGTAAGTTCTGATGAAAGTGAAATTTTGTGCAGCAATATTTACGTTCCCACTTAACATCACACTGACGAGTAAGCAAATGTCCAACTTCTGTAGTATAATTGAAGGCATACATGTTTGGACTGGCTTGGAAGAAGGACTTGGTTTGTAATGGTGCACTGGGTTTCAGAGGTTGTTTCAGAGTATTGAGGTAAACCTGGAAAACCAAAATATCACTGTGGCTTAATTCACACACACCCCAAAAAAATTGGTTGCATCTTTATTTTTATTTATTTGATTTATATCCTACCTTTCCTCCCAAAGGAGCCCAGGGTTGCATGAAGAGGCACCTGAAAAAGATTTACAGAGCAGCACAGATGCTAGAGAATCTGAGAAGCATCATGCAAGGAAAGAAACAAAGGAGCTTTCAACGTGTTTTGCTATCTCTTCCTGTCAAGAGAAAATACCAGAGTCTGTAGCATCATTAGACACCATGACAAGATCTTCTAAAGAACGGTGAGATAAGTTTTGTACTGGAAGCATAATATCACTGTATTTTTACTTTTGTGTAAGGTGTTTGAGCATTTGTAGCATTTGAAACATAGCCACCGAATTATGTTGGCATCCATCTGTCTCGAGAAACAATGGAGTGTGCCTCTGGGGGTGAAGTTAAATCACTGAGTTAACAGGAGTGAAGTGATGTCCCTGGGGCAAAAGCCTGGACATTGTGTATGCTGCCCAAACAACAACAACACACACACACACACACACACACCCCTCGCCTTCGTTAATGTGATCCAAAGGAAAGCAGAGCAAGACATTTGGCGCTAGCTTGGCTTCAGGAGTCGCTGGAAGGAGGCGTACAAAGTGCCATCCAGCCATCTTAGGGACTCCACTCTGGATTTGGGTAGGGTTTAAAGGTAAAGGGACCCCTGACCATTAGGTCCAGTCGTGTCCGACTCTGGGGTTGCGGTGCTCATCTCGCTTTATTGGCCGAGAGCCGGCGTACAGCTTCCGGGTCATGTGGCCAGCATGACAAAGCCGCTTCTGGCAAACCAGAGCAGCGCACGGAAATGCCGTTTACCTTCCCGCCAGAGCGGTTCCTATTTATCTATTTGCACTTTGTGCTTTCGAACTGCTAGGTGGGCAGGAGCTGGGACCGAGCAACGGGAGCTCACCCCATCACAGGGATTCGAACCGCCGACCTTCTGATCAGCAAGCCCTAGGCTCTGTGGTTTAACCCACAGCGCCACCTGGGTCCCTTGGGTAGGGTTTACTCCTTAGCTTTTTCTTCTCTCAAAGACATGCCACAAGGCAGCAGAAGTTTAATACCAGAGTTTCCTTCTCCTAAGTGGGCTACCTTCCCACATTGACAATTCTCACCTGCCCCTTACTTCCCTCTAAAGCACGTGCAGAAACCACTTTCTTGGCCATTGGTCTAACTGTTGGTCTTGTCCACTCAATCCACTGGAGTGTGCCTTCGCATGCCACTGAATTACTGCTATGTCACGTAAAGTATTTTGGCAAGTCTGTAGAAGGAGGTTTGGGCAATTGCTAGGAGAGGTGTGACTCTTGGATCTGTTCCAGTCCTAGGCCCACCACTTTAGTTCACCACCAAGGGTGGTGTGGGGTCAGAAATTGTTATAATAATTTTAAGGTCATATATATATAAATTAAATGTTCATAACTGTATATATAAACCACATGTCTGAAACCCCACAGATTAGGTCCTGAACAAATTGACCTCAAATATTTATCTGCAAGGTCAAAGTGGGAAACCTCCCCATTGTCTCTTTCCTCACAAATCCTTACATCTAACGCAGCGCTAAGAAGGAACCGACTCTAGGAAGTTAAGAGATGATACTCTGTGCTGGCACAAGATCCCACTATGCAGCTGCACAGAGGACCACTCAAAGACCAAAACTTTCTGATAAAGAACATACGTTTTTTCTTTCCTTAACTTAAGGAATCTCATTATGTTAAACATTTCCAAATTGCATGAGGGATTGTATTTTTCTGATCAATAGTGGGATAAGTCATTTGGTATTCTTTAACAGTGGAAGCTGGTGAGTTTTCCTGTTACTATCAGGCCCCCAACGTTGAAGTTTACTTAGAATAATACAATATGAAATGTTTACTGATTTGGAAAATATCTGGGTGTATTCTCAAAACAGAAGCATCTCTGAGAATAACATTTGGGGTAGGTGGGGTTGTTTTGCTTTCTTTCTTGCTGTTGGTGATATGTAAGCAATCAAGCACCTACCTTTCTTTCCTAGAAATACAGCCAGTATAGATGCAGAAGACGAGTGCGAGTTTGTGATAGAGGAATCATTTGGATTGAGTTCTACATCTTGGATTTCAACACCCCAAAGGAACAAAAAGCAAAAGAAAGTCAACTTAATATCTGCATCATCTGAAGGGGAAAAAAGAGCTAAGCAGCAGAGTGTAAGAAGACAAAATAAAAGGACATCAGAGAAACTTGTTACACCAGCGCCAATGAAGGAAAGCAAACGGAAGTTAAGTAACGCTGCTGAAAGAACTGTTAACGGAATGCAGAATGTTTCAAGGACTAATGAAAGAATTGCTGTGGAAGGCGGCCGCTCGCAGCTAACTGTAAATACCATCCAACAAGTAAGAAAGCGAACACCTTCAAAAGGTAAGCCATCTGGCGATATATGCAATGAGGATTGCCAGGTGTCTCCAAGTGGAAGCCACGCAGGGGACCTTCTGTTTTTACAGGAGCAGGACCACGATTTTTCATTGCAGCCACAGCCCATCGTAAGTACAGCCCAGAAGTCATCCCAGCATCAGCGATCTACGAAGCAGAGCTGCTCAAAAGTTAAGCCTTTGGTGGTATCACGTGATGAAGGCAGCCAGGATTCTGCAAGTCCTGTAGAGGTGCACTCAGAACAGATTCCTTCTTCAGGCCACGATGTTTTGAAAGCGCCATCGTCTGCGCTAAGTACAGGTGAGCAATTACCTTGCAGTAAAAAACCTATGAAAGGAAGACGTTCAAAAAGGAAGCCATCGGTAGAAATTCACGAATATTATAGGCAAGAATGCACACCTGCAGCTGTGTCCCCACAGGGTCGTCAAAAGTCTATAGATGCTGAGGATCCGGCTCCTGTTCGGGGAGGGAAATTATCAAAGCGCAAGCGGTCCATTAAACCTACAGCCCAAAGGTCGTCACGCAGCAAATCAGCTAAGAGGCAAAAGCCTAAAAAAACACTGCCTCGAAAAGATTTGGAAACCGCAACGAGTATTGTTAAAAGACCTAGAAGGAAAAACAAGGAGCTGGTTTCGAGTGATAGCTCTGAAAGCGAGCATGGAGGAGTAGAACAGTGTGGTGAAGAGGGTGAAGCCGCTGGAGGTAGTAAGAGGGTGCCGGTTTTAGAGCAGATCTCAGAAAACGAGAGTGCTGAAGGGAGTGGAAGCCCCTGTGAACCAATAAGCAAACCAAGGAAGAATTTGCCTCGGGAAGTAAGACCGACTTCCTTAGCAAGTGCTGAAGAAAGTGGAATTGCCTTCTACCAAGAGGATTATTCTGAACAGTATGTGGCAGAAAAAAGATTAAATACTCGCTCCTTGCAGTAAGTGCTTTCATCCATTTATGTTGCATTGTTAGAATATAGAATATATTTTATTGTCATTGTCCCCTTTGGGGACAATGAAATTACTTGGCTGCTCCATCCACCCAGATAGGGCACTCCACGCAAAAAACAAAACAACTACAAAAACACTGATTAAAACCATACAATGATACAACATAACAGGTAAGATTAGATGACTTCAAAGTCCAGGCTTCCCATTCAAGGCCGCGATCGCTCTGGAGAAGAAGCTGTTTCTAAGACGGCTTGTTCTTGTCGTCATCGTCCTGTATCTCCGTCCTGATGGCAAGAGCTCAAAGAGACGGTGACCAGGATGCGATGGATGTTTTACGATGTCCAGTGCCTTTCTGTGGCACCTCATGGCATAAATCTGCTCTAAGGTGGAGAGCGAGCAGCCAACAATGCTCTCTGCTGCCTTAACAACTCTGCACAACCCCATCCTGTCCTTGGTAGTACAGCTTCCGTACCACACACATAAGCCATAAGTGAGCACACTCAATGGCAAGCGTGCTCTTAATTTGACTATGGGGGTGTATAAATATTAAATCAATACAATGGGCCCTTCACTTAGGCGTAATTTACTAATCAATCATGACCTTAGGCACATGGCCCAAAAATGAATAAAATACAGTAAATAAATTGGGGTGGGGGTGGTGGAACCCGTCACAGAAAGAGCTTTTAAGTCCTTTGCCTCACTTACTGGGTTCTGGGATGCTTGCAGAGCCCTCGAGACTCCTTCCTAGAGGCCAAGAAAAAATGTGTTACATTTCTTACCTGACTTTGGGAAGGTGGCGCAAGGGCTCTGGGAGTGTCCCAGGACCCTCATGCGATCTTCCCAGAATCTGGTAAGCAAGGTGGAGGGCAAGGCCAGCTTCAGACAAGTGAGGGTGGTCAAGTAGGTTGTTTTTTTGCGGTGGGTAGGTGGGTTCAATTTTGCCTTTGCTCATAGAGCCCACTATATGTACTTGCTGCAGTTGATGGCGTGTAGTACATGGGTTGTGTTTCTTTTCTTTGCTCCTAACCTAGAATTTTATAACCAAATCCAAATCAGAGTTTCAGTCCTGCAGTTCACCCTTGATCTCTTAGGCCAGTGGTGTCCAAACTTTTTTCAAAGAGGGCCAGATTTGATGAAGTGAAGGGCCGTGAGGGCCGACCAAAGTTGTTGGCCTTTTTTTAGGATTCAAGTTGTTGAGGTTTTTTTTAGGATTTTACTCCAGGAAGTAAACTGCCACAGGGGCCGGATTACGCCCCCAAAACAGACTTTGGCCATGACTGTCTTAGGCCATCTTTAAGGTTATTAAAAGCAATAGAATTGAACCTGGGGAAAAGTTAAATACAATAAACCCTTGAGTCCGCTCTAATAGCTCTTGATAAGTTAACCATTTCTCATTGCCTGTCGCCTTTTTTCTATGAAACGCTTCTTGTTTCTACATACAGTTTCTTCTAGTATGGTACTTTTAATTTGCATGGATGGAAGAAAATCTTTTGTAAAAAAATTGTTTTGATTTTTTCGCTCCCTAAGGATTTTACCATTGTTCTTTTCTTTTAAGTGGCCTTGTTTCTAAAAATAAAACTTCTTCAAAACATCAGATTGCTGTTAACAGGGAGGATTCAACATCAGGTATGGCTTATTGGTTGGTCTGGTATGCTCTTTGAGTTCCTTTTGCTGTATATCTGTGTACATAATTGTAAACGGACACATACATGTATGTATTCTGTGCCAGTAAATGGCGCTTGCGTCTTTCAAGCAATAACTGCTTGTTCCTTGATGAAGCAGTCACAGGCCTAATCCTGAAGAGGCAATTGAACTACCATAGCCCTAACATTGTGGTTCATGTTTGGCTTCACTTGCTTTGTGCTGGCCTCCGTTGTGAGGTAAACGTTAGCCTCTCCTTTGAGCATTCAGTACAAAGTTTTCCAACTTCCAGTGTTTTCTTGCAGTCAATGTGACTTGGGCTAAATGTATGCCAAGTCCCAACATTTGGGGAGGTTGTGGAAGAACTTGTAACCATGCCACCCTCTTTAAAACGATCTACCGTGTTTTTTGCTCTATAAGGCACACCTGACCATAGGACGTACCTAGTTTTTAGAGGGGGAAAGCCCCATTTTTTTTGAGGATCAGCTCAGATTTCTGCAGCTTCTTTTGCAAAGGAGAAAGGCCCCATTTTTTGAGGATCAGCTCAAAGTTGTTGAGCTTACTTTGCAAAGGGAAAAAACCCTGTTTTATGGGATTTAACTCACAGTTCTGCAGCTTCAGGAAGCCATTTCTACAGTTTCCAGACAGATAATCTAATCAGCCAGTCACATGTCGCTGGGGAAACAGCCTCCCTTTGCAAGGGGGCGGGGCTGGAATCTCTCCCTTATCTCTCTCCCCGATCGTTTGCTGAGCAGCTGCTCAGCGGGCTTCCTTTCAACACCCCCTTCTCTCTTTCTCTTTTTTTTTTAAAAAAAAGCACGATCTGCTTTTGCCCCTGGGCAGTTCAGCTCTAGGGACCACAACATTGCTCCATAAGACGCACAGACATTTCCCCTTACTTTTTAGGAGGAAAAAAGTACGTCTTATGGAGCGAAAAATACGGTATTTTCCAATAATCTTGGACTAAACATGTGCCAAATATCAATGCTATAACACACTGAAAAGCACTCACATCATTTTGGTGCCCCTATGAATGAGTCGGTCATTGAAACCCAGGGCATCATGTAGAGCAAGTGGGCCTGATCAGGTCCTCTTCAAATTCCTGTCATTACTGTCTGGGACCAATGGGAGCCGTAACTCAAGGACATATGGAGAGCACCACATTGACTACCCCCATGTAGAAAAATATGTAAATCAGTGGTGGCAAACTGTCAACATGTGGTTAGCACACTTGTTAAAGATGGACTAGAAGATCAGGTAGATCCACAGTTGGTTAGAAAATGAGTCAAACTGCGCTCACCAATGGTTCCTACAGGGCTCTGTTCTGAGCCTGGTACTCTTTAATATTTTCATCAGTAATAAAAGGGTAGAAATTCTACTCCAGTGGATGGCTCAAAGCTGGGAGGTAAAACTGACTGATTTTACTGTGCTCTGTTGTGGTTTTGATGATGATTTTATTGTTCTATGGTTCTTTCAGTTAATTTGTGTTAGCCTTCTGCTGATTGGAGAGAGGGTGGGATATGAAAATTCGAATTAATTTGTATTTTACTATTTAGATGAATCTGAAGACTTGGAAGAGGAGCAATGTCTAGCTTATACAAGTGCACTGAAGCGCAAAATGAGTAAGATTTCTTTCTTTTTTTTAAATGAAGACTGCATCAAATGAACTGTGATCTCTCTCTGCAAGATAGCATGTTAAGAAGGCCTATTGCCAGTCTTAGAACGGGGGATATTTATATATATATATAGAGAGAGAGAGAGAGAGAGGGAGAGAGCATCCTCTGGAACGTGTCCAGAGGAGGGCAACCAAAATGGTCAAAGGCCTGGAAACGATGCCTTATGAGGAACGGCTTAGGGAGCTGGGTATGTTTAGCCTGGAGAAGAGAAGGTTAAGGGGTGATATGATAGCCATGTTCAAATATATAAAAGGATGTCATATAGAGGAGGGAGAAAAGTTGCTTTCTGCTGCTCCTGAGAAGAGGACACGGAGCAATGGATTCAAACTACAAGAAAGAAGATTCCACCTAAACATTAGGAAGAACTTCCTGACAGTAAGAGCTGTTCAACAGTGGAATTTGCTGCCAAGGAGTGTGGTGGAGTCTCCTTATTTGGAGGTCTTTAAGCAGAGGCTTGACAGCCACCTGTCAGGAATGCTTTGATGGTGTTTCCTGCTTGGCAGGGGGTTGGACTGGATCGCCCTTGTGGTCTCTTCCAACTCTATGATTCTATGCATGCATGCATGCATTTATTCTGAATTGGTGCCAGTGATGGCTTCTGTGGCAGTTCACTTAGTCAAACAGCATGAGGACACTATCCTAGTGTCCTATTTCTCACACAGAGGGCTGGGACCCACTAGTGGGCCTTAGACTGCTTTCAGGTTGGCCTCAGTGCCACAGCTTGCCTCATGCCGCCTCACTTTCCTTGACTGGGCCAACGTCAGTACCAGCAGCTCCTTGCATGCTGACTAAAGGTGGTCAGGAGACAGAAATTGGTGGGAGGTGTCAGTTCTCTGCAGCCAAAGGGCCAGAGAAGATGTTTCCATCTGCCACCTTCTTGTAACTGGCTCTGCTCTTTTAAAGTTAGGCCCACTTAATCACCGTTAAGGAATACATGAGAGGACAGTGCAAATACTGATTGAACTCTGTAGGGGTGGGAGGAACTCTCCCCACAATTGTGTAGCGGCTGTAGTTTTGGACCTTTGAGTGTGCAGATATAGTTTAAACTGCTTGTTCATAAAGTGTGCTAGCTGACCTTGACTCTCACAGCCTCTCTAACGTATTGCAATGTTTAAAGTGGGACTGGAGGTAGATATACTGATCCAAATTCCATGGGAGGGGGGGAGGGAGGAATAAAAATAAATCATCATCATCATCCTTTATTCGACCGTCAGTCAGAAAAAGATACATTTATCCATACAAAGTTAAAACATCTGAGAGGGTTTTTAAAACACAACCAACACTAAAATGGGCTAGACAGATAGCCCCAGGTCAATACAATTTTAGTCTTGCGACGCTTGAAAGCTAAAAAAAGAAATTTGGCCACCAAGGAGGCTGTATTTCTAGTAGCATTAGTCAGCAAGTATAAAACCTGATTTTCTCTGGATAGGAAGCTAAATTGGAGTAAAAGTGGAGCTATAAGATTTTGCCTCAGCTCTGTATAAGAAGGGCAAGTTAGGAGAATATGTTCGGTGGACTCGACCACGCCCATGGCACAATGACAAGTTCTCTGGGCGTATGGTACTCCCCTGTACCTTCCCCACAATACCGCAGAATCAAGGGCGTTTAATCTGGCCGCTATAAGAAGTCTGCGGTATTCCACGTACCGGTAGTGGATTTATGGTGGCTGGTATGGTCTGATGGATCTGGTCCCCTAGGAACATCCCTGGTTTTATAAAAATAAATAATAATTTTCTAGCACTGCATTAAACTGCATCTTTTATTTTAAGTTGCAGGATTATAAACTGTGTGGCAGGTCCAAACATGTTCATCCTTGTATGTGTGTTCTTGTTCCGCTTCTGGGTTTTTACCCAACCTAAATCTGCTTTTCATTACCTGTCTTGTTTGTTAGTATTGCCTTCCAACACGCCCAGTGTTCGCCGGACCAAAAGAATGCGTATTAAACCATTGGAGTACTGGCGAGGAGAACGCGTGAAATACAAGATGAGACCTTCAGGTGTGAGGTTCTATACAAAGCTTATATATGTTATCTGGTTATGGCAAATGCAGTGCAGCTCTATGTTGTTGTTGTGGGAATGCTTTAAAAGTAAAAGTCAGCTCGGTGTAAAAAAATAAATATTTATTTTGCCATGCATGGCAATGTAATTTCTTCTTTCTATCTCATTTCTATAGCCCTATATGTTAATAATAATAATAATAATAATAATAATAAATAAATAATAATAATTTATTATTTGTACCCCACCCATCTGGCTGGGTCCCCCCAGCCACTCTGGGCGGCCTCCAACAGATATTAAAATACATTAAAATATCACAGGTTAAAAACTTCCCTAAACAGGGCTGCCTTCAGGTATTTTCTGAATGTCAGATAGTTGTTTATCTCTTTGACCTCTGCTGGAAGGGCATTCCACAGGGCGGGCGCCACTACCGAAAAGGCCCTCTGCCTGGTTCCCTGTAGCTTTGCTTCTCACAGTGAGGGAACCGCCAGAAGGCCCTCGGCGCTGGATCTCAGGCTGAACGATGGGGGTGGAGACGCTCCTTCAGGTATACAGGACCATTTAGGGCTTTAAAGGTCAGCACCAACACTTTGAATTGTGCTCGGAAACATACTGGGAGCCAATGTAGCTCTCTCAGGACCGGTGTTATGTGGTCCCGGCGTCAGGAATGTTAGTGGTTTCCCTTGTGTCAGGAAGGGCAGTGGAGTATGTTTTAGTTCTGCCCCCTCTGCTACCTCACCATGCCCATTCTTGTTGCCATGCACATATTATCTGCAGCAGGGAGCCTGCAGGGCTCATGTGGTTTCTCTGTGTTATTTAGGACCCTGGTGATAGGTGGCACTGTGGTCTAAACCACTGAGCCTCTTGGGCTTGCCGATCAGAAGGTCGGCGTTTCGAATCCACGCGACAGGGTTCCAGCTCCTGCCAACGTAGCAATTCGAAAGCATACCGGTACCAGTGTGAGTAGATAAATACGTACCGCTGCGGTGGGAAGGTAAACGGTGTGTCCGTGTGCTCTAGCACTCGTCACGCTGTCCCGTTGCACCAGAAGCGGTTTAGTCATGCTGGCCACATGACGCCCTCAGCCTGAAAGCGAGATGAGCGCCGCACCCCATAGTCAATTTTGACTGGACTTAGCTGCCCAGAGGTCCTTTACCTTTTAGCCTGCAGGACCACATCAGGCTCGCCGCTGCAGACGCTTGCCCTACAACATTTGGAAGGTGGCACCACTTATTTTATTTCCTCCTCACATGTTGCTTGCATTTGAAAACCATTTGGAACTTGAGTGCTTTATAGCATTCTTCAACATGTATACCAGTGCTCTTTAAAAATATTGACTCCTGGCCACTTTTAAACATACTCTGTTGCCCTGACCCTCCCAATATATTAGGAGATATCTCTCGAGCAGGCAAATACACAAAATGCCGCTACAGCTTTCATTTCTGCACAAGAATAAAGTCTCAAGCTGTTTCTTCTCAGCTTAGTAAAGAGAGAGTTAACAGCAGCCATGCAACTCTCACTCTTTAGATAAACCAGAACTTATGAACCCACAAGCATATTTTCAAGATCTCATTTTATTCCAAAGACATCAGAACGTATATAGCTTAATTAGCAATTTAGGTTTTGGTAACATGTCTGTGTAGTTCCTACTAAGAGTAATAGTTTATATTTGATCTTATTTCCATTATCAGTTGTCAATATTATTTTTACTTTGATGATACCGTAGTGTGTTTAATCAAAATTATTGTGAATGTAATCAAAAATGAATGCAGTAGCTAATCAAGCTAACATAAAAGAGAGGCGATAATGACTAAAAAATCTGTGTGGCTCCTGCTTCAAGAAGAAAACACTTAGTTTCCCATTCTAACTCCCTTTTCCAAATAACGCATTAAAGTAAAATGGAGTCTGACTACAGGAGTGTCAAATGGGGAGTGTCAAGTGTCAGACAGGGGCATTTTAAATCCAGAAAACCAGCCCATAAACTTCTTCTCTTGCCCAATATCAGTTTGAGAGGTATGACCAAGGAATTGTGAAATATAATCCTGGGAAGAGGCACTTAGTAGTGAACTGTGCTTCTTGTAGACATCCTAATGGGAGGCGCTTTCTTCATTGGACTTGATAAGAACTAATCAGCTAGTGGTTCACCAGTTATTCCATCATCCCTTGATTCACACAAAAATAATCTAAGCTGGTTATGATAAATGATTCCTAAAATTAATTGTTATTTCAGGTGGCTTTGTAGTCGAAGGGGTAATATCACCTGAACAGAGAGAACCCAGGAAACTAAAACCTAAAAGGACAATACCTGTTCTGGAGTTTGGTATGATAATCATTTATATATGTATATGGGGGGGGGGCACTGGAAAAAAATCCCCAAGTATACTTCATTAGATAGCAAAGGTTCAAATGCTCCTTTTAGTATTAACATCTAATTGTATAGTATACAATGTGCTCAAATGGACAGATGTTGGTCCTGACCTTGCAGCACTCTTTCCTTTTTCTAAAGAAAACTTCCAAAGGATAAATACTGCACATCATATGCTGACTGGTTTGCTTAATTAGAATATGGATGTAATTTTTACTTTGGCAGATAAAGATCGCTATGAAACCTCTTGTCTACTAATAGTAAAGATTAATCAGAGGAGTCTCTCTCAGTGACCCACAAATAAGTTTGCCAATAAGCTTTCAGTGACCCACAAATAAGTTTGCCAGTGCCAAGCATATTTCTTAATCATAGGATCTGCCTCAGTCCAAAATACGAGATTGGTGGGGGCACATCTCTTAACTTTTTGCTGGGCTTTGGCAGAAGTAAACAGCTTCGCTGCTTTCAAGTAGCTCCTAAGCTCTGCAGAAGTATGAACTCCTGATCAGAAAAGGAGCAATGACTTAGGCAACCTGCAGTTAGAGGAGGATTTCATAAGACTTGCAAAGAACACTTACAGGTGAAACTCGAAAAATTAGAATATAGTGGAAAAGTCCATTTATGTAAGCAACTGTTTTCATTAGCTACTGGAGTTTAATATATGAGATAGACTCATGACATGCAAAGCGAGATATGTCAAGCCTTTGTTTGTTATAATTGTGATGATTATGGCGTACAGCTGATGAAAACCCCAAAGTTGAAATTGTTAAGTTGGGGTTCTCATCAGCTGTACGCCATAATAATCACAATTATAACAAACAAAGGCTTGACATATCTCGCTTGGCATGTCATGAGTCTATCTCGTATATTAGTTTCACCTTTTAAGTTGAATTACTGAAAGAAATGACCCTTTCCACGATATTCTAATTTTTCGAGTTTCACCTGTACAACCTGCCTGGACTTAATCCTGAAGACTATTTATTCCAAAAGCTCGCATCTAGAAGTGTAGTCAGGTTGACTGAATCTTCCAGCCCTGCCTCTTGTTATTTAACAAGGTAACCACTATATGACCTGGGATCCCATTCTGTTTGTACTTCTGTTTTGCAGAAGTACCCGATGACTCAGCTGTTGCCTTAAAAAGTCTTTCTGAGCCAGCTGTTGTGTTTGATAAAGATACCAATGAAGAGATTCTTCTAGGTGAGTAATGTGACACAGGTTTAAAGGTATGAATAGCAAGTACCGTATTTTTCGCTCCATAATGCGCACCGGACCATAACGCACACCTCGTTTTTAGAGGAGGAAAACAAGAAAAACATTTTTTTCTGGTTTCCCGCCTCTAAAAGGTTGGGAGGGAGGGAAGAGAGAGAGAAGGAAGGAAGGAAGGAAGGAAGGAAGGGGTGAGAGAGAGTGGAAGAAAGAGGGAGAAGGAAGGATGGATGGATGGATGGATGGAAGGAGAGGGGGGGAAGCATCTCCCTCCCTCCTTGTGCTGGGATCGGAGCCGGGGCTGAGAGAGGCACAGTGCAGACATGGTGATTGAACCCTCCCTCCCTCCCAGTGCTACCTGTGAAAGTAAAACAATGGAATTTAATGATAACTGTGCATTCAGTTACTTCAGCCATTTCTGGATGGCTGAATTATTAGCAATCTGTTGCAAAATCAATCTCTTTTTAGCCAGATAATACAGTATTCATTATTTTCTTTTACTGAGGGAAGAATTGGGGTGTGGAGTCAGGGAAGGAGATGCTGCTTTTACTGAGGGAAGAATTGGGGTGTGGGGTCAGGGAAGGAGATGCTGCTTTTACTGAGGGAAGAATTGGGGTGTGGGGTCAGGGAAGGAGATGCTGCTTTTACTGAGGGAAGAATTGGGGTGTGGGGTCAGGGAAGGAGATGCTGCTTTTACTGAGGGAAGAATTGGGGTGTGGGGTCAGGGAAGGAGATGCTGCTTTTACTGAGGGAAGAATTGGGGTGTGGGGTCAGGGAAGGAGATGCTGCTTTTACTGAGGGAAGAATTGGGGTGTGGGGTCAGGGAAGGAGATGCTGCTTTTACTGAGGGAAGAATTGGGGTGTGGGGTCAGGGAAGGAGATGCTGCTTTTACTGAGGGAAGAATTTGGGTGTGGGGTCAGGGAAGGAGATGCTGCTTTTACTGAGGGAAGAATTGGGGTGTGGGGTCAGGGAAGGAGATGCTGCCTTCACAACTCTCCCTACGATCGCTGTACAGGGGCTCCTTGACGCTGTGCGCGACTCTCGCTCAAGTAAAGCAAGAGCCGCCCGCAGCGTTTTGCCGGCTCTCTGATCGCTGTGCAGGAAGCAGGGAAGGAGAAGTGGACCCCTCCTTCCCAGCTCAAGTTACAGCGATCGCAGGGAGAGCCTGATGCTGTGCTCAACTGTGGCTGAAGCAAAGCAAGAGCCGTGCGCAGCGTTTTACCCCTCTCCCTGTACAGCGATCACAGTGCCTGTACAGCGATCGGAGGGAGTGCCTTCGCTCCATAACGTGCACAGACTTTCCCCCTTCCTTTTTAGAAGGAAAAAAGTGTGCGTTATGGAGCGAAAAATACGGTATATAGAAAACTTGCTCTGTGACCAAGTTTCAAGAACCATGATGATCCTGCAGTTGTATCATTCCTTTGCTTTTCATATTTCACTTTTTGAATACAGTATACTTACCGGTACCTTAAATATTACAGCTCTCTGATTTTGCCATTGACTGCAATGCAAACTTTCAGTGCCCTGCAGAATTTAGCATGATTACCTTTTGATGAAGTAAGCAGGTTTTTGCATACGACTAAGATAGCACATGTTATATTGCAGTGTACATTATCTGACCTTGTCATCTCCTATGAATATTAAGTAATGTATTTATTTTCTGGTTTTGTAACAGACTGTGTGAGCAGCAGTAATTCACATTTGCTTTTCATCAATGATGACATGGTGTCCATATATAAACATCTAAATACTCCTTTGTTTTCTGCCGGCAAACTGATACTAAAGCCATTAAAAGAAAAGGGATTTCAGTATTCCCACGCAGATACACTGGTGAGTATACCATAAATTGTATATGTTTTTGCATTATGGAATTGTTACATTCTCACGTTTTTCCTATGTATGCTATCATATTGGTATTTTACCAGTTTTGTTAATATTCCCTCTTGTGAGATGGAGCAACTGTTTCTTCTCACTTGTTAATCTTCTACATGACTTGTGCATTTCTGTGGTAAAGTATCTCAAGGCTCTGCAGGGCAAAGAGTGTGCTGGGACACTTGTATGTATTATGAAATCTTAAATTGTTAAACAATCCTATAAGCCCCAAACACACGCTTACTGAAGAGGCTGCCCATTATATTTTTGCTGATCCTGTTTGCAGACACAACAGAATTACATATCTTGGAGGAGGCTGCTTGCCGCATCTCTGCATGAGTCATTGCTTTGGGCTTCCTTCCAGTCAGGAGGCATGTTTGACCTAAACAGCGAGTTTCATGGAAAAAAGAATTGGGCTTTTAATGAAATCAGGAAATAATGTGCCTCAGAAGTCTGAGATACCCTGACAAAGGGTATAGATTTCCTGTGTTGCTCCACCATCCTTTTAGCTGAATGCAGAACTGTGGAATCTTTTTCTTTTAATTTTTATCTAGTCACTTTTAAACAGAAAACAGATTGTCACTGGAATTTACAGGCTAGTCACAGTCAACGTTTTACAGTTGAAATCTGAAATGCATTTGCAAAAATTCTATGGCTGACATCTAGTGACGTCCGCAGCAGAAATCCACCTGTGCAATGGGATTTCTGGTTTCTCTTCTTTTGCCCTTCCTGCCCCCCACGTGCCCCACAAATCTCCAGAGGGTCCCTCAATTCTCTGAAACAGGTTTTTGGTTGTGCAGGGGGGGGGGGAGCAGAAAAAAGGAGAAGTCCCATGTTCGAGTGGGTGCTTGCTCATGCTACATTGAATCTTGCACTATGCCTTACATATTATAAAAGATGGGAAAGGTATTTTTTAATTTGTGAAAAGTAGAACTCTGCATTTTAGTTTGTTGTTGTATCACATGTAACAGTTACACAATTACGGGGGTGGGGGGGTGGGACAACTACAAACAATCAGAGAGTCACTTCAGAGTACACCAACAGAACTTTTTCAGTGTATACGTGCCAAAACCATCACAATCTTAAGAAACACAAAAATAATACATTTTAGTTCTAAGATTGCTAGTTCTATTTTTTTAAAAAATAATTTTTATTCATTTTGCCATATATAACAAAACAAACACACAACAACAAAAGAAAAACATAACATAAATAATCAAACACAACAATGAAATGTAACATTTTTAACCTATTTTCCTTAACATCTTATTGGGACTTCCCCCCATCCTCCCTTCCTGGTTTCCAATTTAAATCCTTTTTTCAGGCAGGTTCATCTTCATATCTAACCTTTTATCTAACCTCTTATTATCCAATTATTCATTTAATCATTTTATTACCCTTTTTTTTACCATAAATATTCTTTTAGTCCCAATTTTAATCCAGAAATCCCTAACTTCTTCCCTAGATTTTCAAAAGTTTCCAATATTACAATATTTTTTTAAAATACAATTTAAATTTCTTCCAATCTTCTTTCACCGCTTCCTCCCTCTGTTCGTGCAGTCTTGCTGTCAGTTCGGCGAGTTCCATAAAGTCTATCATCTTCATTTGGCAGTCTTCCACCATCGGTATTTCTTGGGTTTTCCAGTTCTTTGCAATCAATAGTCTAGCTGCTGTCGTGGCATACAAAAAGAAAGTCCTGTCTTTTGGGGGGATTTCTTCCCCTATAATTCCCAAAAGAAATGCTTCCGGTTTCTTTAGAAAGGTGTCTTTCAACACCTTTTGCATTTCATTATAATTTCCCCCCCAGAAGTCCTTTATTTTGGGGCACGTCCACCACATGTGGAACATAGTTCCTTCCTTTTCTTTACATTTCCAGCACTTATTATCTGACATATGGTACATAAGATTGCTACCGTATTTTCCGGTGTACAAGACGACTGGGCGTATAAGACGACCCCCAACTTTTCCAGTTAAAATTCAGTTTATACTGTGCTGTATGTACCGCTGGCGCAGCTTCTGGTTGGCTGCAGGAAGCTGCAGCGGAGATACAAGGGCGGGCCAGATGGGTGAAAGAGGTATGTTTTTCTGGGCACAGCGCCGCTCTATCTCTTCTGGGCACAGCGCTACCCTTGCTGCTTTCATACGGTCGCCGCATACGGCGGGGATGCGGCCGTTTTTGAGCTCCCTCCACCGTATGCGGCGACCACAGATTCTCCAGTCTGGCTCGGAAGTTTCAACACCTGCCGTATAAGACGACCCCCGACTTTTGAGAAGATTTTCCTGGATTAAAAAGTCATCTTATACGCCGGAAAATACGGTAGTTCTAGACGTTCTGTTAAGAAGTGCATAAGAGCACTGTTAGGTCAGATGGCTTCCTGTGGTAGGTCTGCCGTGGTAGAATCCCCCCCCTTTCTTTAATGCAACAGGGAAAATTATTGGAGCAGTCTCCGGATGTGGTTGTGGCAGAGATAGCTCTGCCCCCTCACCTCTTTCATTTACAAGGCAAAAATGGCTGTACATGTTAATGAATCCATCACTCTCTTTGCAATGCATGGTGTATTTACTCTTCACTTCCCCATCCCCATATGCTTCTGCTGCTGTGTTAAAAATTCATTACTTTATGGATTTCCCCTTTGAAGCGAGGGCAGCTTGCTTTTTCGTTAAAAGAAAACGTATTTTCTCTCCTAATGCAATGCCAGCAGGTAAAGCTGTACAGAGATTGGATTACCTCCCAGTGTATTGATTCTGTGCCGAGTAGTGGCGGTGGAAAGGTCTGTCATAGGAAATTGCTCAGGAGATTGGTTCCCTTCAACCACCCACCCCCTTCACTAGCACCCAGGCATTCACAGCACCAAAAGTATCTGTCAGGGACGTGCCTTCCCCTGCCAGTCAGGCACTGAGTGGGTACCGGCAGCCTCAGCCTCTGTTGTCGGCGGACACGTCTCCCAGTGAGTCTGCCAGCTCCTCCCCGGGGGAGGAGGAGTCACCAGGGAGGAGCCAGGTGGGAAGGGGTCTCCAGGATGATGCAGAGAGACCTGGCACCGCTCAGCAGACCCACTCTGAGGGGGAGACACCGTTTCCGGCGCCTGCTTTACGCAGAAGGGTCAGGGGAGAAAGGAGGCGGCACCTCAGGGTGCCGAGACTCTGGTGTTGGCGCCGCAACAGGAGGGGGGCACTTCCGGATTCTGCTAGCGACTAGGTGGTCATGTTTTAGGATAGCTCCGCACTGTACATACTTTGCACAATAAAATAGTTGAAAGACAAGAGGGACTTGGTCTTTACTCATGAGCAACTGTTAAGCGAACCTGACAGTATCCAAAATCATTGTTTGGGTGGATAAGCTGTTGTGCTTTTAAAAGCGGGATCTTTTTGCTAATGGGAATGGATGCAGTGCACAGCACAGCACTCTCCTGCTGCTGCAACAGTCTTAAGCAAGCAAGAAGTGGTTTTGCCGGATGCCCCCAGTTCAGGAGTCGCTGTGGGCTGCTCTCTTCGAGGCTTAGCCTCTTCAGTGAAGGAACTGAAGCCAGAACGAGACATTATGGCAGTCCAGGGATCCAACTGAAAACAACTCTTCCTGTCTTGCAATTAAAACAAAATAAAAAAATTCCTTCCAGTAGCACCTTAGAGACCAACTAAGTTTGTTCTTGGTATGAGCTTTCGTGTGCATGCACACTTCTTCAGATACTACAGTGGTACCTCTGGTTGCGAACGGGATCCGTTCCGGAGGCCCGTTCGCAACCTGAAGTGCATGCAACCTGAAGCACCGAATCTGCGCATGCTCGCCGCGCACTTCTGCGCAAGCTTGCCCTGCCGAACCTGGAAGTAACCTGTTCCGGTACTTCCGGGTTCGGCGCGTTCATAACCCGAGACAAATGCAACATGCAGCGTTCGCAACACGAGGTACGACTGTGTTCTTATTCTCATTCTTATTCTTATTCTTTATTGAATTTATATACCGCCCTGTACCCAGGGGTGTCAGGGTGGTTCACAGAATAAAATCAAGAAATAGAACCACAAAATACCTAATAAAAAATAAAAACAACTCAATAGCCCCCTCCCCCCCAAAAAACCACATTTTAAAAGGAGATAGGATGTAAATCGGATCGACCAAAGGCCTGGTTAAAAAGGAACCTTTTTGCCTGGCACCTAAAGATGTATAATGAAGGCGCCAGGCGAACCTCCCTGGGGAGAGCATTCTACAGACAGGGAGCCACTGCAGAGAAGGCCCGTTCTCGTGTTGCGACCCTCCAGACCTCTCGAGGAGGTGGTACACAAAGGAGTGAGATGATCTCAGGGTCCGGGTATGTTCATATGGAAAGAGGTTGTCCTTGAGGTATTGTGGTCCTGAGCTGTTTAAGGCTTTATAGGTCAAAACCAGCACTTTGAACTGGGCCCGGAAACTAATTGGTAGTCAGTGCAGTCGGACCAGGATCGGTGTAATATGCTCAAACCATCTTGCTCCAGTGAGCAACCTGGCCGCTGAATTTTGCACCAGCTGACGTTTCCGAACCATCTTCAGGGGCAGCCCTACTACCACCCACAAATTAATTGGCTGCTGCTTATCGAGGCAGGAGTATAATGACATCACATCAGATACTTTACATTACAACCGATTTCCTTGGGTCCAATTGACGTGCAACCAAGACTGTGCTCATTGCAGCGACCCAGAACTGGCCAGAAAAGGGGGTGGGGTGGACTTATGCCCACAATGACCCGGAACGCAACCCCCACGCAAATCAGGGGTTGCCTGTACTAGGCATTACCATGGAGTGGGGTAGAATGAGACATGGCCCTGCTGGCTTTGGTGAGCCCAACATCTGCCATAATACTTAGTTTCAACAACTGGATGACACAGATTAATGTTTGACCAAAATAGTGTGTGACTATCCTGCCAGTCAGCTTGATATGGGGGTCAGATGTGCTTTACAAAAGAAAAATAACTAATAACCTTCAAGAACGCAGAATGGCTGCTTAAGAGAAACCGCAGAAACCTAGTAATGATTCGCTCCTTTTTGAATCAAACCCAAATCTTGTTTATCCAGGTATAATCTGCTGATCATCTCAGTGTCCTGAAGGAGTAACCACTGCTTGATTTCTACTTAAATGGAGTTGGAAACATCAGAACTATGATCAATATAGTTAATTATTATTAATTTTATTGGAAACATGTATATTCCATGTTCCTTTATAAAATAAAAGTTGCTTAACAAAAAATTATAAAAAAATGAGACACAGCAAAACATTCAAATTACTAAAATTAGTTTCCTACATGAAACCACAAGTGGGCAGGGGTATTCAGTATAATTTCAGGGAGACAGAATTTTAATTGACACACCCCTAATTTCAGAGCTCTCTGGAAAGATCTGCAGGTGTTCAGCTTAGTTTACTCCGTCCCAATTAGTTGTTTTTGTATACGAGGTAAAACCCTTGTTATTCCTAGAATTGACTGATGTCACCAGGGGTTTTTAAGTACAGCAATATGAGCCTTTTAAAATCCCAGAGGCATGCTGATATTTTATTTATACAAGTTTTAAGATGAAAAATGAAGTAACGTTTATGGCTTTCATTTCTGAAGGTTTTTCACATTTCTTGTGGAAAGCTCCTTTTGACGCTGTATCACCAGTGTTACCGTCTGACTGCTGGAGACTCTTTCTTTATCCCGCCGGGTAAGTGTACTGATCCCCTGCCACATAATGAGCATTTTCAAGAGGGGGAAGGGCTAAGGTGAAGATGAATGCAGAAGGGGGAGAATAAGTGTCTACGGAACGAGATGATCCTGTTTTCTTGAGCAATGTTGGGGCATACGTTGTGTCTGACTGCATGACTAAGGGCCACTTCACGTGCTCCTTTGAAGAAGCAAGAGAGGAATCAAGAATAGATCGGTGTTTCTTCCCGCTATTCCATCTGGGCTTTCTGCAAAGGATGGAGCAACATTGGACTGGGGACCCGCACTGGAAGAATGCGCCTTTTGCTTGCCTCTTCTTCGCACAACACCTGGATGGAGACCAGAGGAAGAATCATTCGTGTTTCCTCTCTTGCTGCTTTTGAGAAGCCTCCCTGTCAGGGACCTGACCTCGCGCAAGGCACCTGAGACGGAGAAGGCGGGATGGAGGGAAGCGCAGCCTCTCCTGGGAAGCAGTTCAGAGTCCAGCGGGGACAGTAAGGAGAGCCCCAGTGGTGATGAGCAGGAACTGCCAGGAAGTTCGGTGGAGCTGAGGGCTAGGGATGTTGGCAGAGCCTCAGCACCACCTGAGTGGTCTGAGAAGCAAAGCGGTCAGCTACTTCCGTCACCCCAAATGCGTAGGGGGGGGGGAAGCGTAAGGAAAGGAGGCGACGCTTTGGGATACTGAAACTCTTATGTTGGGGGAGGAGTAGGCGGAAGCCACTCCCGGATTCTGGAACCGACTCAAGCGGACATGAATCTTAACGCTCTGATGTACATAGTCTGTAAATAAAGTTATTAGCCTTAAAGAAACAGAGGTTTCTGGCTCTTTACTCTCGAGGAGACAACCCCGAGCCCTTACACTCACCATCGTTCCCATTCCGCTGCCTCTCTGCCTTTTGGAGGAGAAGTAAGGCAGTCAGCTGTGAAGCATCTAACCTGATGAGAAGACCTTGCCCCACATATCCCAAAGCTGTTGTTTAAACTGGGTTGATGTGGCCCTTTTGGGAGGCTGCGAGACCAGCAGGTGTGGGGTTAGCTATTTTTACAGTGAATGCTGACACTTTTGTAATTGATTATATGAATTCAGTATAAAATGATCTGCCCTTGGGTACAATGGAGGAAGTGGTACTCAGGAAACACAGTTTCGTATTTTTATGTTGGGAACCACCTTGTGATCTTTGGATGAAGGGCAGTATACAAATTTAATAAATAATAATAGTAATAATAATAAATTGAGTAAAAAGACTTGTATCCAAAGAACTGTGTGTGGAGCTCTAGTCACATAATAGCCCCCCCCCCCACTCCATTCCCACTAACGTGCAAATCAAAATGAAATGTAATTTGGTAAGGCACAGGGAAGTGTTGGTAAAAATGGGGGTGCGGGTCAAGAGGCCTTGTATTTGTAAAGATAAAGGGACCCCTGACCATTGGGTCCAGTCGTGACCGACTCTGGGGTTGCGGCGCTCATCTCGCATTATTGGCCGAGGGAGCAGGCGTACAGCTTCCAGGTCATGTGGCCAGCATGACTAAGCCGCTTCTGGTGAACCAGAGCAGCGCACGGAAACGCCGTTTACCTTCCTGCCGGAGCGGTACCTATTTATCTACTTGCACTTTGATGTGCTTTCGAACTGCTAGGTGGGCAGGAGCCAGGGACCAAGCAACGGGAGCTCACCCCGTCACAGGGATTCGAACTGCCGACCTTCTGATCAGCAAGCCCTAGGCTCTGTGGTTTAACCCACAGCGCCACTAGATCTTTTTAAATTTGACCCAAAGACTTCTCCAGTGTCCTTTAAGCTTTGGACAGTGCACTGTTGAAGTGGTGATATTTAGGAAGCAGGTCCATTTAGAATGCAAGACACACAGATATCCAACTCTAAGTGAAATGAAAACCACCTCATTTTTTAATTTATAAAATGGTAGACTTGTCCTATAACGGAACCATTCTGTTTAATTGTAGGGAACGTGTACAACATACGGAATCTCTTGAATAAAGAATGTGTTATCATCTTCACTCAAATGAAAGGAAGCAGGTAAGAAAAATGCAGCGTTTCTTTGGGTTCTTTAATATTTTCACGCCCACTCTGAGTCTCCACTGAGGATAAAACGAGGCATGCCCTCCCTTACTGTTTTGCTTCTTTAAAGAAAACCCTGGCACTTGGAGAAAAGTTATGAAAAGTTAAACAGATTAAAGGTTTTATTTTAAGAACCAAATTGGTAAAACAGAAAGTGTCAAGAAACAGTAAACACACTTACTCATGCATATATATGGCATTCAGTGGATGTTGCAGGCTTCTAAACAAGAGGGTAAGCATGCAGCTTATATTTCCTTCAGTTCTTTAAAGTAAACATTGAGGTATTAAAGCTTAAGTCAGAGCTTTCAAAACTGTCATGACACGTTACTGTGTCGGCTGCAGTGTGTAGGTGTGTCTCATGAACGCTCCCTGCGCTCTTCCCAGGGCTGGAAATGGGTTAGTTTAACTTCCAATTTGCTAGTAAAACTGAATTACCATGTCACGAAATGATGCTAAACTGAATTACCGTGTCGCGAAATGATGCAAAACTGAATTACCGTGTCGCGAAATGATGCTGTCAGGGATACGCCACCTGTTCAGCGGAGGGAGGTGGAGGACCCTTTGGCATACAGAGAGCCCCAGCGCCTCCTGGACAGCAGTACCTCATCCCGTGGGGAAAGGAGCACCGCCTCCAGCGAGGAGAGAGGGGAACGAGGCAGAACGAGGGATGTTACTGAGGTCCCGCACTCCCGTCGCCCGGCTGGTCAGGAGGGAGGCACGCCAGTTCCGTCGCCCCAATTGCGCAGACGGGTGAAACGTAAAGAGAATAGGAGGAGACTAGGGATGCCTAAGTTCTTATGTTGGGGATGGAGCTGGAAGGGGCCACTCCCGGATTCTGCCAGCGACTGAGACAGTCATGGACTTTGTTGCTCTGCACTGTAAATAGTTTGCACAATAAACCTGTAAAAAGACATAATAATAATAATAATAATAATAATAATAATAATAATAATAATTTATTATTTGTACCCCGCCCATCTGGCTGGGTCCCCCCAGCCACTCTGGGCAGCCTCCAACAAATATTAAATAACATTAAAATATCACAGGTTAAAAACTTCCCTAAACAGGGCTGCCTTGAGGTATTTTCTGAATGTCAGATAGTTGTTTATCTCTTTGACATCTGGTGGGAGGGCGTTCCACAGGGCGGGCGCCACTACCGAGAAGGCCCTCTGCCTGATTCCCTGTAGCTTTGCTTCTCGCAGTGAGGGAACTGCCAGAAGGCCCTCGGCGCTGGATCTCAGTGTCCGGGCTGAACGATGGGGGTGGAGACGCTCCTTCAGGTATACAGGACCGAGGTCGGAGTCTAGTGTCGTTACTCTTGAGTAGCCACCACACGGACCTTACAGATGCAAAACTGAATTTCTGTGTCGCAAAATGATGCATGTCCAAAAAGTGTGTCACCAACTTGAAAAGTTTGGAAAGCTCTGGCTTAAGTCTTAATACTTGGGTTCTGAGGCAAGGCGGTTCTTTCTGTCAGTTTCCCAACCTTCTATAAATCTCACTGCCGAAACACCCCTCCTAACTGATCTTGGGTTTATACTTCTCTCATCCGAAGTTCTGTTCCCTGTTTACCGAATTGAGACCCAAGTAGAGTCTTCCTGCGCAGCTCCACTTCTCCTGTCTCAAATTCAGCTACCCATTTCTCACTTGTCTGTATACTCTCAAAAGAAACTAATCACTGTCTTTCTCTGAGACTTCTTTCACTGACTTCCGTACCTCCCCCCCCCCCCCGGGTGGATGTTACACACACAGCTCAGGGGCTAAACCTTTGTCCAGCTGAATGCCAGGAGCCCGGTTCTCAACTGCTTTTCTTTCTCTCTCACTGAGTGCTGTCTTCTCCCCCTTCTGGCTAGCTGTCCCCGCAGCTAGTGAGGTTGCAGCTCAGCACTTTGCGAGCTACACCGCTCTGCGCTGCACCACCAGACTCAGGTCTGCCCGAGCTCTCCATCACTGATACACATGTCACCTTGAGTTCCTTGGAGGAAATTAGAGAAATAAATCAGTACTGCTATAAAGGTAAAGGGTAAAGGGACCCCTGACCATTAGGTCCAGTTGCGTCTGACTCTGGGGTTGCGGCGCTCATCTTGCGTTACTGGCTGAGGGAGCCGGTGTACAGCTTGCAGGTCATGTGGCCAGCATGACTAAGCCACTTCTGGTGAACCAGAGCAGCGCACGGAAACGCCGTTTACCTTCCCGCCGGAGCAGTACCTATTTATCTACTTGCACTTTGACGTGCCTTCGAACTGCTAGGTTGGCAGGAGCTGGGACCGAGCAACGGAGCTCACCCCGTCTCAGGGATTTGAACCGCTGACCTGATCAGCAAGCCCTAGGCTCTGTGGTTTAACCCACAGCACCACCTGGGTCCTATAGTATTGCTATAGAAACGCTTCAAAGATGCACCAGCAGGTGGAGCCAATAAGCCGAAAAACTTAAAGCTCCTTTCATTTAGTGGCAGGACCAGATTAACAAAAGCTGCCTGTAGGGCCTTTGGACTCATCCTGCTTGCGTGAATATTAATTGGGGCTGGGTTAATGAGTGGAATGACTGGATGGTAGACCGTTCATTTATTTTATTTTTCTGTGCTCTTTGACAGGTGCAAAGAGTGGCTTATGGTTAAGCCTTCTAGATAAGCAATCCTGATACAGCAGGATTGCAATTTACACAGGTTTCACTTGCTCAGTCAGGGACGCGGGTGGCGGTGCGGGTTAAACCACAGAGCCTAGGGCTTGCTAATCAGAAGGTCGGCGGTTCGAATCCCCGCGACGGGGTGAGCTCCCGTTGCTCGGTCCCTGCTCCTGCCAACCTAGCAGTTCGAAAGCACGTCAAAGTGCAAGTAGATCAATAGGTACCGCTCTGGCGGGAAGGTAAACGGCGTTTCTGTGTGCTGCTCTGGTTCGCCAGAAGCGGTTTAGTCATGCTGGCCACATGACCTGAAAGCTGTACGCCGGCTTCCTTGGCCAATAATGTGAGATGAGCGCCACAACCCCAGAGTCGGTCACGACTGGACCTAATGGTCAGGGGTCCCTTTACCTTTACTTGCTCAATCACAGCTTTATGAGGATTGCCCCCTAATAAACAAACAAACAAACAAACAAACAAACAAACAGAAAGGAAGTCCTTGCCTACCCTTGGGGAAGCCCCCCCCCAAACTATTGTGCGACTGTCCCAGAGCTTGCTAAGCAAGGCAGAGGACTTTAAAGCTCTTTCTGTGAAGGGTTTTCCCTCCGGAGAAAGTGCTTTAAAGCTGCCTGCCTTGCTTACTGGGCTCTGGGAGGGTTGCAAGAGATCTCGGACAGCCCCGATCTTGCAAGAACTCAAGACGGTTGTGGCTCCAGGGGCCGTTCCGACTGCACCATTTTCCCTTGATGTGCCGTCACTGGGGATTTAGCCCTCGCAAAAGTTGCAACCGCACTGAACCCTGTTCATCAGTTGGCACCAAGCAGACTGGAATAGCTGAGGTTCACTGGACTAAAAAAGGAAGAGGGAAACACTTGTTGCTGTTTCTTTTGCTGAGAGTTATATTTAAATGCAACATGCATGAAAACAGTGGGGAAGAGAGTGTTGGCAAACTGGCATAGGCAAATAAGAGCGGGTTTGGAGTTTTGCTTTTTTTAAAAAACAGCAACAACAATTCCTTCTATCTATTAAAGTTTCCTTTAGCAATGAGCAGAGAGGAGGGAAAGGGCCAGCGAAGCTGATTATATAGCTTATTTTCAGATGTTTTGTGACCTATAAGGTCTTGCTGGAAAGCAGCGTATATATTGCAATTAAAATAATAATTAATAATAATAAACTGCATGTGAACGCACCGAGAAAATGAAAGAGAATGTCTCCATTTTTCTAATACAAGAAAGTGAAACAGTAGTGGATTACTAGTATGTGTGTCCTCCCCTGCTTTAAATTTAAGAGAATTTCTTACCATCTGTTGCATGTCAACAAAAGATTTCCACCCGAATAGTAATCATTGCATGGCTATATTGATTACAAATGTTCTTTTAGTTAGTAACTTGACATAATGTTATAAATCGCCCTGTAGCCAAGTGATTCTGGGGGGTTGTGGCATAGTTGGAAAATAGAGCTTTGTGGAAGATTTGTAATTTTGTTTCATTTCAGGTCCGAAAATTCATGAAACCTACCCTTGTATCAACATTTCTTGGAGCAACTTAAGGATCGTCTCATGTGGGGTGGAAAAAGGTGGAACCGTCCCAGTTTGCAGCATTCCAGGCTTGCAGGACAACAAAATTAAAGATATTTTCGTAGTTTGAGTTGTATGTTTTTCTAATTATTTATATTGCACAAGTTCCCTTCTGATCTTGTCATTTCTTTGACTGAACTGATAGCTTGGCAGGCTCCTTCAGTGGCAGAACTAAACGTTGCGGCAACTGCAGCTTAAGATGGCATCCTGCACTGGGCAAGTGGCGCAGAGGCGCGTCGTTATTTGGCATGCCAAACTTCAAGGCCTTTGCTGCTATCTTGCTGGTGGTACTAGGCATGGTGGCAGAGCTGCTACAAAGACTGCAAAACTTCCGTAAAAGGGGCCGTTTGTGCCCAGAGATGCTCCTACTTTTCTTTTGTACAGTTTGTATCTTTGTTACATAAATCACGCGCATAAATAAAACTAATCACGCAGGCATCGTTTGATATTTTGAAACGTAACGTTCTTGAGAAGCATAAAATGCCTTTTGCCTTCCCTGTTGTTGGTTTCAGAGCCTACATATGCCACTGCTTCCAGTCTGAAGGAGGAGGGTTTTTTTAGTCCCCCCAGCATACGGTGTGGATGGTAATTCTCCCCCCACCCCGCCCAGAGCACAAATGTGGGTGCTGAATATCGCTTCAGGGTGGAGCCCCCATACGTGTTTGTCTCATGCCCCTTGGATATATGCAAGTTTTTTGTTGTTGTTTTGTTTTGAGCATCCCTGATGCAACGGAAAAGTTTATTAAATACTAGACCTTTTACACTAGAGCCAGTGTGGTGTAGGGGTTAAGAGCGGTGGACTCGTAATCTGGTGAACCGGATTCGTGTCTCCGCTCCTCCACATGCAGCTGCTGGGTGGCCTTGGGCTAGTCACACTTCTTTGAAGTCTCTCAGCGCCACTCACCTCACAGAGTGTTTGTTGTGGGGGAGGAAGGGAATGGAGAATGTGAGCCGCTTTGAGACTCCTTCGGGTAGTGATAAAGCAGGATATCAAATCCAAACTCTTCTTCTTATGTTATGTTATTATTATTTTTAAATCATGGGAAGCCGTTCTGTCTGGTCTCCCACAGCTGCTGCTGTCGATGCGCTCCCTTCAATGTCCAGGTTGGTGTTATTTCGACATGGCCTATCCTTCGCCCCACCAATAAGAAGAGAAGAAGAGTTTGGATTTGATATCCCGCTTTATCACTATCCTAAGGAGTCTCAAAGCGGCTAACATTCTCCTTTCCCTTCCTCCCCCACAACAAACACTCTGTGAGGTGAGTAGGGCTGAGAGACCTCAAAGAAGTGTGACTAGCCCAAGGTCACTCAGCAGCTGCATGTGGAGGAGCGGAGATGCGAACCCGGTTCCCCAGATTACGAGTCTACTGCTCTTAACCACTACATAAGGAATATTGGGCATGAAGTAAGCCCCACGCCATCCAGAAAAGCTCTGTTGTAGGGAAGGTATTTTGCCTTTTATAAATTTATATCCCACTCTTCAAAAATATTTTACGAGTGTGCTTAACAGAACACGATGAAAAAACAAAATATAGATAAAAGCAAACTTGCAAAACAAACATTGGAGATCAAATTCACACTGGGCTGTGAAGGCTACCCCAGAAGGGCCCGTTTCTGGCAGGGCGCTGACTCTCGCGAACCGGGGCAAGGGGGCTGGAGGCTGACTCGAGAGAGCAGGGCAGTGATTTGTGGTGACCTGTACCAGCCCTGCAGCAAGAATCAGAGGCAGGGGAAGCTTCAGAGCTGGAAGAAGAAGCAGGTCAGGCAAGTGAAGGGCCAGGTATTTTCCTACTCCCTCCTGCACCGCTCCTTCCTAGAACCAGGAGGGGATGGAAGAGAGAAAAGCAGAGGCAGATTCCACGCAGGCGGAGTCTCTGGCTGCATGCAAACGGCCCGTTGGGACAAGGTACATAAACTAGTGGAGGGGTCAGGGGCAGCTCCATGCAGCACAGACCTGGGAATAGCCGCCTAGCTACCAGGCTGGTGTGAGGGACAGGACATTTTTGGGTAACCGGCTACATCATCATCATCCTTTATTTGACCGTCAGTCAGAAAAAGATACATTTATCCATACAAAGTTAAAACATCTGAGAGGGTTTTTAAAACACAACCAACACTAAAATGGGCTAGACAGATAGCCACAGGTCAATGCAGTCAATTTTAGTCTTGCGACGCTTGAAAGCTAAAAAAAGAAATTTGGCCACCAAGGAGGCTGTATTTCTAGTAGCATTATTCAGCAAGTATAAAACCTGGTTTTCTCTGGATAGGAAGCTAAATTGGAGTAAAAGTGGAGCTATAAGATTTTGCCTCAGCTCTGTATAAGAAGGGCAAGTTAGGAGAATATGTTCGGTGGACTCGACCACACCCATGGCACAATGACAAGTTCTCTGGGCGTATGGTACTCCCCTGTACCTTCCCCACAATACCGCAGAATCAAGGGCATTTAATCTAGCCGCTGTAAGAAGTCTACGGTATTCCACATAGTGGTTTTCCGCAAGGTAGGGGGCTGGTATGGTCTGGTGGATCTGGTCCCCTAGGAACATCCCTGGGTTTATCTGGGCTAGATCTTCTTGCCTAGCAATATCACTCAGTCTCCGGGAAATCGCAGCTCTGACTTGAATGTACGTCATAGACTCGAAGTAGAGGTGTGCCAATCCGCAGGATTGAACCTCATTAGTGACTTCCCTTTCCCACGATGATTGAAAATCATCCCTCAGTATCAAGGGGGCGATACCCACTGGTTGAAAGCAAAGCTTGAGCCATAGCCAAAGCTTCGTCTTCAGGGCCACATACCGTAGGGCTTGCCAGCCGACCTCTAGTCTCATAGCCGTAACCGGCTACAACTTGGGTAATCTTTTGCACAGAACAAAAAAGCCTCCAGCAAGAGCACCAACAATATCAGCCAGAAGTGCCTTCAGGAATATCTGGATCCATCCACCTGCAGGCAAACTGTTTTAATTGTTCCAACAGCCCTGCAGAGGGACACACAAACACACACACGTCTGACCAGGAAGTGATGAAGGAATTGCTGCTTGACCCCAGATCACTGTTGTCCTGCCGATACAGAAATATTGAAATATCAAATCCAGGGTATGATTCCTGGTAATCTGGTGGGACGGTCCTAAGCTTTTTGCCATGGTAATTTGGAAGCTCTGAGAAACCCTGGACAAGTCAGCCTTTAGAATGGACATTGGGAATCCGCTAGATCACAGGTCCTTGACCACAATTACTGTATTGGCCCAAATATAAGCTGCACCTTTAAAATTCAAGGTGGGGGAAGACAATACCCGAATACAGTGGTACCTCGGTTTTCGAGCAGCTTCGTTCTCGAACTACAGTACTTGGAACCTGAACCCTTCAAACCTGGAAATGAGTGTTCCGGTTTTCAAACTTTTTTTGGAAGCCAAACGTGCTCCAATTTGAGTGCACACTTCGGTTTTGAGCGAGCGGCTTGGCCCCAACAGGGACTGCCGCCGCTTCCTTCCCTTCCCTTTCCTCTGCTGGGAAGCGCCTCTTTCCTTGGTACAAAGTGGAGTTTGGCGGCTCCTCAGAATGTAAGTGACTCCGGAGTAGGGAGACATGGAAGTTGGCGACTCTCCCCCAGCGCGCAGAGAGACGGTGTTGGGGGGGAGCGTGTGGTGGGGCAACTATGCTGGGCAGGTTGACCTTCCCTCCCTGACCCCATCTCAAGCCCGAACCCAGGCGAGGCAGTGCGGGCGCTGAGCAGCGGGGTGGGGTGCTTGCACTGCGCGCAGGCAGGGGCGTATGAAGGGGGACAGAGGGGACGGGCTGCCCCGGGTACCACTCTGGGGATGTGTGACAAGATGGCCCGCTGACTCCCCCCAGCTGTAGAGCAGTCGAGGGCACACACACACAGTATGGGCTGCTGCTCTCGCTTGCCGTCCGTAGAGGCGTCTGTACGGGCTGCTGCTTGCATGGTGACCGTATGGACTGCCGCGTGTGCGCTGCTGGGTGGTTCGCCCCTCCCCTCGGCATCTCGCCCTAGGTGCCGGAGAGGGTTCCTCCGCCACTGCGCGCAGGCTCCAGCCCACCTGGCTTAGCGTCCAGCGGCTAGGAGCGCAGTTGAGAGCAGCCACCGCCTCCTCTCCACGCTCCGGTGCTGCTGCCGCATCCCAGTGCCACCATGCCAGCAACACGCAGGCAGCGCCACCCCAACCAGCTCACAGCTGCCACTTTGTCATGCTGCCCAAAGTGGAGACAGAAGCCCGGGACTCACCTAGGCGATCGTCATCCCTCCAGTTTGAGTGTTTTTCCTCCCCCCACCCCACTTAAACTCTCCCGTATACAGTTAGCCACCTCCTTCCCCACACGCACCCCATGTGCGATCCTCGTCCCTCCAGTTTGAGTGCCCCCCCCACTTATACCCCCCCTCCCGCCTCTTTCCTCCAATGACCAGCTTTCAATACTGGGTAGTAGATTGCAGCCTGGTTTATTGCTTTCATTTTATGGATCAACGGTCTCATTAGATAGTAAAATTCATGTTAAATTGCTGTTTTAGCAGTTGTTTTTAATTGTCAATCAATTTTGCATTACTTTATGGAAAAGCATGTCTTGGTTTTGGAACGCTTTGGCTTTAGAACAGACTTCCGGAACAGATTAAGTTTGAGAACCAAGGTACCACGGTGTGTGTGTGTGTGTGTGTGTGTGTGTGTGTGTGTGTGTGGGCACACACACACACACACACACACACACACATATATGACCAGCAATTGCTCTGGAAGGTCTCAGGGCATCAGTATTTACACACACACAAATGACTTTAGCCACTGAGGTCCCCAATCCAGGCACATTTTCCTTGGGAGGAAACCCCATGGAACTGTTGGGATTTATTCCCAAGTAGAAGACAGCCTCCAGATCAGGAATTGGAAACACCCCCCCCAATGGTGCCCACAATGCTTCTTTTGCTTTGTATATATTGTATTGTATTTTATCATATTACCCATTGAATTCCATAAAATGATGTTCATCTTAATTCTGCAGTCCTGCATCAATTTTGAGCTTTTCCACTGCTTCTCAATCAGCACCCCTCTCTTTACACACGAGGTGTCTGCTGCAGTGGGCTATGGCGGCCCTTCCCTGGACAGGCGGCATCTACGTTGCCAGGTGGGGCGACTCTTTTCACAACCAGCAGGGGGAAAGTTGGGGAAAGAAAATACTTAATTATTTTAAGGTGATGGAACGGAGGTCCGGAGAATTCCGGCTGAAGGAAAGCACTGCTGCTCCCTGTAATCCTCCTGTTAGAATAATAATAACAATAATAATAATAATAAGCTTTTATTTATATCCCGCCCTTCCCAGCCAGGACCGGGCTCAGGGCGGCTAACAATTATAAAACCACACAACCATCGGACAAACAGTTAAAAATACAAATCTAAAATACAGTTTAAAGCTTAAAAGTTTAAAATTTAAAAGATTTAAAAGCCACTTCATTATAAGTAGCTCACCAATCACCACGAAATAAAAACGTCAGGGGTTACCCTCAAGTTAACCCAAAAGCCAGGCGAAACAGTTCCGTTTTACACGCCCTGCGGAAGGATGCAAGCTCTTGCAGGGCCCTCGTTTCTTGCGGCAGATCATTCCACCATGTCGGGGCCAGAACCGAGAAAGCCCTGGCCCTGGTAGCTGCCAGCCTGACATCCTTATAACCTGGGATCTCCAGAAAGTTATTATTTGAGGACCTCAAGGTCCTACCCGGGGCATACCAGGAGAGGCGGTCCCTTAAATACGAGGAAGCACTTCAGCTTCCATTTCCTGGTTCCTGGGAAATGGGCGTGAGCAAGCTGCAGGTTCTTCCTCCCTGTTCTAAAAAGCAGGTGTCTTCCCCCCAATGATCCTGGGAACTGTAGTTTGTTAGGGGCTCTGGGAACAGTTCCCATTGGAAGAGATCCGTGGAGTCCTAGGAACTCAGTCATGAGGAGGAACCAGGAAGGTAGGAGGAGCTCAGATGCCAGTTTCTTGAGTTGGGTAGGGATCCTGTGCGTTGGAAATGGGAAACCGGATCGTGCCTTGCCTTCAAGGGGAACGCCTGGGAGATGCGTTTTGGTCCTGCTCCAGCTCTAACAGATGACCAAATGGGTTATCCCATATATTAGAGGACAGGAAGGGATTCCCCTCAGATCAGATTGGCTCATGCATATCAGAGAGGAGCTAGCAGATGTAGCGACAGCTAGACTGGGGACTGGGAGCAGCTGCTGGGACCATAGAACACTGGTCCTAAAGGATCTACAGTGGCTCCCAGTATGTTTGTGAGCACCATTCAAAGTGTGGGTCCTGTATACCTGAAGGAGGGTTGCCACCTGGTCCTTTAAAAACAGCCTGACCTCTGCCCTGACCCACGGTGGCCTCATCCCAGCACACTTTTCCCACCCCACCCCCCACTTTATTGTTCTTAACTCAGCTGCCTGACAACCCAGCAGCCTGGCCCCCGTGTCACAAAGCTGATGTGTCACAAAGCTGATGTCACAAAGTGCTGCTTTGCAAGCAAGCCTTATAGTGCCCTGCAAGAGGGATGCCTGTCAGATGATGGTGAGAGACTTGAGAGAGTTTATCATCACTCTGATGATCAGATGGATTCTGAAGGTAGGTGGCCCATAGGAGATGAATGGCATTATTATTATTATTATTATTATTATTATTATCATCATCATCATCATCATCCGTCACTGGTACATGTGGCTTGGCTCCCTGGCTTGACTTGACCACAATGTTGTCAGCTTGGCAGGTCCTCAGCTGTGGTCCCCAGATGATATTTTCTGTTGAGAAGATCTGGTTGCGTACAAGGTTGAACCATATGGCCTTTCTATGCCTCTATTCTCTTAACTCTAAGGCTGTGTTCAAATCATACCTTGAAGTCACTGCGTAATTCCATTAAAATGTCAACCTACAGACTCATCGTTCCTAAATATGTTGCAGGTCATTTTAAGGAGAATTTCCCAAAGTTTCAGGACCTTGCCTCTGTGTGGGATGGGTTTTAACAGGAAGGAAAATATACGTTAATTGAGATTTATCCCTCCAAATACCCACAAATGTGAGACGAACAGTGTTTTAAAATCCCCTCCTTGACAGCAAAACTAAAAGCTCAGGAGCAGGCGCCGGAACCATAGAACACCAGTCTTAAAGAATCTACGATGACTCCCAGTATGTTTGCGAGCACCATTCAAAGTGTGGGTCCTGTATTCCTGAAGTAGGGTTGCCCCCTGGTCCTTTAAAAACAGCGTTTTAATATTCCATTTTTGGCAGAAACTTATAAGGATAGGAATTAGGCTGTGAAACCTTGTTTTGAGCAAGTCCAGCTATGAAGCTAGCTGCCTTCCCTCCCTTTGCCCCACTTAAGAAAGAATCAGGCATCAACCTGGGAACTTTAAAAATAAGCTTTATTTACTTTATAATCATGCATCGGTTCACAACAATAGAGGCATTAAAACTGTACAGGAAAAATACTGTTATACATTTGCAGGAGACCCTAAACCCTAGAAATTGATCAATGGTAGGATTCTGATTAATTGGGATATACCAGTAAATGGAATTACAGGCTTGCAGAACTGTGCCAGACAAGGAATCCCTGGGCTGACTTTTGCAAACCATGCCGGCCGGTCTAGCAAAGAGCAAGTCTGTTAACACACCTGAGCTTGCTGGGCACACGACCCAAGGGGAAGTGGGGATGAGCCCCAAAGGTATGGTGGGTACACAGCCTATGGTTTTAAGGTCTCTAGCGGCTTGAGCTCGCACGAGGCAGTAACGTAGTGAGATTTCTTTGGTATTATTTGTTTACTCCATCACTGCGTGTGACCCTTGACATAGAGGTTCCTTAGGCGCCTTAATTTGACACAAGGAGGCAACAGAGAAAGGTTGAGGGTCCAGGGTGGTCCCTGAGTCCTGCTGAAAGACAGAAGCCAGAATCCGTCCCTTTAGACTTCTGGGTTCCCTGGCATTTCCCATATGTAACCTCTGTGACAACCTCTGTTTCTATTTTCCTTTCTGTCTCCCAGGTCCTCAGACATGCAGGCTACAGTGGCTGCTCTGGCGCCGTAAAAATGAGGAGGCTACACTGGAAGTCGTGGCATGTTAATTCCATGGGGAATCCATTCCCCACATGTGTGCCCCTTGATAAAAAGGTTCCTGCCCCGAGGGGCTTACAATCTTTAATATGACACAGGGAGGGAACAGAGAAAGGTTGAGGTCTAGGGTGGATCCTCAGTCCTCCTGCGAGACATCAGCCAGGGTCTCTGAGTTTAGACTTTGGGATTCCTGGACATTTCCCACCTGTAACCTCTTCCTCTGTTTGTATTTTCCTTTCTGTCTCCTAGGGCATAAGAGGGTATTTCGCCGGCCACAGGAGGCAGCCCTAACAGTTGTGTCAGGTTAATTCCATGGGGAATCCACTCCCCACATGTGCCAGGAGGTAGTGGCACCAACCTGAGCAAACAGTGCTGGGGGGGGAAGCAGGCCTGTCTCTCCCCAGCCCCTCAGCCCCATCCTTCCAAGCCAGGGGTCGGGCCGTCATGTGCCCAGGCAGGAGCAATCGTTGGCAGCCAGTGGTGACGTGGGCATGGGCAGCCTGGCAGGGGTGCTTGTTCTGCCCCCCCCTTACCTGGGTCAGCTGGCCAGGCAGCCTCCCCAGTGCTCTGGCTGTCCCTTCCGTAGTTTGGGGACTGCCCCCCTGGGGGCCCTATGTCTCCACCGCAGGAGGGCCCTGCCTCCACTGCCTTCCCTGCCCATGGGCTGCTGCTGGGCTGCTCTGTGCCATGCAGGAGAAGGAGGGATGTGGCTGGGGGGAGGCAGCAGAGGGAGGGAGATGGCAAGGCAGACGGGTGGGGGGGGGGAGAGAAAATATTGAGGGGGCTGTGGCCCAGAAGAACATTATTGGGGACGGCCCATGGGACCCCTGTCCCCTGCCTTGCAGGCTTTGCCCAAGAAAACCATGTCCTTCTTCCTCCGCAGGGCCATGGTTTAGGAAAACCTCCAGCAGCAGCCCAGCGGTGCAGCGGAAACAACTAACAAGCGGAGGTGTGCTGTGACCTTCCGTGGCAGGGAAAGTGTTTCCCAGTGATCTTGCCAGCTGGAGGAGGAAGGCCTGATTTGGATATCCCTATGGTTTTATGGAGAGGGTTTCTCTGTGGTTCACCTGGGCACGAAAAAGAAAGGGACGTGATTCTCTCCCGTGCCGACACCACATCTCGGGCATCTTTGGTGCAGAAGAAGCCGCCAAAGTTTCCTCCCATTAAAACAGCTTCTCGGGTTATTCCAGAGAGGGGGGAGACTTTGGCTGCTGCTTCTGAGCTAGGCTGGCCGGGACGGAGCCGAGACACCTGTACGGAGGCCAAGTGGGAGAAGATCATCAGCTCAGCGAGGGAAAGGATCAGGCTGGGAGCCGCCGCATCCTGGGAGGGAATGGAGCCGAGAAGAAGGCCTTTTGCCTCCGAGGTAATGGGACAGGGGGAAGGAGGGGGCCTTAGGAAACACACAAGGAGGGCTTGCAGGATCAGGCCAAGGGCCCGTCTGGTCCAGCCTCCTCTTTTCCCAGTGGGAAAGCCACAAACGGGATTCGAGCCCAAGAGCTCTCTGCCCACCTGGGTTTTCCTGCAACGGCTTTTCTGAAGCCCTGTCCCTGGCGTTTGGTCTGTGACAAAGATTCCTTCTTTCTTGCAGGATCATCTCGCTTGTGCACCGCTGTGGCTGCTGCCAAGACCCCCGCCCCGATAATATAGGTAAGAGGAAGGGGGAAGTCGCATGGAGCGGGGAGAACACCCTCTAAGTTGAGAGTCGGTGTTCATGCTCTGGGTGCATTTCTGGAAAAAGGCTGACACTGAGAAGGCGGGTTCACAGGCAGGGAGGCTCCTCCAGCGTCGTGGTAAAGATGATCCGCCTACATTAGAAATTGTGGTATGTTAATTCCATGGGGAATCCATTCCCCACATGGCGCCAACCTGAGCAAAATAGGCCTGGGGGGGGGAGCAGGCCCGTCTCACCCCAGCCCTTGCCCCACCCCAACTGCTATACCGCTTTATATTTTTAATACAAATCTCAAAGCGGTTTACAGCACAATAAAACCATAGCTCTGGCCTCAGGAGGAGCCTCTTCAGTGGGGCTGGCTGGTGAGTCTGGGCCTTGCCCCCCAGGCCAGGTGGAGAGGGCCTTGCAGGGAGCACCCTTCACCCTCCCAGGTGCCCTATGTCCCCTGCCTCCGCTGGCCGGCCATCCCCTGTGCTCTGTGCCAGGCGGGAGAGGGAGGGATGTGGCTGGGGGGAGGCAGCAGGCGGAGGACAGGAGGGAGCTGGGAAGGCGGGGGGGGGGGAAATATTGAGGGCGATCTGCCCCAGGATGAAATCTTTGGGGAGGGCCCACGACACCCCTGTGCCCTCGAGTGGATACCTATGAGAGTAAAATGTCCTTTTTCCTTCTCAGGGCCGTGGTTTGGGAGTGCCACCAAAGGCTCTGGCCAAGCAGCAGCCCAGCGGTGCGACCTCCAAAAGCAACATCTGCAGGTATGCTGTGTCCTTCTGAGGCAGGGGACATAGGGCACCTGGGAGGGTGAAGGGTGGGGCAGTGTTAGGATGGCACGGACGGTGCGCTCACACTGGGCACCACACGGCAGAGGGGGCCCAAACAATGCGTAAGAACAAGAGGGTTCTTGTTGTACAGGCAGGGCCGTAGTTAGGGGGTGGGCCCCCATGAGGGGTGAGCACACAAAATTGGCTAAAAATATGTCCATAAATATGTCTATAAATAGAAATAATGATTATTGCCTCATGAGAAAAGGTTTTAAATAGAGGGTGAATTGAATGGGTGGAGGGTTGGAGGAGAGGCAGAAAGAACTAATTTATCCATGGCTAGGGGGCACAATGTGGACAGTTCTGCCACAGGCGCAATTTCACCCGGCTACGGCTTTGCGTACAGGGCGCCGTTGACATTTGAGTGCCCAAAGTTGGCCCTTGGTTGGGCACAGTTCCAGATTAAAACCTGTGGAGGCCCCTATTTTGATCTGTTGTTGCCTGGCCCATAGGCCAGTGCCTGCTCTGACCATTGGGTCATCTGGCTCTGGTTGGGAATGCTTCTGTGGGCATCAATCCCAGAATTCTCCACCCCGCTCCCCAGTCATTCCTTGCTTCAAGAAGAAGCAGACGTGGTGTGTGGAACTGGACCTTCTTAGCACATCCTTTTCTCAAATTTCTGCAAATGTCCTTCCTGAGATTCTAGCCAAGCTCAACTGGTGGTCTCAGTTCCCATAATGAACCTTAGAATAAAAGAGAGACATGTTATTATCTCTCTATTGATCTGGAACTCCTCCAGCCAAGCAGACTAACGGAGCTTGTTTCTTCCTTAGGCGAGAGGCCGGCCAGGGCAAAGGGGGAAAGGCTCCCACTTCAGGTAAGTGGAAATGCCAATTGAGTGCCCCATGTTATAGGGGTGCTTCCTCCCCGTGCCCCCCACCCTCATGCGCCAGACTGGGAGCCAGGCACCTGCTCACGTTTCTGTTTCCTTTGCAGCGTGGGAGCCTTTCCCCAACATGTACTTTGTCCTGGCCCAATCCCTGGAGAGACGTGGCGAACACCAGGTACTAGGGCAGAGGGGAGGAAGGGGTCCTTGGGAATTGCCTCCCCCTCTTGCAAAGCCCCCTCCTCCAAGGATTCTCACCAGGTGTCCTGCTTCCTCCCCAGATCCACGCCTCCAGGGATGAGGCTCCAGCGCCCGCTCCTGGAATGAAGAAGCGGACATCCTGGCGGTTCCTGGCTGACGCCCCTCGCGACGCTTCTCCCCTGCCGCTGCTCCGTACGGGCATGGCTCCTTCCCGGCCCTGCTTGGCCCAGAAGCAGCCGCCAAAGTTTCCTCCCATTAAAACAGCTTCTCGGGTGATTCCAGAGAGGGGGGAGACTTTGGCGGCGGCTTCTGTGCTCGGCCCGTCGGGAGGGAGACGAGACACCCGTACGGAGGCCAAGTGGGAGAAAATAATAAGATCCGGTAGGGAGAAATGCCCCCTGCCCAGGTGCCCCACCCTCCTGCCCCAGACTGGGGCTAGCGGGGCTGGGAGCCAGGCGCCGGCTGATGTCTCTGTTTTCTTTGCAGAGAAGGAGCCTTTCCCCAACGTTTACTGGTATATCATTCTGGCCAAAGCGATGTGGCGACCATCAGGTACTGGGACAGAAGGAAGGAAGGGGTCCTTGTGAAACTTCTTATGGGGGTCATATAGGAACACTCTCCCCGCCTGTGGCTTCCAGGAAGTGCTTTTCAGAAGCATTACTCCCTCCCACTGGCTTGCCTTGCATAACCCTCTGCACCATGCAATTGCCTCACCCTCTTTGAAAGCCCCCTCCTCCAAGATGCTCTTGTGGGGCATCTGATTCTCCTTGGCTTCCTTATTCCCGCAAGGAGGCGGCTCTCGTGAGATCGGCAGTGTGATCTTGTTCACTCGCCTTACAAAGTTCCCCCTGGTTTGCAATGGAGAATTCGAGCCCAAGAGTCCTCTGCCCACCTGGGACTTCCTGCAACGGCTATTCTGAAGCATTTCCATCAGGACTAGTAGCCTTTGACCACCCTCTCCTCCATTAACTTGCCTCATCCTCTTTTAAAGCCATGTAGTCAGAGATGCTCTTTTGGTGCCTCTCATGGCCTGTGGCAGCCCATTCACATGTGCAGCGATTCTTCCCTCAAAGCAGCCTTTAGCGTCCAGGTCTCTCCCGCTTCAAAGATCCCTTCTTTCTTGCAGGATCTCTTGTCTGCACTGCTGTGGCTGCTGCCAAAACCACCACACAAATAGAAAAGGTAAGAGGAAGGAAAGATTTCCATGGGGCGGGGAGAACACCCTACAAGTTGAGTGTCAACAGAGAACGGGAGAAGAACCTTCCTGCATGAGAGCAGAAAGGAGATGCTCTCGTCCGGAAGTGGGCAGGCCAAGCTTTCTTGGGGAGCAATTTCAGGGCATCCATTGGGCATTCATTCCCCATGTCTGCCAGGGGGATACCAAGTCCTTCTTCCTCCACAGAGCCACGCTTCCAGAGAATGGTCTCTGTCGCCAGCACACAAGATGATGGACACCGAGCGAAACTCCGTCTTCCGTGGCGTTCCAGTCTTGACTTTCTCGATTGTAAAGTCCTTCCAAGTCGCTGGAGGAATCCATGCTGTTCAGTGCCCTGCATGTCTTCTGGGATGCCACGCATGGTGTCTGAACGTGACAAGAGGAGAAGGGCATCACTGGCAGAGGTTAAAGCTCAAGAAAGAAACTGGAGGAACTGGTTGCTTTCGATATGCCAACGATTAAATAGTATATCATCATAAAGATTGTTGAAAAGTAAAAGTATCAAGCAATTTTCTTTCCTTCTCTGCCTTCTGCTGGGAGCTCTGCTTAAGAAGGCTGAAGCCAGCTAGTTCTCAGCAGCACTTTCTCCGTGGAGTGAAGGCCACCTTCTGGCTGCTGTTCAGCAGGTGAAGCTGATTCCTGCCCCATGGCACTATCCCCCTCCCCAAGGGGAGCACAATGGTGGAAGTGTTGAATCAACCGGACATTGGGGGAGCCTGGACATGCAAGGCCTCTTCCCTGAGGATTTCCCATGTAGTCCATGTCCATAAAACAGGCCGTAGTCCCCCAATATCGATGATGTTCTTCTTTGGCAAACATACGTAGCCAAGTAAGATTGTCTCCCATGAACCCAATCTTAACAGTGAGTCCAGAATGGACTGTGGAGGCCAATTCTATGTCCACACCTCCTTCCACAGTTTCCTGGCGGGAGTCATTCATGGTGAGGATTTGCCGGACTTGCCTTCTTCCTCTTAGCTCGTTTCTCCCTTTTCTCCTGATTTTGAGCGTCTTCAAAGTCCATGACACCTTTGGTGAAGGCTGTTCTCCAACTGGAGCCCTCGCAGGCCAGCCTTTCCCAGTTGTTTATACTACCTTTCTTTTAGATTTGCCTTGAGAGAGTCTTTAAACCTCTTTCGTTGACAACCAGCACTACATTTTTGAGTTGATGAAAAGATTGTTGAAAAGTAACAAGCAGTTTTCTTTCCTTCTCTGCCTTCTGCTGGGAGCTCTGCTTAAGAAGGCTGAAGCCAGCTAGTTCTCAGCAGCACTTTCTCTGTGGAGTGAAGTCCCCCTTCAGGCTGCTGTTCAGCAGGTGAAGCTGATTCCTGCCCCATGGCCCTATCCCCCTCCCCAAGGTGCATCTCCATCTGCCGGATGGGTGTCGCCTTTCGGGGAGCACAATGGTGGAAGTGTTGAATCAACCGGACATTGGGGGAGCCTGGACATGCAAGGAATCTTCCCCTGAGGAAGTCCATGTCCATAAAACAGGCCGTAGTCCCCCAATATCGATGATGTTCTTCTTTGGCAAACATACGTAGCCAAGTAAGATTGTCTCCCATGAACCCGATCTGAACAGTGAGTCCAGAATGGACTGTGGAGGCCAATGCTATGTCCACACCTCCTTCCACAGTTTCCTGGCGGTTTCCTGGCGGGAGTCATTCACGGTGAGGATTTGCCGGACGTGCCTTCTTCCTCTTAGCTCGTTTCTCCCTTTTCTCCTGATTTTGAGGGTCTTCAAAGTCCATGACACCTTTGGGAAAGGCTGTTCTCCAACTGGAGCCCTCGCAGGCCAGCCTTTCCCAGTTGTTTATACTACATTTCTTTTAGATTTGCCAGGAGAGAGTCTTTAAACCTCTTTCGTTGACCACCAGCATCACATTTCTAAGTTGCTTGGGAAGACGGTCATCATGTGTAGCCCAGGTCTGCAAAGCAGCTCTCCAGGTAACTGGAGGAGGTGGTGTGGGGCATCTGGGCCTTAGCAGTACAAGCCAAGCCCTGGCTCCGTGGCCCTCCTAAAGCGAGGGAATTCTGTTCCTGGGCAGCTGCCAAAGCCCCTCTTCTCTCGTCATGGAACGGCCACATTCCCCGGGCGATGGGACTGGACTCTTGATCCTAAGCTGCATAGCTGAGCTGCCCAGCTTCAGGTCCCCCACCAAGTGCCCCCCTCCAGAACCCACCGCTCTCAACCGACTCTCAACTGCCTCCCCCCCCAACATCCACTCTCCCTTTCAAATCCTCCTCCAATCATCTCTCTCCACCAGAATTCCACTCTCCCTCTTCCCCCCTCCCTCCCTCCCTGATTGACATTCCCTTGGGAATTCTTATATCATCACCACAATTCTCCTATACCCACTAAACCCTGGGAATTGACAAATGGTAGGATTTGGGATTATTGGGGTTTTGAAGGGAGAAATACGTGTTGCAAGGGCCATTCAGAAACAATTCAAGGCCCCTGAGAGACTAACTGGAAATGCAAGAGAAGTCCTTCTCCCTAGCCCAGTAGTGTGAACAGGTGGCAGGAAAAAAAGAGGCGAGAAGAAGAAGAAGAAGAAAAGAAGAAGAAGAAGAGAAGAAGAAGAGTTTGGATTTGATATCCCGCATAATAATAATAATAATAATAATAATAATAATAATAATAATAATAATAATATTAATAATAATAATAATAATAATAATAATAATAATAATAATTTATTATTTATACCTCGCCCACCTGGCTGGGTCTCCCCAGCCACTCTGTGCGGCTTCCAACAGAACATTAAAATACAATAATCTATTAAACATTAAAAGCCTCCCTAAACAGGTCTGCCTTCAGATGTCTTCTAATGGTCTGATAGTTGTTGTTCTCTTTGACATCTGAAGGGAGGGCGTTCCACAGGGCGGGCGCCACTACCGAGAAGGCCCTCTGCCTGGTTCCCTGTACCTTTGCTTCTCGCAGTGAGGGAATCGCCAGAAGGCCCTCGGTGCTGGATCTCAGTGTCCAGGCAGAATGATGGGGATGGAGACCCTCCTTCAGGTATACTGGACCAAAGCCAGTATATCACTACGCTAAGGAGTCTCAAAGCGGCTCACATTCTCCTTTCCCTTCTCCCCCCCAACAAACACTCTGTGAGGTGAGCGGGGCTGAGAGACTTCAGAGAAGTGTGACTAGCCCAGGGTCACCCAGCAGCTGCATGTGGAGGAGCAGAGACGCGAACCCGGTTCACCAGATTACAAGTCTACCGCTCTTAACCACTACACCACACTGGCTCTCGTAAGTATATTATATAGACAGCTTGGAACTATAGCTGAGCACAGGAAGAAGAAGAAAGAGAGTCTGGAATCCAACTTGGGAAGGCTGGCTGCCCTGCTGTGTGGGGCAAGTCCCTCTTTTTTTATGAGCAAATTATTGTGTTTTTTATTAAAGATTTTCTTGATTTACAAAATGTCTCTCTCTTGTGTTTTTTCCAAGTAACAATTTTCCAAATCAATTTCATTTGTTGAGAAATTAGGAAGAAAAAGGGGGAAAGTGGTGGGCAGTGGGAGGGGGGAAGATGGGTGGGGTGGGGTGGGGAACAAAGACCACCACAGCCGAACCACAAATGAACAACCACACCCTAGGACAAGTCCCTCTTGAAAGGACCCTGCTGTACTCTTTTCGTAAAAGCTCCAACAGCCTCAGTTCTCCAGAGGTGAGAGCCTGGGACCCCTTGGGCTCTTGCCACCACTCGGCAGAGAGAGGGGAGGAACCCAACTTTGGGGGCAATATTTTATCCCCCCTGCTCTGTGAAGTCATCCTGTTAGAAGCACATAAGCTTCCCTCTCTCCTGCTTCCCAGGAAATTGGGGGAAGTGAGCTGCAGGTTCTCCTCCCTGTTCTAAAAAGCTGGTGTCTTTCCCCCCAAACGATTCTGGGAATTGTAGTTTGTCAGGGGTTCTGGGAATTGTAGGTCTGTGAGAGGGAAGCTGCAATGCCCAGGATCATTTGGGGGACGTCATGTGCTTTAAATGCTCATTAGATGCACTTTGAATCATAGGATCATAGAACGGTAGAGTTGGAGGGACCCTCAGGGATCATCTAGTCCAACCCCCTGCAATGCAGGAATCTCAGCCAAAGTATCCATGGCAGATGGCCATCTCACCTGTGCTGAAAAACCTCCAAGGAAGAAAGGTCTACCACCTTCCAAGGGAGTCCTTCCCACTGTCAAGCAGCTCTTGCTGTCAGAAAGCTTTTCCTGAAGTTGAGTCGGAATCTCCTTTCTTGTAGCTTGAAGCCACGGCTTCAGGTCCTGAGGGCTTCTGGAGCAGGAGAAAACAAGCTCCTCCCTCCTCCCTGTGACGGCCCTTGAGATATTGAGAGGGCTGCATGGTGTGGCTCTCATATCCATGTCCTGAGGGACAGAGAGCAAAACGTTTCTCTCTCCCCTTTCTCCACCCATGCAGAATTGCAAGGGGTCGGCGCATCTGGCTGGTAAGAAGATGGTCGGAGTTTGGAGCCCAGCCAGGGCTGGCTGTGGGCAGGATCCTGGCATTGTCTGGGGGTTGGACTAGATGACCCTTGGGATCCCTGCCAACTCTACCATGCTATGATTCCATCAAGCAGCTAAAGGAACGGGATGCAGAACAAGGGGAGGCACAACCACACCCCCCAACAGCACCCTCTGGCCTGACCCACGGTGGCCTCATCCCAGCACACTTGGAACCCCCCTGCTTTTATTGTTCTTATTCAGCTGCCTGGCAACCCAGCAGCCTGGCCCCTGTTTGCCAGCTGATGTCACAAAGTGCCGCTTTGCAAGCAAACTAGCAATAAGTGTTCCGTAATAGTAGTGTAAGATTAAGCACACTTAGATGGAATTAAGCCCTATAGAAATAAATAGGACTCCTAAGTAACTATATTATATCAACAGCTTGGAACTATAACTGACCACAGGAAGAGTAAATATAATCAATTTACCCCAACAGTTTCTACCAGATTATTGCATAAATATGAAGATAAACCCTCATTCTCTAATTGATATGAAAGCCAATCTGGGTTCCAAAGTTCTCATGAGAATAGGATTTATCAGGGCAACATGATGTACAGACAGTTACATCTTGGTTCTGGTCTGTCACAGAATCTACCTCTATGTTGTGCGGCAGAACCCTCCAGTTTCTAGGAGAATACAGTAAAAAAAAAGGGGGGGAGGTGGTTTATTAAGCTATTAGAGGGTAGTTATTATATGTACACACACGCTATTACTTCCAATATCTCAGGGTTAAAATCTTTTCATACGGCAGTAAGCCCCAAGACCTTCTTCCGCGTATATTTAAAATTGGGAAGCTCTGATTTATAGAATGGGGATCATAAAGATAACATGTGACCTTAAAGATGTAATATGGGAGAGTATATAGTGGAGGCCTCCGGCTTCTTCCCAAAACACCCCCAAATGTGGCAAAGGGGTGCAATGCTCCTCACTACCAGAGAGGCCAAGATTCAATACTGACCACCAGTCAAGGCTCAGGGTCATGGGGTTCGAGCCTCACTTTGGTTGAAAGATTCCTACATTGTGCACCCTCCCAGCATTACAAATCCATGATGCTAAAGGAAGAGTTAAGAGCCTAAGCCCTAAGATGAACTCCATAGCGGCAGCAGCACCCCTTCCGCTATGCTTTCGTTGGGACTCCTAAGCGGTGGACATACCATATCGAAGGCTCATTGGCATGGATAGCCAAGGCCATCGCTACCAACAACGCTCTTTGGAAAACAGGACAGTGGGTGGGAAAGGCCTCCTTAGAGGTAAACGGGGTGCAGATAGTACAGAGAGTCAGAATTGGCACTTGGTTGCACATCTGATTAAACCTGTAGTGTCTGATTCAGGCAAGTGAAATGAAAGCAGAAGGCTGCTTCTGTGGGAAAGGGATGGGCAGAGAGACAAAGAGGCCTCCCCACTTCTTCTTCTGTAATGGGATCAATTAACCAAAAGGGAGCAAAACACACAGAGTGAATTTTTCACAGCCCCACAGTTGTTGTTGTTGATTGAGTTTATTTATTGAATTATTTCAGCATGCAAAATAGGGCACGGATGTCAGGGGTAAATGGGTCCAGGTAGGCATGATGGAAGCAACAGCATTTGTTCTTTAAGTGCCTCTGCCACATTTACATGTGAGGAAGCCAGAAACTAGCAAACAAGCAACAGAATAAGAAAGCTAGCCACTATGGTCTGCATTGCTGACACACATCTGAAGAAGCAGGTAAGTTTTGGCACTTTTAAGGCGGTGGTTTTTATTCGCACAATGTTCCCAGTTGCGCCTCAGCTTTTCCGTATCTTACAGGGAAACTGCCAAGAAGAGACCCACATCCCATGTCATTCTGGCCTCCAACTGAGTGGCGGAAGCTCCTGCAGCCAATCAGAAGCCGCCCCTTGGCCCCCCCTTGTAGAACCCACCACCCTCAACAAACGCTCAACTGCCTCCCCCCAACATTCCAACTGATATACTGTTGCACTCCTGTACAGTATGAGTGACTTTCGCAAAGGTGAGAACCTGGAACCCCATAGGATTATAGAATTGTAGATTTGGGAGGGACCCTGAGCGTCATCTAGTCCAACCCCCTGCAATGCAGGAATCTCAGCTAGAGCATCCATGGCAGATGGCCAGCCCACCTCTGCTGAAAAACCTCCAACGAAGTAGAGTCTCCCGTCTTCCAAGGGATTCCTTTGAGATATTGACAGAGCTGCATGTTTTTATCTTCCTTCCTGTCTCCCAGGTTCTCAGGCAGGGAGGCTCCTCCGGCGCCCAAAGAATGAAGCCGCTCCCTTGGAAATTGTGGTATGTTAATTCCATGGGGAATCCTTTCCCACATGGCGCCAACCTGAGCAAAATAGGCCTGGGGGGGGGAGCAGGCCCGTCTCACCCCAGCCCTTGCCCCACCCCAAGTGGATGCCTATGGCAGGAGAGTAAAATGTCCTTTTTCCTTCTCAGGGCCGTGGTTTGGGAGTGCCGGTAAAGGCTCCGGCCAAGCAGCAGCCCAGCGGTGCGACTTCCAAAGCCAACATCAGCAGGTAGGCTGTGACCTGTGTGTCAGGGGTGGGGCAGTGTTAGGATGGCACGGCCGGTGCGCTCGCACTGGGCCCCACCACACGGCAGAGACAATGGGGAAGAACAAGAGGGTTCTTGTTGTACAGGCAGGGCCGTAGTTAGGGGGTGGGCCCCCACGAGGGGTGAGCACACAAAATTGGCTAAGAATATGGTCCATAAATAAAAATATTGATTATCGCCTCATAAGAAAAGGTTTTAAATAGAGGGTGAATTGAATGGGTGGAGGGTTGGAGGAGAGGCAGAAAGAACTAATTTATCCATGGCTAGGGGGCGCAATCTGACATTTGAGTGCCCAAAGTTGGCCCTTGGTTGGGCCACAGTTCCAGATTAAAACCCCTAGATCAAAATATCGCTGGGCCCCCCGCAAATCATAAAAGAGAGACATCTCTATATTTATCTCTCTATTGATCTGGAACTCCTCCAGCCAAGCAGACTAACGGAGCTTGTTTCTTCCTTAGGCGAGAGGCCGGCCAGGACAAAGGGGGGAAAGGCTCCCACTGCAGGTAAGTGGAAATGCCAATTGCGTGCCCCATGTTATAGGGGTGCTTCCTCCCCGTGCCCCCCCTCATGCGCCAGACTGGGAGCCAGCCGCCTGCTCACGTTTCTGTTTCCTTTGCAGCGTGGGAGCCTTTCCCCAACATGTACTTTGTCCTGGCCCAATCCCTGGAGAGACGTGGCGAACACCAGGTACTAGGGCAGAGGGGAGGAAGGGGTCCTTGGGAATTGCCTCCCCTCTTGCAAAGCCCCCTCCTCCAAGGATTCTCACCAGGTGTCCTGCTTCCTCCCCAGATCCACGCCTCCAGGGATGAGGCTCCAGCGCCCGCTCCTGGAATGAAGAAGCGGACACCCTGGCGGTTCCTGGCTGACGCCCCTCGCGACGCTTCTCCCCTGCCGCTGCTCCGTACGGGCATGGCTCCTTCCCGGCCCTGCTTGGCACAGAAGCAGCCGCCAAAGTTTCCCCCCATTAAACAGCTTCTCGGGTTCTTCCAGAGAGGGGGGAGACTTTGGCGGCGGCTTCTGTGCTCGGCCCGTCGGGAGGGAGACGAGACGCCCGTACGGAGGCCATGTGGAGAAAATAATAAGATCACGTAAGGAGAAATGCCCCCTTCCCAGGTGCCCCACCCTCCTGCCCCAGACTGGCGCTAGCGGGGCTGGGAGCCAGCGCCGGCTGAGGTCTCTGTTTCCTTTGCAGAGAGGGAGAAGCTCAGCCAGAGAGCCGCCGCATTCCAGGAGGGACTGGAGCCCAGGCGAAGGCCTCTCGCCCCTGAGGTAATGGGACAGGGGAAGGAAACACACCAGGAGGGCCTGCAGGATCAGGCCAAGGGCCAGTCTGGTCCAGTCTCCTCTCCCCTGCTTCAAATATCCCTTCTTTCTTGCAGGATCTCCTGTGCGCACCGCTGTGGCTGCTGCCCAAGCCTCCACCAAAGAGTCCAGGTAAGAAGAAGGGGGAATTTGCATGGGGGGGGGGCAGAACACTCCTACAAGTTCAGCTTATGGGGTTTGGGACCTTGGGCCTTCCTATAGGGGTTGCTTGGCTACAACTGCCATTGTCCTTGACCACTGTCCTTTCTCCCCTTCTTTTTTTACAGCTTGAGGTTTGGATCTCAGCTAAAGGACTGTATTCCAGTTTCTGATTTTTCAGCTGCTGAAGCATTTGAACGCTGTGATGTGATAAATAGAAGCTTTACAAATATGAAGAGCGAACTTTTCCCTGTTCATCCTTCGGACATACCACCAGCTATACGAGAAATTTAAAGAGGATAAGAAAAGAGGGTTTGAGGCAGAAAACTCAAGATTTGAGATAGAAGTAGTCAACTCTAACCTTAAGACCCTATCGAAAACTTACCGTCTGTTGCTAGATTGGGCACTCATCGAAGAAGAGGCTAAGCCAGTCATGATTCGATGGGCCCAAGACATAGGCCACAATATCTACTATCAAAATGGGGAGAAACTGTGGAAAGAGGGTTGGACCTTCACGGCTTGTACCAACATTAGGGAAAACCTGATAAAAATGTTTTACAGGTGGCACTACACCCCTCACAGATTAAATAAGATGCATAAGAAAACCTCCAACCGTTGTTGGAGATGTGAGGAGGTGGGAGATTACTATCACATCTGGTGGCGCTGTAAAAAAAATAGAAAGCTTTTGGAAAGATAGTACATGCAGAACTAGAACTTCTTCTTAAAATTAATTTCATAATGACACCAGAAGCTTATCTGTTGGGCATGATTCCGATTGGAATCCCAAAAAGAACAGAAATTTCTTCCAATACTCCGCAGCCGTCGCAAGAATCCCTGATCGCCTCTCAGTGGAAACAGGAAAAACCACCAGATAAAAAAGAATGGCTACACAAGATAATCGAGTTTACTGAACAGGCAGTGTTAACAGAAAAGCTAAGAGATAAGCACAAGAGACAAAGTAGTAAAAGAATGGGACGAATTCTTAAAATACGTGTTAACAAGGTGTGACATGAACAGAGTGTATGCAATGTAACAGCACATTGCAATGCAACAACAGTTAGAAAAATAGAAAGCTAAGAAAGAGACAAGTTATAATGAATAGAAACAAGTGTATGTAGAAAAAGGAAAGCATAAGAAATCATAATTACGTAAAAGTATAACAACAACGTAAAAGTATAACAACAACAATAAAAAAAGAAACAAACAAAACAAATAAAAGAATAGTAAAAAATTGTGAGGGGGTAGAAGAGGGAAGTTAAGAAATAAAGTAAACCATGTGAATAATAACATGATGAAGTACTGTTGGATGTAGAATTTGTTTCAGTACAATCAAATATTTTTAGTGTATTGTATATGATGTATACATATAGATGTATTGTATATGATGGGGGGTTTTGTATGTACGGGGGGAAATTCAATAAAGATTTATTTAAAAAATAAATAAATCCGGAAATATCTCCATTCAGGGCAATTACTGTTTCATGTCTGCCACTGTGGAACTGTAGACATTAAAAGGTCTATAGAAAAGGGACATTTTAGATTGAATGTTCTTGTTCCTTGCCATACATAACCCAGGTATTTGCTGTTTAATCTTTCTTTCCTTATGCTTGATGACTTGACATGCCATCTTTTAAAAACAGTGAGTAAAATTTTCTATAAATGCAACAAAACAAAACAACCCAGCTCCCCACCGGGGCAACGCAAGCTCTGAAGAGTTCAGGCTGTCGTAATTTGGGAAATGAGCCGTGGCTGTAAAGGGAAGAGACCAGCTCATCAGCACACAGCCTCTAAGACTGTCCCAGAGTGAGAAAACGTCCCAAATTAAATCCAAATAAGGAGAGAGGATTCAAAGAATTAGTGGAACAACTTGTGAAAAGTGTCTGGGAGTGATATAAGGGAGTCCACTCAAGACCTGGTCAGAACCGCAAGGGAAAAATCGGACTGGAAAGAACCAGGTACAACTAAACCTCTAGTCTCAGAGTATATGGGCATAAAAGGGATCAAAGAATTGTCGAGCTGGAACGGACCACAAGGATCATCTAGTCTGACCCCCTGCAATGCACGAGCCCCACGTTGGGGAAAAGATTCCTGCAATGCAGGGGGTTGGACTAGATGACCCCCAGTGTCCCTTCCAACTCTTCAATCTTTTGATTCTAATACAAATGCTGTGAATGGCATGTATCTGAAGGACTGTGATGACCAGCTAAGTTGCATCCTGCAGGGATAAATGCCTCAACCCTGAAGAACGAAACAAAATAATAATAATAATAATAATTGCTTCCAGTAGCACCTTAGAGACCAACCAAGTTTGTTCTTGGTGTGAGCTTTCGTGTGCATGCCCACTTCTTCAGATAGACTGAAACAGAAAGTCACCAGACCCTTATATATAGTGAGAGGGTGGGAGGGGTATTACTCAGAAGGGTGGTGGGAATGGGTGATTGGCCGATAGGTGAGGTAAACCTGTTGACGACTGTTAACGACTGCAATTGGTCTCACCTGAAGAGAGACTGTTTCCCATCACTCATTTAGAACTCTTAAGGGTTTGACAACCAGGAGCAGGAAGAAAGGAAAGAATAATCTGTTCCAGGATCTGTTTACTTATTACTCCTCTGCATGGGCACGAGGGCACACTAGCAATCAGCAACAGGAGTCACATATATTTTCCAAATACATTCTAGGTGGTTAGTTCTGCCCCACTGAAGCCAGCTTGTACTTTTTCCTATTATTGTGGCTCACAATTGCTACCTTCACATACTAAAAGCATTTCTTTTGGGTTTTTTTTATAATCTATTTATTGAATTTTCCAATACAAATCACAGTAAATCACATTGAAATTATTCCCAATTACATTTCAAATTACAATCCAAATTAATTATTGTTGTTGTTGTTCAGTCGTTCAGTCGTGCCCGACTCTTCGTGACCCCATGGACCAGAGCACGCCAGGCACGCCTATCCTTCACTGTCTCTCGCAGTTTGGCCAAACTCATGTTAGTAGCTTCGAGAACACTGGCCAACCATCTCATCCTCTGCCGTCCCCTTCTCCTTGTCGCCCTCCAACCTTCCCAACATCAGGGTCTTTTCTAGGGAGGTCTTCTCTTCTCATGAGGTGGCCAAAGTACTGGAGCCTCAACTTCAGGATCTTTCCTTCTAGTGAGCATTCAGGGCTGATTTCTTTAAGAATGGATAGGTTTGATCTTCTTGCAGTCCATGGCACCTCTCAAGAGTCTCCTCCAGCACCATAATTCAAAAGCATCAATTCTTCAGCGATCAGCCTTCTTTATGGTCCAGCTCTTCCTTCCGTACATTACTACTGGAAAACCATAGCTTTAACTATACGGACCTTTGTCGACAATGTGATGTCTTTGCTTTTTAAGATGCTGTCTAGGTTTTGTCATTGCTTTTCTCCCAAGAAGCAGGAATCTTTTAATTTCGTGACTGCTGTCACCATCTGAAGTGATCATGGAACTCAAGAAAGTGAAATCTCTCACTGCCTCCATTTCTTCCCCTTCTATTTGCCAGGAGGTGATGGGACCAGTGGCCATGATCTTAGTTTTTTTGATGTTGAGCTTCAGACCATATTTTGCGATTCTCCTCTTTCACCCTCATTAAAAGGTTCTTTAATTCCTCCTCACTTTCTGCCATCAAAGTTGTGTCATCTACATATCTGAGGTTGTTGATATTTCTTCCGGCAATCTTAATTCTGGCTTGGGATTCATCCAGTCCAGCCTTTCACATGATGAATTCTGCATATAAGTTAAATAAGCAGGGAGACAATATAGCAGCCTTCTCGTACTCCTTTCCCAATTTGGAACCAATCAGTTATTCCATATCCATTTCTAACTGTAGCTTCTTGTCCCACATAGAGATTTCTCAGGAGACAGATGAGGTGATAATCCCAATTTAAAGAAACATTCCAATTATGCCTAATTACTATAATAATATTTTTTTATATATGGACTTCCCATGCCTCGGACGCCGGAGCTTCCTCTGATCACCTCCATCGATTGCTTTTCAAATTCTTTCCAATATTTCCATAGCCGCTGATATATGCCAGCAAGCAGGCTAAATTATAATAAACAATGTCTCTGTGTGGATGAGGTCGATCTTCTTAATTCCAAATGCCACATTCCGACCATCGCCAATCTTCTCATCCTGTTGTTCACCCAGACTTCTTCACGCTGCTACTCTCCCCCGCTTGCTTTGCACCTACCCCTTTCCAGGAGTGCCAGTCTCTAATATAAATCAAATTTCAATAAACAACCAGAACTGGCTTCTCCCTATGGAGTACATACTAAAAGCATTTCTATTTGCCAAAGGAGCAATCCTATAGCCAGTGTGGTGTAGTGGTTAAGAGTGGTGGACTCGCAATCTGGTGAACTGTGTTCGCGTCTCCGCTCCTCCACATGCAGCTGCTAGGTGACCTTGGGTTAGTCACACTTCTTTGAAGTCTCTCAGCCCCACTCACCTCACAGAGTGGTTGTTGTAGGGGAGGAAGGGAAAGGAGATTGTGAGCCGCTTTGAGAGTCCTTAAGGGGAGTGAAAGGAGGGATATCCAAACTCCTCTTCTTCTTCTGTAGCAAGATCCACTGGGATGAGCAGATTAGCATCCACTGGATCCACTGAGCCAGGAGGTTCCTCGAGCAGCCGGACTACCCAGGCTTAACTCCCTTATCCTCAGCTCAGCGGGAGAGAATCTGTCGGATCTCCCTCAGCCTGGCTTAGCCAGAACCCAGACAGCTGATCTGAGTTTGGCTGATCTGAAACTGGCGTAAGCTCTGAAACAGGGTGGGACTTAGGCAGGATCCTAGGTCTATTCACGTGACCCAGCAACCCTGTGTAACTCAAGCACGATAACTCAAGCAGTGGAGGCAACAGATATACTCCCCCCCCCTTTATTTGTTTATTTAGTAGCACTAGAAATTATAATTAATAATAATAATAATAATAATAATAATAATAATAATAATAATTTATTTGTACCCCGCCCATCTGGCAGGGTCCCCCCAGCCACTCTGGGCGGCTTCCAACAAACACTAAATTACATTAAAATATCACAGATTAAAAACTTCCCCTAAACAGGTCTGCCTTCAGGTGTTTTCTAAATGTCAGGTAGTTATTTATCTCTTTGACATGGGATGGGAGGGTGTTCCACAGGGCGGGCGCCACTACCGAGAAGGCCCTCTGCCTGGTTCCCTGTTAGCTTGGCTTCTCGCAGTAAGGGAACCACCAGAAGGCCCTTGGCGCTAGATCTCAGTGTGGAGACGCTCCTTCAGGTATACAGGACCGGGGTCGTTTAAGGCTTTAAAGGTCAGCACCAACACTTTGAATTGTGCTCGGAAACGTACTGGGAGCCAATGTAGCTTTCTCAGGACCGGTGTTATGTGGTCATGGCAGCCACTCCCAGTCACCAGTCTAGCTGCCGCATTCTGGATTAATTGCAGTTTCCAGGTCACCTTCAAAGGTAGCCCACGTAGAGCGCATTGCAGTAATCCATTATATTTCTATGCTGCTTTTCATTTGCATGAATTGCAACGTGGCTTACAAGCAATAACAATGATGCAATAGAACATCACAAAAGCAACATCAAGCAGACAACATAAATCTTGTGTGCAGGATTAGTCTCCATGTGGATGAGCCTCAGTGCAGAGTTTTGTTTCACTTTCCAAGCATCTCTGCTTATCACTACATTCCAAGCAGAGATCTTTGTTTAAAAACAAACTCTTGGTCGGTTTTCTAATAAATCGGCTTGTAACCGTGACTCGTGAAGCTGGTTCCTCCGCTGAGAATATATGTGCTAGGGGTGGGGGCACAGGGTAGGGCCACAATCAGCAACTGGAATACCTGAAGATGCTGTTTTCAACAAGGAAAAAAAGTCGAAAAGTGAAAACCAGACCTGAAGTCATATCCTCTGATCTGAAAACCCAGGTCCTTAGTTCCAGCGGTGGGCTCATTATTGGGAGTTTTTCTATACAGTGGTACCTCAGTTTTCGAGGAGCTGAGTTCACGAACAACTTGAAACCCCGAAGGCTGTGAAACTGGAAGGAGGTGTTCCGATATTTTCATTTTTTTTAAAAAAGAATTTTTTATTCATTTTGTAAGATTAGAGAATATTACATAATAAAACATGAAAAATACAAAAATTCGGGAAAAAAAGGAAAAGAAAAAGAAAAAACAAAGAAAACAGTATATACTTCTTACAATCGCATAACTTCTTACAATCACATAGAGAACCCCAAACACCGCTGGGCTTTTTCCAGGGCTCGTTTTAATGCCCTCCCCTCAGCTCTCTTAGAGGGGGCAGGTATAGTAAGATCAAAGATCATGCCCCTGTGATTGTAATGAGATTGAATCCACTGGGCACGTTCTCTTATACTGTCCACTGTATCGTGACTCAAGGAAAGAACTGATTGAACCGCTGTTGGGGAAACTGCCAGGCCGCTCCGAGGAAGCCTACATCAGACTCCTCCTAGCGGATAAAGATATGGAGACCACTAGGATCATCACAAATTTTTTTTTTATTGCGACAAGAGTAAGACGAATAATGACTGAGACTGAGACTTGAGCTTTAATCTCTAAAGGAATGTTAATAGGTGGTATGATCTATTAATGTAAAATTTTAAAATCTTAAGTTTTAAATTTTAATTTTAAATGTAAGTACAGTGGGTCCTCGACTAACGACGATAATGCGTTCCGACGCGATTTCCGTTAGTCGAAAAAATTCGTTCGGCGAATCCCCATAGGAATGCATTGGGGAAAAATTCGTAAGTCGAAGCAACCCTATTCAAAAATTCGTTTAGTCGAAAAAATCCTATTAAAAGTGGCCGCGACGTCTTTTCTTAAGTCGAAGAAATTCGTTTGCGGCAGCCATTTTGTTTACCGGAAGTCATTCGTTAGGCGAAAAATACGTTAGGCGAGTTATTCCGTAAGTCGAGGACCCACTGTATCAGTTCTATGAGATGGGTTCTAATTCTGTAATATAACTCAATCTCCAATACTATATCTGGCTATGGATTGTCATTATCTGTTCTCTGGTCTTTGACCGCAATAAAGATATTTGTATTTTGTAACCTAAAAGTGAAAGCATTTTTTTTTTTTAAAAAAAAAAACTTTAAAAGAACATACAGTTTGTACCTTGGATCTCAAACGCCTTGCAACTTGAACGCTTTTGGTCTCCAAATGCCGCAACCCCGGAAGTGAGTGTTCCGGCTTGCGAACGTCCTTTGGAAGCTGAACGTCCGACGCGGCTTCCAATTGAGTTAGGGTTGCCAGGTGTCCACTATTTGAGCGGACAGCTTTTTTCACATTATGTTCACTATTTATTTTCACAAAATAGTGGACATTTTTTTATTCCAAAGCTTTATGATGAAATGGTACGTAATCTAAAGCTGTACAGTCTAAGAGAATAAGGATAGGAGAATCGCGTTTTGTCTTTTTTTTCATAAGTATGAATGAGACAAAGATCGAATATCCATTGAACTCGATTTCTCCGAAAAAATTATTAATCATACTCAATTGTTTCACAAGACATTTAAAAAATGGGGGGGGGGGGGAGGAGAGAAAGGCGCCTCTTGCCCGCCTGTTCCTGACTCGCGGGGAGAACAAAAGGGAGAGGCGCGAAAGAAAAAGACGCCTCTTCCTGTTCCTGACGCGCAGGAGCAGCAGCAAACCAGCTACCGGTAGAGGCGCGGTGGGGGGGGGAAGGCGGGCTCGGAGGAGACTTGCCAGACGACCTGAGGGAGCGAGATCCTTGCCCCAAGGATCGCCTCCCTAATACAGGAACGGTAAGAAGGAACCCCTGTTGGGAACTTGGGTAGCTTTGCCCTCAGGATCCCTAAGAAGCAAGCATAGAAACATAGAATTGTAGAGTTGTTGGAAGGGACCACAGAGGATCATCTAGTCCAACCCCCCTGCAATGCAGGAATCGAACCCATGGGGTTCCATGACCCTAAGATTAAGATTATAAAATTAAGATTAAATTAAGATTAAGATTATAAAATTATATTTAATATTTCTCAACGTTGTACTGAAATTAAAGAATTATTCCTTAAACACAAAGAATTGATCAAAGCTGCGCAGTCAAATAAAAAATACACACGACAGCAAAGTAAAATGTAATTTAATATTTTAACATATTATTATAATATATTTGATGTTCTGAATTTCTCAGTAAAGTTTTGAAGTGATTATTTTAATACGTTGTTAAAATGTTTGTAAGAGAAATATCAATCCAATCAATCAATATATTTATTGCATTAGCCCTCTGGCCATAGCACATAGTAAAAACCAGACAGGTGCCTGATAAGGAAATACATAAAATATAACAGATAGAAATTGTACGTTGCCCGGGTACATATAAAACAGTGGGTATAAAATCATATGCACGATACAGATATGGTTAAAACGGGGGCAGGGCAGGTCTGCGTTGTTTAAGACAGGGAAGTAGCTGGAACTGGTGCTAAGACAAATTAGCCAAAAAGGCGGCCCTAAGTTTCAGCGCCTGGAGTATGTAAATAGCCACTCCTCTTGTAACCGTGGGGTTGGCATCCACCAATAGGTATTTCATACGCTCTGACGTCAAGGTCGAAGGTAGGGCGGGAATTAGGAGGAGAAAGCCTAGGTCTGACTGTGTCATGTAGGGGACAATAGAGAAAAAAGGTGAATAAGGTCCTCTATCTTTCCTTGTTACAAGGGCAAAGTCGGAGCTCCAGGGGGTGTTGAAATATGCGCCCCGTAGGAATTCCGTAGGGATAGCGTGAAATCGGGGCGAGAGAGAAGGCCCTTCTTAGCGTGGGGTTCGTCAGGGACAGTTAAGTAATGAGCCAGCGTTCTGACTGCTTTCACGCGTGGGAACCACGTGGACAGTCTGGCCGCATTCGATCCTTTGCTAAAACCCAGTCACGAATTTTGTCTTTGTCCCATACGGACAGGGGCGGCAAAGTCTGGGAGGGGAGTAGTGGTTACATATGAACTCCATTCCCTTTAACCAGGTGCTGCTGCTCCTGAAGACTGTGAAGGCTTGTTTCGCTAAAGATGAATTTGGACTGTCTGCCAATGATTTGTAGAAGGTGATTATCTTCAATGTGAGGCCTTTGCTGCAATAGATGGTAGGCCCAGTTCCATTCTCATTTGGGCGGCCATTGTCCCGTTGGGGAGGCCCAGGATCTTTCTTGCCAGGCGGTTTTGCAGGGACTCCAGTCTTTGAAGGATGTTTATAATTTAATTTAATTTAAACCCCCCCCCCCCCTCCGCTTGTCCGCTACTTTTTGGAAGCAGACCTGGCAACCCTAAATTGAGTGCAGGAAGCTCCTGCCGCCAATTGGAAGCCGCGCGCTTGCCCCCCCCCAACCCACCGCTCTCAACCAACTCTCAAATTCCTCCCCACCCAGCATTCAAGCCCCCTTTCCAAGCCTCCTCCAATGGTCACTCTGCCAGAATTCTGGAATCCAACTTGGGAAGGCTGGCTGCCCTGCTGTGGGGGACAAGTCCCTCTGTGCAAAGACTCTGCTGTACTCTTTCTACAACAGTCTCCGCCATGTCTCAGTTCTCCAAAGGTGAGAGCCTGGAAGCCCATGGGCTCTTGCCACCGCTCGGTTTAGTGGGTACCCCCCCTAAATCTACCAGTATAATTTAAAAAAATGTGTAATAGGATAATTGAGGTGATGATATAAGAATTCCCAAGGGAATGTCAATCAGGGAGAGGGAGGGGGGGAAGAGGGAGAGTGGATCCGTAACAAACTATAATTCCCAGGGTCGTTTGGGGGAATGCAGGGCCGGCGCGTCATTAAGGCGAACTAGGCAGTTGCCTAGGGGCGCCAAAATGGAGGGGGAGCTGGCCAAGCCTGCCTCCCGCCCCGCCCCCACGGCGCTCTCCTGACGGCGGCGGGGCAGCAGCAGCAGGCAGCGGCTCATCGGCACGGTGGGCGCAGCTCGGCTCAGCTGATGCGCTCCTTCGTCGTTGCCTCAGCTTGCTAGGATGTCGCCCGCGCCATCGGCGAAGCCCCCGCCCCCGGAGAGGGCCTCGCGATCTTTCCAAAGCGGCTCTCCCGTTCCACTCCTTCTCGCGCCACACGTTCTTCCCACGTCCCAGAAAAGCTCCTCGTGCGTCTTCATTTTGTGAGTTGAGTCACCCGCAGAAAGGAAGTCTCTTGCCGGCCTCGCCAGCAACTCTCTGGCTTTCCTCAGAAACGAGTGAGGAACATGCCCTCCTCCCCCCCCCCATAATCCCTTCCCTGAACATTGCCCCCCTGAAACCTTCCCACAATATTCCCCCTTGCCCCCGAAACGTACCCACAGTATGCCCCCGAGCCCTCCCTGCAAGAGACCCTTTCTTTCCAAGCCTTCCTCTTAACTCCTGCCCCGATCCTAGCTCTGCTCACCCTAGAAACTGCCCACCCTGAAACTTTCCCACAATATGCCCCCCTTGCCCCCTGAGCCCTCCCTGTAAGAGACCCTTTCTTTCCAAGTCTTCCCTCTTAACCCCTGCCCTCATCCACTGGTACCCAGTGATACCCCACTGGTTTAAAGCAAAGCTTCAGGGCCCACATGCCGTAGGGCTTGCCAGCCAATCTCTAGTCTCATAGCCGTAACCGGCTACAACTTGTGTAATCTTTTGCACAGAACAAAAACGCCTCCCAGCAAGAGCCACTAATCATACCAGCCAGAAGTGCCTTCAGGAATATCTGGAGATCCATCCACCTGCAGGCAAACTGTTTTTAATTGTTCCAACAGCCCTGCAGAGGGACACACAAACACACACACACGTCTGACCAGGAAGTGATGAAGGAATTGCTGCTTGACCCCAAGATCACTGTTGTCCTGCCGATACAGAAATATCGAAATATCAAATCCTTGTTTGATTCCCTGTAATCTGGTGGGACGGTCCTAAGCTTTTCACCATGGTAAATTTGGAAGCTCTGAGAAACCCTGGACAAGTCAGCCTTTAAAATGGACATTGCGGAATCTGCTAGACCACAGGTCCTTGGCCACAATTACCGTATTGGCCCAAAATATAAGCTGCAAATATAAGTTCAAGGGGGGGGAGAGAGACAATACAGTGGTACCTCGGGTTAAGAATTTAATTCGTTCTGGAGGTCAGTTCTTAACCTGAAAACTGTTCTTAAACCTCAGCTACCACTTTAGCTAATGGGCCTCCCGCTGCCACTGCGCGGCCGCCACACGATTTCTGTTCTCATCCTGAAGGAAAGTTCTTAACCCGAGGTACTATTTCTGGGTTAGCGGAGTCTGTAACCTGAAGCGTCTGTAACTCAAGTACCACCTTACCCGAATACAGTGATTCCTCGGTTTCTCAACAGCTTAGTTCTTGAACACAGTACTTGGAACCTGAACACTTCAAACCCGGAAATGAGTGTTCCGGTTTTCCAAACTTTTTTTGGAAGCCGAACGTGCTCCAATTTGAGTGCACACTTCCAATTTGAGCAAGCGGCTTGGGGCCTCAGCCTCTTTCCTCTGTACAAAGTGGAGTTTGGCGGCTCCTCAGAATGTAATTGACTCCAGAGTAGGGAGACTTGGAAGTTGGTGTTGGGGGGGGGAGCGTTGTGGTGGGGCAACTAGTGCTGGGCAGGTTGACCTTCCCTCCCTGATCCCATCTCAAGCCCGAACCCAAGCGAGGTCCAGGCGAGGCAGTGTGGGGTGCTGCATTCCTGAGCAGGGGGGGTGGGGCGCTCTCAAGGGCGCCCAGCGAGGGGGGGGAGCTGCGCAGCTTTGCCAGCGGCCTCCCCTTTCCCTGCAAGACTGCTAGCTGCGCCCCGCCAACCATATGGCTGGCAGGCGTGCATGCTTTCTTCCCCAGTCTCCGCGAGGATTGCTCTCCCGCAGCCGCATGGGGGAGAGTTACATGCCCCCCCATGGCTGGCAATGCGCAGCTTCGCCCACCCCACACCCCACTATCCATGGTAATTTGGGGGCGCTGGGCGGATATTTGAACCCCAGCGCTGCATATGCTGAAGACGGCCCTGAATAATACTGCTGCTCAGAGGGAGAGGCAGTTAATAACTGTGCACTAAGGGGGTAAATTCTGCTCAGTCCCTCACCACAGTAAACCCATAGGAAACAAACACAGGTTCCGAGAAGGCTAGACTTCTGTTCTAGAAGGGGGCATCTTTTTAATGAGCAAGAGCTAAAGGACCGAACCATGCAAGTGCTCTCCCATTTTCTGATCTTTTCCCCTCACGATGGCAGCCAATATTGCCTGCCCTCCAAATGACTTGGACTCTGGTGTTGAGTGGCTTAAGGCCATGCCTATTGAGTTTGAAAGTGCAGCTTAAATTCGCGACCTTACAAAAATTGGCTTTCACGATATCGCTGCTGAAACAGACAAACGGTACAATGGAACGGGTGTGAGAGCCTGGGGAATTTTAAAGGACCGGCTTAACTCCTTCATGTTAAAAAACATCCAACACAGAATGGTAAGAAGATGGTCGGAGTTTGGAGCCCAGCCAAGGCTGGCTGTGGGCAGGATCCTGGCATTGTCTGGGGTTGGACTAGATGACCCTTGGGGTCCCTTCCAACTCTACCATGCTATGATTCCATCAAGCAGCTAAAGAAACGGGATGCAGAACAAGGGGAGGCACAACCACACACCCCAACAGCACCCTCTGGCCTGACCCACGGTGGCCTCATCCCAGCACACTTTGCCTGCCCATTTTATTGTTCTTAACTCAGCTGCCTGGCAACCCAGCAGCCTGGCCCCCGTGTCACAAAGCTGATGTGTCACAAAGCTGATGTCACAAAGTGCTGCTTTGCAAGCCAGCCTTATAGTGCCCTGCAAGAGGGATGCCTGTCAGATGATGGTGAGAGACTTGAGAGAGTTTATCATCACTGATGATCAAATGGATTCTGAAGGTAGGTGGCCCAGAGGAGATGAGTGGCATTATTATTATTATTATTATTATTATTATTATTATCATCATCATCATCATCATCCTTCACTGGTACATGTGGCTTGGCTCCCTGGCTTGACTTGACCACAGATGTTGTCAACTTGGCAGGTCCTCAGCTGTGGTCCCCAGATGATATTTTCTGTTGAGAAGATCTGGTTGCGTACAAGGTTGAACCATATGGCCTTTCTATGCCTCTATTCTCTTAACTCTAAGGCTGTGTTCAAATCATACCTTGAAGTCACTGCGTAATTCCATCAAAATGTCAACCTACAGACTTATTGTTCCTAAATATGTTACAGATCATTTTAAGGAGAATTTCCCAAAGTTTCAGGACCTTGCCTCTGTGTGTGATGGGTTTTAACAGGAAGGAAAATATACGTTAATTGAGATCTATCCCTCCAAATACCCACAAATGTGCGATGAACAGTGTTTTAAAATCCCCTCCTTGACAGTAAAACTAAAAGCTTAGGAACAGCCGCCGGGACCATATAACACCAGTCTTAAAGAATCTACGATGGCTCTCACTACGTTTGCAAGCACCATTCAAAGTGCTTCCGGTCGGCGATGCCGGAGGAGACGGTCGGGGGGACATGTCGCTCCTGACATTCCCCCGTCCGACTGGGAAAAAGGGACATCGCGCCAGCGCCGCGATCCCTAAAACCCCCGGGAAGGGCGTCCCGGGGTCCACAGGACCTGCATAGGCTCGGACGCCAGACCTGCTCCTCGGGAGACCGCAGCAAGGGCTCCCGAGTGTGAGCGGGCGGCGGAGCCACAGGGTCCGCTAACTCCCCGTCGGGCGAAGCTGCGAGACCGACTCCTCGGAGCACGCTGATTTCTCCAAGACCTGCAATTGGAATCGTGAGTAAAATGCAGCAAAAAGGGAATTTGGACTAAATTAGGACTGGATTGGAATGAAAACACGGAGGTCCGTTCCTTTCCATTGATACAGTGAAACAGGGAATAGCTACAGCTACACTGAAAAGGATTGAATTGACTCTTTTGTTATGCGGCTTTAAATTAACCCTTGAGCCTCCCCTGGTCCTGGGGGAAGCAGAAGGAACTGTGATAGAACTGTGGATTATTCTAAGTTGAAAAGCTGTGAATTTCATAAGAGGAAAAGTTGGGAAAAGTTTTTTAGAAGTTTTTAAAAATATAAGAACTGTGATCAAAGAAAATGGCGAAGAAACCGGATATTACTTGGCAAACTGTGCTGGAGAAGATGCAGGAATACATTGCGGAACTGAGAGAGAGGAATGCTATGGGAAAGTCTGTGGACGAGATAAGGCAAAACCCAAACACCGTGCCGGCTGGAACAGATGTACAAAAAATCAAGGAACTAACAGGATCCGTCAAGGCTGGACAACGTAAGACTATATTGGCAAACATCAGCTGCAGGAAGAGACTTTACAACCGAAAGAGAAAATGTGCTGTCACTTTAAGAAGTAAGAGAAGAATCATAAGAATCATAAGAATCACAAGGAAAAACAGCACTCAGACACTGATCGACAAGCAGAGGAAGGGAAGCCGAGACGAACTGAGTATGAATTGGGAAGGCTGGTTACGGTTTTTGGAAAAAGCCTTGCTGGAGGATACAATGCAGGACTCCCTCTGGTTCTGGGTTTCACAACCAGCAGGTATAGGATAAGAACTGTTAAAGTTACGGCCTGATTTGTGGACTTATGGTTTTAGATCTATGGACACGCCAGGGATTCTAAAAAATTATGATAAGTATGAAAATGTAATTAATATTGCAAATAATAGTTGCGCACCCGGGGACCGGGGGAGGCAAGAGGGACGTAGATGAAGAAATATAAGTGATTTAATGGATTTAAGAAATGATAAGTTGGAAGATTGAAGTTTGATATTAGGAAAATAATTATTGGATTATGAATTTAGGAACCTGTTAAAAAAAAAATGGATATATGTAATTAGTTGGAAAACAATGGAGTGGACGAGAGGAAGCATGACAATGATTGTAACAAAAGTGAGCTGGCCTGAAACGGGGCCAGACAAATATTGTAAAACCAATAAAAATTATTTGAAAAAAAATCAAAGTGTGGGTCCTGTATTCCTGAAGTAGGGTTGCCCCCTGGTCCTTAAAAAACAGCGTTTTAATATTCCATCCTTGACAGCAAACTTAAAAGGATAGGAATTAGGCTGTGAAACCTTGTTTTGAGCCAGTCCAGCCATGAAGCTAGCTGCCTTCCCTCCCTTTGCCCCACATAAGAAAGAATCAGGCATCAACCTGGGAACTTTAAAAATAAGCTTTATTTACTTTATAATCATGCATCGGTTCACAACAATAGAGGCATTAAAACTGCACAGGAAAAATACTGTTATACATTTGCAGGAGACCCTAAACCCTAGAAATTGATCAATGGTAGGATTTTGATTAATTGGGTTATACCAGTAAATGGAAGAACAGGGTTGCAGAACTGTGCCAGAGAAGGAATCCCTGGGCTGACTTTTGTAAACCATGCCGGCCGGTCTAGCAAAGAGCAAGTCTGTTAACACACCTGAGCTTGCTGGGCACACGACCCAAGGGGAAGTGGGGATGAGCCCCAAAGGTATGGTGGGTACACAGCCTATGGTTTTAAGGTCTCTAGCGGCTTGAGCTCGCACAAGGCAGTAACGTAGTGAGATTTCTTTGGTATTATTTGTTTACTCCATCACTGCGTGTGACACTTGCCAAAGATGTTCCTTAGGCGCCTTCATTTGACACAAGGAGGCAACAGAGAAAGGTTGAGGGTCCAGGGTGGTCCCTGAGTCCTGCTGAAAGACAGAAGCCAGAATCCGTCCCTTTAGACTTCTGGGTTCCCTGGCATTTCCCATATGTAACCTCTGTGACAACCTCTGTTTCTATTTTCCTTTCTGTCTCCCAGGTCCTCAGACATGCAGGCTACAGCGGCTGCTCTGGCGCCGTAAAAATGAGGAGGCTACACTGGAAGTCGTGGCATGTTAATTCCATGGGGAATCCATTCCCCACATGTGTGCCCCTTGATAAAAAGGTTCCTGCCCCGAGGGGCTTACAATCTTTAATATGACACAGGGAGGGAACAGAGAAAGGTTGAGGTCTAGGGTGGATCCTGAGTCCTCCTGCGAGACATCAGCCAGGGTCTCTGAGTTTAGACTTTGGGATTCCTGGACATTTCCCACCTGTAACCTCTTCCTCTGTTTGTATTTTCCTTTCTGTCTCCTAGGGCACAAGAGGGTATTTCGCTGGCCACAGGAGGCAGCCCTAACAGTTGTGTCAGGTTAATTCCATGGGGAATCCATTCCCCACATGTGCCAGGAGGTAGTGGCACCAACCTGAGCAAACAGTGCTGGGGGCGGGGAGCAGGCCTGTCTCTCCCCAGCCCCTCAGCCCCCTCCTTCCAAGCCAGGGGTCGGGCCGTCATGTGCCCAGGCAGGAGCAATCGTTGGCAGCCAGTGGTGACGTGGGCATGGGCAGCCTGGCAGGGGGGCTTGTTCTGTCCCCTCCTTCCCTGGGTCAGCTGCCCAGGCAGCCTCACCAGTGCTCTGGCTGTCCCTTCCGAAGTTTGGGGACTGCCCCCCTGGGGGCCCTATGTCTCCACCGCAGGAGGGCCCTGCCTCCACTGGCTTCCCTGCCCATGGGCTGCTGCTGGGCTGCTCTGTGTCATGCAGGAGAAGGAGGGATGTGGCTGGGGGGAGGCAGCAGAGGGAGGGAGCTGGCAAGGCAGACAGGAGGGGTGGGGAAGAGAAAATATTGAGGGGTCTGTGGCCCAGAAGAACATTATTGGGGACGGCCCATGGGACCCCTGTCCCCTGCCTTGCAGGCTTTGCCGAAGAAAACCATGTCCTTCTTCCTCCGCAGGGCCATGGTTTGGAAAAACCTCCAGCAGCAGCCCAGCGGTGCAGCGAAAACAACTAACAAGCGGAGGTGTGCTGTGACCTTCCGTGGCAGGGAAAGTGTTTCCCAGTGATCTTGCCAGCTGGAGGAGGAAGGCCTGATTTCGATATCGCTAAAGTTTTATGGAGAGGGTTTCTCTGTGGTCCACCTGGGCAGGACAATCAAGGGACGTGATTCTCTCCCATGCCAACACCACATCTCGGGCATCTTTGGCGCAGAAGAAGCAGCCAAAGTTTATTCCGGTTAAAAGAGAATCTCAACTGATTCCAGAGAGGGAGGAGACTTTGGCTGCTGCTTCTGTGCTAGGCCGGCCGGGACGGAGCCGAGACACCTGTACGGAGGCCAAGTGGGAGAAGATAATAAGATCAGTGAGGGAAAGGATCAGGCTGGGAGCCGCTGCATCCCGGGAGGGAATGGAGCCGAGAAGAAGGCCTCTTGCCTCCGAGGTAAAGGGACGGGGGAAGGAGGGGGGCTTAGGAAACACACAAGGAGGGCCTGCAGGATCAGGCCAAGGGCCCATCTGGTCCAGCCTCCTCTTTTCCCGGTGGGAAAGCCACAAGCGGGATTCAAGCCCACCTGGGTTTTCCTGCAACGGCTTTTCTGAAGCCCTGTCCCTGGCGTTTGGTCTGTGACAAAGATTCCTTCTTTCTTGCAGGAACATCTCGCTTGTGCACCGCTGTGGCTGCTGCCAAGACCCCCGCCCTGATAATATAGGTAAGAGGAAGGGGGAAGTCGCATGGAGCGGGGAGAACACCCTATAAGTTGAGAGTCGGTGTTCAAGTTCTGGGTGCATTTCTGAAAAAAGTTTAGCCTTTGGGATTCCTGGCCATTTCCCACCTGTAACCTCTTCCTCTGTTTTTATTTTCCTTTCTGTCTCCTAGGGCATAAGAGGGTATTTCACCGGCCACAGGAGGCACCTCTGATCGTAGAGGTAGATCGTAGTGGCACCAACCTGAGCAAACAGGGCTGGGTTGGGGGGGGGAGCAGCCCCGTCTCTCCCCAGCCCCTCAGCCCCCTCCTTCCAAGCTAGGGGTCGGGCCGTCATGTTCCCAGGCAGGAGCAATCGTTGGCAGCCAGTGGTGACGTGGGCATGGGCAGCCTGGCAGGGGTGCTTGTTCTGCGTGGGGGGATATGGAGGGCAATGTGCCCCAGAAGAAAATCATTAGGGACGGCCCACGGGAGCCCTGTCCCCTAGAGAGTACAATGTCCTTCTTCCTCTGCAGGACCTGTCTCCCAGGTCCTCCCACAGGAAGGCTCCTCCGGCGTCCTAAATGCAGACTATGGTCTGCATTGCTGACACACATCTGAAGAAGCAGGTAAGTTTTGGCACTTTTAAGGCTGTGGTTTTTATTCGCACAATGTTCCCAGTTGCGCCTCGGCTGTGTCCTATCTACAGGGAAACTGCCAAGAATAGACCCACATCCCATGTCATTCTGGCCTCCAACTGAGTGGCGGAAGCTCCTGCAGCCAATCGGAAGCCGCCCCTTGGCTCCCCCCTTCTATAACCCACCACCCTCAACAAACGCTCAACTGCCTCCCCCCAACATTCAAACTGCTGTAGCCTACTGCTGTACTCTTGAGTGCGTACAACAATGAGTGACTTTCGCAAAGGTGAGAACCTGGAACCCCATAGGATTATAGAATTGTAGGTTTGGGAGGGACCCTGAGGGTCATCTAGTCCAACCCCCTGCAATGCAGGAATCTCAGCTAGAGCATCCATGGCAGGTGGCCATCCAACCTCTGCTGAAAAATCTCCAAGGAAGGAGAGTCTACCTTCTTCCAAGGGTTCCTTTGAGATATTGACAGAGCTGCATGTTTTTATTTTCCTTCCTGTCTCCCAGGTCCACAGGCAGGAAGGCTCTTCCGACGCCCGACAAATGAAGCCGCTCCTTTAGAAATTGTGGTATGTTAATTCCATGGGGAATCCTTTCCCCACATGGCGCCAACCTGAGCAAAATAGGCCTGGGGGGGGGGAGCAGGCCCGTCTCACCCCAGCCCTTGCCCCACCCCAACTGCTATACCGCTTTATATTTTTAATACAAATCTCAAAGCGGTTTACAGCATAATAAAACAATAAAACAATAGCTCCGGCCTCAGGAGGAGCCTCTTCAGTGGGGCTGGCTGGTGAGTCTGGTCCTCGCCCCCCAGGCCAGGTGGAAAGGGCCTTGCAGGGAGCGGCCTTCACCTTCCCAGGTGCCCTATGTCCCCTGCCTCCGCTGGCTGGCCATGCCCAGGGCTCTGTGCCAGGCGGGAGAAGGAGGGATGTGGCTGGGGGGAGGCAGCAGACGGAGGACAGGAGGGAGCTGGGAAGGCAGGCGGGGGGGGGGGGAAAGAGAAAATATTGAGGGTGATCTGCCCCAGAAGGAAATCTTTGGGGAGGGACCACGGGACCCCTGTCCCCTCGAGTGGATGCCTATGGCAGGAGAGTAAAATGTCCTTTTTCCTTCTCAGGGCCGTGGATTGGGAGTGCCACCAAAGGCTCCGGCCAAGCAGCAGCCCAGCGGTGCGACCTCCAAAAGCAACATCTGCAGGTATGCTGTGAATTTGTGTGTCAGGGGTGGGGTAGTGTTAGGATGGCACGGACGGTGCACTCGCACTGGGCCCCACACGGCAGAGACAATGGGGAAGAACAAGAGGGTTCTTGTTGTACAGGCAGGGACGTCGTTAGGGGGTGGGCCCCCACGAGGGGTGAGCACACAAAATCGGCTAAGAATATGTCCATAAATATGTCTATAAATAAAAATAATGATTATTGCCTCATGAGAAAAGGTTTTAAATAGAGGGTGAATTGAATGGGTGGAGGGTTGGAGGAGAGGCGGAAAGAAGAGCTAATCTGTCCATGGCTAGGGGGCGCAATGTGGACAGTTCTGCCACAGGCGCAATTTCACCCGGCTACGGCTTTGCGTACAGGGCGCCGTTGACATTTGAGTGCCCAAAGTTGGCCCTTGGTTGGGCACAGTTCCAGATTAAAACCTGTGGAGGCCCCTATTTTGATCTGTTGTTGCCTGGCCCATAGGCCGGTGCCTGCTCTGACCATTGGGTCATCTGGCTCTGGTTGGGAATGCTTCTGTTGGCATCAATCCCAGAATTCTCCACCCCGCTCCCCAGTCATTCCTTGCTTCAAGAAGAAGCAGACGTGGTGTGTGGAACTGGACCTTCTTAGCCCATCCTTTTCTCAAATTTCTGCAAATGTCCTTCCTGAGATTCTAACCAAGCTCAACTGGTGGTCTCAGTTCCCATAATGAACCTTAGAATAAAAGAGATACATGTTATTATCTCTCTATTTATCTGGAACTCCTCCAGCCAACCAGACTAACGGAGCTTGTTTCTTCCTTAGGCGAGAGGCCGGCCAGAACAAAGGGGGAAAGGCTCCAACTTCAGGTAAGTGGAAATGCCAATTGAGTGCCCCATGTTATAGGGGTGCTTCCTCCCCGTGCCCCCCACCCTCATGCGCCAGACTGGGAGCCAGGTGCCTGCTCACGTTTCTGTTTTCTTTGCAGCGTGGGAGCCTTTCCCCAACATGTACTTTGTCCTGGCCCAATCCCTGGAGAGACGTGGCGAACACCAGGTACTAGGGCAGAGGGGAGGAAGGGGTCCTTGGGAATTGCCTCCCCCTCTTGCAAAGCCCCCTCCTCCAAGGATTCTCACCAGGTGTCCTGCTTCCTCCCCAGATCCACGCCTCCAGGGATGAGGCTCCAGCGCCCGCTCCTGGAATGAAGAAGCGGACATCCTGGCGGTTCCTGGCTGACGCCCCTCGCGACGCTTCTCCCCTGCCGCTGCTCCGTACGGGCATGGCTCCTTCCCGGCCCTGCTTGGCACAGAAGCAGCCGCCAAAGTTTCCTCCCATTAAAACAGCTTCTCGGGTTATTCCAGAGAGGGGGGAGACTTTGGTGGCGGCTTCTGTGCTAGGCCCGTCGGGAGGGAGAGGAGACGCCCGTACGGAGGCCAAGTGGGAGAAAATAATAAGATCCGGTAGGGAGAAATGCCCCCTGCCCAGGTGCCCCACCCTCCTGCCCCAGACTGGGGCTAGCGGGGCTGGGAGCCAGGCGCCGGCTGATGTCTCTGTTTTCTTTGCAGAGAAGGAGCCTTTCCCCAACGTTTACCGGTATATCATTCTGGCCAAAGCGATGTGGCGACCATCAGGTACTGGGACAGAAGGAAGGAAGGGGTCCTTGTGAAACTTCTTATGGGGGTCATATAGGAACACTCTCCCCGCCTGTGGCTTCCAGGAAGTGCTTTTCAGAAGCATTACTCCCTCCCAATGGCTTGCCTTGCATAACCCTCTGCACCATGCAATTGCCTCACCCTCTTTGAAAGCCCCCTCCCTCGAAGATGCTCTTGTGGGGCATCTGATTCTCCTTGGCTTCCTTATTCCAGAAGGAGGCGGCTCTCGTGAGATCGGCAGTGTGATCTTGTTCACTCGCCTTACAAAATTCCCCCTGGTTCACAATTGAGGATCCGAGCCCAAGAGTCCTCTGCCCACCTGGGACTTCCTGCAACGGCTATTCTGAAGCATTTCCATCAGGACTAGTAGCCTTTGACCACCCTCTCCTCCATTAACTTGCCTCATCCTCTTTTAAAGCCATGCAGACAGAGATGCTTTTTTGGTGCCTCTCATGGCCTGTGGCAGCCCATTCACATGTGCAGCGATTCTTCCCTCAAAGCAGCCCTGAGCTGCTTCAAAGATCCCTTCTTTCTTGCAAGATCAAGATGATGGACACAGAGCGAAACTCCGTCTTCCGTGGCGTTCCAGTCTTGACTTTCTGGGTTGTAAAGTCCTTCCAAGTCGCTGGAGGAATCCATGCTGCTCCGTGCCCTGCATGTCTTCTGGGATGCCACGCATGGTGTCTGAACGTGACAAGAGGAGAAGGGCATCACTGGCATAGGTTAAAGCTCAAGAAAGAAACTGGAGGAACTGGTTGCTTTCGATATGCCAACGATTATATAATGCATCATCATAAAGATTGTTGAAAAGTAAAAGTAACAAGCCGTTTTCTTTCATTCTCTGCCTTCTGCTGGGAGCTCTGCTTAAGAAGGCTGAAGCCAGCTAGTTCTCAGCAGCACTTTCTCCGTGGAGTGAAGTCCACCTTCAGGCTGCTGTTCAGCAGGTGAAGCTGATTCCTGCCCCATGGCCCTATCCCCCTCCCCAAGGTGCACCTCCACCTGCCGGATGGGTGTCACCTTTCGGGGAGCACAATGGTGGAAGTGTTGGACGAACCGGACATTGGGGGAGCCTGGACATGCAAGGCCTCTTCCCTGAGGATTTCCCATGTAGTCCATGTCCATAAAACAGGCCGTAGTCCCCCAATATTGATGACGTTCTTCTTTGGCGAACATACGTAGCCAAGTAAGATTGTCTCCCATGAACCCGATCTGAACAGTGAGTCCATAATGGACTGTGGAGGCCAATTCTATGTCCACACCCCCTTCCACAGTTTCCTGGCAGTTTCCTGGCGGGCGTCGTTCACGGTGAGGATTTGCCGGACGTGCCTTCTTCCTCTTAGCTCGTGATTCTCCCTTTTCTCCTGATTTTGAGGGTCTTCAAAGTCCATGACACCTTTGGTGAAGGCTCTTCTCCAACTGGAGCCCTCGCAGGCCAGCCTTTCCCAGTTGTTTATACTACATTTCTTTTAGATTTGCCTTGAGAGAGTCTTTAAACCTCTTTCGTTGACAACCAGCACTACATTTTTGAGTTGCTTGGGAAGACGGTCATCAGGTGTAGCCCAGGTCTGCCAAGCAGCTCTCCAGGTAGTTGGAGGGGGTGGTGTGGGGCATCTGGGCCTTAGCAGTACAAGCCAAGCCCTGGCTCCGTGGCCCTCCTAAAGCGAGGGAATTCTGTTCCTGGGCAGCTGCCAAAGCCCCTCTTCTCTTGCCATGGAACGGCCACATTCCCCGGGCGATGGCGACTGGACTCTTGATCCTAAGCTGCATAGCTGAGCTGCCCAGCTTCAGGTCCCCCACCAAGTGCCCCCTTCTAAAACCCACCGCTCTCAACCGACTCTCAACTGCCTCCCCCCCAACATTCACTCTCCCTTTCAAATCCTCCTCCAATCATCTCTCTCCACCAGAATTCCACTCTCCCTCTTCCCCCCTCCCTCCCTGATTGACATTCCCTTGGGAATTCTTATGTCATCACCACAATTCTCCTATACCCACTAAACCCTGGAAATTGACAAATGGCAGGATTTGGGATTATTTGGGTTTTGAAGGGAGAAATACAAGTTGCAACGGCCATTCAGAAACAATTCAAGGCCCCTGAGAGACTAACTGGAAATGCAAGAGAAGTCCTTCTCCCTAGCCTAGTGGTGTGAACAGGTGGCAGGGAAAAAAGAGGCTTCGAGCAAGGGGTGGGAAGAAGAAGAGTTTGGATTTGATATCCCGCTTTATCACTACCCGAAGGAGTCTCAAAGCGGCTCACATTCTCCTTTCCCTTCCTCCCCCACAACAAACACTCTGAGAGGTGAGTGGGGCTGAGAGACTTCAGAGAAGTGTGACTAGCCCAAGGTCACCCAGCAGCTGCATGTGGAGGAGCGGGGCATCGAACCCGGTTCACCAGATTACGAGTCTACTGCTCTTAACCATTACACCACGCTGGCTCTTGTAAAGACAGCTTGGAACTATAGCTGAGCACAGGAAGAAGAAGAAAGAGAGTCTGGAATCCAACTTGGGAAGGCTGGGTGCCCTGCTGTGGGGGGCAAGTCCCTCTTTTTTATGAGCAAATTATTGTGTTTTTTATTAAATATTTTCTTGATTCACAAAAGTATGTGCAATGTCTCTCTCTTGTATTTTTTCCAAGTAACAATTTTTCAAATCAATTTCATTTGTTGAGATATTAGGAAGAAAAAGGGGAAAGTGGTGGGCGGGGGTGGGGAGATGGGTGGGGTGGGGTCGGGAACAAAGACCACCACAGCCAACCACAAACGAACAATCACACCCTAGGACAAGTCCCTCTTGAAAGGACCCTGCTGTAGTCTTTCGTCAAGCTCCAACAGCCTCAGTTCTCCAGAGGTGAGAGCCTGGAACCCCTTGGGCTCTTGCCACCACTCGGCAGAGAGAGGGGAGGCACCCAACTTTGGGGGCAATATTTTGCGTGGTCAGGCGGAGTCCCCCCGAACCCCGGGCAGCCCCTGAGGGAAATAACGACACGTGACAACGTTCTATGGGATTAAATTGGCCACAACTTTATTAAGATTCAGATGTAGGGAGACCTTGGCTCAGGCATTGGGCGTTTATCCTTCCCAGCCCCCCAGCCGGGGTTCTGGGTACTTTTCAGGGTTATCCAGCATGTGTGAGGAGTGGGCTAGCTCTGGAGAACATGTGTTCAAGCAGATAGCCCGCCCCCCTGTTCGCCGCCGCTGGAGGGGGAGGGCAATGACGACCTCTGGCCGTATGGCCAATGCCTCTCCCCAAGACCCCTTTAACGGGAACCCTGGTATCGCCGCTGCAATGGGGGCGGGGGTCACTGCCCCACACCCCCATCCCATTTTAGGAAGATGACTAAAGGATTCCGCCCAAGGCCTGCAACCGCCAAAGTTGTGACGAATTGCTACGGGAAAGGCGAAACCTGCCAATGCAGGGAAAGTCCTTTCCAGCCCTTCAACAGCGACCTTGTCATAGCAGCGTCTGCGTGCCTGTGGAAAATAAAAGGTTAATTTGCATAATAAGCGTTAATTGAGGGAGTGGAGGGTGGGGAAGCTCTGAATCCAAAGGCAGCTTCCCAGGTATGGCTCCTATTGTGTATTGTATGTTCCCTCCTTCTACCTGGCCAATCCCCCTGGCAACACATCCCCAGCCGGGATTGGGTGGCTGCTGGAGTAGGTGGAGACCACAGGTATCCAACCTGGGAAGGCGGTGCCAGACCCAACTGCCAGGAGCTGCAACGTGATCACAGGGGGATACTTGCGACCATGCAAAATGCGCACCCCATTTGAAGTGGGGGAACGGTCATTATCCACCCTGCTCTGTGAAGTCATCCTGTTAGAAGCACATAAGCTTCCCTCTCCTGCTTTCCAGGAAATTGGGGGAAGTGAGCTGCAGGTTCTCCTCCCTGTTCTAAAAAGCAGGTGTCTTTCCCCCCAAACGATTCTGGGAACTGTAGTTAGTCAGGGGTTCTGGGAATTGTAGGTCTGTGAGAGGGAAGCTGCAATGCCCAGGATCATTTGGGGGACGTCATGTGCTTTAAATGCTCATTAGATGCACTTTAAATCATAGGATCATAGAACTGTAGAGTTGGGAGGGACCCTGAGGGTCATCTAGTCCAACCCCCTGCAATGCAGGAATCTCAGCTAAAACATCCATGGGAGATGGCCATCCCACCTCTGCTGAAAAACCTCCAAGGAAGAAAGGTCTACCACCTTCCAAGGGAGTCCTTCCCACTGTCAAGCAGCTCTTGCTGTCAGAAAGTTCTTCCTGAAGTTGAGTCGGAATCTCCTTTCTTGTAGCTTGATGCCACGGCTTCAGGTCCCGAGGGCTTCTGGAGCAGGAGAAAACAAGCTCCCTCCCTCCTCCCTGTGACGGCCCTTGAGATATTGAGAGGGCTGCATGGTGTGGCTCTCATATCCATGTCCTGAGGGACAGAGAGCAAAACGTTTCTCTCTCCCCTTTCTCCACCCCATGCAGAATTGCAAGGGGTCAGTGCATCTGGCTGGTAAGAAGATGGTTGGCATTTGGAGCCCAGCTGTGGGCAAGATCCTGTGGGCAGGATCCTGGCATTGCCGGGGGTTGGACTAGATGACCCTTGGGATCCCTGCCAACTCTACCATGCTATGATTCCATCAAGCAGCTAAAGGAACGGGATGCAGAACAAGGGGAGGCAAAACCACACACCCCAACAGCACCCTCTGGCCTGACCCACGGTGGCCTCATCCCAGCACACTTTGACCCCCCTGATTTTATTGTTCTTAATTCAGCTGCCTGGCAACCCAGCAGCCTGGCCCCTGTTTGCCAGCTGATGTCACAAAGTGCCACTTTGCAAGCAAACTAGCAATAAGTGTTCCGTAATAGTAGTGTAAGATTAAGCACACTTAGATGGAATTAAGCCCTATAGAAATAAATAGGACTCCTAAGTAACTATATTATATCAACAGCTTGGAACTAGAGCTGACCACAGGAAGAGCTCAGTATCAGTAAATATAATCAATTTACCCCAACAGTTTCTACCAGATTATTGCATAAATATGAAGATAAACCCTCATTCTCTAATTGATATGAAAGCCAATCTGTGTTCCAAAGTTCTCATGAGAATAGGATTTATCAGGGCAACATGATGTACAGACAGTTACATCTTGGTTCTGGTCTGTCACAGAATCAACCTCTATGTTCTGAGGCAGAACCCCGCCAGTCTCCAGAAGAATACTAATAAAGAAAAAAAAAGGGATGATGGATTATTAAATGGAAAGTTATTATAGGGTAGTTATTATATATACACAATATATTACTTCCAATATCTCAGGGTTAGAATCTTTTCATACGGCAGTAAGCCCCAAGACCTTCTTCCGCATATATTTAAAATTGGGAAGCTCTGATTTATAGAATGGGGATCATAAAGATAACATGTGACCTTAAATATGTAATATGGGAGAGTATATAGTGGAGGCCAAAACACCCCCAAATGTGGCAAAGGGGTGCAATGCTCCTCACTACCAGAGAGGCCAAGATTCAATACTGACCACCAGTCAAGGCTCAGGGTCATGGGTTCCAGCCCCACTTTGGTTGAAAGATTCCTACATTGCAGGGGGGGGGTTAATCCTGTGGGAGATGAGTAGGAATGTGGATGAGGGAATATTGATTAATATTTCCTATCCCAGCTTGTGCTAACAAGCTCCAAACTAGCAGAGTTTCTCATCCCCAATAAAGCGCAGTAAAACGTGGCGTTTAAGTTCCTATGAACTTCTAAAACAAGACAGATTCCTGGCATATATCCCCTAGTTCCCTCTTAACAGAAAATACACGACACATAAGCTTATAAAAGTATAAAGGTTTTACTCACAGACATCCAAGAATATACAAATCTCAGAAGGCAGGCTAGCTTAGATTAAATGTATGTACATTTGGAGTCTCTCCATATGGGAGGAGACTCCATGTGGCCTCTCTTGGCTGGAAGCCAAGAGAGCATCTTCTCTTGAGATGTTGCTTCTTCGAAGTCCTGGTGGGAAGAGAGAGGAGAATGGCTGCTGACCTGTGTACTTTCAGGTAAGGCCACTCCCACCTCTGGTCACACAAAGGAAATGATTTCAGTCTTGGCACAGGAAACTCTACCTGGAGGACCAAGACCCCTTTTGTGTACACTCTAGGAATGTTGTGATTGACTGCACCAGTGTTATACATCCCACAAATCCTGTGGTTCCCCCCCCCCAGCATTACAATTCCATGATGCTTAAGGAAGAAAAAAGAGCCTAAGCCAGTGGTGGCTAACCTTGGCACTCCAGATGTTTTGGGACTACAACTCCCATTATCCCTGACCACTGGTCCTGTTAGCTAGGGATGATGGGAGTTGTAGTTCCAAAGCATCTGGAGTGCCAAGGTTAGCCACCACTGGCCTAAGCCATCCCATGAACTCCATAGCGGCGGCAGCACCCCTTCCGCTATGCTTTCGTTGGGACTCCTAAGCGGTGGACATACCATATCGAAGGCTCATTGGCATGGATAGCCAAGGCCATCGCTACCAACAACGCTCTTTGGAAAACAGGACAGTGGGTGGGAAAGGCCTCCTTAGAGGTAAACGGGGTGCAGATAGTACAGAGAGTCAGAACTAGCACTTGGTTGCACATCTGATGAAACCTGTGGGGCCTGATTCAGGCAAGTGGAAGGAAAGCGGAAGGCTGCTTCTGTGGGGAAAGGGATGGGCAGGGAGATGAAGAGGCCTACCCTCTTCTTCTTCTTCTGGAATGGGATAAATTAACCAAAAGGGAGCAAAACACACAGAGTGAATTTTTCACAGCCCCACAGTTGTTGTTGTTGATTGAGTTTATTTATTGAATTATTTCTGCATGCAAAATAGGGCACGGATGGAAGGGTTGATGGGTCCAAGTAGGCATGATGGAAGCAACAGTATTTGTTCTTTAAGTGTCTCTGCCACATTTATTTACATGTGAGGAAGCCAGAAACAAGCCACAGAGTAAGAAAGCTAGCCACTATGGTCTGCATTGCTGACACACATCTGAAGAAGCAGGTAGGTTTTGGCACTTTTAAGGCGGTGGTTTTTATTCGCACAATGTTCCCAGTTGCGCCTCAGCTTTTCCGTATCTACAGGGAAACTGCCAAGAAGAGACCCACATCCCATGTCATTCTGGCCTCCAACTGAGTGGCGGAAGCTCCTGCAGCCAATCAGAAGCCGCCCCTTGGCCCCCCCTTGTAGAACCCACCACCCTCAACAAACGCTCAACTGCCTCCCCCCAACATTCCAACTGATATACTGTTGCACTCCTGTACAGTATGAGTGACTTTCGCAAAGGTGAGAACCTGGGACCCCATAGGATTATAGAATTGTAGATTTGGGAGGGACCCTGAGCGTCATCTAGTCCAACCCCCTGCAATGCAGGAATCTCAGCTAGAGCATCCATGGCAGATGGCCAGCCCACCTCTGCTGAAAAACCTCCAACGAAGTAGAGTCTCCCGTCTTCCAAGGGATTCCTTTGAGATATTGACAGAGCTGCATGTTTTTATTTTCCTTCCTGTCTCCCAGGTCCTCAGGCAGGAAGGCTATTGCGGCGCCCGAAAGAGGAGCCTGCTCCATTAGAAATTGTGGTATGTCAATTCCATGGGGAATCCTTTCCCCACATGGCGCCAACCTGAGAAAAATAGGCCTGGGGGGGGGGAGCAGGCCCGTCTCACCCCAGCCCTTGCCCCACCCCAACTGCTATACCGCTTTATATTTTTAATACAAATCTCAAAGCGGTTTACAGCATAATAAAACAATAAAACCATAGCTCCGGCCTCAGGAGGAGCCTCTTCAGTGGGGCTGGCTGGTGAGTCTGGGCCTCGCCCCCAGGCCAGGTGGAAAGGGTCTTGTAGGGAGCGGCCTTCACCTTCCCAGGTGCCCTATGTCCCCTGCCTCCGCTGGCTGGCCATGCCCAGGGCTCTGTGCCAGGCGGGAGAAGGAGGGATGTGGCTGGGGGGAGGCAGCAGGCGGAGGACAGGAGGGAGCTGGGAAGGCAGGCGGGGGGGGGGGAATATTGAGGGCGATCTGCCCCAGAAGGAAATCTTTGGGGAGGGCCCACGGGACCCCTGTCCCCTCGAGTGGATACCTATGAGAGTAAAATGTCCTTTTTCCTTCTCAGGGCCGTGGTTTGGGAGTGCCGGTAAAGGCTCCGGCCAAGCAGCAGCCCAGCGGTGCGACCTCCAAAAACAACACCTGCAGGTATGCTGTGACCTTGTGTGTCAGGGGTGGGGCACTGTTAGGATGGCACGGCCGGTGCGCTCGCACTGGGCCCCACACGGCAGAGACAATGGGGAAGAACAAGAGGGTTCTTGTTGTACAGGCAGGGCCGTAGTTAGGGGGTGGGCCCCCACGAGGGGTGAGCACACAAAATCGGCTAAAAATATGCCCATAAAAATGTCTATAAATAAATATATTGATTATTGCCTCATAAGAAAAGGTTTTTAATAGAGGGTTGAATGGGTGGAGGGTTGGAGGAGAGGCAGAAAGAAGAGCTAATCTGTCCATGGCTAGGGGGCGCAATATGGACAGTTCCAGATTAAAACCCCTAGATCAAAATATCTCTGGGCCCCCCGCAAATCATAAAAGAGAGACATCTCTATATTTATCTCTCTATTGATCTGGAACTCCTCCAGCCAACCAGACTAACGGAGCTTGTTTCTTCCTTAGGCGAGAGGCCGGCCAGGACAAAGGGGGAAAGGCTCCCACTGCAGGTAAGTGGAAATGCCAATTGAGTGCCCCATGTTATAGGGGTGCTTCCTCCCCGTGTCCCCCCCTCATGCGCCAGACTGGGAGCCAGGCGCCTGCTCACGTTTCTGTTTCCTTTGCAGCGTGGGAGCCTTTCCCCAACATGTACTTTGTCCTGGCCCAATCCCTGGAGAGACGTGGCGAACACCAGGTACTAGGGCAGAGGGGAGGAAGGGGTCCTTGGGAATGGTCTCCCCCTCTTGGAAAGCCCCCTCCTCCAAGGATTCTCACCAGGTGTCCTGCTTCCTCCCCAGATCCACGCCTCCAGGGATGAGGCTCCAGCGCCCGCTCCTGGAATGAAGAAGCGGACATCCTGGCGGTTCCTGGCTGACGCCCCTCGCGACGCTTCTCCCCTGCCGCTGCTCCGTACGGGCATGGCTCCTTCCCGGCCCTGCTTGGCCCAGAAGCAGCCACCAAAGTTTCCCCCCATTAAAACAGCTTCTCGGGTGATTCCAGAGAGGGGGGAGACTTTGGCGGCGGCTTCTGTGCTCGGCCCGTCGGGAGGGAGACGAGACGCCCGTACGGAGGCCATGTGGGAGAAAATAATAAGATCACGTAAGGAGAAATGCCCCCTGCCCAGGTGCCCCACCCTCCTGCCCCAGACTGGCGCTAGCGGGGCTGGGAGCCAGGCACCGGCTGAGGTCTCTGTTTCCTTTGCAGAGAGGGAGAAGCTCAGCCAGAGAGCCGCCGCATTCCAGGAGGGACTGGAGCCCAGGCGAAGGCCTCTCGCCCCTGAGGTAATGGGACAGGGGGAAGGAGGGGGGGGCGTGGGAAACACACCAGAAGGGCCTGCAGGATCAGGCCAAGGCCCGTCTGGTCCAGCCTCCTCTCCCCTGCTTCAAATATCCCTTCTTTCTTGCAGGATCTCCTGTGCGCACCGCTGTGGCTGCTGCCCAAGCCTCCCCCAAAGAGTCCAGGTAAGAAGAAGGGGGAATTTGCATGGGGGGGGCAGAACACCCTACAAGTTCAGCTTATGGGGTTTGGGACCTTGGGGCCTTCCTATAGGGGTTGCTTGGCGACAACTGCCATTGTCCTTGACCACTGTCCTTTCTCCCCTTCTTTTTTTACAGCTTGAGGTTTGGGAGATGCTGGAATTCCAGAGCGTTTGGATCTCAGCGGAAGGACTGTATTCCAGTTTCTGATTTTTCAGCTGCTGAAGCATTTGAAAGCTGTGATGTGATAAATAGAAGCTTTACAAATATGAAGAGCGAACTTTTCCCTGTTCATCCTTCGGACATACCACCAGCTATACGAGAAATTTATATACCACCAGCTATACGAGAAATTTAAAGAGGATAAGAAAAGAGGGTTTGAGGCAGAAAACTCAAGATTTGAGATAGAAGTAGTCAACTCTAACCTTAAGACCCTATCGGAAACTTACCGTCTGTTGCTAGATTGGGCACTCATCGAAGAAGAGGCTAAGCCAGTCATGATTCGATGGGCCCAAGACATAGGCCACAATATCTACTATCAAAATTGGGAGAAACTGTGGAAAGAGGGTTGGACCTTCACGGCTTGTACCAACATTAGGGAAAACCTGATAAAAATGTTTTACAGGTGGCACTACACCCCTCACAGATTAAATAAGATGCATAAGAAAACCTCCAACCGTTGTTGGAGATGTGAGGAGGTGGGAGATTACTATCACATCTGGTGGCGCTGTAAAAAAATAGAAAGCTTTTGGAAAGAAGTACATGCAGAACTAGAACTTATTCTTAAAATTAATTTCATAATGACACCAGAAGCTTATCTGTTGGGTATGATTCCGATTGGAATCCCCAAAAAGAACAGAAATTTCTTCCAATACGTGTTAACAAGGTGTGACATGAACAGAGTGTATGCAATGTAACAGCGCTTGCAACGCAACAACAGAGTTAGAAAAATAGATAGAAAGCTAAGAAAGAGACAAGTTATAATGAATAGAAACAAGTGTATGTAGAAAAAGGAAAGCATAAGAAATCACAATTTATCAACGTAAAAGTATAACAACAACAATAAAAAAAAGAAAGAAAGAAAACAAAATAAAAGAATAGTAAAAATTGTGAGGGGGTAGAAGAGGGAAGTTAAGAAATAAAGTAAACCATGTGAATAATAACATGATGAAGTACTGTTGGATGTAGAATTTGTTTCAGTACAATCAAATATTTTTAGTGTATTGTATATGATGTATACATATAGATGTATTGTATATGATGGGGGGTTTTGTATGTACGGGGGAAAATTCAATAAAGATTTATTAAAAAAAAAATATCCGGAAATATCTCCATTCAGGGCAATTACTGTTTCATGTCTGCCACTGTGGAACTGTAGACATTAAAAGGTCTATAGAAAAGGGACATTTTAGATTGAATGTTCTTGTTCCTTGCCATACATAACCCAGGTATTTGCTGTTTAATCTTTCTTTCCTTATGCTTGATGACTTGACATGCCATCTTTTAAAAACAGTGAGTAAAATTTTCTATAAATGCAACAAAACAAAACAACCCAGCTCCCCACCGGGGCAACGCAAGCTCTGAAGAGTTCAGGCTGTCGTAATTTGGGAAATGAGCCGTGGCTGTAAAGGGAGAGACCAGCTCATCAGCACACAGCCTCTAAGACTGTCCCCAGAGTGAGAAAACGTCCCAAATTAAATCCAAATAAGGAGAGAGGATTCAAAGAATTAGTGGAACAACTTGTGAAAAGTGTCTGGGAGTGATATAAGGGAGTCCACTCAAGACCTGGTCAGAACCGCAAGGGAAAAATCGGACTGGAAGGAACCGGGTACAACTAAACCTTTAGTCTCAGAGTATATGGGCATAGAAGGGATCAAAGAATTGTAGAGGGGACCACAAGGATCATGTAGTCCAACCCCCTGCAATGCACAAGCCCCACGTTGGGGAAAAGATTCCTGCAATGCAGGGGGTTGGACTAGATGACCCCAAGTGTCCCTTCCAACTCTACAATTCTTTGACTCTAATACAAATGCTGTGAATGGCATGTATCTGAGGGACTGTGATGACCAGCTAAGTTGCATCCTGCAGGGATAAATGCCTCACCCTGAAGAAAGAAACAAAATAAAAAATAAAAATAATTCCTTCCAGTAGCACCTTAGAGACCAACTAAGTTTGTTGTTGGTATGAGCTTCTTTCTTCTTCTTCCCACCCCTTGCTCAAAACCTCTTTTTTCCTGCCACCTGTTCACACCACTGGGCTAGGGAGAAGCACTTCTCTTGCATTTCCAGTTAGTCTCTCAGGGGCCTTGAATTGTTTCTGAATGGCCCTTGCAACTTGTATTTCTCCCTTCAAAACCCAAATTATCCCAAATCCTACCATTTGTCAATTCCCAGGGTTTAGTGGGTATAGGAGAATTGTGGTGATGACATAAGAATTCCCAAGGGAATGTCAATCAGGGAGGGAGGGGGGAAGAGGGAGAGTGGAATTCTGGTGGAGAGAGATGATTGGAGGAGGATTTGAAAGGGAGAGTGGATGTTGGGGGGGGGGAGGCAGTTGAGAGTCGGTTGAGAGCGGTGGGTTCTGGAGGGGGGCACTTGGTGGGGGACCTGAAGCTGGGCAGCTCAGCTATTCAGCTTAGGATCAAGAGTCCAGTCCCATCGCCCGGGGAATGTGGCCGTTCCATGACGAGAGAAGAGGGGCTCTGCCAACTGCCCAGGAACAGAATTCCCTCGCTTTAGGAGGGCCACGAAGCCAGGGCTTGGCTTGTACTGCTAAGGCCCAGATGCCCCACACCACCCCCTCCAACTACCTGGAGAGCTGCTTTGCAGACCTGGGCTACACATGATGACCGTCTTCCCAAGCAACTTAGAAATGTGATGCTGGTGGTCAACGAAAGAGGTTTAAAGACTCTCTCCTGGCAAATCTAAAAGAAATGTAGTATAAACAACTGGGAAAGGCTGGCCTGCGAGGGCTCCAGTTGGAGAAGAGCCTTTCCCAAAGGTGTCATGGACTTTGAAGACGCTCACAATCAGGAGAAAAGGGAGAAGCGAGCTAAGAGGAAGAAGGCACGTCCGGCAAATCCTCACCGTGAATGACTCCCGCCAGGAAACTGTGGAAGGAGGTGTGGACATAGAATTGGCCTCCACAGTCCATTCTGGACTCACTGTTAAGATCGGGTTCATGGGAGACTATCTTACTTGGCTACGTATGTTCGCCAAAGAAGAACATCATCGATATTGGGGGACTACGGCCTGTTTCATGGACATGGACTACATGGGAAATCCTCAGGGGAAGATGCCTTGCATGTCCAGACTCCCCCAATGTCCGGTTGATTCAACACTTCCACCATTGTGCTCTCTGAAAGACGACACCCATCCGGCAGGTGGCGGTGCACCTTGGGGAGGGGGATAGTGCCATGGGGCAGGAATCAGCTTCACCTGCTGAACAGCAGCCTGAAGGGGGACTTCACTCCACGGAGAAAGTGCTGCTGAGAACTAGCTGGCTTCAGCCTTCTTAAGCAGAGCTCCCAGCAGAAGGCAGAGAAGGAAAGAAAACTGCTTGTTACTTTTCAACAATCTTTATGATGATATACTATTTAATCGTTGGCATATCGAAAGCAACCAGTTCCTCCGGTTTCTTTCTTGAGCTTTAACCTCTGCCAGTGATGCCCTTCTCCTCTTGTCACGTTCAGACAGCATGCGTGGCATCCCAGAAGACATGCAGGGCACGGAGCAGCATGGATTCCTCCAGCGACTTGGCAGGACTTTACAATCCAGAAACTGGAACGCCACGGAAGACGGAGTTTCACTCGGTGTCCATCATCTTGTGTGCTGGCGGCGGAGACAATTCTCTTGCAGCGTGGCCCTGTGGAGGAAGAAGGACTTGGTATCCCCCTAGCAGACGTGGGGAATGAATGCCCAATGGATGCCCTGGGATTGCTCCCCAAGAAAGCTTGGCCTGCCCACTTCCGGACAAGAGCATCTCCTTTCTGCTCTCATGCAGGAAGGTTCTTCCCTCGTTCTCTGTTGACACTCAACTTGTAGGGTGTTCTCCCCGCCCCATGGAAATCTTTCCTTCCTCTTACCTGTTCTATTTGTGTGGTGGTTTTGGCAGCAGCCACAGCGGTGCAGAGAAGAGATCCTGCAAGAAAGAAGGGATCTTTGAAGCAGGAGAGAACTGGACGCTCAGGGCTCCTTTGAGGGAAGAATCGCTGCACATGTGAATGGGATGCCGCAGGCCATGAGAGGCACCAAAAGAGCATCTCTGTCTGCATGGCTTTAAAAGAGGATGAGGCAAGTTAATTTAGGAGAGGGTGGTCAAAGGATACTAGTCATGTGGGGAATGGATTCCCCATGGAATTAACATACCACAATTTCTAAGGGAGCTGCCTCATTTTTTGCACGGCGAAGCAGCCTTCCTGCCTGAGAACCTGGGAGACAGGAAGGAAAATAAAAACATGCAGCTCTGTCAATATCTCAAAGGAATCCCTTGGAAGACGGTAGACTCTCCTTCCTTGGAGGTTTTTCAGCAGAGGTGGGATGGCCATCTGCCATGGATGCTCTAGCTGAGATTCCTGCATTGCAGGGGGTTGGACTAGATGACCCTCAGGGTCCCTCCCAAATCTACAATTCTATAATCCTATGGGGTTTCAGGTTCTCACCTTTTCTAAAGTCACCCATCATGGATGCTGTTTTTCTGCAAGAGTATGGGAGGCAGTTGAGCGTTTGTTGAGGGTGGTGGGTTCTAGAAGGGGGGGGCCAAGGGGCGGCTTCCGATTGGCAAACAAGAACCCCTGCCAGGCTGCCCATGCCCACATCACCACTGGCTGCCAACGATTGCTGCTCCAGCCTGGGCACATAATGGCCCGACCCTGGCTTGGAAGGAGGGGCGTGAGGGGCTGGGGTGAGACGGGGCTGCTCCCCCCCAACCCCAGCCCTGTTTGCTCAGGTTGGTGCCACTACCTCCTGGCACATGTGGGGAGTGGATTCCCCATGGAATTAACCTGACACAACTGTTAGGGGTGCCTCCTGTAGCCGGCGAAATACCCTCTTGTGCCCTAGGAGACAGAAAGGAAAATACAAACAGAGGAAGAGGTTACAGGTGGGAAATGTCCAGGAATCTCAAAGTCTAAACTCTTTCCACCGTCACCCAAACCTCAAGCTGCTTTGTTTTTATAAAAAAAAAGAAGGGGGGAAAGGACAGTGGTCAAGGACAATGGGAGTTATAGTATAGCAACCCCTGTAGGAAGGCCCCAAGGCCCAAACCCGCCTTCTCAGTGTCAGCCTTTTTCCATAAATGCACCCAGAGCATGAACACGGACTCTCAACTTAGAGGGTGTTCTCCCCGCTCCATGCGACTTCCCCCTTCCTCTTACCTATATTATCAGGGCGGGGGTCTTGGCAGCAGCCACAGCGGTGCACAAGCGAGATGTTCCTTCAAGAAAGAAGGAATCTTTGTCACAGACCAAACGCCAGGGACAGGGCTTCAGAAAAGCCGTGGCAGGAAAACCCAGGTGGGCAGAGAGCTCTTGGGCTCGGATCCTGTTTGTGGCTTTCCCACCGGGAAAAGAGGAGGCTGGACCAGACGGGCCCTTGGCCTGATCCTGCAAGCCCTCCTTGTGTGTTTCATAAGGCCCCCCTCCTTCCCCCTGTCCCATTACCTCGGAGGTGAGAGGCCTTCTTCTCGGCTCCATTCCCTCCCGGGATGCGGCGGATCCCAGCCTGATCCTTTCCCTCGCTGATCTGATTATCTTCTCCCACTTGGCCTCCGTACAGGTGTCTCGGCTCCATCCCGGCCAGCCTAGCTCAGAAGCAGCAGCCAAAGTCTCCCCACTCTGTGGAATAACCCGAGAAGCTGTTTTAATGGGAGGAAACTTTGGCGGCTTCTTCTGCGCCAAAGATGCCCGAGATGTAGTGTTGGCATGGGAGAGAATCACGTCCCTTTCTTTTCGTGCCCAGGTGGACCACAGAGAAACCCTCTCCATAAAACTATAGGGATATCCAAATCAGGCCTCCCTCCTCCAGCTGGCAAGATCACTGGGAAACACTTTCCCTGCCACGGAAGGTCACAGCATACCTCCGCTTGTTAGTTGTTTCCGCTGCACCGCTGGGCTGCTGCTGGAGGTTTTCCCAAACCATGGCCCTGCGGAGGAAGAAGGACATGGTTTTCTTCGGCAAAGCCTGCAAGGCAGGGGACAGGGGTCCCATGGGGCGTCCCCAATAATGTTCTTCTGGGCCACAGCCCCCTCAATATTTTCTCTTCCCCCCCCCTCCTGTCTGCCTTGCCAGCTCCCTCCCTCTGCTGCCTCCCCCCAGCCACATCCCTCCTTCTCCTGCGTGGCACAGAGCAGCCCAGCAGCAGCCCATGGGCAGGGAAGACAGTGGAGGCAGGGCCCTCCTGCGGTGGAGACATAGGGCCCCCAGGGGGGCAGGCCCCAAACTACGGAAGGGACAGCCAGAGCACTGGTGAGGCTGCCTGGCCAGCTGACCCAGGGAAGGAGGGGGGCAGAAGAAGCACTCGTGCCAGGCTGCCCATGCCCACGTCATCACTGGTTGCCAACGATTGCTGCTCCTGCCTGGGCACATAATTGCACAGCAGCCTCTTAGGACCTGGGAGACAGAAAGGAAAATACAAAAAAAGAGGAAGAGGTTACAGGTGGGAAATGTCCAGGAATCCCAAAGGCTAAACTCTTTGTACCGTCACCCAATGCCTCTTCCCTCCGCCAGCCGGCATCACTGGGGAATCCTCAATTCATCTTTGCACCGTCACGCAATCCTCAAACTGGGGTTTTGTTTTGTTTTCTGTAAAAAAAGAAGGAGGGAAAGGACAGTGGTCAAGGACAATGGGAGTTGTAGTATAGCAACTCCTGTAGGAAGGCCCCAAGGCCGAAGCCCGCCTTCTCAGTGTCAGCCTTTTTCCAGAAATGCACACAGAGAATGAACACGGACTTTCAACTTATAGGGTGTTCTCCCCGCTCCATGCGACTTCCCCCTTCCTCTTACCTATATTATCGGGGCGGGGGTCTTGGCAGCAGCCACAGCGGTGCACAAGCGAGATGTTCCTTCAAGAAAGAAGGAATCTTTGTCACAGACAAACGCCAGGGACAGGGCTTCAGAAAAGCCGTTGCAGGAAAATCCAGGTGGGCTTGAATCCCGTTTGTGGCTTTCCCACCGGGAAAAGAGGAGGCTGGACCAGACGGGCCCTTGGCCTGATCCTGCAGGCCCTCCTTGTGTGTTTCCTAAGGCCCCCCTCCTTCCCCCTGTCCCATTACCTCTGAGGTGAGAGGCCTTCTTCTTGGCTCCATTCCCTCCCGGGATGCGGCGGCTCCCTGGCTGAGCTTTTCCCTCGCTGCAAAACAAACAGAGACATCAGCCGGCGCCTGGCTCCCAGCCACGCAAGCCCCAGTCTGGGGCAGGAGAGTGGGGCACCTGGGCAGGGGGCATTTCTCCCTACCTGATCTTACCGGTATTATCTTCTCCCACTTGGCCTCCGTACAGGTGTCTCGCTCTGGAATTCATCTTTCCACCATCCGTCACCCAATCCTCAAGCTTTTTTTTTATATAGAAAAAAAATCCTTCAGCTGAGACCCAAACCTCAAGCTGTAAAAAAAGAAGGGGAGAAAGGACAGTGGTCAAGGACAATGGCAGTTGTAGTCAAGCAACCCCTGTAGGGAGGCCCCAAGGTCCCAAACCCCATAAGCTGAACTTGTAGGGTGTTCTCCCCCCCCCCCATGCAAATCCCGCTTCTTCTTACCTGGCCTCTTTGGGGGAGGCTTGGGCAGCAGCCACAGCGGTGCGCACAGGAGATCCTGCAAGAAAGAAGGGATCTTTGAAGCAGGGGAGAGGAGGCTGGACCAGACGGGCCCTTGGCCTGATCCTGCAGGCCCTCCTAGTGTGTTTCCTTCCCCCTGTCCCATTACCTCAGGGGCGAGAGGCCTTCGCCTGGGCTCCAGTCCCTCCTGGAATGCGGCGGCTCTCTGGCTGAGCTTCTCCCTCTCTGCAAAGGAAACAGAGACGTCAGCCAGCGCCTGGCTCCCAGCCCCGCTAGCGCCAGTCTGGGGCAGGAGGGTGGGGCACCTGGGCAGGGGGCATTTCTCCTTACGTGATCTTATGATCTTCTCCCACTTGGCCTCCGTACGGGCGTCTCGTCTCCCTCCCGACGGGCCGAGCACAGAAGCCGCCGCCAAAGTCTCCCCCCTCTCTGGAATCACCCGAGAAGCTGTTTTAATGGGGGGAAACTTTGGCGGCTGCTTCTGTGCCAAGCAGGGCCGGGAAGGAGCCATGCCCGTACGGAGCAGCGGCAGGGGAGAAGCGTCGCGAGGGACGTCAGCCAGGAACCGCCAGGATGTCCGCTTCTTCATTCCAGGAGCGGGCGCTGGAGCCTCATCCCTGGAGGCGTGGATCTGGGGAGGAAGCAGGACACCTGGTGAGAATCCTTGGAGGAGGGGGCTTTCCAAGAGGGGGAGACCATTCCCAAGGACCCCTTCCTCCCCTCTGCCCTAGTACCTGGTGTTCGCCACGTCTCTCCAGGGATTGGGACAGGACAAAGTACATGTTGGGGAAAGGCTCCCACGCTGCAAAGGAAACAGAAACGTGAGCAGGCGCCTGGCTCCCAGTCTGGCGCATGAGGGGGGGGGACACGGGGAGGAAGCACCCCTATAACATGGGGCACTCAACTGGCATTTCCACTTACCTGCAGTGGGAGCCTTTCCCCCTTTGCCCTGGCCGGCCTCTCGCCTAAGGAAGAAACAAGCTCCGTTAGTCTGCTTGGCTGGAGGAGTTCCAGATCAATAGAGAGATAATAACATTTCTCTCTTTTATGATATGCGAGGGGCCCAGCGATATTTTGACTGTCTAGGGGCCTCCACAGGTTTTAATCTGGAACTGTGCCCAACCAAGGGCCAACTTTGGGCTCTCAAATGTCAGATTGCACCCCCTAGCCATGGATAAATTAGTTCTTCTTTCTGCCTCTCCTCCAACCCTCCACCCATGCGAGCGCACCGGCCGTGCCATCCTAACACTGCCCCCCGTCCCCAGGCACAAAAGGTCACAGCATACCTGTAGATGTTGGCTTTCGATGTGGCACCGCTGGGCTGCTGCTTGGCCGGAGCCTTTGGTGGCACTCCCAATCCACGGCCCTGAGAAGGAAAAAGGACATTTTACTCTCCTGCCATAGGCATCCACTCGAGGGGACAGGGGTCCCGTGGGCCCTCCCCAAAGATTTTATCCTGGGGCAGATCGCCCTCAATATCCCCCCCCCCCGTCTGCCTTCCCAGCTCCCTCCTGTCCTCCGCCTGCTGCCTCCCCCCAGCCACATCCCTCCTTCTCCTGCGTGGCACAGAGCAGCCCAGCAGCAGCCCATGGGAGTGGAGGCAGGGCCCGCCTGCGGTGGAGACATAGGGCCCCCTGGGGGGCAGTCCCCAAACTACGGCAGGGACAGCCAGAGCACTGGCGAGGCTGTCTGGCCACCTGACCCAGGGAAGGAGGGGGGCAGAACAAGCCCCCCTGCCAGGCTGCCCATGCCCACGTCACCACTGGCTGCCAACGATTGCTCCTGCCTGGGCACATGATGGCCCGACCCCTGGCTTGGAAGGAGGGGGCTGTGGGGCTGGGGAGAGACAGGCCTGCTCCCCCCACCCACCCTAGCCCTGTTTGCTCAGGTTGGTGCCACTACCTCCTGGCACATGTGGGGAGTGGATTCCCCATGGAATTAACCTGACACAACTGTTAGGGGTGCCTCCTGTGGCCAGCGAAATACCCTCTTGTGCCCTAGGAGACAGAAAGGAAAATACAAACAGAGGAAGAGGTTACAGGTGGGAAATGTCCAGGAATCCCAAAGTCTAAACTCAGAGACCCTGGCTGATGTCTCGCAGGAGGACTCAGGATCCACCCTAGACCTCAACCTTTCTCTGTTCCCTCCCTGTGTCATATTAAAGATTGTAAGCCCCTCGGGGCAGGAACCTTTTTATCAAGGGTCACACATGTGGGGAATGGATTCCCCATGGAATTAACATATCACGACTTTCAGGGGTGCCTCCTGTAGACGGCGAAATACCCTCTTGTGCCCTAGGAGACAGAAAGGAAAATACAAACAGAGAAAGAGGTTACAGGTGGGAAATGTCCAGGAATCCCAAAGGCTAAACTTTTTCCAGAAATGCACCCAGAACTTGAACACCGACTCTCAACTTATAGGGTGTTCTCCCCGCTCCATGCGACTTCCCCCTTCCTCTTACCTATACTATCTGGGTGGGGTTTTTGGCAGTAGCCACAGCGGTGCACAAGCGAGGTGTTCCTGCAAGAAAGAAGGAATCTTTGTCACAGACCAAACGCCAGGGACAGGGCTTCAGAAAAGCCGTTGCAGGAAAAACCAGCTGGGCAGAGACCTCTTGGGCTCAAATCCCGTTTGTGGCTTTCCCACTGGGAAAAGAGGAGGCTGGACCAGACGGGCCCTTGGCCTGATCCTGCAGGCCCTCCTTGTTTGTTTCCTAAGGCCCCCCTCCTTCCCCCTGTCCCATTACCTCAGAGGCAAGAGGCCTTCTCCTCGGCTCCAGTCCCTCCTGGAATGCGGCGGCTCTCTGGCTGAGCTTTTCCCTCGCTGCAAAACAAACAGAAACATCAGCCAGCGCCTGGCTCCCAGCCCCGCTAGCCCCAGTCTGGGGCAGGAGGGTGGGGCACCTGGGAAGGGGGCATTTCTCCCTACCTGATCTGATGATCTTCTCCCTCTTGGCCTCCGTACGGGCATCTCGTTGTGGTGTTGGCATGGGAGAGAATCACGTCCCTTGCTTGTCCTGCCCAGGTGGACCACAGAGAAACCCTCTCAATAAAACTATAGGTATATCCAAATCAGGCCTTCCTACTCCAGCTGGCAAGATCACTGGGAAACACTTTCCCTGCCACGGAAGGTCACAGCATACCTCTGCTTGCTAGTTGTTTCTGCTGCACGGCTGGGCTGCTGCTGGAGGTTTTCCCAAACCATGGCCCTGCGGAGGAAGAAGGACATGGTTTTCTT